>CAMAPE010000017.1:9215000-9835000 GCA_945859875.1 Cuscuta europaea | reverse complement strand
ACTACTACTACTACTACTACTACTACTACTACTACTACTACTACTACTACTACTACTACTACTACTACTACTACTACTACTACTACTACTACTACTACTACTACTACTACTACTACTACTACTACTACTACTACTACTACTACTACTACTACTACTACTACTACTACTACTACTACTACTACTACTACTACTACTACTACTACTACTACTACTACTACTACTACTACTACTACTACTACTACTACTACTACTACTACTACTACTACTACTACTACTACTACTACTACTACTACTACTACTACTACTACTACTACTACTACTACTACTACTACTACTACTACTACTACTACTACTACTACTACTACTACTACTACTACTACTACTACTACTACTACTACTACTACTACTACTACTACTACTACTACTACTACTACTACTACTACTACTACTACTACTACTACTACTACTACTACTACTACTACTACTACTACTACTACTACTACTACTACTACTACTACTACTACTACTACTACTACTACTACTACTACTACTACTACTACTACTACTACTACTACTACTACTACTACTACTACTACTACTACTACTACTACTACTACTACTACTACTACTACTACTACTACTACTACTACTACTACTACTACTACTACTACTACTACTACTACTACTACTACTACTACTACTACTACTACTACTACTACTACTACTACTACTACTACTACTACTACTACTACTACTACTACTACTACTACTACTACTACTACTACTACTACTACTACTACTACTACTACTACTACTACTACTACTACTACTACTACTACTACTACTACTACTACTACTACTACTACTACTACTACTACTACTACTACTACTACTACTACTACTACTACTACTACTACTACTACTACTACTACTACTACTACTACTACTACTACTACTACTACTACTACTACTACTACTACTACTACTACTACTACTACTACTACTACTACTACTACTACTACTACTACTACTACTACTACTACTACTACTACTACTACTACTACTACTACTACTACTACTACTACTACTACTACTACTACTACTACTACTACTACTACTACTACTACTACTACTACTACTACTACTACTACTACTACTACTACTACTACTACTACTACTACTACTACTACTACTACTACTACTACTACTACTACTACTACTACTACTACTACTACTACTACTACTACTACTACTACTACTACTACTACTACTACTACTACTACTACTACTACTACTACTACTACTACTACTACTACTACTACTACTACTACTACTACTACTACTACTACTACTACTACTACTACTACTACTACTACTACTACTACTACTACTACTACTACTACTACTACTACTACTACTACTACTACTACTACTACTACTACTACTACTACTACTACTACTACTACTACTACTACTACTACTACTACTACTACTACTACTACTACTACTACTACTACTACTACTACTACTACTACTACTACTACTACTACTACTACTACTACTACTACTACTACTACTACTACTACTACTACTACTACTACTACTACTACTACTACTACTACTACTACTACTACTACTACTACTACTACTACTACTACTACTACTACTACTACTACTACTACTACTACTACTACTACTACTACTACTACTACTACTACTACTACTACTACTACTACTACTACTACTACTACTACTACTACTACTACTACTACTACTACTACTACTACTACTACTACTACTACTACTACTACTACTACTACTACTACTACTACTACTACTACTACTACTACTACTACTACTACTACTACTACTACTACTACTACTACTACTACTACTACTACTACTACTACTACTACTACTACTACTACTACTACTACTACTACTACTACTACTACTACTACTACTACTACTACTACTACTACTACTACTACTACTACTACTACTACTACTACTACTACTACTACTACTACTACTACTACTACTACTACTACTACTACTACTACTACTACTACTACTACTACTACTACTACTACTACTACTACTACTACTACTACTACTACTACTACTACTACTACTACTACTACTACTACTACTACTACTACTACTACTACTACTACTACTACTACTACTACTACTACTACTACTACTACTACTACTACTACTACTACTACTACTACTACTACTACTACTACTACTACTACTACTACTACTACTACTACTACTACTACTACTACTACTACTACTACTACTACTACTACTACTACTACTACTACTACTACTACTACTACTACTACTACTACTACTACTACTACTACTACTACTACTACTACTACTACTACTACTACTACTACTACTACTACTACTACTACTACTACTACTACTACTACTACTACTACTACTACTACTACTACTACTACTACTACTACTACTACTACTACTACTACTACTACTACTACTACTACTACTACTACTACTACTACTACTACTACTACTACTACTACTACTACTACTACTACTACTACTACTACTACTACTACTACTACTACTACTACTACTACTACTACTACTACTACTACTACTACTACTACTACTACTACTACTACTACTACTACTACTACTACTACTACTACTACTACTACTACTACTACTACTACTACTACTACTACTACTACTACTACTACTACTACTACTACTACTACTACTACTACTACTACTACTACTACTACTACTACTACTACTACTACTACTACTACTACTACTACTACTACTACTACTACTACTACTACTACTACTACTACTACTACTACTACTACTACTACTACTACTACTACTACTACTACTACTACTACTACTACTACTACTACTACTACTACTACTACTACTACTACTACTACTACTACTACTACTACTACTACTACTACTACTACTACTACTACTACTACTACTACTACTACTACTACTACTACTACTACTACTACTACTACTACTACTACTACTACTACTACTACTACTACTACTACTACTACTACTACTACTACTACTACTACTACTACTACTACTACTACTACTACTACTACTACTACTACTACTACTACTACTACTACTACTACTACTACTACTACTACTACTACTACTACTACTACTACTACTACTACTACTACTACTACTACTACTACTACTACTACTACTACTACTACTACTACTACTACTACTACTACTACTACTACTACTACTACTACTACTACTACTACTACTACTACTACTACTACTACTACTACTACTACTACTACTACTACTACTACTACTACTACTACTACTACTACTACTACTACTACTACTACTACTACTACTACTACTACTACTACTACTACTACTACTACTACTACTACTACTACTACTACTACTACTACTACTACTACTACTACTACTACTACTACTACTACTACTACTACTACTACTACTACTACTACTACTACTACTACTACTACTACTACTACTACTACTACTACTACTACTACTACTACTACTACTACTACTACTACTACTACTACTACTACTACTACTACTACTACTACTACTACTACTACTACTACTACTACTACTACTACTACTACTACTACTACTACTACTACTACTACTACTACTACTACTACTACTACTACTACTACTACTACTACTACTACTACTACTACTACTACTACTACTACTACTACTACTACTACTACTACTACTACTACTACTACTACTACTACTACTACTACTACTACTACTACTACTACTACTACTACTACTACTACTACTACTACTACTACTACTACTACTACTACTACTACTACTACTACTACTACTACTACTACTACTACTACTACTACTACTACTACTACTACTACTACTACTACTACTACTACTACTACTACTACTACTACTACTACTACTACTACTACTACTACTACTACTACTACTACTACTACTACTACTACTACTACTACTACTACTACTACTACTACTACTACTACTACTACTACTACTACTACTACTACTACTACTACTACTACTACTACTACTACTACTACTACTACTACTACTACTACTACTACTACTACTACTACTACTACTACTACTACTACTACTACTACTACTACTACTACTACTACTACTACTACTACTACTACTACTACTACTACTACTACTACTACTACTACTACTACTACTACTACTACTACTACTACTACTACTACTACTACTACTACTACTACTACTACTACTACTACTACTACTACTACTACTACTACTACTACTACTACTACTACTACTACTACTACTACTACTACTACTACTACTACTACTACTACTACTACTACTACTACTACTACTACTACTACTACTACTACTACTACTACTACTACTACTACTACTACTACTACTACTACTACTACTACTACTACTACTACTACTACTACTACTACTACTACTACTACTACTACTACTACTACTACTACTACTACTACTACTACTACTACTACTACTACTACTACTACTACTACTACTACTACTACTACTACTACTACTACTACTACTACTACTACTACTACTACTACTACTACTACTACTACTACTACTACTACTACTACTACTACTACTACTACTACTACTACTACTACTACTACTACTACTACTACTACTACTACTACTACTACTACTACTACTACTACTACTACTACTACTACTACTACTACTACTACTACTACTACTACTACTACTACTACTACTACTACTACTACTACTACTACTACTACTACTACTACTACTACTACTACTACTACTACTACTACTACTACTACTACTACTACTACTACTACTACTACTACTACTACTACTACTACTACTACTACTACTACTACTACTACTACTACTACTACTACTACTACTACTACTACTACTACTACTACTACTACTACTACTACTACTACTACTACTACTACTACTACTACTACTACTACTACTACTACTACTACTACTACTACTACTACTACTACTACTACTACTACTACTACTACTACTACTACTACTACTACTACTACTACTACTACTACTACTACTACTACTACTACTACTACTACTACTACTACTACTACTACTACTACTACTACTACTACTACTACTACTACTACTACTACTACTACTACTACTACTACTACTACTACTACTACTACTACTACTACTACTACTACTACTACTACTACTACTACTACTACTACTACTACTACTACTACTACTACTACTACTACTACTACTACTACTACTACTACTACTACTACTACTACTACTACTACTACTACTACTACTACTACTACTACTACTACTACTACTACTACTACTACTACTACTACTACTACTACTACTACTACTACTACTACTACTACTACTACTACTACTACTACTACTACTACTACTACTACTACTACTACTACTACTACTACTACTACTACTACTACTACTACTACTACTACTACTACTACTACTACTACTACTACTACTACTACTACTACTACTACTACTACTACTACTACTACTACTACTACTACTACTACTACTACTACTACTACTACTACTACTACTACTACTACTACTACTACTACTACTACTACTACTACTACTACTACTACTACTACTACTAATAATAATAATAATAATAATAATAATAATCGATAATAATAGAATGTTTCCAATTTGCTATGAATGTTTCTGATCTGAATGTTTCTGATCTGATCTGATCTGAATGCTTCTGATCTGATCTGAATGTTTCTGATATGATCTGATCTGAATCTTTCTGATCTGATATGAATCTTTCTGATCTGATCTGATCTGAATAAAATAAGAATAAGCAATAAGTAATAAGAATAAGACGAACAGAACAACACCTTAGACTTGCCTGCAGTTACATTTTTTATCAACGTGAGTTACATTTCTTTACACGCGAATTACATCATTCATGCTACCAGGACAAAAAGAAAAAAAAAACAGCTACCGTACACGCGTGTACTGTTCACGCATGTATTGTTCACACGTGTAATGTTCACGCGATTTTTTTTAAAAAAATTATGTAAAACTACATCGTTTTGAGGGTGGAGCATGATGCTCACCGTGGGATGATCCCACGATATACGAACTGAGTATTTAGCAATTTATCTTGCGATGCCAATTTTTCAAGCTTGCTGGCACTAGAATATTTGCTCACCTTGAACTCTTTCCAGGCTTCAACCCCTACTTGCATTAACATTATAAAATGAGTAGAAGTATTTTAATTCAGACTCGAACTGAAAAAAATGGGAAATCCAAAAGCAAATTGATATTTCAGTTTTTTGGAAACTCAATCAAAATTGAATGAATCGAAAATAATTGGGTATTTGGGTACCATTGTACCAATGTCCTGGAAATCAATTTTTTTTGTTCGGTTTTATGGTAATACGATTTTGGTAAGAACTAATTTTTTGAAACAATGACACTAATATTACTTCCTAAGTTTCTAATTCCTAAAATATGATCATTTTAGGATTTTCCAAAAAAGTGATACCTCCCTCCTCTGTCTTCCGCGTGAATCTTCCGCAACGAGCCCCCAGATCTACGCATGTTCTTCCCTCTCTTCGTAGACTTGCAGCTCTAAACAAGCACACAAATTTAAAAGTCCTTCGCCCCAACCTCCATCTCCAACCTCCGCCATACTCCGCCAAACCCGTCCCTGCTCTCTTTCTCTGTCTCCAACCTTCGCCATACGCCGCCTCATCCACGTCGACGTGAGATTTTGGATCCTTGTGGTGTGGTTGATTTGGGTGGCAGTGATGTTGATTTGGGCGGTGGTGAGGTTGATATGTGCGGTGGTGAGGTTGATTCGGTCCACGGATATGGTCGTGGGATATGGTGTGACGATTGGGGATGCTGAAGAGAGGGCTAGGTCTAGGGGGGCTGGTCTGCTACAATGGGCTGGGAGGGAAGTCATTGCCGGTGTGGCGGTGATCGGGAAGGTTGCAGATCTGGTGGGTGATGGTGGAAGTGGTGAGGGGCTGATGGTGGGGGACAGTGAAGGTGGTGTGGGGGTGGGGCAGTGGCGGTGATGCAGGGGTTGGGGAGAGATGGTCACCACCGGGAAAGCAGTCTGGGAAGGCGGTGATAACTAACCGGAGGGCGGTCGTCGGAGTAATTTTGTGTCATTGTGGTCGTCAATGGCGGTGTCCGGACGGCGGAAATGTCACTGTGATCAGAGGTTGGGCGGAGATATCACTACAAAAATATCACTATAGATGGCGTCACTATGACGGTGTCACTACTATGGCGATGGCGGTGTAATTGGCGTGAAAAAAATTGACGTCACCTTGTTAAACACTTTTTTGTCAATTTTTAAAAGTGGTCACATTTTTGGAAATTCTGTTCAATTTAATAATATTAAGGGGAAAAGCCCTAATTTTTTTGTCCATTTCAAACCTTAAAGTAGTTTTTAGAGGAAGATAGTGTTTTTGAAGGTGGAAAACTTGCAACTAAAAAACTTGCATGACGTGGAAATTATGTAATCAACCCATAAGAGCCTTTATCTTGTACATAGCCTCTCAGGCCCAAATCTTGAAAGCCCAACCTACACTTCCTCTATAAATACTCCCCTTGCAGGTAGTTGTAGAGGGTTAAGAAGTATTAATTACAACATTTCTCTCTCTCACTAGGAATTGAATCCGCATCGCAAGCTAACAACGTAACACATCCACCACTCCACCAACATCACAATTAATTAACAAACAAATATTCAAGTATATATTCATACATTAAGCGCATATGTGAATATATTCAATAATATATATATATATATATATATATATATATATATATATATATATATATATATATATATATATATATATATATATATATAAGGGTTGGATGGAGGTTGAGAGGGGGAAGCTACCCCTACGGTAGATCCACCCCTGAGTGTGACCGTGTGGGGCAACAGGTAAAAATATTAAGGTAAGATATGAACACATGACCAAAGCTATATAAAGTAGGATTTGAAGAGATGACTGAAGCTGTTAGATGGTGAGGCTCTACCACTAGACTGCTTAATTGGTTTAGCTTTACTACTATCTCCTTCCCGAATTGATGGTACTCTACTATTCTGAATCGTTATTCTAAATCGGGTTCAGTATTGGGATATTCCAATTCCTATTCTAGGCCATGCCCATATCTAAATAGTACAATGAAGTATGGTTAGATGATTCTTTCTACCACACTTTCTTGATATTTGATCCTAAAAAGTGTAAGACCATCAATTAGGGATGAACAAAGTTTTAAATAAATGAAATAGATAAAGACCGAGTGATGTGGTGATGGCTCTCTCCCAACTCTAAATCTAGCCACGTCTAGGGTTCCTTGAAGCTTGTGGAAGAGCTAGGCTTTTGACTAGGATTTTGTTCTCCGTTTTCTTCAGCCATTTGGGAATCACATGCAACATCAATCATTTTCGGGTTCACCGCTCCGGAATCTTGAGTGTAGCGATGTAGGGATGGAGCGGCTGGTTTTATATAGATTGTTCTTATATTTTTTGCTCGAAGGTTTACGGTATCCCTTCATCCCTAGATCTATTTCTATCAAAAATCATAATGATATTCATCTCATCTGTGGCGTCACTGATGACCCATCTCCCTCCTGAACCACCGCCACGAGGTGGATGGGTTATCAGGGGATAAGATGATTGTATTTTGTTTTTATTAAATGAAAGAGTATAATATATTGAAATAAGTGTCGATCATGTTAAGTCATGAAGGTCAGATCTAAAGGATCACTAGATTCTTTAAGTTGTTCTGTTGTTACGTTGTTACTAAGTTGTTTTGTTGTTACGTTGTTATGACTTTTTTATGTTGTTACATTTTTTATTAATGATACTGTTAGGTTTGTTAGGATGTCCGGCAATTCTGTAATTTCGATAATGTCAAAGATGTGAGGATCTGTATGATCAGTAATAATTGTTTTATGTCTACTTTGTGGTTAGCGATCTGTATTTCTTTTCCCTGGATGGTTATCTCTATGTTTAATCGTATGATTATTAGTTGTGATTTGAGGAGAGTCGCGATTCGTATAATTTTCGTCGAGTAGAATATAATGATCCTAATTCAATCAAAAAAGGAAATACATAAAGAGTGAGAGCAACTTAAATTTATAAAACATTGAGAAGGGATTTGAACACAAAAAATCTGCTCACCGATGGTTAAACTCTATTGATTAGAGTACCATGGTTGTTTGCAAACTACAATATTGGATAATAATTATTTATTTTAGAAAAATGCACTACATATCCTAATTTGCAAACCACAATTGTAATTCAATTAGTGTCATGATTCAAATGATATTAATGTAAGCGATTTTAAATTTAAAAAAGGAAATGGTCCGTGATGGAGGGAGGAATCATCGTCGTTGGCTTACTCTTCTATGGCAACAGTGATGTAGTGATCCAAATTATCTGATGGTGATATCAACGCTCATAGATTTTTGGTAGAGGTATGACCAATTGGATAGTTCTTCTCTTCTGGTTGTGTTGATTTTGTTCTATGACGGTTCTTTCTCGAGCACTGATGCTTCAAGGTGGTTTGTCTTTTTCGATGTGGGGAGTTCTATTGGTGTCTCGGCTAGCTTCGTCTGGTCAAAACTTTTTGTCTGCCTTCTTTTAGAGTGCATAGACATTGGTAGAGTTCGTCCTCCTCCAGAACCACCTTCATGCCATGAAAAGTTTTGCGTAAATTAAAGATTCTATTTCAATTTTATTTTTTCATTAGTAGTACTTGTTTTTATTTTAATTTGAAGAGGAGTTTAGAAATTTGGTTTTCCAGTGTTTGTTTGAAACACATTATTTTAGTCTCGGTTGTTTTAGGCTTTTAATTTCCCATTTTGTATCTAGCGAATCAGGTTGATTTGTATGAGGTGACTGTTTTTACGCAATTTATATCCTGGGATCGGCGCACCATGAGGATGGTGTGCCCGATCCCAAAACGTCGTCGTTCGATTTATTAAAAAATTAGGTTGCATCTTGGGATTAACCGATCGATGATTTCCGCAGCTCAACATTAACGGATTTTTCTCCTTACTCTGTCATCTCTTCCATACATTTTCTAGGCTTCTTCAATGAATTATTCTATCGATGATTCTGTTCTTGTTGATTCTTCAATTGGATTGCGAGATACTTTTGCTTCTAATACACGCGATAACATCATTCATTCAATTGGTGACAATGATTTCGAAGTTGATCAAATGATTGATGTTGAATTGATCGGTAAGTATTAATGTTGAATTGAAGTAGTTGTGTGAATTTCGTTTATTTGTGCTTGCAGTATTCTCTGTTTTATACGATTGCTTGAGAATTTGGATTGTATGAGTATTCATATTTGCTGATTTTACATTCAGGAGAAGAAGATACTATTTCAAAAGCTTCTAAATTGTTATATCTTCTTAGCAGAGGTACTTATTCCGTCATGTATCTTCAATTGTATTTAACTCGTGTCTCAATTTTATGTAACTTGTGTTACATGATATGTAACTTGTGTTACATGATATGTAACTTCAGTTCAATTTAATGTCACTTAGTTCCAATGTATGTAGTTGTTGTTTGTTTTTCATATATATGCTTTGTAAATTGTCAGGTTCATTGGAAACTGATCATCAGTCAACTGAGAGTAAATCACTTATTGGGCTTAGTGTCAAGTGTGAACAAGATGCTTATAATCTTTACAATGATCATGCTTTTGAAAATGGATTTGGTATTCGTAGATATAAACAGAGGTTTAGGAGTGGCAATGTAAGTTTGATTATGAAGTCTTACTGTTGTTGGAAAGAAGGGAAGAAAGAACAAAAGGGTACTGAAAACAAAATGTATACAAAGTTAGATTATCGTTCTGGTTGTAAAGCGAAGTTACAGTTTTCTATTAGTATTGATGGTGAATGGACTGTTTCAAAGCATATTATTGATCACAACCATGCTTTTTGTCCAATTGGTCAAAGACACCTGCTGAAATCACATAGAGGCATTGATCGTGAGTATCTTAAATTTATTATGTTGATGAAGGAGAGTGGGACAAAGGTTTCAGATGTTCACAGGATGCTTCAAAAACAGACTGGTGGTGTTAGTTCTCTTGGATTCACGAAACGTGATGCTTATAACGTTCTAGAATCTGAAAGAAGTAAAACGTTTGATGGTACTGATTCGAACACTTTGATTGGTATATTGAAGAAAAGGGCTGAAGTGGAATCTGATTTTTTCTTTGATTTTGAGCTGCATGACGATGTACTGAGTTGTTTTTTCAGGAGAGACGGTCAAATGAGATCCGATTATGAGAGGTTTGGAGATCTAGTTGTGCATGATACAACTTACAGGACTAACAAGTATGACATGATCTGTGGTCCGTTTATTGGTATGAATCAGCACTCTAAAAACATAATGTTTGGTTGTGGCTTTATGCTGAACGAAAAGGTGGAGTCTTTTGTTTGGTTATTTCAGACTTTTCTGAAATCTATGGGTGGTAAACACCCCATCAGTTTCATGACAGACCAGTCATTTTCCATGGCAGCAGCTATCAAATCTGTGTTTCCTGGAGCAAGACATAGACTCTGCACTTTGCATATAGATGAAAATTCAAAGAAACACATCATGCATCTACGCAAGAAGTTAATATTTGTTCCTCTGTTTGATTATGTTGTGAAGCGATGTGACACAGTTGCAGAGTTTGATTTCTACTGGAATGAGTAAGTTATTTGTTTTTTGATGTAACTTTTTAATTATTTGATGTAACTTGCTCAATTATTTGGTGTAACATGTATGGTTTTCATACGTAATCTTGTCTTCTTTTTAAATCTGTTTCAGATTGAATAGAGTTTATAAATGCAGTGATAACACATGGTTGAAGAGGTTGTACAGTCATAAAGAAAAGTGGTGTCCTACTTTTTCAAAAGATTACTTCTCTGGTGGTGTTATGTCCTCCCAAAGAAGTGAATCTACAAATAGATCAATATCTAGAAGACTTACAAAGACTACAACATTATGTGCTTTTTTCAAAATGTTTTGTGATGTTGTTGACGAATGGAGGTTAGAGGAAAATGGTCATGATTTTAGATGTTCTGAAGGCACCGTTGAGATGGTATTGCTACAAGACAGTTTGTTGTCTCATGCTAGAGATGTGTATACCCTTGAGATTTTCAAACTGTTCCAAGAACAATATTGGAAGGGTATGTCACATTTTTTTAAATTAATCTCACAAAATTGTAATGATTATGAGTATCATGTTTGGTTGAATGGGGTAGATTTGATTAGACACAATGTTACTTTTAATCAAAATTACAACACAGTGACATGCACTTGCAAGATGTTTTCACAAGTTGGCATTTTGTGTAGACATATTTTGCGTATATATAATGTCCATTGTGTCAAATGTATTCCCCAAGTTTATATGTTGTCTAGATGGACAAAGGCTGCCATTCTGCCAAATGTTAATCTTTCTCTTACGCAAGGAACCGATATTATGTTTGGGAAAATATTGGAAGATTCTGTTTGGAGAGGGCAAATGACTAGGAAATTCAACACAGTATTGGGTGCAAGTGCTGGTTTTCCTGAAGCTAGGCGAGTATGTGAGCAAGGATACGAGTCTATTAAACATATTTTAGATATTCAATGAAATGCTTCTGTTGTGGATGAATATGCTTCAAGGACAATATTGGATCCTCCACGCTCTCGTCCTAAAGGTCAACGAAATACCCAAAAGAGAAGCACTATTGAAAAACAGTGCAAAATAGTCAAAGCTCGTCGTTCCAAATCACAAAATGTTGCCTGCAATTCAAAAGCAGTTGCTCAATCTGTTGTACAAGTATTCATTTATTTTTTTTATTTTTTATATATTTAATGCATCTTTTCTGATCATTACTTTTTTTGTTGTTTCATTCTAGGACACTGTTAGTTTCATGGTTCCACAAGGTTATCTTGCTCATCCAGTTGGAGGAATGACGTCCTTAATGCATGTGTTTGGATCTCCACAAGTTTTTGCTCCATACTTCATGCAATTGAATGTTGTGAACCAAATGCAGAATTAGTTATAGAGATACACATGTTTGGCATTTGTTGTTTTTTTTATTGTACAAGTTGAAGAGTTTACATATATTATTGTGGGTTATTACATTTGTAGCAACCAAAGTTACATTTGATTTAATGGAATTTATATTGTCTTTACTGTTCGTTTACAGATGTCAAAGAGCACTACTATAAAAACAATACACAATCAATATTGTTTACTCTGAACTACAGAATAGTGAACACAATCACTATTGTGTAACAGTTGTTACACTCTTTTTGCCTTGAGTTACATGGTCCTGTAACGTGAACTACATTTGATGTAGTCATTGTTTACATCAGATGTATATTACATGTATACCTAATGGATTTGAATGAGGTTAATATATTAGCCTATAACATTTCATTCCTACATAAGTTATATATATAAGTGTGTGTGTGTGTCTGCATAAAACATATATAAGGAGTTTACATCAAATTATCATAAACTAAACATGTAAGTTGCATTTTACATCATAATATCTTAAACCAAACATATAAGTTGTCCATTGCATCACCAGCTACTGCATAAAACCAACAAATGTTTTAAGTTTATCCATACCATCACCCCCTCCATAAAACCAGCAATTTTTTTTACAGTAATCCTACCAGATTAATCAATTACATCTTAAGGTACTCTTTTGCTTTTTTACAACATTTTCCCTTTCACTATTAAATTTAGACAGTAATACTTGAGCTGCATACATCAATCTCATCTTCTGAAGGGTTTCATTTTGAGCTTTGATTCCGTCATTTGTAGCAGCAGGTGCAAAGCCAGAATCCCATGTGTGTCCTTAGCCACGATATGTCTCCAAGTGGCGCAAAACAAATATTCCACAGTCAACATTATTGCCATTATGTCTCCATGGCATAAATAACATTCTGGGAATCCAATTTCTGGGCTTTCCATCTGAGATCTTCACTTTCTCACAAAAGACTTTGAATCCATCACCCTATACAAGAAGTTACATTAATGGACTAAAATAATATTGAATAATATCATTTGTTATTTCCAGAAAAGTTGTACTGAATTTTTACCATTTTCTTAAAAGTTTCGCCATATTTGTCCTCAAAGATCACCCCGTCTGGAAGCACGCGTTTGTCAATCACATCAACAATGTTGGTTTTTGTGTAAAAGCAGTAGATATAATAGTGCCCAGATTTGTGTATTGGAAACATTATCTGCAATATACATGAGTCATAAGCATTTCATCTTTCACACTGACATCAGTTACATAAACCAAAACAGAATGTACATACTTCATATCAAGACTTACATCCCTCAACACCTGCAGTTACATATTATTTTACACCACTTGTTTTAACTATATTGTTAAAACAATATATCTTACATACTGACTTACATAAAACAATACAGAGTTTACACAATTCATATCAAAACTTACATTACTCAACAATTGCAGTTACATAATCATATATTTAAACCATAAACACTTGAACTATGTATATTCAAATATTAATGACATTTTACCATATCAAATGTTGTGATATCTGCTCCTGCTTCATTGAGTTCTTTTTCCAATCTATCAACCACATTTTCGTTTGGGTCACCACATGCAAAATCGAACATTGCCTGCACATTGAAATTGAGTCAATCCAATCAAAATATAGTAACTGAAGTTCTCTGCATTATTTTACAAATTTACAAGAAAAAACTATACATACATATACTTGGGTTGTCGCTATGAAGGCGCGCTTTGTAGTCTTATTTGATTTTTCTCTGTCATTCAGAATCTTTGCAAATGCATCAATGATCGAGTTGTCTATATCTTCTTCTTGAAGGGTTTGAAACTCCTCATGAGTGATAAAAATACCTCCCTCATCTTGATAGACACAGTCACTAACACAATAATACTTTTCAAACAAATTGAAACAATTAATTATGAGATAATGTTTCTATTGAAATAATACATTATATAATATTGGACTTTCTTACTTTTCAACTTCTTTTGGCATGCCATAGTCAAGAACAATCTTTTCATCCCTGCTCATTTCCTTGCACAACCTTCTGTTGTTCTTGAGAAATGGCGATCTGTAATTCACACTTACATCACCTAACTTTTTAAGCTTTCTCTTTCTTGTGTATGGCTTTAGCTCAACATTCCTTTGAAAAAACAACAAAATGTTAACTTCATTAAGTTAATTAAACACATTAATGAATTACATAATAAACAATTAACACTTACTCTTGTTTATTTTCAACTTCTTTGTTTAATTCTTCACCTGCCGCAATTTTGTCCTCTCCAGCTACCCCAACCTCTTCATTATTCTCTCCAGTAGCAGCACTTTGGTTTATTAGATCAGCAGCAGTTTGAATTACCACATCTTCTACATCAGGAGCAGTTTCAGTCATCACATGTTCTACATCAGCAACATTTTCAGTCATCACAGCTTCCACATCAGCAGCAGTTTCAGTCATCATAGCATTTTGGTCCACTTTTGAAGTGCTTGCACCCTGAGTCATGTTAAACTCAATGCCTAAATCAAATGAAGGCATTGCAAATTTCAGAAATGCTGCTTTCTCCAGTTTCTCAAGCGCTTCCATAACTCCGGGCTCATTAAAAAAATCATCATCTTCTTCAAGTACACACTTCTCTGACAATCTTTCTTTCTGAGCCATGTTCTGATCTCTATTTGCTTGATTAATAAAGTAATCAGCAGTTGTCAAATATATCTTCTTCAATATATCAGAATTTGGGAGCTTCTTAGAAATGGTTGATGGTAGCTTGGAAAACTCAACAAATGCATCACTGAATTTTTGGGCGACTGCCACCATTTCCTTCACACACTCCTATAAAATTAAAAATAAACTAAAAATTGTCATATCACATACATTGTAATACAGTGGAATCATCATTCAGAACTTTACATTCCACAACACCTTAGTTTACATTTTGATAGGCAAGACTTACATGTCCAAGTAAAACAGTTAACATCATTTGACTTAGACAACTACAGTTTACATCTTATACCAATAGAAGTTACATTTTAAACAACATGTGTTACATATTCTTGAGCACAATTTAGATTATGTAAAATTCAGAAATCTAAACTCTTCAAGTAAAATTCCAACAAAAATTGCAGTTACATCTTAACATACACAATTTACATAATTCATAGCAGTTGTTACATCAGTAATTACATCATTCTTACAGAGCATTTTGAACACAAATTGGGCATCTTGTTGAAATAAACCAGTTATATCTTAACATACACATTTTACTTGATTCATACCAGTACTTACATATGTTTTCGTAGCAGTATTTACATCATTTAAGCACAGAAATTGAGCATTTTGTTTCACAATTCCAGTAGTTATATAAGTTTTAAGCATTGAAACTCAGGAATTCCAACAAAAATTGCAGTTACATCTTAACATACACAATTTACATAATTCATAGCAGTAGTTACATCAATAATTACATCATTCTTACAGAGCATTTTGAACACAAATTGAGCATCTTGTTGAAATAAACCAGTTATATCTTAACATACACAGTTTACTTGATTCATACCAGTACTTACATACATTTTAACGATTTTTAACAATAATTGCAGTTACATCTCTTAATATACAGTACGTTGAAACTCAAAATTTGTAACAACGATTGAAGTTAGATCTTAACATACACACTGTGCATGTTCAAATTGACATCTCAATAAGACATAAATCACATTCTATACCTCTGAAGTGATTTGCGTCTAGCCCTAGTCATTGTGTCGATCTGCAGAACCTTGTTCTTTGTTCGGATTCCTTACTTTTCCGTCGGACGGAATGCTTTCTTTTCCTCTCGCAAGTGGATGTACTTCAACAATGGAGTTTTGTTGAGATTTTTTCCGATGAAACTTCGAAGAGAGAAATGGTGGAGAAAGTTTCTCCCAAATGTTTTTTTCTGAATTTGAAAAGACACGATTGAAGAATATGGGGGGAAGTGAAGCGAATAACTGCTCGAGAAAGAAAAAACGCGCCGCTAAGAGAGCCGTTTACTGGTTTGCGCATTTTTAGATTAAATAAAGTCAACGGTGTCGTTTTGGGGCAGGTGCAGGATACTCATGGTGGGCCGGTACCAGCATATACGAACTGCTGTTCTTAAGTCTATTCCCATGAATCACAATCGAATCTGTCATAAATGTCTGGATGTTATTCAATATCTTTTCTTGATTTTAATATAAACCGCCGATCATTTATATTCAAAAAAAATTAAAGAAGGGAAATGGGTAAGGAGTGATAAGAAAATTAAATTAATAAAACATAGAAAAGGGATTTGAACATAAACAAAAACCACTCATAGATGGTTAAACTTTACTGATTGGACTACAGTGGTTGTTTGCAAATTACGATATTGCAAAATAATGATTCATTTTAAGAAATTATTAAATACGTGTAAAAATGTTTAAAATCAAAAATAGGATCATTATATTTTTATTTCCTAAATAGAAATAATCATTTTCATATTTTGACATTACCAGATTTTAAATGTAGCATTATTTTCTAAACTTGGTAATAATCATCCTATTTCGAAAATAAAAGATACTACTTTTATTTAGAAATTTCAAAATGTTTGTACTCCTACTTTAGGGATTTTCTCTTTATTGTCTTAATAAATTGGAATTTACTATTTCACAAATTTCGGTTAGCTTCAGTGTGATTCAATTTTTGAGGATATCTTTCAATCTGGACTTTTTTTTCGAATTAATGCTATAAATCGCCAAACGGTTTGGCGACTTACCCCGACCATGGTTAAACCCAATAGTAGATCGGTAAATACTTTTAACCCAACATTATTTTCGTAATTAATTAATTAATTAGCATTAATTCGAAAAAAACTCTTCAAACTGATAAATCTTGGTTGAAGTTTGAGTTATTGGCCTAAACATGACTAAATTGTTGCCGAAATTCCTAAATAGGAGTAGGTGTATATTTATTCCCTAAATATGACTTTTATTCTAAAATTACCCTTCTTCATATTTCTCAATCGCGCACAACAGCCCATCGCTCACCATCTTCTTTGCTCACATCTTCTCTGATTTGCTCGACATCTTCTCTAATCTCCTCATCATCTTCTCTGATCCACTCATCATCTCTTAGCTTGCATGACGGTAAGCCTCGTGGTATGGTGAGCAACGGCGATCCTTTCTTTTCCGCGCATCATCTGCAGCTGCAAGCCTACAATGACGAGCTTTCAAGTGCAACGAGCAGCGACGACAACCAGCGAGTAGTGAATTAAGCTTTGGTGGCCGGGGTGAAGAATTGTCGTTCTCCCCATCCTTCCTTCTCTTCTCTAGTTCTTTCTTCTCCCTCTTCTATTTCATTGCATGTGTTAGTTGAAAATTTGAGATGTTATGTTTCTTCTTTGTTAAAAATGTCAAGTTATACTCTGAAGACGCCATCAAAATGACATTATTACTCATTAAAATTTTCATATTTTCCTTTGGCATTCTGATAAAAATGTAAGCATCAATGGCGGCGGCTAGACCTTCAGTGGTGACGACAACCAGATCTGCAACGGCAACCAATTCTACGGCAGCTGATAGCGGTTGAACATTCCGTCCGAGGCAAAGGCTTTGCCAAGCTTCAAGGGTATTACTGTCCTATTACAAATAATAGCTTCTATTCGGAGAAATTTTGAACATTACTCCTATTTTAACAATTAATTATTTATTTACTTCTATTTAAGCAAATCTCTCCTCAAGTTTATGAAAATGTAAGTTCTATTTCAAACTTGCCTAACCAAAGTTCAACATTCGTTACAGTTTTGGGTGCAATAAAAAGGACGACACACAAATAAACAAAGATACAAACAAACAAACGACAAATGTTACTTTACATCAGGAGGGTTTTAGTAAGAACCCCTCCTAAAATGAGAACTATTAACTCCACCTTTGATATGTCAAATCAAGGGCTAAATTCAACAAGGTGGCATTTTTGTAATAGTTTTATAATAATTACAAAAATACCCCCGTTTGGATTTTGAATAATAACACAAAAAACCTCTGATTGAATAAAATGAAAGGTTGTGTGATTAAAAAATTTCATAATAAGTTCTCCTTTTGAGAAGGGTTCTCACTAGAACGGTAAAACCCTCCCCTCTCTACATAATACATTGTTTGCTCTGCAGGATATTAAACAATAATCAATCGACATACATTAAGCTGAGAAGATCATTTGTATCATTAATAATCAAAGAGAAAAGGGGCAAATAAACCCACGTACTAACAAAAAATGTCAAATAAGCCCTTATATATGAGGCTATGTCCGGCCGTCGTCATTTGGGGTGGTTCCCGATGGAAATTTTTTATGCAATTTTTTGAGCATATTATTCATTAAGTCTAATTTACTCATACCAAATTTCAGCTAAAACTTCAATCGGGAAGGCATTCAAATGAATTCTTGAAGATAACTGCGCAGTTAAAAGCACAGTTATCTTCAAGAATTTATTTGAATGCTTTCCCAATTGAATTGTTAGCTGAAATTTGGTATGAGTAAACTAGACTTAATGAATAAGATTCTCAAAAAAATTCATCAAAAAACTCCACCGGAAACTGCCCCAAATGGCGACAGCCGGACAGAGCCTCCTACATAAGGGCTTATTGGACCTTTTTTTGTCAGTACATGGGCTTATTTGCCCCTTTTCCCATAATCAAATAACCTCACAATAGCTCCGTTATATAATACATGATGACTGGCGTCATCCTCATGAATCTCATTAATGGTTCGAGGTTTGACCTCTGGCAGTTAGTTCTATTCTGCTGAACATGTGAGGCTGGAACCGATCGGTAGCGTTGACATAGGGTCAAATGCATAAATGTTATCTTAACTATTGATAATGTTACATTTTTTGACCTTAACTCTTAAATGAATCAAAACGGTACCTTAATTATACATACATGTTTCGAATTGAGATTTTATTCAAATTTTCAATAAAAAAATCACGTGTGGCGACCGGAATTCTATGCGTAAAATCCGCTTCACCTTAGTTTTGTCCATATGATCACTATAGGGTGACTCTACACATGAAATTTTGATGAAGGGTTTTTTGGTCTGAAATTTGAATAAAATCTCAAATTAAAACATTTATGTATAGTTCAGGTACCGTTTTGATTCACTTAAGAGTTAAGGTAACATTACCAATAGTTAAGGTAACATTTGACCTCGTTGACTAACTTAACCGAACAATTTCATGTACAGGCTATTTGCCCTATAAGCCTATCCCCCAAATAGCAGACACGTATAGGCTGTGTCTGCTATTTGGGGGATAGGCTTATAGGGCAAATAGAAAACGCAATGCATCGTGCTGCTTTTGCAAGCATAAAGCGCTCGTTTTCCGTCAATGGTCTCTCTATAACCTTCACGATATTTGCATCCTGCGGTACATAGAAAGAAAGCAGTAGGAGATATATTTTATATTTAGTATATCAATGAATTTCCATTGCCATGTACATTAATTACAACACTCTACCTCCTATATTCACATCATTTTTTCTTGAACATAGTCACATTCTGAAATGCTTTTTTGCATTCTAAATGCACTTTTAGATTGCCGAGAGAATTAAATACTGCTATTTTTCAACTCTACCCAATACCCATGTCATGATGTTGGGGTATAACTAATTCAATAATTCTAATTTCTTACTCACTTCACCAGAAATTATTTGACATTTTAAAAATGTTCGAACATATGACCGGAATACCAAGGAGGCAAGGAGCATTGCAAAAAGACCCATTTATCCCTATTAAAATTTAACAATTATTTTGGGACAATAGTTGGCTAAAATGACATTTAATTTGGGGCGGAGGGAGTAATAAATGTAATGTAGTCCTCTAAATCTCTAAAATGAAGATTCATACTTACTAAATGATATTCTTAATTCATTCTTGTATGTAACCCTTGACTGACGGAGAGAAAGAAACCAAGGGGGCACTGCTATGGATTAGGATGAGTTTAACTGATTGCATATGCTATCTATCTTTGGGGGGGAGGGCGGGGGCGGGGGGGGGGGGGGGGGGAGTGACTAACCTTCTTCTGCTGTTGCATTGAAGGCCTCACACTGGCAATATCGCCCACCACGCTAACATTGTTAACATTGCCACTCTCATCCCTTTCAGTTGGTGAGGATGTAGAATGCCTCCATTGCCCATTGATAATGTACTTATAGTAGTACCTAATAAACAAAGATATCAATTCCTAAGCTGTAAAAGCTAATGCTATCACCAAGACAAGGTGCAGAAAAAAGGATGGAGAAGATTGTACAAGTATTGAAGTTTTTTGCACCACTGGCATTAATTCAGTACTATAAGATTATGATTATAAAGTAACAGATGGAAATGATCAAATAGGCATTTTCTGCCATTTTGTAATGGAAATGGTTAACTAAATGAAAAAAATGATGGTTTACCTCTAGTGTTAGAAATTAAACTTGGCTTAGCCAATAATTGGCTAATAGTTGTATGAGAAATAATAAATTAGTTAGCCCATAAGTTAGTTAGTAAAGAAAGATCTAGAGTACTCTTTAGTTTATGTACCTAAATAATTTTAGAATATTCCTAAGCTAGAATCCCATAGAACATTGTAGAATGTTAAGGAAATAGGAGTGCCTAGAAGGATCCTATGAGACCTATAAATAGTGCACTCCTCACTCATTTGTAACACAAGCCAAAAGCTCCAAATCAATAAAAGTTCTAAGTTCTCTCAAAATCATCTCTCTTAAATTCTCTCTTCCACACACAATCACCCAATTATAATACTCATAAAATCCTTTCTTCCAACAAAGTGGTATCAGAGCCACCAATCCTTTCAAGACAAATGAATGCCAACGGCTTAGCTACATTCCAATTTCTCGCCTCACTAAAGAAAACTACTCTAGTTGGTGCATTCGCATGAAAGCCTTAATAAGATCTCAAGATGCATGGGAGATTGTTGAGGAAGGTTATGAGGAACCTCAAGATGATGCTACTTTAAATCAATCAGAAAGGGATAGTCTCCAAAGGAGTAGGAGGAAGGATGAACAAGCTCTCACTCTCATATACCAATACTTAGACGAGGCCATGTTCGAGAAGGTTGCAAATGCCACCACTTCTAAAGAAGCATGGGAGATACTACATAATTCTTTCAAGGGAGTCATCAAGGTGAAGAGAATTTGTCTTCAAACTCTTAGAGGTGAGTTCAAACAACTTAAAATGAAATATTCGGAATCAATATCCGACTATTTCTCTAGAATGTTGGGAATTGTAAAAGAGATGAAAAGGAATGATGAGGAACTAAAAGACATAACGGTGATTGAGAAAATTCTTCGCTCTCTCATCAAAGACTATGATTATATTGTGATGGCCATAGAAGAGTCCAAGGATTTAGAGTCCATGACCATTGATCAACTTATGGACTCAAAGTCCATGAAGAAAGAGTTGTGAGAAATAAATCTGATGAATCATTGGAGCATTCTCTTTACTCCAAACTCTCTTTTAAAGAGGGGAGAATAGAGGTGAAGAAAGAGGCCAACGAGGTCGTGATTGTGATCAAGGATATGGTGCACGTGGAAGAGGTGGTCGAGGTCGTGGTTATACAAACTTCAACAATGAAGAAAGAATTCAATATACGCAAGCATCTAGAGGCCGTGGGAAAGGTAGCAAACTACAAAAGTATGACAAGTATCAACTAGAGTGTCATAATTGCAATAAATATGGCCACTATGCATATGAATGCAAACGCTCTCATCATGTGAAAGAAGAGGCCCATCTCATGGAGATGAATAATGAGGTAGAACTTACCTTGTTCATGGCAAATCATGAAGAACAAACAAAGAAGAGCATGTGGTATTTAGATACCGGAGCTAGCAACCACATGACAGGAGATAAGAGCCTGTTCGTGAAGGTGGAACAAACTCAAGGTCATGTTACCTTTGGAGATGAGTCTAAAGTCGTGGTGAACGGTAAAGGTAACGTTCTAATTCGCCTAAACGATGGAAGTCACCAATTCATTTTCGATGTTTACTATGTGCCCAACTTAAAAACAAATATTCTACGTATGGGACAACTCTTAGAAAAGGATTAATATATTCACTTAAATAATCGTAGTCTTTCGGTACGAGACAATAATGGGAGACTAGTTGCAAAAGTGTCGATGACTCGAAACCGAATGTTCTTGCTTGATATTCAGAGAGATCAAGCCATATGCTTGAAAAGTTGCTTGAAAGACGAGTCATGGATTCAGCACTTAAGATATGGGCACTTAAACTTTGGTGGCTTGAAAATGCTATCGTCCAAAGGCATGGTGAAAGGTTTGCCCTTCATCAATCATCCCGATCAATTATGCGAAGGATGTCTACTTGGGAAGCAATCAAGGAAACCATTCCCCAAAGAAGTTACCTCGAAAGCTAAGGAGCATTGAAATTAGTCTATACCGACTAATGCGGTCTTATTACTCCATGTTCTCATGGTAAAAGTAAGTACTTTCTCACTTTCATCGATGATTACTCGAGAAAAACATGGGTATATTTTCTTAAACAAAAATCAGAGGCCTTTGAAGCATTCAAGAAATTTAAGGCTCTTATTGAGAAAGAAAGTGGGTACACCATCAAAGCCATGAGATCAGTTCAGGATGGAGAGTTCACATCAAATGAGTTTAATCAATTTTGTGAAGATAATGGCATCTGCCGTCCCATGAGTGTCTCACGAACACCACAACAAAATGGTGTTGCCGAAAGAAAGAATAGGATTATCTTCAACATGGCTCGAAGCATGCTAAGGACAAAGAATATGCCTAACGAATTTTGGGTTGAAGTTGTGGATTGTGTCGTTTATCTTCACAATCGCTGCCCCACGAAGAGTCTTAATGGAATAAATCCACAAGAAGCATGGCATGGAGGTAAACCTGGAGTCTCACACTTGAGAGTATTTGGATGCGTTGCATATGCTGATGTACCTGATCAGACTAGATCTAAACTCGACGATAAGAGTGAGAAGTTTATATTCATTGGATATGATACACACTCAAAAGGGTACAAACTCTACAATCCAGATTTGAAGAAGATTATTATAAGTCTTGATGTGAAGTTTGAGGGAGAAGGCTCGTGGGATTGGAGTATTGATGACAAAGAAGATTATAGTCTCTTACCTCTCATGGAATATGAAGGTCAAGTTGAAGAGAATCATGAAAATATGACTCCTCCACCACCTCCCGCTCAAGCTCAAGCTTCCCCAACAAGTTCGGATGAAAGAGAAATACCACGCAAGAGAAGCACCGAAGAGCTTTACGAGGTAACACAAAACTCGAACTCAAATGATTAACTTACGCTCTTTTGTCTATTTGGTGATTGTGAGCCACTAAGTTTTGAAGAAGCCACAAGAAGTGAAGAGATGCAACGAATGATGAGATCAAGTCAATTGTGAAGCATAAAACATGGGAGCTAGCTACATTTCCACCAAAGCATAAAGCAATTGGAGGGAAGTAGGCAAGAATAATGGCCAAAGGCTACGCCCAAAGACATGGCATTAATTATGAAGAAGTATATGCGCCCGTTGCTAGATTGGAAACGATAAGATTGATAATTGCACTAGCAACTCACAACAAGTGGAAGATACATCAAATGGATGTCAAGTCCGCGTTCTTAAATGGATTCCCGGAAGAAGTCTACATTGAGCAACCCAAAGGTTACAAGGTTAAAGGGAAAGAAGGTAAAGTGTTGAGGCTAAGAAACGCTCTTTATGGGCTTAAACAAGCACCAAGAGCTTGGAATAGTATAATAGACCAATACTTCCAAGTTAATGGATTCGTGAAGTATCCACATGAATATGCTCTATATGTCAAGAAAAATCATCAAGGAGACATTGCTCGTGTGCATATATGTGGACGATCTCATCTTTACAGGTAATAACATGATGATGTTCGATGAGTTTAAGCAAGTCATGACAAGGGAGTTCGAGATTACTGACATTAAGATTATGAGTTACTATCTTGGCATCGATGTGAAGCAAATGGATGATGGTATATTCATCACTGAAGAAGGATACGCGAGAGAAGTACTCAAGAAGTTCAACATGGAGAACTCCAACCCTATAAGTACATCTGTTGAAAATGGGTTGAAGTTATCAAGGTATGATAAAGGAAAATTGATTGATCCAACTTACTTTAAAAATCTTGTGGGGAGCTTAAGATATTTAACATGTACAAGACCAGATATTCTTTTCAGTGTTGGACTTGTTAGTCGATTCATGGAGGGCCCTACAATAACTCACTTAAAGGTCGCAAAAGGATTTTGCGATATCTCAAAGGCAGCGCTGAATATGGGTTGTTTTACTCTTCATCTGATGAGTTTAAGCTGATTGGATATTGCGATAGTGTGGCATGGAGATATTGATGACCGCAAGAGAACAACTGGGTTCATATGGGAAACACCGCTTTCACATGGGTTTCAAAGAAGCAATTGATCTTCACTGTATCCACCTGTGAAGCCGAGTACGTTGCAGTAACATCAAGTGTGTGTCATGCAATTTGGCTCCGCTACATATTGCAAGCTCTCAGCATGTCTCAAGAAGAAGCAACAACAATACTCTTCATCTGATGAGTTTAAGCTGATTGGATATTGCGATAGTGTGGCGTGGAGATATTGATGACCGCAAGAGAACAACTGGGTTCATATGGGAAACACCGCTTTCACATGGGTTTCAAAGAAGCAATTGATCGTCACTGTATCCACCTGTGAAGCCGAGTACGTTGCAGTAACATCAAGTGTGTGTCATGCAATTTGGCTCCGTTACATATTGCAAGCTCTCAGCATGTCTCAAGAAGAAGCAACAACAATATTCGTGGACAACAAGTCAGCTATTGCATTAGCAAAGAATCCAATGTTTCATGATCGAAGTAAGCACATAGACACTCGATATCATTTCATCAGAGGAAAGATAGAAAAGAAGGAAGTTCAAGTGGAGTGTGAAGACTCAAGATCAAGTCGCTGATATTCTCACAAAGCCACTCAAGCATGTCGTTTTTGCAAAGATGTGGAATCTACTTGGTTTGCTAAGTCAAGTTTAAGAGAGGATGTTAGAAATTAAACTTGGTTTAGCCCATAATAATTGGGTCCATTAGAAGTGAACTTATTGGGCTAATAGTTGTATGAGAAATAATAAATTAGTTAGCCCATAAGTTAGAGTTAGTAAAGAAAAATCTAGAGTACTCTTTAATTAATGTAACTAAAAAAATTCTAGAATATTCCTAAGCTAGAATCCTATAGAACATTGTAGAATGTTAAGGAAATAGGAGTGCCTAGAAGGATATAGAGCACTCCTCACTCATTTGTAACACAAGCCAAAAGCTCCAAATCAATAAAAATTCTAAGTTCTACCAAAATCATCTCTCTCAAATTCTCTCTTCCACACACAATCATTCAATTATAATACTCATAAAATCCTTTCTTCCAACATCTAGTCCTAGACCTTGTGTCACAACTACTTATGGATCCTTTGAAAAAAAAGATGCCACAATTGCCTCAAGTCCTAGACGCTATGACATAACTGCTTATAGAACAAATCAAGAAAACATTAAAAGTGTTGAAGGAAATCCAAACATGGCATGGGCCTCCCATCAGTACTCCAAAGCATGATGATAACCGAAATTGAATTGCCAATATTCTTATGTCGAAGAGAAGCATTACTTACTTTCCCTGTGAGAGACGGACTTCAGCCTCAAACCTAGGGCCACCTTTGTGGACTGCTTTAACTGGTTCTTTCCAGTTTTCTGTAAAATCCCCGACCAAGTACACGTCCTCTCCCTGCCATAAGAAACAATGACAATATCATCATTGCTTTGGGGATAATATATTCAAAATACATATACATGAGTGTCAGAGTGTCAATCCTACCAAAGAAAAGATAATAATTCATAAATTACCGACTTCCCCTATGACTGTCAGTTTTTCATCATAGGAATATAATAAAAGGAGCATATAAGTGCTCGAGCTTACATACCTCATGTCCATTCCACACAAAGGTAACAGCATGTGTTGCAGGTCCATCATGTGCACCAGTTTCCACCATAGCTATCAAATCCCAGGTTCCCCAGGCAATGGCTGGCCTGCACGTTATGGTACAAAATATATAAAGCATTATATGACATGCAAAAAAAATATCCGGGGAATATTATAATTTAATAATATTGACTTCAATAGAAACATCTAACTACGGAGGAAAGTGGGTGAATGCTGCGTGCTTGGGTGGGGAATTAGGGGGTAATGGGGGGCAAGCGAATGAGTTATGTGCTTCTCCAAACTCATTACATCTCACTATTCCAATTCCCTATTTCAGAGGAGTTATATTTTTTCTTAATTCAGTTTTTACCTGTTTTAAATCACGACTGTTTTTGCCTACTTTTGGTATGCATATAGATTACTATATTTCTTATTACAGGAAAAAATATCAAACATATCATTTTACATTATATGAAGTTCCTGTAACTCTACAACAACAACATCCAAGCCTTGTTCCCAAAAGATTTTGGGGTCGGCTATAAGTTCCTGTAACTTTGTAAGAAGTAATTTTACTTTTTGGAGTTCATATATCTACGCAATTCAATAAATAAGAAAGATACAAACATGCTAAAGTATTCTGAAGGGAGAAATAAAAAGAGTATATGGCGATGACAAAAACCTGTCAGGCTTGCAAGAATGTAAACCAGTGACGAAATTATAGGCTGCATGAAGGGAAGTATCAGTCATCCAATGAAGGTATGCAATCACACAAGCAGGGGACCGATCAAAACCATTGGTGCATGTGACATAAACACGGTGATTCTTTTTCAGTAAGCGAAGAAGGAGGCCAACACAAAATGGTAGTTTCTTTCTCATATCAAAGGAATCACCTTCTCTGCACAAGGAATGAATACTGATCAACAACTTTCTTTTACCATTTGACGCTATACAATAATGAAATATAGTACTTCCTGAGTCCTTCCCATACTGTAAGAACATTTGACATGACTATGAAGATAAAGGAGATTGTTACTCTGTATTATTTTACGACTATAGTCCTTTAGATGAAGAATTAATAGTATGAGTCCCGCAAGAAATAAAAAATTGAACTGGTAGGTAAACGGATTAAATGGGAAAGTAGAAAGTTAGTAAAGTTTGAATGAGAAAAGTGATGGTAATTTTGGAACTGACAAAGAACTGATGTGTATGAAACAAATTGGACGGAAGTCGGGAGTATTATAAAACGGAAAATGGCACCTTTCGTCCCTGAAGGATTAATCCAAGTAATTGACCTCTCCATTTTTTGTTCCCGACATTTCCCACTGTGACCCTATTAGTCATCCGGAACCTTCACAAGCTTAATGGAAGATTAAAAAAACTTCTTTGAGGAAGCTGGGGTGCGAAAATGGAGAGGTCACTAGCCCATTAATCTGTGGAATAAAAGTTTACCATGGGGTGCTGGGTGACTAAACCTTCCATTTTACCTATAATTGAGTTGGTATTCTCATTCATTGCACATTCAACGCAGATAAATATATGATAAATGATATATTAGTCATACTGCCATGAATTATATTATGATGAAGTACATGATAAAGTATTAAAAAAGGGAATTTATGCGTAGAGGCCGACTAATAGCTAGGTGCCTGTATCAGTAGTCTACTCCACATATACGGAGAAACGGTAGCATGGAGGAACAAAATAGAAAACCACCAAGTCATTGATACCTTATGGGATAGTTGATCATAAGAACATTAGATCTTTGGCATGATTCATTAATTACTTTAGAATTGATTCCCCAGTTCTCTGTCTCAATTGCACTTTGAAAATTCAGCACAGCAGTGATCCCCTGATGCAGACATGCCTTGGATTATACAACTAGATGGGAAAAAACAGCTTAATCCACTAATAAATATACCCATCGATGAATCTTATATTTGTTTGTATATCTATGACTATATTACTTCCCCCAGCTATGAAGGAAGTCTTCAAAACCGTTGGAAAATGGAAATCCCTTCTGTGAACATATGGATAATGGTGAAAAAAAGATATGCATGCCAAAACAGTCCACGTTTAAAGTTAGGTTATAATTTTGCATAATAATTGACTAAAAGGATAAAGAACAAAGAATGCGCCTCAAATCAGAAAAGCAACAACTCTCACCACTGCATTACACAGTATCTCAACATCAGCTTCCCTTTGAATGCATGAGCCAACATATATTTGTTCTGTGATCTGACAAAACAATAATGCAAGAGTATGTAAAAAGGGTACAGCATTGAGTTTTTCTATGAAACATTAATTTTTTTATCCCATTAATTACCCCTTTACAAATATTATTTTCATGTTTATTAACTTTATTTTCTAAGAGGCAAAAGCATACATTTACTAGTCATAGTAAAAGGTGTAAAGTGTGATTACCATTTATAAATTTTAAGAACACAAGAATATAACTACTTTTCTTGGTTTGTGTAATTAAGTCAATTGTGCCTTATAATAATTTTCAGAGGAAGTAAAAACTCAAGCAGCATTAAAAAAAAGTAATTTATATTCAGTTTGAGAGGACTCATCTTTTTCCATCATTTGCAATGACGCCAAAGATTCACTGTTGTTTGGATTCAGAATATGATGGAATAAAGCAAAACGACTCACTAAACTGTCTGCGCTTCTTTATTGTGGAGCAACGATCAGTCCGTGCGATTTTCACTAGAGTCATTCGGAAATAGTCTCTCTGTGCTTTAGTACAGGGGTAAGCCTGCATACATCCGACCCCCTTACCCCACCGTAGGTGGGAGCCTTTGCGACACTGGGGGTAATGATGATGATGAGAGGACTCATCTCCAAGAAGCATTTTCAAACTATGAAAGTTTGAGATTGATATTGACCGATTAACATGTAAAAAATATTGTACGGCGTATTAAGAAAGCATCTCCAAGGATTGGCTTCAAGATCATATACTACGCATATAACTTCTGATTAAATGGTAAATAGTTGAAATTGATATTGACTTTCCGGTAACAAACAATTAGAACAAAATCCAAACATGCTGTTTTGAGGGAGGGAGTTTTAAGATTATATAGTACCTTACTATATCTCATACCAAGTGCATGATTGTAGTACAGATCCCCCTTGGAACGATCCAACGCCTTTATATATTCTTCTAACGGGAAACTCCCATGAGCCCATTGAGCATCTCTCGTGCCTTTCTCACAAAAGATATTCACGAGTGGGCTAAAAGGTATGGGAGGGGTTTTATTCAGCATAGTTTGCTCTCTGCTTTTGTTTGATTTATCCAACACCTTCCATCCTTTTGAAGTAAGATATTTAGATGAAAAGAATGCAAATCCACTATTCCCACTGCTATCAGTTCTTAAGTTTGAGGCAAGCAAATTCTTGTTCCACGTGGCTACGGGTACACGGCCACGATTAAATAGAATATCAACATCATCCATAAGATACATTTGGTGGATGGGAAATGGGGAGAAAGGTCTCTCAAGAATAAGGCTACAAGATCCTGAATCAGCCTCCTGCATTATCTTCCTACAGAAGCCAATTGTAAGAGACTAAATAGCATGTGATGTTTATACCTTGAAAAAGAAAATATATAGTATTCCATACTCCGTATCGCCAAAGTCCTTAATCTCAATAAGCCTACCGCCTAAAGATTCACTGGCCTTTTTCAAAGTATCACCCACCATAATTATTCTCGACTTTTCAGCATTTCCCTACAAAATAATTGAACTAACAGACGTTATTGGGATGTGTGATCGACGAAAAAACAAAAACAAAAAAATACATGGTTCGACAATGAAGTAGAAAGTTGAGAGAATACTGACCCCTTTCTTGAGAGCATGAACAAAAATCTTTCCGTCAACGGAAAGGGCGAATCGAATACCCAAAGGCTTCTCCAGCGCGACCATGTACTCATTCAAATTCATCGTGAGGGACGAGAAGTTCGAAGAAGACGTCGCCGTGATCAGTAAAACTCTTCGGCGGGGCAACCGCTTCTCCACCGGCATTTCATTGCTGAAACACAACTCTCTGCTCCAAAGGGCCGAAGGATTATCGGTTTTCCCCAAACTCTTCCTCCGCGAAGAGAAGCTGCCGTTGAATGAAGTGTGGTAGCCTGTGAAACTTGGGATTTGCAGCGAACACATTTTGAGCGTGCCCTGCCTGACGATTACTGAAAACGGGGAGTCTGCTTTAATTTAGATTATTTACATGAGATGATTGAAGGGGCATGCAATGGGCCTCGAACTGATTCTCATAACGTGGAAGACGGCGGTTATCGGTGGACAATTGTGGATGAGACGCCGTAAGATCGAGCTAAGAAGTAATGTGTGAGCTCTGCTACTCGCTGTAAGGTGGGGCGCAAAGCTGTGGGTGTACACTGTACACGCTAAGGTTTACCTCATCTACACGCCCGTTACTGGCATATTTATTCTTTTAAAAGAAGAATTGCTCATATTTACGGGTATATTATTAGGGGTTTTTAGTTTTTAGCTAAATATTACTCCCTCCGTTCCTAAAAATTCTTCCCGGTTTGACTTGGCACACTTATTAAGAAAGTGGAATAAAGTGGAAATATATGGTTGTGTAAGAAAAAGGTAAAATGAATGTGAGCCACACAAATTGTCCAAAATGGGAAAGTGAGAAGTATTTTTGGGAACAACCCAAAAAGGAAAGTGGGAAGTATTTTTGGGAACAGAGGGAGTACTAAATTAAATTCAATTTCCATAAATGTGACCACTTTTAAATATTCCTCCTCTGTGACCTTCGGTTGGGAGCTAACATGAAGGCCAGACAAATCCATGTGAAATGCGATTCCAAGTTAGTCGTCGGCCAGATTTCAGGGGAATACGAGACCAAGGAAGGGAGAATGAAACAATACAAAGAAACGGTCAAGGAGTTGGTTAAGTTATTTGAGGCCCATTCTCTCACTCAAATACCGAGGGCTCAAAACTATGGGCCGACATTTTATCAAAGCTCTCGGCTGAGTCCCCGGAGCACCTCTCGAAGGTTGCAAGAATTGAGGAACTCAGCCTCTCAAGCATACACGTCAGCCCCGTCATGTAAATATAACAAAGGCTTGAGGACTGGATATCAGATATCGTGAACTTCATCTCCACAGGCAACTGCCCGAGGACGAGACCTGCGCGAAATCAGCAAAGCTGAGGGCTCTCAGCTACACCATCGAAGACGGAAGGCTTTACAAGCGACCATACAACGACACGTTGCTCCGGTGCCTTCATCAAGATGAAGCTAAGGTTGCAATGGAGGAAGTGCACAGTGGCACCTGCTCAGCTCACTAGGGACCCTTCTCCATGTCCCGAAGGCTCATAGTCCAAGGCTACTTCTGGCCCACAATGGCCCGAGATTGCGCGGATCTAGCCCGAAGATGCGCCGCCTGTCAACACTTTCAGAAGGCTCCCGGCAGGCCGGCGGTCAACTATGCCCTCATCAGCACAACAATACCCTTCTCTAGGTGGGGCATTGACCTTGTAGGACCACTGTCGAGGGGTACCTCTAACAACCAGTACATCATCATCGCCATTGACTACTTCACCAAATGGGTGGAGGCGGAACCCCTCGCTAGCATCACAGAGGCCAGGTGCCGCCATTTTGTCTCAAGAACATCCTCACGAGGTTTGGCGTTCCCTAACAAATCATCTTCGACAACGGGACTCAGTTTGAGGTTGCCCCCTTCTGTGCCCTCCTAGAGGCATGAGGCATCAAACATACTTTCTCGTCCGTTGCCTACCCTCATGGCAACGGTCAAGTGGAGAACGCCAACTAAACTTTACTTGAAGGCCTAAAAAAGAAACTCGAAGCCGAAGGGGGAGGCTGGGTAGAAGAGCTTCACAACATCTTATGGGCATATCGTACCACCCCTCGGCGGGCAACAGGTAAGACACCCTTCTCCCTTTGCTACGGGTTCGAGGCCAAAGCTCCCACAAAGGTAACCCTTCCTACCCGAAGGGTGGACCAATACGAGCCCGAGGTCAACGATGCCAACATGCCCCTCGACCTTCACCTGATCTCAGAATGCCGAGAGCAAGCCTTCCTGAAGGCTGAAAACTACCGAAGACAAATGAAGGGCTACATTGATGTCAAGGTTCGTTCCCGAGAATTTCAAGTGGGAGACTACGTTTTCTGTAGGCGAAGCCAGCCAACCCACCGAAGGCGGAAAGATGGCCCCAAAGTTTGAGGGGCTCTACATCGTCACAGCCATCATCAAACCAGGAACGTACAAGCTCAAGCGCCCCAATGGGACCGAGGTCCCTAGACACTGGAATGTACACCACCTGGTAAAATTTTATCAGTAACGTATGAGAGGCCAAGCCCTCATGACTTACCAATGTATTACCCAACGGCCCAAGGCCTCCTATTTTTCAAGAATAAATTCATGTTGAAAACACCAAAAGTATCAAGTACACAACGCACGTGAGTGGCCAAGCCCTCATGCAAGCTCCTGGCTCAAGGCCTTTTCACGAAACCTCCCGGCACCAAGTGTCGAGGGTGGACGCTCCAATCAACTATGAAGATGAAACACCGAGTGTTTTTGAAGGCGACCCCTCGGTACCAAGTGTCGGGGGCATTGAATGAGAAATAACACCAAGTGTTAAAAATAAAGCCGTGCCCCTCGAGGACGCAACTATACCAAAGGCCCCACCTATCGGTGCCGAAGGTACCAAATACCCCGGCCTTTTGCAACTAATATGCAAATAAAACCCTTCCCTGAAACGCTTTCCGCGCCATTACCCCGAGGGAATGGCAGGCAACTAATATGCCCAGGATTCGACTTTCAAAAACGAAACGCTTCCCGCACCATTACCCCAAGGGAATGGCAGGCAACAAACCATGTCTCGTGCTGAGGGAACGACTTTCAAAACTGAGGCGCTTTCCGTGCCATCCTCCAAGGGGGGAAGGCGACAGACTATGTCTCGTGCCAAGGAAACGACCCTCGATCCCCTCGGAACCCGGAAGATTAATCCCGAGGGGGGAGCCAGTAGTGTATACCGCTGCCTGCCAATAGGCCAAGCCTTACCAAGAAACCAAGTTTCTTGAAGCCTCCCCTTCACTATAAAAAAAGGGGTGAAGGGGAGTAGACTCAACGAGCAATAAATGAGTACAACTTTCAACATCCACGACAAAACACCCTTCGACAGCTAGCAAGGAAGTTTATTACAAGGCAATCCAGCACATAATTGGCTAAGTTACAACGGTCCCGGAGTTTCAAGGAATACCGAAGGCATCCACTCTCCATTTGATGCCTGAGTTCAAAGGCCCACATTTCTGTGGTCAACACCGAAAGCTTTTGCTAGGCAGCACCCTCTATCCCAGCATGGTCCGAAGGCAACTGCCCTCATGTTTCAGGCTGAAATCATTTAACCCTACACTTTGAAAGGCAAAGCCGAGGGCTCCTATTGTACATCTTTCGAGAAGCCAACAAGGATCGAGGGCACCTGCTATAATATGTTGGACTCAATAATTCCTAAGTCCACACTTGGAACCCAGCAAGGTTGAAGGCTTATATACTCGGCAGGTAATGAAGGCACATACCATATCATACCGAGGGTGCAGCTCACAAACATGGGCTCAAACTCCTAAAGTCCACAATCCAATAGCCTACAACACCATAAACATAACCGGAGGCCCCCTTCCTACAAATGGGTTGAAAATCAACTAACTCCACATTGCCACCGAGGGTTAGTAATTGCAAACTCAAATGCAATTTTTCCTAAGTCCATGACTTAGGGGCCCCGGCATCACCATCCTTTGTTGAGGAAAACTTTGCCTAAGAACTACTACAAGCCGAGGACATATTCATGGCATCACCCAAAAAATTTGGCCAAATCCACAACACCAGTTCCCCCAGGGACATATGGCGAAAGCTAACTACCTCATACAACCAATAGAAGGTGTCAGTCGAGGGCCTAGTGGCAAAGCACCACTCGAAAAGTTTCTAAGTCCTAAATCTAGAGCCGTCGGTCAGCTTGTGGCATTTATGCGGACTAAATGGAGACATCAACCGAGGGCCCAACAGTGAACATTACTTAGAAAATTTTCTAAGTCCTAAACTATTGGCCCCCGGCCATCAATGAAGGAGGGCTTACAACTAATTCACACAGCATAAAGTACATGAAGGAAGATTTCAACTGAGGGCCAAGTGGTACTCATCACTTAGGAAAATTTCTAAGTCCTAAATGTTTGGCCCCCAGTCAACTCACAATGCAGACATACATTCTTAAACCTGTCAATTCACAAGAACAAAGATGAAGGCATTCATTCACAAGAACAAAGACGAAGGCATTCATTTATGAAAAGAAAGACGAAGAGAGAATAAGCATTCATTCACAACAGAGAGAAGAGTAATATGTTTAATTATAACAGTTGCCGAAGCCGAAAGCCACAAAATGTTACATTACAAAAGACGTTGTTCGCAAAAATTAGCTAAGTACAAATCATATATTGGCATCCCCGGCGGCACCCTCTTCGATAGGCTTCGAGACCGCGTCCTCCCCGGCCTCCTCCTCGGCATCCTGAGCTTCTTGCATCAGCACGGAGTCTTCGAGATCCGGCCTCTCAACATCCGGGGGAGGGGGATTCTGACGTCAGGTTGAAGGGGGGGGGGGGGGGGAGACCGTATGCCGAAGGATCAAAGTCCTTTTGGTCCACCCCGAAGTGTCGGGCGAGCCTCCGGTAGACGAGGGCCTGAGTGAAGAACTCCCCCCAGCATAATAATCTTCGCCCTTGCGGGCTAGCCACATCGCCCCGGGGCCTTTCACCCACTCATCTGCGGACGCCTCCACCACCAAAGCCACCCAGTTCTTATGGCCTTCGGCTTTCCACCCCTCCGCAAGGAAGACAACAATGGCATCCTCCCGAGCCTTGGCGACGACTTCCGCCTTGGCAGCCCCGGCCTCCTCGACGGCTTTCTTTGCGGTCTCGGAAGCGGCCCTATCAGCTTCAGCCTTCTCCGTTGTAGCTCTCTCAGCCTTGGCCTACCGGAGGTCCTCTTCTAACTGTGTCATCTGCCTCACGGCGTCAACATTATCATGAATGAGCTTCTTCATCTTCTCATCCTGTTGTGCCTTCTGAAGGCGCCATTCCTCAAGCCTCCAGGCTTGCTCACCTAGGGCAACGCAAGCTTGTAAGCAACAAGAGGGTTAGGACACTATGCAAAATACTCTAACGCAGAGCAAAAAGAAACAAAGGAAGAGAAACTTACGGTAAGAGAGGACCGAAGGATCTTAGACTCGAGGGCTTCGTCATCTAGCCTGCCGAGGGCTGCCCTATCCAACGAAGGAGTGGCCCCGCTCAAGAACTCCCGGGGGTCCACAGTACCATACATAATGGCGGTCCCCTTTAGGAGGGAGAACTGTATGTCCTCCCGGGGCAAGCCCACTTCACCCTTCTGCGCCGGAGGAAGGCTAGAAGCGGTCGTGGCCGCCAGAACGTGGGGCTCGGAAGTGGAATGTTCGTCCACAATCAAGATCGAGGGAGCCTTCTTCCCGACGTCCCCCTTTTTGGGCTTCTTCCCTTCAGGGCCTATATCCTTGCCCGCTGACTTCCTCTTCGCGGCAGCATCAACGGGGGCAGCCGAGGGCTCACCACTCTTCTTAAAAAACTCGTCAACGGGCTTCTGTTTGCCCGACTCCTTTTTGCCCTGACCCTTCGCCTTTTGCTTCTTTAAAGAGGCAAATGAGTTGATGTCCATATTAGCACCTGCAAGACAACACAAATAAATGAGGCCGAGGGGTCGGGACAAAAAAATGTATATATAAGCTACAAAAATTCTATGTCCAAAAAAATGGAGCCCCCGGGAACTACCTCCTGCGCTCCCGAAGGCTACGTCGAGAACGGGGTACTTTTCGTCCCTTTCCCCCAGAAACCGGTAACGCCGGAAGCTGAGAAGGTACAAATCCTTGTCAAGGGTAAACTCCTTCACTGACACGTGCTTCTCACGCCCCTAGGGAATAGCAGAGATCTTCCTCCCATCCTTCTCGAGGGCAGCACTCCCTACCTTCGGATGCCGCCTGAAACGATCCCGCAGCTCCCTCGGGAACGGATTGTCTGCCATCTTGACGTAGCAGAAACGATCCCTCCAACCCTTATGAGACGAGGTCACTTCATCGAAGAGTCTCCACTGAGCAATCTGCTGGAGGTTCGCAAAGCCCTCGGAGTTAACGTGACCTCCCCGGGACAGGTTAAAACTTTGAAAGAAGAGGTCTAAGCTGGGAGTGACGTCCCGGGACCGGCACAGATGAAGGAACCCAACAATGTATGAATGGATGTTCGGGGTGAGTTGACAGGGGGCTAGTCCTACATACCGAAGGTATTCCAAGAGGAAAGGATGCAACGGGAAACGAAGGCCCATGGAGACGGAGAGAATGTGGATTGCGAAGCACCCCTCGGGAGCTTGGGATAGTAGATCGTTGGGGCCCGGTTCTACCACTATCGCCGAAGGCCCTACGTGCAGCTGCGTCACGTAGCATTCGGCCAGATCGGCCCTCGAAGTTATCGCCAGGGCAGCAATGTTCAAAAACGAATACCCTTCTGGCATGTCAACGGGTTTCCCTTGGTCTGCAACCCTGCCTTTCTTCTTGGGGGCCCACCCATTCTTCTTGTTCTTCTTCCCCGGGGCCACCCTGATAGGCTCCGGGTTGAGTGACCGGGAGCTGCTGGCTTCACCAGCACTGCGCGGAGGAAGTACGGCGGTGGTGACCCTCTGCCGCTCTTTCTCCTCCTCCTCTTCGGCGGTCTGTATCAGGACGACCATCTCCTCATCTTCCGCCACTTGCTCGAAGTCCTCCGCCTCGGCTTCTGCCACCAAATCCTTCTGCACCTCCAGGGCCAGAGCAGAATCTCCATGGGATGAGGCCTCTTCACTCGCTGACCCACCATCCGATCAAGTCTCTTGCTCAACCGAGGGCTCTTCAAAGATGTTCTGTGAATCACTGGCCGACGACATTCTTTGGGGACGAGAAGTAGAAGGGTTCTTAAGATGAGGACTTCCTAAAGGACCCTAACACCTAATTTAAGGACGGAAAAGCAAGATATGCAACAAATGTGAAGAACGGTGGAAGAACTGACCTCAGAAAGGATGATTTGATCGAAGGCAGGTGTTTATCTCTCTAGAAAATTTGCCAGAGTTTCGCTACAACTTCAGAATGCACAAAATCAAAGGAGGTCCACCTTGGGGTATTTATAGGCCCCCCAATCCGGGCTTGGGCCAAATACCGGGCCCCCGATGGGAAAATCATCATTACACACTGTCACTTCAGCCAACCGGTGACACCCGCCCGCGGACAGCCAACGAACACGCGCCACGTGGAAACCCTCTCCAACGGTCATATTCCAATGGCTATTTTTCGGAAACCCAGAGGTGCCCCCCGGTTGACACCCTTCGTCAACAATTGAGCCAGCCCTCGGGCTATCACATTCAAATCCTTCATCAAGAGAAGCCCGTGACTTAAAGGTCAGGGAACCCCCTCGGTTACCCTTAGCCCCCAATATATCGAGAAGCAGGGAAACCCTCGGCAATACAGAAACTATCATCTGCATTCGTCACGCCCTCAGTCTTGAATGACTAGGGGACCCCCCTTGGCATCCCCGGGATGTCAACAAGGTACCTCCGACAAATCAACAAGCAAGCCCCCAGATCAAGATAGCCTTCGGCATTGGCACTACACTCAGACCAAGGGTTGACCTTTTCGATTCATCATTGGGGGAATTTGGTGCACTCTTTTTCCCTCATTACGATTTTTTCCCACAGGGTTTTTCCTAATGGGGTTTTTAACGAGGCATCCCCCAAAATGAAACGAAAATGGTCAGCCCTCAGCCCCATACTGAAGACAGGTACTGCTCTACTCCTCTTGACCAGATTACATGTGCCTCAAGGAGTGGGGGACTGGAGGACCCCCCGGGAAAAATCACAAAATGTTAAACTTTCCCCAAAACATCAACATAATCCTTCAAGTCCCTAAATGTGGGGGACTGAGGGACTGCCCTCGGAAAAACGCGCAGACGAAAAACTCCTCGCAAACTTTACAAACTACAGCAAGGTAGCATCAGAGGACAAACGCAATTACTCCTTTTCCCTCAAGTACCTTTCGGCAAAAGGAGTGAGGGACTCCTGATGGGGTATATGGCCCAGGGACCCCCGGCCCACATACTTCCACTACTGCAATCAGGCCCAACAGGCCCAAACGGGCCAAGCCCAACAAGATGAAGCTCTAAGCAGCCCACAATACACAGAGGGGTGCCTTCGTCCCCATGGCCAAAGGCTACCGTTGATAGGGTTGAGCTCAAAAACATCACAGGAGAACAAGGCTTGAAAACCGAGCCTTCGACACTAGGAGCCCTCGGTTCTAGGAGGCCCCCAGTACGAAGAGCCTTCGGCTTGTCATCTACAGCCGAAGGCGTCCTCCTCGACAAAATATCCTCTCCACATGCGTCTGAATCACCGTACCAAGTACAACGTCACATCCAACAACCGCATTTAATGCGGCCACATGCAAATGTCGGTGCCACCCTGACTGAGGTGACCCTCGGTCGTCGGATGCTTGACACGTGTCCTTGTCTAGCATTTATTGCTGCTATAAATAGCAGCCCATTTCCCCATTGTAAACCAGGAGTTCACATATCGAATATACGCTCTCTCTCTTACTTATTTGCTCTGACTTCTCTCTAAGTTATTCATGCAATAACCCCTCGGATAAGCTACCCCCGGGTACACTATCCATCAATTAAGTTGTAACAAAAAGGAGGGTTTTAAGATTGATTTAATTTAATTAATTTAACACTAAGATGAATTTCTTATGTGGTTTAATAAAATAGAGATTGAGACTTGATTTTGTTTATATCCACTTAATGAAATGTTCGTCAATCCCGGTTATATCTTTAGTTATCTTCCTCTCGAATACTCAATCATGGAGTATCTCCAATTCATCGAGGGTAGTTATCAATACGAGACGTATTCATTAATAAAACTTACTATGAAGTCAATATAGAACACGCCCCTCATTTTTAAAAATCTTTGTTTTTGCACCCCAATCCCATATGAAAAGACAAAAATGCCCCTCGATTAGGAATATGTTGAAGGCCAATAGAATCGTTAATGGAGAGCATTTTTGTCTTTTCATACGAGGTTGGGGTGCAAAGTCCAATTTGGACAATAAAATGTGGTGCAAACTCAAATTACTCTTTTATTAATAAAGTAAAGAAAACTTGTATATAGAAATAACTAAAGTTGTCTACTGTAACTTCAATCACAAACAGAATTCAAACCTTACATATTTTTATGATTACACAATTCAGCGCAATATCAAAATTTACGCAATTGATGAAAAATTGGCTAAGAAAATCGAAAAGCCGAAAACAAAGTCAACAAACAAGCTCAAAGTGGGAAAAAGTGTACACAAAAAATATACATGTAGCATTTTGAAAAAATATATCATGTGGACGAGTCCATCCATTAACGATGTTTTAAATCGGATTGAATTTTCTTTGTCGATTTGGTCTGATCTGGTCTAATATGTTTAAGTTTGATTTAATATGTTTAAGTGTGCTCTAGATACGATCTAAGATTAAAACTGTTCAAAGTAAAAACATTCTCTCTTTATTCCTTTATGGGAGTACCTATGCATACGGTAGTATGCTCTTATAAAAAATGAAGTGTTGTTCACCATCCAATACCATGAGCAGACTATCACCAAACAACTTAGGTTTTGGTTCATACAATTATTCATCAAACTATTTAGGACCATCAAAAAATGAAATAACTTGCGACATACTGTATTTGCCAAAGAAATACAAATACGGCGTGCAATTAGTGGAGTATAACTAATGGAATTAATGACAAAGAACATTTTAACATATGAACCAACTATGTTGGCCAATTAACGCAGCTCGTCATCGGCATTGTTTTTGTCAATGCTGACAACAATTAATGTCATACACTTATACTGCTATGGCCTATGCTTCCTGAAAATGGTTCCTTAGCCGATAAGGCTGTGAGTGAATTTTATTTTATTTAATTATAATGTACACAAAATTATGAATTCCGAAATTACAAAAAGAGCAAGTTTATGCAACATCATCATATTCCTATTTTTTGTGCAAGTTTTTATGCTTTGGGTTTACACATAATTTTTTATCCTCCTCATTCAATCAGGTAATGATAAAAATATATAAAGTTATAGTTACTTTTACGACTCAGAAATTCAAGAGAAATTTTATTCCTACATGAAATTTGTACACTCTTAGCATACATTTATACGTGATTGTTTGTGTACACAAAGAAGGTATACATGGAGTTCATGCAACAATTGTCTGCACACACTGACAAACACATATAAATGTGTTTCAAGTGTTTACATATTTTGTGTACACCAAATTTTGTTGTACATTGAGTGACATGAAGCATCGATATGTATTACTCATCCATCCCAAAGTGATGTTCTCATACTTTTTATGCTCAAATATTAAAAAAGAGTGGTAGAATTACCCATATAATCTTACTTTATTGTAATGTTCACTCTTTAATTACTTTTACTATTTTTAAAAAAGATGAGTATAAATGATAATCTACTTTCTCTCTCTCTCTCTCTATATATATATATATATAGAGGGCTTTTCAGGTCCGTTCGTTCCGTAGAATTCCAATCCGGAAGAAATTAAAATAGGCCCTTAGATGAAATGAACGGTTAAAGATTTTAAAACAAGTGGGAGGGGGGCCACAATTTTCTGGCAAAGTCCGATGTTTTCTTCTTCCTTCGGTCGATTATCCTTTTCCCACACCAACATAAATAATGTCTAATTTCTCTATCATTTCTTTAGCTCCTCCTGTTCCACAACTATTTATTCTGTTTTTCCTTTTTCAATCTTCATATATAATATCTACCCTGACATTTACGACTGCGAACTGTGAAGGTGTGAAGTTTTGAAATCTAGCCTAAATTGAATAAGAAAAATTAAAATATCATTTTACTAAAAGTGATTGTCCAGAATACCAAAAAGAAATTAAAACCAGAATTAAAAAAAAACTAAACAACACTGATCGAGGAAGATCTTTAGGGGGTCTTGTGATAACAATTCTATACCTCATTCAGTTTTTATGTGTCCTTTTAGTTGTTCTGGGAAAAGATTGGGAACAACCATGTTTCTCGTGTTTGGTTTGGGCGGAGGAATCTAACTCTGGTGTGAACAGACAAAGGAAATAGAAAGAGAAAAGATTGGGAAGAAGAAGAGAAAGGACGAAGGCGGAAAGTTTGAATGACGAAGGAAGGCTGGGATAGAAAGGCGAAAATGACGAGTAATGAAATCCACTATGTTGTTTTGTTTTTTATCTAAGTCGTTCATCGTATCCTAAGGATAGTAGCATTTTGTTCCGGACAAAACATTTCCGGAAGGGCTGGTTCAGAATGTTTATATATATATATATATATATATATATATATATATATATATATATATATATATATATATATATATATATATAAGATCAGGTGAGAAGTGCCCCTTAAAATGAGAAGTGAGAAGTAATCTCAGCTCTTGGATTTGCATGTGATCTTGCAACACAGTAAACTTATAGACTGAACATAGTAACTTATAACCAATAAATCATAACTTATAAAGCTCTCCATCATAATTACGAAAATACCACCGCGTCCAAAATATTTCAAGGTTTCCAGGCTTATTTTTTTGCGGTGGCATTTTCATAATTATTTTCGACGGGGTGTATAAGTTATGATTTATTGGTTAAAAGTTCATGTTTTTAGTCTATTAGTTAAACTTCGCAGTTCTCAGCCTAAGGGCACTTCTCACCTGATCTACTCCCTATATATATATATATATATATATATATATATATATATATATATATATATATATATATATATATATATATATAGTGCGGTTCTAATGAGAACAATGCTTAATGTGAGAAATGAGAACGCATCAGAATCGTTGATCTATGGAAATTAACGATCACAACTTGTATGGTGCACTTCATCATTGTGTAGATAACCACATACTAATAAATCCGTAAATATTAAATGGCTATTAAATATGATAAACAAGGGCAATAATGTAGTATTATTTTTAACCTCTTACGCATTTTCCCTGACCGACAGTTTCTTTCCTTAGTGGATTCCTACAACTATGCCACTTTGTTTGACATTTATTATCTTCATTTATATTAGTTTTATATTTAGAAAGAATATATTCAAGGTACGTACGAATATATATAAAGTGTGCTATTGTAAGATTCAATTTATTTTACTGTTGAAATATTTTACTTTGATAATGGTGTATATTACAATTATACTTGTGCAATGTGTTGTATATCACAAGTAAGAGTTTCCAACGCACAATATGTATAACAAAACACTAGAATAAGTATCTTAAGCACAAAATTCATTATTTAATACACAAGTAAGAATCAAGTAATATCACAACAACTATGTCACACAAATTTATATACGGAGTATATAACACTTGAAGAAGTATCTCAATCACAAAAAATAGTATCTAACGCACAATAATTAAGAACTAATATCAAACACATAAATACTTCATATAACCTAAACTATTATATAGTACACATGAAATAGTATCTAACACACAATAGATATATACGTTAGATAACTCGTATGTAGCACATAATATGGACATATAGAATCACAAAAAGTATGTAATGCACAAGAACCGTTATCTAACACACAACCCCAAATATGTAACCCACACGAACATGTATCCAACACACAACCTCATTTTTGTAATGCACATGAATTGGTATCTAATTCACATGTATATAATATAAAAATGGAAAATATGTGTTGAAGAATATAATTATGATATAGTGAATATTAATTGAAGAGAAATATGATTGGATAATAACATTCCCATAAGAATTAAATAAAGAGGAATTAGACATCACGTAGAAATTTCCCACTAACGAAATTTCATTTGCAACATGTGAAACTTCCATATATGAACAAAGTATAATAGAATTTAATGAAAGATAGGCAAGTTCAAAAAGAATAAAAACGGAAAGAAGGGTCAATGCAACCGCCAACATGTGAGAAGACGTAAATGTGCTTTCCTAGGCCTCATTTAATCGCACATGCTTATTTATTTTGGATGGATGAGATGTGTTCTCACGTTCTCACGTTAAGACACGTTCTCATTTGAACCAAAATCTATAAAGTACATCAAGGGCTTAATTTTTAAATTGAGAACCCACGTCCTTTTAAAATTGACCCACGTCCAGAAGACGCTAATTTATCTCTCCGACTAGCTACATAGCATCTTCCTAATCACTTCTACCAAGTTCAATCGCGCAACGACGAACATCCCAGTACCTCTGACGAAGTGCAACAGTACAATGACGAACATTATTCAAATCATGAAGAGATGCGGCACTAGGTTATTTCTCGAAGGTAAGTTTTCTTCATACAACTTCTATAGGATAAATTGGCAAGTTCTTATGGATATTTATCATCACTAAAGTACTATTAGCGAAGATTAGAGACGATTGCTATCTCCAATTTCTCAGCTGAAAAATATTAGGTTTCCAAGTCTGCAGTATAAGCTTTTATTCACACGTATCAACTTTGCTAAATTTTGCGTCTAACAGATCCTGGGAAGTTGAGATTGGTTCAACCATTTTTAGGTCCTATTTTTTATCAAATTATTCAAGAGAAGGTTTATTTTGCATAGGTTTATAATTTAATAAATAAATGACATAAGTTGTGTTTCCTATCCACAATGCCACAATTCCCCATCCTTAGCAGTTCGGGCAAAACAATCTTCAATCTCCTTGTAAGGTTATGAGAGCCTCTCAACTTAATCATCTAATCTTGATATTGAATCAAAAGTTAAATCACGCAGTAGGTGCTGCTGCAATCTTGGGAACGGCAGAAGAAACTCTACCCATGACAATGTTAAGAGCAAAACCTGCAAAAGTTGTGCATTTTGATTTCAAAGATGTTTTTCTTAAATTTATAGTAATTCTTAATTTACACTTTTATAAAAAAAAGTACATATAAGATCTTAAGTTTTAGAGCTCTTACATTTTTAGTAAAAGTTACCCTCCTTGGTTTAAAAGTTATCCTCCTTGGTTTAAAAGTTATACTTTTTGGATTACAAGTTATATTCATTGTTTTAGAGGTCTTGGGAGTTTAAGCAAATAAGAAAAAGTTAAGCCTTTGGGTTTAAAAGTTACAATTTTTTGTTTACAAGTTATAGTGATTTGAGTAAAATTAATGTTTTCTTCAACCTCTCTAAATAGAATTGTAGACTCTAATCACTTACCATAACATAATTATTTACTTTAATACTTCTTTTAGAACGACGGGAGAAAGTATGAGTTGATGCATTTGTTGTTTCAGAGTTCTCTATATGGATAATTATCGGTAAGGATTAATAGTTACAAGTGGCAGTGCATCTACTTATGTTAAAAGTTATCACTATTTTATTAAAAGTTATGAATATTTTATTACAAGTTATGTTTTTTATTCCATAATTTTTTTAAATCGCATTGTTTTGATTGTTCTGATTTCTTTTTCATCTCAATTTTCACTCTAATATAGATTCAATGTTTTAAAGTATATAGAGATATGGTAGTTAGTGAGTACCATGTATGACTATTGATTAATGGTGTGATCTAATGAGCAACTTTTAGCATAAACTATATTTTTAATGACATATTACATAACTCATAACATCAAAACAAAAGCCACAAATGATCAAGCAATTGCTTAATATGCAATTCCAAAAACTGTGCGTACTGAAGAGTATAGAATGAATACTTCTAATTAAAAGTTAGAATTATTTAATTAAAAGTTCAAGTTATTTATATAAAAGTTTGAGTATTTCTGTTTTGGCTCCTTATAGATGAGGAGAACAATGCATGGGAAATGAGGAAGCTTCGACGAATAACTAAGGTATCTTATGTTGTTTTCTTGGCAATCTCACACTATTTTATTTTATCACTATGGAGCACTGTTTGATTGTTCATGCTATAAATAAGTGAATGTTTTTATTGATTGCACTGTATCTAAAACTAAAAGTTATGTATTTAATTCTAGAAGTTTTTATTCTATTTATATTAGTTTATTGATAAAATATGCCTTTTTAAATTTACTTTAGGCGCGGATAAAAGTGATGGTGCTAAATCTTGTTCTCCTTTTCTTTCCAAATAAAAATCTCGTTCTCCTTTTTTCAAGATAGCACATGTGTCAGTTGCAAGTTTTGAAAAAAATTAAAAGTTTTCCTTTTGTGAAAAAGTTATAAAATTTCACCGAATAGTTATGTATTTTTTGTAAGAATTACAAAGCATGATGAAGTGTATTAAGCTGAGGTGATTGAGAGAGCTCAAGTGTATTATACTTTCTTTTACATAAAGCCTATTAGCTCAACTGGTAGAGCATCATGTGATTGCATGAAAGATGTGGGTTCGAAACCCACATAGGCTACCTCAAGTCCTCAACATTTATTTATTTGAGAGTCAACTTATATACAAAGAAATGGTTAAGTAGGAAATCTCAGTAAAAAGATTGATAAGACAAACAAAGAGGTGCCAAGAAACTAAGTAGTCATGTAATCAAGAAGATAGGATAGTAACCATTTTCAGTATGAAATAATCATTTTCATCTTGTGGTTTCTTGCACTGACTTCTTGTAACCATGGGGTGAGAGGTGTATCCCACCTCGTAGTATAATGGGGTGTCCTCTTGAAGTGTGGTTGATCTATTGGCGTTGCTCATTAAAAGTTTTTTCATGTTCCTTACTTGTGTGAACCCGTCGTGGCATTCCTCCTCAGCTCTGGGAAAGTCTGTGACATTTGAAAATTTATTTAAAGCAGTGGGGTCCTCAGAAAGAATTTTAGCATTGGACAAAATCGGGCTAAGTGTTGTAAAAGCATCGGGTGGATCAGAATTGATTTCATCATCTCCCATATTAGTAGTATTTTCTGAGGGAGCAACATGTATTTCATCATTGTTAGAATCAGGGGCCATCATCAATAGGGAATGAAACACACCAACAGTTACTACTTGGTGAGAGGTAGCCACCGGGGTTCCATCAAACACAACCTTAGCATCCAAAATTTTTGGGACAGTCCCTATATGCTTAGCAACAAGTGAAAGAGCATCAGTTTTCACATAAAAAACCGGAGTATTAGTGCACAAAGGACCTGTATTATGGGTATTTAACTGTAAAACAATTGGCTGTAAAACATCATCTCAGCAACAGTAGCATATCCATAGTTTTCCCAGCGCTATGAAGTCACAATCATGCTACTTCAGCTAGACCGTTCTGTCAGTCCACTAGCAAGAGACCAGCAGTTTAATGACTTCCGCTACACACCTGAAACCTGAAAGCTTAAAGAGGAATGCCCCATTTCTGGAATGGAACCTTTTGGAAAGGAATAAGCTACCTAATATCACCTTTTGGAAAGGAAGAAGCTACCTAATATCAAATATTCTGGGCCAGCTCTTGTGGAAAACTCAGACTTTCTTTTTTATGCCGGGATCACATAAAAACATAAATTTTGAGGCTCAATAGTTAAAGAGGAAAAAAGACAGTTAAAGAAATCCAAAATACTTCTCTAATTTATCTCATTGTACTTGATAGAAAAGTTAAAATATTAACATATGTATCTATATTTAAGCTATGTGGGATTCGAACCTACACCATTGTGCACATTTGCACATTGCTCTACCATTCGAACTAATAGCCTTGCCATTCATTTCTTTAGCATTTAAATACTAATTTTATAACCAAATTTCACTCCAACATGACCTACGAATTGAAGAATAAACTAAAAGATGACTGCAGCAGCAGGTGGTATTTGGTAAAAACTCACTGCTATTGTTCCTTTTAATAATAAGAACATTATTATTATGTAATAATGTTTGAAATTATGGTGCTAGAAGCAACAAAAGTATAAAAGGCTGCAGCAGCAGGTGGTATTTGTACAACTGCTACAGCAATTTATCTTTGGACAACAAAAAGGACAACAACATGTACTACCATTGCTATATTTGTAGCAGCATGAGCAGTTAAAACACGAAAAAGAAGGTTTAGGACATTTTGGAGTAATATAACAACTGCCACAAGATGAGCATGAACAAGAGCAACAATTTTTGTGACAGTGCTGAGAAGAATCCGGGAAAGAGCAACATTGAGAAAATTAGTGATTGCAATTTAAGGTTTCCTATCAACACACAAATTTTACTCAAATTACTATAACTATTAACTTAAAAGACATAGCTTTTATTGAAAACTCATATGAGGTCTAAAGTTTAGGAGGTTAAATTTTAACATAAATGTAAATTTAAGAGAATAAAAGTACAATCAAATAGAAAAAGATTCAACAAGAAATCAGTAGAGTAGAGTGTATTAAAATTATATTGTACTCTCAAATGAATCCCATTGTCATTTAAACATTCTAACAAACACTTAATAGGTATAACAAGAATTCATTCTTTATTTAAGAAGACCTCAATAAAGGATAGGCTACAGAGAAATATCTTTTACCGATGTACAGCATAATACGGAGTATATAATTTGTTAGTACCCAATTTTGATAAGATTTTGATGATGCCATTATACTAAGCACGTGTACATTGTGTCTCATTTTGTTCTAGTATTTACCTGACAAATTAAATGTACAACTTTTGAGTCTAAGAAATATTACCGGAAAAGTAAAAATGCAATAAGGTAAATTTTCTTTACCTTAATAGGATATTTGAATCCTACCGGCAAATACTATTTGACTCAAAAATTATTCGTATGTCACATTTTTAGATAAAAGAAACTAGAAGTATCAAATGAATGATTAGAGACAAACATTGATCGACATTTAATGCCAAATACGTACTGGGTCCGAAGTCATGTACATACACATGAGACTGCAATTTGAAGTGAAGCTCCAGCGGGTGAATTATTCAAGACAAATGCATCAGCCTGAATTAAAGCTCCAGCACAAGAAGACGAATGTACAATTTGTCCTTGTCAGAATTTCAACATCAAAGATTAATCCATCCTAACCAACGGATGAGATTAATTCAAAGGAGATGCCTATAAATATAGGCTGAAACGAAAGTTTCTAACCAAGCGCTTGAGCATCCAAAGAGAGAATTTCTATCACGAGCTTTTACGAGATATCTAGCAAAAGAGAAAGTGCTATTCTAAACTTTACTCTCTGCTTGGACTCATGCTTCACTAAACTTCCAGTTTACAAAGCTTTTCATTGCTAAATCATAGAAGTTTAGTTCCTAGTTGGAGGTTAGAACTTTCTTGTAACAAATCACATATTGCTGTAAACACTTAGGAGAACAGTTGTTCGGATCCTACAGTGTAAGTAGATAGATAGAGTACCTTTTGATCCCCACTTGTTCATTAGAGAAAAGTCTAAGGACTGAGTAACTTTGAGTGGTGCTATACTCATCGTGAAAAACCTTCAATCTAGGCCTAAGTGTTGTAAAGGCTAGATTGGCACTAACTGTATTGGGCTTAATACTTTAGTGAAATCCATCTGAAAGAGGGTGGGACTGGACGTAGGAGGATTACACCACCTCTGAACCAGGATATATCGTGTGTTGAATTCATTTCAGTCAACAAAGCACACACCAAACACTTCTCACATAAAGATTGTAGTCTGCCGGCAGAATCCTAAGCAGTTGTCTTAATTGACCCAACTGCTTATCCTACTGCTTAATTACTCACTTTCTTTGAGACCGGATTCATACCTATAACGTGCACCAACAACGTCTAAAAGGATCACTCTTTCAGTTCTCTGAAATTCATTTTCTAAGTACAGCAGGTGCCTCAGCAGTTCCCTGGAATCCACCCAACTACTGAGCCCTCTGCTCATATATGTACTTGTTTCATGTCACTGTCTCAAACATCACCAGATTGTCAATACCTCATCAAGAAGTTTGCTTAACCCAATAAGCTTTTTGACCCGAGCAGGTGCCTCAGCAGTTCCCTCATATTCACCCAACTGTCGAGCCCACTGCTTCAGCAAAAAGCTAGTCTCCCCTCTTTTAAGCATACTTACCAAAAGACCACACCATACTCATCAAACAACTATCTCTACCTCCATCATACACTTTACATTTCCTGAGCAGTTGCCTCAACAGTTCCCTGCTCTTAGCCACCTGCTAAGCCAACTGCTAGCATTCTAAGCCAAACACTCTCCAAGCTAGAAAGTGGCTAAACACTCATTACTCAAAGGGTAAAGACTTCCGCTGTGCATCTATAAAATTCTCAAAAGTTTATAGATTAACTCTTTTAGAGGGAAAACTTTCAAAAGTCGAAAAAGATTTAAAAGTCTATTCACCCCCTCCCCCCTCTAGACTTTTACCCTATCCGGGACCATCAAGTGGTATCAGAGCGGAGTGTTCCTAGAGTCATTTATTGACTATTTTGAACTAAAGATCCAAAGCCACTTCCCCTCCCAAACACTTTCTAAACAATGGACAGTCAACTAGCCAAAAACCTCCTATTCAACTTAAACAAATTTGATGATTGGAGAATCAGGATGAAGGCACATCTCAGTGCCTTACATGATGAGATGCTGGAAGTGATCACTACTGGACCTATCAGGATAATGAAGGTCAGCACATCCAAAACTGATGACCAGGAGGATGTGTACATTCTCAAGCCCAAACTAGAATGGACAACTGAGGACAGAAAGAGAAATAACCTTGATAACATTGCCAAGGATATTCTCTTCAAATCTGTTGATGCATCCATATTTCCCAGGATTAGGAAATGTGAAACTGCAAAGGACGTTTGGGATGAGCTCACAAAAATTGGAGCTGGTGATGAACATGAGAAGGACAATAAACTAACCATGGCCCTCAAGAAATTTGAGGACTTCAAAATGCTGCAAAATGAGTCCATCCATGAGATGGAATCGAGGTTCCTAAAGATCACAGCAGAGGTCTCAGACCTAGGGAAAGATCTACCTCAAAAAGAGATTTCCCTTAAAGTCTTGAGAGGCCTACCCTCTAAATGGGACATGAAGGTGACTGCTATGAGAGATAGTAGAGATCTAAGAATCTTATCTACTGATAAGCTCTTCAGTGATCTCAAAGCCTATGAATTTGAGATGAAGGAAATAAAAGAAGAAAAGGAAGATGAATCCAAGACACTAGCTCTAGTGTCTGAGCCTGACCCTTCAAGATCCAGTGAAAAATCCCTCAACAACCTCCTTACTGACGACCAATTTGCCATGTTTGTAAGGAAGTTTAAAAGGTTCATGAAGAAGGAGGGAACTGCTCCAAAAAGACCATACAATCTGCCACCCAGGAGACAAGGGAGACCTCAAACCAGTGAGGAAACTGTCCTGTGCTACAACTGTAGACAACCAGGACATTACAAAAATGAATGCCCTCTGCCCTTAGCCCATAAATATCAAAGGCAGCAGGGGACTGGTTACAAAGCTGGTTACAAGAAGGACTTCAAAGGCAAAAGACAAGCCTTTGTTAGTGAAAAGAAAAAGGAGGAACCCCAATCTGAAGATGAAAGCAGCTCAAGTGATGAAAGCTCTTCATCTGAGAGCTCATAGGAAGCACTTCTATGCCTGGGATCCTGGCAGGTGGGTGTAGATGGCAGCAGTTGTCTCACTGCAGAGAGCAGCAGGTGGCTCAGTGAATCTTCCACCAGCTCAAGTGAAAATAATGAAAGCAGCTCTCCCAAATGCTTAATGGCCAAGGACCACTACAATGATGTCGAGGTAACATCCTGCTCTTCCTATAGCTCTAGTGATTCTGGACCAAACAATATAACACTGAAATCTTTATTACAAGATTTCCAGAAAGTCCAAAATCACCACGTTCTCTTGAATACTGAATATGATAGACTGAAACAAGACATTAAGGCCATTCATTCCAAATTACTAGATGCCTTAAGGAAAAATGATGTCTTAGAAAAGGAGAACAAAGAGATGAGAAACTCCAGCACAAATAGTAAAGACTCTCACCCTACTGCTGAAGTTGCTCTAAAAAGGAAGAAAAGAGGTCTTGGTTACTCATCCCCCACCAGACTCACTCAAAACAGCACATCTACAAGCAATACTTCATACACAAGAAAGCTCACTTACCAAAAACCCCATCCACCAAATGTTCCCAAAAGAAGGAACCAACCTGCTCCCAAACCAAAATCCAAACACATGTATAAATCAACACCTCCTCACCATCTAAACCAAAGAACCTGTTGGCAACCAATCAATAAAACCAACCACAACAAAAATACCAAGCAAACTCCTCAAATAAATAATCCACTTCCCACCTCAAGGAAAAAAAGGATTAACAAGTATATAGCCATCCCTTTTGATTACAACACCTCAAATGGATATAGACCAATCTGCTTAGAACTCAATGGTTCTAGATGGGCATGGATGCCTAAACTTGTACAAGGGAAGTCACCCACTAACATGTGGGCTACTGCTCAACATTAATTTATACAGGAAGGTGCCGGAGCAGCTGAAACACAAACATGGTACATAGATTCAGGCTGCTCCAGGCACATGACGGGCAGCAGGCGGCTCCTGTCAAACTATACAGCAAGGGAAGGACCCAAGGTAACATTTGGGAATGTGGAAAAACAAGGAGAAACCAAAGGAGCAGGAGACCTATCAATTAATGGACTTACAATCCAAAACATATCATATGTTAAGGGTTTAAAGTTCAATCTCATAAGCACAAGCCAGCTCTGTGACAATGGCTACAACGTTACATTCTCCAAAGACATCTGCTTGATCAGAGATGTCAAAAATGACAAACTTGTGCTCACTGGTAGAAGGAAGAAGGACATGTACATTGTTGATTGGAGTTCTGCAAAGGAAGGAATCTGCTTAGTAACAAAGGCAGATTCAAACTTAAGTTGGGAATGGCACAACAAATTAAGCCATCTAAACTTCAAAACAATCAACAAACTGTCCAGAAAAGGTTTGGTAAAGGGACTCCCTGAAATCAACTTCAAAAAGGACCACCTCTGTGATGCTTGTCAAAAAGGGAAACAAACCAAGGTATCATTCAAATCAAAAGAAGTTGAATCATCAACTAGGCCATTAAGCCTTCTACAACTTGACTAGTTTGGACCAGTTGAACCAACAAGCTTAAGTGGTAGAAGGTACACCCTGGTTGTAGTTGATGATTAGATACACTTGGACCATATTTCTAAAGAAGAAGAATGAAACAGAGAAGAAACTGCCTGAATTGATGAGGCTAATTCAAAATGAGAAAAGTATCTCAATCCAGAAGATCAGGTCAGATAGAGGTACTGAATTTCTCGACTCAATCATAATTCAGTACTGTGAAGAAAATGGAATCCATCATCAAACCTCAGCAGCAAGAACACCTCAAAAAAATGGTGTTGCTGAAAGAAGAAACTGAACTCTCAAGGAAGCAGGAAGGACAATCCTAGAAGCAGCTGGATTACCCAAAAGATTTTGGGCAGAAGCAATCAACATTGTTTGCTACACTCAAAATAGAAGTCTTATTCATAAGACTCACAAGAAGACACCATATGAGCTATGGAAAGAAAGGAAGCCTAATGTCAGTCATTTCCATGTGTTTGGATCCAAATGCTTTATCCTAAACAATGGAAAAGATTATCTCAAGCCATTTGATCCCAAATCTGATGAAGGGATCTTCCTGGGCTACTCAACAACTAGCAAGGCATTCCGAATTCTCAACAAAAGAACTCTGGTGGTAGAAGAATCAATCCATGTGGTATTTGAAAACCACCCCACTGCTCAAGTAAAAGATACAGGTGAGTCATCAAAATCAAGGGACACCGAAAACGCTCCAAGCTGCCTTCCAAATAATAGTGTTAAAAAGGATGAAAATGCGATTGACTCAAAAGGCAGCCGATTGCTAGCAGATGACTCAAATGGCAACCAACTGCCAGCAGTTGACTCAACTGACAGACCACAGCCAGCAGATGACTCACCAAAAGACAACCTTCCAAGCACTCATGACATTTCCAATCTTCCTACTCTACCAGATAATAGTGAAGAGGAAGAAGAGGAGGATAATGAACAACAAATTCAATCCAAAACAACCACATCTGATGTTAGATGGTTGAGCAAACATCCTCCTCACCAAATCATTGGAAATATCAATACAGGGGTTCGTACCAGATCAGCAATTCAGAGAGAAGCACTATTCTCACGCTTCATCTCTCAAATTGAACCCAAGAAAGTTGAAGAAGCCCTACTCGACTCAGACTGGATACAAGCCATGCAAGAGAAACTCAATCAATTTGAGAGAAACAATGTATGGGAGCTTGTACCCAGACTCTATCATCAACATGTGATAGGAACTAAATGGGTGTTCAGAAACAAAATGGATGAGGAAGGCACCATAATCAAGAATAAGGCAAGATCGGTAGCCAAAGGCTACTGCGAGGAAGAAGGTATAGATTTTGATGAAACCTTTGCTCCTGTAGCCAGATTGGAAGCTATAAGAATATTCTTGGCCTATGTTACACATAAGAAATTCACAGTCTATCAAATGGATGTGAAAAGTGTCTTCCTGAATGGTCTACTAGAAGAGGAGGTCTATGTGGAGCAACCTCCTGGTTTTGAAATCAATAGAGAGAAGGATCAGGTCTACAAATTACACAAGGCTCTTTATGGACTCAAGCAAGCCCCAAGAGCATGGTATGACACTCTCTCTGAATACTTAGTGAATAATGGATTCACTAAGGGAAAAGTAGACAAAACTCTGTTCAAAATAGAAGAAGGTCCCCACATACTGCTTGTTCAAATCTATGTTGATGACATAATTTTTGGAAGTTCAAATCAAGCACTATGTGAAAAATTCTCAACTCTCATGCAAAAGAAATTTGAAATGAGCATGATGGGAGAGTTGAACTATTTTCTTGGATTACAAGTAAAGCAGACTCCACAAGGTATCTTCATCAACCAAGCCAAATACACAAGAGATCTCATGAAAAAGTTCAAAGTTGAGAACAAGTCTACATTAAAGATACCCATGAATACATCCCAAGGTTTGAGTCAGGATGAAGATGGCAAAAATATTGATCCTACACTCTATAGAGGGTTAATTGGCTCCTTGTTATATCTCACCACTAGTAGGCCAGACATATCCTATTCAGTTGGTGTATGTGCAAGGTTTCAATCAAAGCCTAAAGAAAGCCATCTCCTAGCTGCAAAGAAGATACTGAGGTATCTAAAGGGCAATCCTAACTCTGGATTATGGTACTCAACAAATGGAGGTTTTGACCTCTATGGATATTCAGACTCTGACTTTGCCGGGTGCAAAATTGATAGAAAAAGTACATCAGGTACCTGTCAATTAATTGGTGGAAGACTTGTCTCTTGGTTCAGCAAGAAACAAAATTCAATTGCTACTAGCACTGCTGAGGCTGAATACATAGCTGCAGGCAGTTGCTGTGCTCAAACCCTATGGATGAAACAGCAATTGAAGGATTATGGAGAAGAAACAAAGAAAATCAGCATCTTGTGTGATAATAAAAGTGCTATAGCTATCACTCATAATCCAGTATTTCACTCAAGAACCAAACACATTGAGATCAGGCATCACTTTATCCGAGAACATGTTGAAAAGAAGACCATCAAGCTAGAGTACATTCCCACTGAGAAGCAGTTGGTTGACATATTCACCAAGCCATTGAATGAAGCTAGATTCAATGAACTAAGACAGGAGCTTGGAATGCTAGATGATCTAGATCAAGTGAAAGAATAGCCCTACACCCATTCAGGGGGAACATAACTCCATAATCAAGGGGGAATTCCTAGCCACCTGCTGAGGGGGAATTTCTGTGAAGTACTATGGAGTAGGTACCTGCTAAAGGTAGGCTACTCAAAACATCAAAGGAATGAAGCATCAAGGTCCAAATAAGTCACTATCAGGATATCAAGATCAAAAGGAGTCAAAATTCACAAAATTGGCTCAGCAGTTGACTGCATCATAGCAAGCAGTGGGCTCAGCAGGTGACTGGCGACTAGCCCACTGCTACTTGTAAAAAGGAAAGAAAATGCACACTCTCTCAACAAGGAGGAAAACATCTAGAAAGGGAAGGAAAACGATTGGAGGTAAAAATCCTGGCTCAATATTTCGTACAGGTAACTGCCAGCAGGTGACTGCCTCTGGAGCAGGGCACTGCGTCAGGCCAGCAGTTGGCTCAATTTCTTACAAATGTACATGGAATCTCAGCTCATGACTTATATCATCTTGATCACCTCATATTAAGGATTTCAAAAAGGTACCTCTTGTTCTAAAAAATCATCAGAAATCTACTCACAAACGAGCTCCCTGCTACCAGTGTGAACGCAGTTAATGCTGAAAGGCCAGCCGTATTCTCCAACGGCTATATTCCAACGGCTAGTTTCCGATAGCCTATAAATACTCCCTCCATACAAACCATTCACACTTTTCACTTTACAATCTCTTTCTACCTATTCTAAAGCTCTCAAACTCTATGTTCACACTCTTAAAAGCTCTCTCTCATACACCACCAACGCAAATCCTTCCTTACCCCACATACACAGAAATGGCCTCACTCATCCAAATAGCCAAGTCCATCTTTACTGGATCAATCCTCAACATTCCTAAAGTCCTTGAAAGAGATGACAACAAGGACCTAATGAGGGAACTGCTCACGAAACTTGAGACCACCGGACTGCTAAAGATGGCCACCTACGCATATCCTTGCTTCTACCCCGAGGTAGTGGCAGAGTACTACACCAACTCCACTCCTGGGACACTGAAGTCCGTGGTGATGGGATTCGAGGTCGAAATAACGGAAGAAGACATCAGAAATCTGCTCTCTCTACCTGGAGAAGAGGCTCCAACTGTAGAATACCTCAACCTCAATGAAGAAAACTTTAAAGAAACAGTCTTCATCCCAAGGGCTCAACACCTAAACACATTGAAAGTCAAAAAGAAGATGATGGTTCCAGAATACGCCATCCTCCTAGACATTCTCTACAAGTGTGTCGACACAAGAACTACAGCCCTGGATGAAGTCAATGCACAAAGAGCCAAGCCATTGACTGCAATCATCTCAGGAGTACCAATCAACTGGTCACGGTACATCCACAATGAACTCCTAAAATATATAAAGAAAGTTCACACGGGAATGGGAGAAGATGGTACCCTACCACTACTGGGATACGAGTTTATGATAGGGGAACTGCTCAAGAGGAAAGGAATTGTAGGATCCATCAAGGAAGAAACAACCTGGAGAAAATTTCTCTATCAAACTTCAAAGGCAGGGGCTCCACAAATTCAGAGAATAGAGGACTCCTTCATCTCCAACGAGCCCCTTCAAATCACCCTTGACAGGATCAAAACCAAGACTGCCAAGAGAATCAGATCAGGATGCCAAGAAGAAAAATCAAAGAAACCAAGAATAGCAACAAGAAATCTACAGGCCGAAAGGGAAGAAGCTGCTTCTTCCTTTCACACAAGTCAAGAAGAAGCAGTGGCCTCCCTTCTTGCCCCGGTCAACGAAGAAGCAGTGGTCACCCCTTTAGCAATCATTCAAGAAGAAGAAGCAGAGATGTCTGCTGCTTACTCAAACGCAAGTAATGATTCTCAAATTCCTCTCTCTATACTCCTTCCCAAAATCACAAAAAGGGATCAACAAGAGGAGCAGTTGGCTCTCCAAGCAACAGAGCAGATCACTCAACCCAATGAGCAGGTGGCTCCCTCTGAAGCTGAGCAGGCCCCTTCATCTCCAACAGTGGCCTCACGTCACCTAACTCCATTGGAGCAGTTGGATGAAGAATTTGCCAGAGTCAAGGCATGGAGATCATGGAAGCTGTCAAGGGCTCTACATCAAGTTGAAACAATCGCCTACTTCATTGCAGAGGAAGACTTTGCAGTAGATTGGCTTGGAACTGATGACATGGCAGATGCAACACGGCTACTCAAAATCACCCAAGTCTATGCAATCAAAAGGAAGCAACTCACTGCCAAAGATGCTATTGAAGAATCAAGTGATAATGATCTGGATGATGATGATGCTGACGATGCACCAAAGGGACCTCCTAGCTCAAGAGGTAAGCAAATCATACATTCCTCCTCTTCAAGTGATTTAGATCTCAGGAAAGCTCTTTAGAAATCCAGAATGGAAACTCAAGGAGGAGGAGAGTCCTCCAAAGCACCCCAAGAGCAGTTGGCTGCTACTCTCCCACAAGGGACCCAACTGCTGGACCTCAACTTGGAACCTCACCAAGAAGAAAACACAGAATATGCAACTACGACTTCGGAGAACGCCAAACATCAACTTCAAACTGATGGAGCTGAAGACACACCAACACTAGCAAAGGTCTTCATCAATGAACGAAGAGCAACAATCAAACTTGTCAGCAATGCTGAACTGAGACTCCACAAGCGGTTGATCAAAATGCAAAGGCATTTTGATAAATTTCTGGAAGCCAGATTTGCAGAAGTTCACTGCCACATCAAGAGTAATCTCATGATCCAACAAGTGTTCAACTCAGAACAAAAGGCCCAGCTAAAGATGCAGATTTCCCAGCAGCCTGCCCAGCTAGAAGACATCCACAACGAACTAGCAACTCAAAGAGCTAAGGACTGGGAACTTGAGCTATAGATTCAGACTCTACTCAAGCAACTACATGATCAAGAGCAAGCAGGAGCACCTCTACATTCTCTGCCACCTAACATCGAAAAGGCTCTCCAACAAGTCAATGCACATGAGACCTACATCAATACTCAACAAGGTCAGGCAGAAGCAATCCAGAGAGGGCTCCAGGACCTTCAAGCTCTATGCTTAGAGCTACAAGGTCAGCTTCAAGCACTCCAGCAACAGACAAATGCAATCCAGCCCTCTGCCCAAGTAGAAGCAGAGCCCTCTGCCCGGGTACTTTCTAACTCTACCTTACCAACTAACCTGGAGCATGCCCTTCAAACAATCCAGGTGCATGAGAGGTTCCTACACTATCTCAAGACCAAGGAGTTGCCTGCCATCCTAAGTCTCTCCAAGAAGTTGGTCGTCAAACAAGTGGAGCACTCAGAAGCTATAGGGAAGACTAGAGCAGATGTTGTTGATCATCTAGGCAGGTTACACGCAGCTACTCAAGAAGCTCTTCAAAAGCAAGGAGATGAACTCAAGAAACTGGGCCAACACCAACAAGCGACAACTCAACAACTTCACAAGCTTGACAAGGAAATCAAAGAAGAGGTCAAGGTAGATGTCACTGATCTTCGAAACTTAGTCACTTCACTTGCCATCGAAGTCAACTACCTCCATCCAACCAGAAGAAGACAAATTGAGGTTGACTCTGACCCAGAGATAGAGGCACTATTCAAAGAAAGTGAGACCCCTGCTGATGCCAAAAAGGGGGAAAGAACACCACGAGCAGGCCCCTCATCCACAAGGTCTCTAGCAGCCAAGAAAGCAGCGGAAACTAGGAAGAAGAACAAGCTCTACAAGGAAGAAGCAGAAATCAGAAGAAGAAAAGCAGAAGAGGCCAAAGCCAAGGAAGAAGCCAAGAAGAAACAAGAAGAAGACAAGCAAGAGTAGGCTAGATCTTAAAGTCCGAAAAAGACTATAAACTATTGTACTCTAGAAAGTAGAACACTGTACAAAAATTTCAAAGAAAATCAATAAAAATGTTTGTTACTTGTGTTGTATAGTTGTGGCATCATCAAAAAGGGGGAAATTGTTAGTACCCAATTTGATAAGATTTTGATGATGCCACTATACTAAGCACGTGTACATTGTGTCGCATTTTGTTCTAGTATTTACGTGACAAATTAAATGTACAACTTTTGAGTCTAAGAAATATTACCGGAAAAGTAAAAATGTAATCAGGTAAATTTTCTTTACCTTAATAGGATATTTGAATCCTACCGGCAAATACTATTTGACTCAAAAATTATTCGTATGTCACATTTTTAGATAAAAGAAACTAGAAGTATCAAATGAATGATTAGAGACAAACATTGACCGACATTTAATGCCAAATACGTACTGGGTCCGAAGTCATGTACATACACATGGGACTGCAGTTTGAAGTGAAGCTCCAGCGGGTGAATTATTCAAGATAAATGCATCAGTCTGAATTAAAGCTCCAGCACAAGAAGACGAATGTACAATTTGTCCTTGTCAGAATTTCAACGTCAAAGATTAATCCATCCTAACCAACAGATGAGATTAATTCAAGGGAGATGCCTATAAATATAGGCTGAAACGAAAGTTTCTAACCAAGCGCTTGAGCATCCAAAGAGAGAATTTCAATCACGATCTTTTACGAGATATCTAGCAAAAGAGAAAGTGCTATTCTAAACTTTACTCTCTGCTTGGACTCGTGCTTCACTAAACTTCCAGTTCACAAAGATTTTCATTGCTAAATCATAGAAGTTCAGTTCCTAGTTGGAGGTTAGAACTTTCTTGTAACAAATCACATATTGCTGTAAACACTTAGGAGAATAGTTGTTCGGATCCTATAGTGTAAGTAGATAGATAGAGTACCTTTTGATCCCCACTGGGTCATTAGAGAAAAGTCTAAGGACTGAGTAACTTTGAGTGGTGCTATACTCATCGTGAAAAACCTTCAATCTATGCCTAAGTGTTGTAAAGGCTAGATTGGCACTAAGTGTATCGGGCTTAATACTTTAGTGAAATCCATCTGAAAGAGGGTGGGACTGGATGTAGGAGGATTACACCACCTTTGAACTAGGATATATCGTGTGTTGAATCATTTCAGTCAACAAAGCACACACCAAACACTTCTCACATAAAGATTGTAGTCTGCCGGCAGAATCCTAAGCAGTTGTCTTAATTGACCCAACTGCTTATCCTACTTCTTAATTACTCACTTTCTTTGAGACCGGATTCATACCTATAACGTGCACCAACAACATCTAAAAGGATCACTCTTTCAGTTCTCTGAAATTCATTTTCTAAGTACAACAGGTGCCTCAGCAGTTCCCTGGAATCCACCCAACTGTTGAGCCCTCTGCTCATATATGTACGTGTTTCATGTCACTGTCTCAAACATCACCAGATTGTCAATACCCCATCAAGAAGTTTGCTTAACCCAATAAGTTTTTTGACCCGAGCAGGTGCCTCAGCAGTTCCCTCATATTCACCCAACTGTCGAGCCCACTGCTTCAGCAAAAAGCTAGTCTCCCCTCTTTTAAGCATACTTACCAAAAGACCACACCATACTCATCAAACAACTATCTCTACCTCCATCATACACTTTGCATTTCCTGAGCAGTTGCCTCAGCAGTTCCTTGCTCTTAGCCACCTGTTAAGCCAACTGCTAGCATTCTAAGCCAAACACTCTCCAAGCTAGAAAGTGGCTAAACACTCATTACTCAAAGGGTAAAGACTTCCGCTGTGCATCTATAAAATTCACAAAAGTTTATAGATTAACTCTTTTAGAGGGAAAACTTTCAAAAGTCGAAAAAGATTTAAAAGTCTATTCACCCCCCCCCCCCCCTCTAGACTTTTACCCTATCCGGGACCATCATAATTCGATTCAGTTATGACAACAAATCAAGAAGGAAAAAAGTAAGGATGAAAACTTTTTTGTAGAAACACAATTCAACCGGAAAAGATCATATAAAAATTAAATGAAAAAATAAATATGTTGTATACAAAATTCTGAAGCACGGGTGTTGCCAAGAGAGAAATAAGTAATAAATGATTCACAATACTCCTTTCGATGTTATATTCCTAGTTTAATATTGGTATTTTGCATTCTCTATGTATGTGGGTGTAAAAACAATAGAAAGTATTAGCAATATCACACTCATATGTCCATATATTTATAAAAAGTAGATTCATACCTCATTGAGACATAATATCAAACACTTGATAGATGCAAAGGAAAGCCTATTTTATTTTTAATTTACAGACTAAAAATTTACATTATAATTGAACCAGAAACTAATTATTTCCATTAAAAACAAATTAAAGGTGAATCAACTTGAAATTAAAATGAACTCTTCAATAAAAAAATCAGAAACAACTAGTACTAAGACTAAGAAAACTGATTTTGAAACTTACCGTTAATTGCTTGTTCGAGTTCGTGGATTGATTGAGATTTATGTTTGTTGATCTGGAACTTCTCTCATTGTCGACCGGTCATCATTGTCTTCTACGATGATATACTTGGCGGACGCACTTGGTGAGCAGAGCAATTGCGACTGGAATGACGGAATGGAAGCGTAGAATATGAGAGGGGTTTTTCATTTAATAAAAAAAGGATTAAAGTTGTTAATATTTACCTAATGCCATTAATGAGAGACGTATAGGTTGAGCTGATCTAACAGCTGGGAGAGCTTCTCACTTTTCAGCCTAATTATAACTTCTCATGGGATCTTTTCTCTTTTTTTTTGCCAAGGAAAATCTGCCGGATTTTATTAAAAATGGGCAAAACACATACAAAAACGAGGTTGGCCAAAACCTCAGAAAGGGCATTCCCTTTCAACAAAGTGAAAACAAGTTAAATAAAAATATATGAAACTGACATCTCATCCAACTTGATAACCCCACTACGCTGAGCAGGTAAAGAATCACCCGGCTTCCAACGAAAGCTATTCTGAAAGCCCAACTTAGCTACCAACCCAGCAGCCCGATTTGTTTGGACCGGGGCTAACAGCCATTCTGGAAAGATGTTTAATCGGTCCGCCACATCCGCACCGACACCCAACAAATCCAAACAGGCAACATCCACTTCGAAAAAAGGCAACTGAAGAGATTCAATCCATCGCAACGCCATTTCGAGAGCTTTTCCTTCCAACCCTGACGAACCACTCATCGGAAATCCTTCCGCCGCCACAGCAGCTCCAGCGTGATCTCTCAGAAGGAAGCCGGATAATGATTTCCCGTTCTGACGAAACCCCGCCCAATTCAGCTTCAGCTTCCCCCTACAAGGCTTGACCCAACTGACAGCTCGAGGTTTCCTTCGTCCAAAGCTTTGAGGTAATAAGCCATTCTCCTTCAATCTATCCCCTCCCCTAAGTTTATCATGCGCCATAGCCCAAGAAATCATGAATATACAAATACGGTTTATAACCCCCTCCCTGTCAGGAGAGGATTCAGACCAAATCGCCTCCCAGTAAGACTTCCAAAGATGCCATGTGATAACTCCTGGTAATACTGCTTTGTAAACATTGTCCAAAGATTTTCCTTTCACTGATATCCACCACTTCATCAATTCAAGTTTAATTTGATTTACCTGTTTCCCAGATTTCAGTAATGCATTATCAAAGAACACCCAGATTGATCTAGCAAAAGAGGATGAGAGCAGAATGTGGTCCTGATAAGCACTTTCCTTCTTACAAAATGGGCACCTGGTCGGAAAAACTGCTGCAAACTTAGCCAAATTGTATGGAAATGGTAGACATCCCTGCCACATTTTCCATAAGAAAACTTTAATTTTGGGCACCTGTTTATGATGCCAAATATTTGAAGTTGAAAGAGTTCTCCCCCTTCCCGGCCAAAGTGCCAAGTATGCTGATTTAGCGGTGAACTCCCCCCCAGTTGTAAGCTTCCAACTCATGGAATTTGGCCCACGGTCCACAAATTGGTCTGCCTCCTCATGAATTTGGCAGATCCTTCTCCAAACTGGAGAATCAGTGGGCTTAATTCCCCCTAAGCTACGTTGACCATATTTCTTTTTCATAATCTGAGTCCAAATCGACTCACCAGTCTGAAACTCCCACCATAATTTCATGGCCGAGATCTTCTGCATATCCTCCAAAGACCGGATACCAATCCCACCAGCTTCAATAGGTCTGCTCAACTTTTTAAGACTGGCCCAGTGATATTTGGACCTATTATTTTGAGACCCCCAAAAGAAATTTTCTACCTTTCTGTTAATCAAATTCTTAACAGAAGCTGGCAGATTAGTAACAGCAAAAACATGAATAGGTAGAGAGTTTAGGACATGTTTAATTAAAGTAAGCCTGCCTCCCTGAGATAGTGTTTTCTGTCTCCACATATTTAACTTATTATCAAATGCCTCCAAAAGCTCCTTGCAATGTGATAGTCTTGTTAAACCTTTGTGTATCTGTATCCCCAGGTATTTAAAAGGCAGCTTAGAAGCCTTCATACCAAGCTCATGTTGAACATGAGTAATCTGGCCTGTTGTTGCATGTTTACCCATCACAAAACAACTTTTATTCTTATTAATCATCTGCCCAGATGCCTCTTGATATAATTGGACGAATTTATTAAACCTTCTAATAGATCTCGAAGACCCATTTAGAAAAACCATTAGGTCGTCCGCAAATGCCAGATGAGAGATGCCAGAACCCCTACCCATATTGAAAGCTTCAAGTTCTCTCTTATTAATCAGATGGTTAATTCCTCTAGAGAACGCTTCCGACATTACAATAAATAATAGAGGGGAAAGCGGATCTCCTTGCTTCACTCCTCTATGAGGCTGGAAGTAGCCATGGGGAATACCATTAATAATGATAGAAATAAAAGTAGCTTTGAGATTTCCCATTATTAGCTTTCTGACATGAAGCGAGAAACCAAACTTGGCCAAAATAGCATCTAAAAAACTCCACGCCACCCTATCAAACGCCTTAGCCAATTGGGTGGGGCCTCCAATATTAGACAATTCACAAAGAAGCAAAATAGGGCAATGATCCGAGGGAGTTTTACTTGAGTGTTGTATACATATTGCATCAAATGTTAACAAAAACTCCTGATTCGCCAAATAACGATCCAGTCTCTCCCATAACCTGCCATTAGACCGGACTCCAGTCCACGTGTAAACTGGACCAATAGTCTGAATTTGCTCAAGCTCACAATCATCAATGCAATCCCGGAAATCTTACATATCAGGTATTGAGGGGTGGGAAAAGGCTTGGACTCGGGTCGGGCCACCCGGCCCGTGGACCGGCCCGGCCCGCTACTGTGCGGGACCGGGACCGGCCCGGTTCTCGGGTCCGGGTCCGGGTCGGGCCTAGGCCCGGGGGTAGGGGCGGGTCCGGGCTCGGGTCTGAATTTTGGTGAACCGGCCCGGCCGGGTCGGGCCCGGGCCAAATTGATTTTTTTTTTAATTTTTTTTTCATTTTTGGGCTTCCACCCGGGTTGGGCTTGATGGGTAGGACCGTAGGATGGGTTTGGGGGGGTTTGGGAGGGGGGGGGGGGGGGGTTAGGAAAGCAAAAAAAATAAAAAAAAAAAAAAATCCAACCCGGAGGCCCGGCCCGGCCCGGGCCCGGACCCGGACCGGACCCGGTGGCTACCCGGGCCGGTCCCGGGTCCACCATTCTTGAACCGCCGGCCCGGCCGGGCCTAGGCCCGACCCGGACCCAGCCCGGACCCGAGTCCACCCCTAGGTGGGAAGGCCCTTTATATTCTGAGATGGAGGATACGATATTAAAATCGCCCCCTAGAACCCAAACCAAGTTATTAGTCTGGCTAAATTGAATCAAACCCTCCCACAGACCAGTTCTTTCCCCCTCGTGTGCAGACCATAAATAGGAAAGAAAATAAAAGAGAAATCCATAGGAATAAAATTAACTTTAACAAGTAAAGCTGGCCTTTATCAATAATTGAAAAAACATCAAAGACCCCAGTGTTCCACATAAGCCAAATCTTGTTTGAAGCTGACATAAATAGATTTGTGAACCCCAGACAATGTAAATAATGATCTCCTTTGTCCTGTCCCACCATTGGCTCAAAAATAGCTACAAAGTCAATGAGATAATGCCTAACAATTTCACGTAACCTCGGGAACGACGAAGCGAGGCCACGTAAGTTCCACGTAAGAAGCTTCATGAGGAAACACTTGGGGAGGGATCCGAAGTGCTCCTCTTAGCTAGTGGTGGACTCGGGCCGGGCCAACCGGCCCGGAACCGGACCGGCCCGCTACTGTGCGGGCCCGGACCGGCCCGGTTTGTCGGTTAGGTCACGGTTCGGGCCACCCGGCCCGGTCATGTAGCGGTTCGGGCCCGGGCTTATAATTTGGTGAACCGGCCCGGGCCTCAACGGTCACAAAAAAAAATTTTTTTTTTTAAAAAATTTGAAGGCTCTACTAGCCGTTGGGAGACCTCCCAAACGGCTCTATAGCCGTTGGGAGCATAGGAGGGGGGGTCTGGGGGGTTAGGTGGGGTGGGGGTGGGGGTGGGGTAATTGCTACATTTTTACATTTCTCATATTAGTTAATTGCTACATTTGTGCATTTCTCATATTAGTTAATTAGTTAATTGCTACATTTTTACATTTCTCATATTAGTTAATTAGTTAATTGCTACAATTTTACATTTCTCATATTAGTTAATTGCTACATATCTCATTAACGTAAAAAAAACTAGTTAATTTTTACATTTCTCATTTTAGTTAATTGCTACATATCTCATTAAAATAACAAAACTAGTTAGTTTTTACATTTCTCATATTAGTTAATTGCTAATATTTGTTCAATTTTAAAGATGGAGCGAGGTAGACATTCTGTAGATGTGGGTAATCTCCAACGCAATCGCAAGAGGGAGATTGCATCGACTCGATCTACTTCACGCAAAGGCAAAGGTAAAGCGCGGGCCGAGTCTTCTTTTCAAAGTCGAGATGATTTTGAAACGGATTACCAACGGCGAGATGGTATGATGATGTCCGACGAGGAACTACAACACCTATTGTCCCAAAATGATCCACGTTTTGCACAAGAACAACAATTCCCGACAACCATCGATGAAGAGGAGCTCGAGGATGACGATGGGGAGGAGGACGCGGGGGGCGACGGGACTCCGGATGATGAGCAAGAGGACGAGGGCCCTTCAACGACTACAACCAAAATTGGTAAGAAATCTAAATCTAGCAATGCCGATATCAACCGTTGCCGTGGAACAAGAATTCAGTGCGGCCGGCAACGTCCTAACCGATTTTAGAACGAGGTTGAGCCTGAGCTCTCTTGAGACACTAGTTTGCTTTCACGATTGGTTGAAGGCCCAACGAAGAACTCAAGAAATTACCATCACTCCCTCCCGCCACTTTATGGAGGAAACAACCGAAGGCGGAGAGTCCGATTGATTTTTTATTACAAAATGTATTACATTTTTTAAATTCATCCTAATTCTCAATTGTACTTCTTATTTGAAATAAATATACTTCAATTCGAATATAATATATTGTAATTGTAATAAGATTTATTCTAATTATATAATAATTAAAAAAAAAATTTTAATAGGCCCGGCCCGGCCCGTGAACCGGGCGGGTGACCCGAACCGAACCGGACCCGGGGTTATCCGGGCCGGTTCCGGGCCTGCCTTCCTAGAACCGAGGCCCGGTCGGGCCCAGGCCCGAACCGGCCCAAGTCCATTCTTACTCTTAGCGGCTAACCGAGTAGTTACCAATAGTGTAGGATAAACGTCTTTTATTTTCTTTCTTGACACCACACCCAAAGCTTCAGCCTTATTGTTCTCTACCATCTCTACTTTGTGCTGCAATTCCCCACACACCTCTTTCCACGCTTCCTTGGTTAGATCTTCTACAACAAAATTTTCCCCTTCAGAAACAAAACCCTCTTGTTCAATACTGATGTTATCTCCTTCCACCACCACATCACCTTCTTCCAAAGCAAACTGTCTACCAGAATAAACCACTCCATCTATCAAATTCAAACCTTGTCTCGAATCTCCATCAGCATTAGTATACCCCTCCTCCACCACAACCTTCCCCTCTACCTCTGCCAACTTGTTAATGGCCGTATCCTCCTCCTCTACCAACACAACTTCCCCTTCTTCCAACCCCTTCCCATCTTGTGGAGCTTCATCCTCCGTTAACTGACCCCCATTTTCTGTTGGCTTAGATGATTCAGGAATGTCCAGAACCATGACTTCAGAAACTTTATCCTTGCCCCTATTCTTCTTGGGTACTTGCACCCATTCCTCTAGTGCCTTTTGAAGATGTAGTGAGGCTTTATTTATAATTGGCTTTTGCAGAATAGTCTTGGCAGCCTCCACCCGAGGCTTGGATGTTCCACACTCCTGTTTGTTATGGCCCAGTCGATTACACTTCACACAATATGATGGAAAGTGTTCATATGTCACATTTTGAATAATTTCTTTGTTACCATTCACAATCGAAACCTTAGTAGGAATCTCCTGCAAAAGGTCTAATTCAACGCAAACCTTTGCCGTAGAGGGCCTTGTTAAATTTGCAGTTGCTGCATCAACTTTAAGAGGCTTTCCAATCATACCCGCTATTGAAAATAACGCACTCTTAGCATGCAAATGAATTGGAAGACCGTCAAACGTAATCCAAACCGGAACAATGGGAGACTCAACGTCCGGCTTGAAATCTGGGGTTCACCTCGTAACCCTCATCTTGAATCCATGAATACTCCAAAATTGCCTCATCCAGCAACGTTGGAAGTCATCTTCTGAAGAAAATTTTAGCAATATATGCCTCTGATCGAGAAGCCCCAAGTTAAATGATCCCTGGAAGCTGATTTTTTCAAACTCCATGCGAATTGTAGTCATGGCTGGCCGCCCTCTTGCAAACGAACCAACCAAGGACATCTTGTGATCTTCCGCTAAGCTTTCAACCTCTTCTTCAGAAAATTGGACTGCTGACAGACCTTTACATCGGAAAGGAGTTTTTAAGGGGATGTCTTTGTTCGCTGCAAGGACCTCAGCAAAAGATCGCACTGCCGCTCCCGGCCCACCTGCCGGAGCAGCCCATGCCGCCGCCGTTACCATATGTCGCTAGTTGCCGCCGGAGCAGCTCATGGGATCTTTTCTCACTCTCTCTATCTCTCTATATATAGGGAGTGAATCAGGTGAGAAGTGTCCTTAGGCTAAGAACTGCGAAGTCTAACTTATAGGCTAAAAATACAAACTTTTAACCAATAAATTATACTCCCTCCGTCCCGCTAACAATGGGACAAGGGAGAGTGACATGCAAATTAATAAAAAGTGGTTTATGTGGTTGATAATAAATTGATAAAGTAAGAATAAAGTAAGAATGATTTAGAGCCACACAAACTTTGCAAAATTTGGTATAGGACAATCTTAGTGGGACGGACCGATAAGGTAAAACGGGACAATCGTAGCGGGACGGAGGTAGTAACTTATAGATCCCCTCGAAAATAATTACGAAAATGCTACTGCGTCAAAATAACTCCAGAAACCTGGAATTTTTTTAAGCGGTGGCATTTCTGTAATTACGATGGAGAGCTTTATAAGTTATGATTTATTGGTTATAAGTTCCTATATCCAGTCTATAAGTTTGCTGCGTTGTAAGATTAGATGCAAATTCAAGGGCTGAATTTACTTCTCACTTCTCATCTTAAGGAGGACTTCTCACCTGATCTTCTCTCTCTCTCACCTGAGTTCCTACTGTAGCAGCGTGCCTTTTTTTAATTTAATCAATGAAATCTATCATTGATTTTACGCATACGGAAGGTAATCCCCAAAAAATCAGCACCCACCACTACAATTCCAATCACATGCACCTTTTTTTAGTAATTAAATTAAAAATTGAAAGATCAGGAGCTGCTTGTTATGCATACAAGTGGGTGGAGAAATTCAAACATCACCGTGCACGGATTAAAATCTGAGTTTTTAGCCATCAACAAAGCTTGAAATCACAGTTATACACTTGATTTTGAAAATTAACCACTTCCTAGTTAACCTCCCTTTTTCTGAACCTTAAAATATTAAAGTTATGTAATATGCATTATATATTGATAACAGTGTGCTTAGTTATGTTAGGACTTGTAATATACGTAGTATTAAGTTTTTATTAAGAACTCATCACAGGTAGAAATGTCTGCATATTAAGGTTACGAGATGTGCATATTAAGGTTGATGGATGTGCATATTAAGGGTACATGATGTGCATTATATATTTATAATGTCTCCATAACTTATATTAAAACTATATAGTGATAAAATATGTTGGCGCTGCATTTTAGCAGTTCATATATTGCTTTTATCAATTTGACATGTACACTTTAGAAGTTTTTATATTGCACTTCACTAAATAAGCTGATATGTGCATTTTAAAAGTTCATACTACATCTTATTTTTATGACAGCTGCATTTTAGTAGCTCATATGTTGCAATTTTCCTTATGATCTGATATGTGCATAATAGAAGTTTGTATATTGCATTTTAGTAAGGTGACATATGCATTGTACAAGATCATTTGATGCATCTTATAGTTATGGCATTTGCATGGTAGATTGAAGTGATATGCATATGGAATTCATGGTGTCACAAGCTGCATAATATGTGACAAACGTCTTCTAAATGGTAAAAGTTTTGCATACTAAATTACAAGAATTTTGCATGAACATGAAATTGATTACAAGTGCATTCATTCTTTAATTATTTTCAAAGTTCATATGTTGCATTGTACCATCATCACATTTGCATTTTTAAAAGTTCATATGAAGTCCATACATTGCATTTTATCATTATGACAAGTGCATTCATTCTTTAATTATTTTTAAAGTTCATATGTTGCATTGTACCGTCATCACATTTGCATTTTTAGAAGTTCATACGAAGTATTTTTTGCAATAAGATGACATGTGCATCTCAGAAGACCATATGCTACATCATATCGCTACAACATCTTTGAAATTCATACTGCATCTTATCGCTTTGGCTTCTGCATCTTAGTATTTCATATGTTGCATTTTATCATTGCGACATGAGCATTCAGAAGTTCATATATTGCATTTTAGTAAGATTACTTGTACACTTTAGAAGTTCATACTGCTTCTTATCGCAAAGACATCTGCATTGTATGCTCAACGGACATGCATATTAAATTCATGAGGTCACAAAATCCATAATTTTTCTGGCACACTAAGGTAGAAATATTTAAACATTTTTTTGCATAAATACGAAATTGATGAACTTCATGGAAAAATACGGAATACACACGAAATTGTGTGCATCGATATGAAAACAGAAATCGTTTCCTAAACATCAAAATGCTCAAGTATTTTGAGCGTGAACACCAGATTCCGTGGTGGCAGAAATGACTGCCTCATCATTCTAGTATACTCATATGACAAAGCAGTAATTTGAAAAGATAATCATGTGAAGAGTTTTTAAAAAGAGAGTACACTAAAATCACAAAAACTTTGCATAAACATGAAATTTTTGAATTGATATGAAAAACAAAACCAAATAAAAATCTGGTGTGCATATCAGATTCCATGGCGACGTCGGAATCCATGGCGTTCAAGAACTAATGTTCTCCCTGTACGTGTCTAAATCCATAATTCGAATAGAAGAACACTAATTAGCTTGTAAAAATTTGATATGGAGATTGAGATGGGGGTGGGGATGAAGAAGGAGATGGAGAGATGCTTTGATATGGATGAACCTGATAGGAGAAAATGAATGAACCGATTAGAATAGGTTATGGAATGAAAGGCAACATGAGATTTGTTCCAAAAATAAAATCAACTTAAAAGACTAATAAGCCCTTTGATGGGGTATTAACTCCTAGATTCTAGAGAGAAGGGAGAGCTAGAGAGAGAAGTGAATTGCATTAATGAATTTTGTGAACCCTTACAACTACTCCCAAGGGGAGTATTTATAGAGAAAATTAGGACTGGGCTCCCAAGTCTTGGGCTTGGGAGGCCCATTTACAACAGGGCCACTAATGGGCCGGATACAAAGTGTATAGAAATGATAGGTATAAAATCTTGTTCTAGAGGCTATCTATGGTCGACGAGGGCATGGCCGATGAGGGCATGGTCGACGAGGTCACCCGGTTCTCCTGACTTCTGGATCATATTCTGGGTGGCCTTCTTTCTGGCCGATGAGAGCATGGCCGATGAGGGCACCCGGTTCTCCGGGCTTCTGGATCATATTCTGAGTAGACCTTTTTCTGGCCGATGAGGGCATGGCCGATGAGAGCATGGCCGATGAGGGCATGGCCGACGAGGTCATCTGGCCGACGGGGGTCCCCCCAGGTGATCGTGGTACCTTCTGTTCTTCTGAGTATGTGGGTCCTGGGGCCTAGACCGATATACTCAATCAGGAGTCCCCCACTCTCTAAGCTGAGACATTGACGAAGTGAAGGAGAGTATATTTCTGTCCTTTTTTGTTTGGACATTGTGTGCTCCTCGATGTGGATGAAGGGGGCCCTAGTCATGTGGATGATGCATGTTTTCTGTTTGAAGGACGACGAGTGCCTTTACTTGGTGGAGATGATGAGCATCCTCTGTCATGAGTGGCCGATGAAGACAGTGCTTCCTTATTCCTGGCCGTTGATGTTTGAATTTCGTACTTTGGGCCGAGGAGGCCATTTGTGTTTATCTCTTGTTTGAGGAAGATGAATGTCCTTCATCTTGAGGACGATGAGGGTCCTGGACCAGAGGACGTTGTGCGCCCTTGGCTCTATGGACGAAGAATGTCCTACCCTTGTGCTTTTGACTTTAGTTGATAGATCTTACGCTTGCGGACGTTTGTGGCACGTTCGTTTTGTTCGTGATATGGACGATGAATGTCATAGTCCCGGAAACGATGCATGCCATTGGCCTTGAGGATGAGGAGTGTCCTTGGCTTTGAGGACGATACGTGCCCTTGATCTTTAGGATGATGTGTGTCCTTGATATTGAGGACGATGTGCGTCTTGCTTTGCCCTTCGACATGGCCGAAGGGTGAACACATGGTTGTTCGACGTTGAGGTACCATTGTCATGGGCTTGTGTTTGTTGGATTTTGAACTTGTTTATCTTTTCGCTAGAGGCCGATGTAGTCCCCCAGACCTTCTTCTGGCCGATGGAGACATGGCCGACGGAGGTACCCTTTGCTTGTTGTTGTTTTCTGGATGTTTTCATGTATGTGGAGGCTGATGTAGTCCCCCGATCCTCCACTCCTCGAGGCTCTTGTAGTGAGGTGAAGAGGAGTAGAGCAATACGCGTCTTCAATAGGGGGCCGAGGGTCGACACCTTTTGATCCACAATGGGGCGATGCCTCGTTAAAAACCTCATTAGGAAAAACCCTGTGGGAAAAAATCCTAATGAGGGAAAAAGAGCACACTGGATCCCCCCAAAATGAACTCCAAGGGGTGAACCCTTCGGCCTAGGTGTGGAGCTGAAGCGGTGTCCGTCTGATGAGGGGATGCCCGCCTGGTGGTGAGGACGACGACGCTGATGAGCCGGTCTGAATATGAGGACGAGGCGATGGATGCCTGTCTGAATGTGAGGACGACAATGGTAATGATCCGTGCGTCATATGAAGGCGACGCTCGCTGTCCAGGAAGGGAATTGCGAGTCCGGTCGCTATAACAGTACCTCGGCGTTGGGAGCCGGTCTCGAGATATGAGGACGACGACACTGGGGGCCGGTCCGAAATCCATGCAACGGTCGCCGTCCGGTAAAGGAATGGCTAAGACCAGTCTTAAGATAGAGCATCACACCATAGCCGAGGGGCTGGTCATGATGTGAAGACGACGGCGATGAGGAGCCGGTCCTACAATCCATGCAACGGTCACCATCCGGTGAAGGAATGGCTAAGACCAGTCTTGCGATAGATGATCACGCCTTGGCCGAGGGTCCGATCGTGATGTGAGGACGACGGCACTGATGAAGGTGCTCGTCGTATGAAGGCGAGGGTCGCCATCCAGGAAGGGAATGGCGAGCCCGCTCGCTGGCTCAAGACGCTCGACGCTGAGGAGGCCGGTCTTGAGATGAAGGATCACGTTGAGACCGAGGGGTGTGCCGTGATCTGAGGACGACGACGCTGATGAAGCCGGTCCAAATAAATGATGACGAAGGCATTGATGGAGCCATTCGTCATGCAAGCTCGAGGCTCTCGGCATTGAGGAAGCCGGCCTTGAGATGAAGGATCACGTTGAGACCGAGGGTCGGCCGTGATCTGAGGACGACGGCGCTGATGAAGCCACTCCTCGTATGAAGGAAAAGGTCACCATCCAGGAAGGGAATGGCGAGCCCGCTTGCTAGTTCAAGACTCTCGGCGCTGAGGAGGCCGGTCTTGAGATAGATAATCACGCCTTGGCCGAGGGGTCGGTCGCGATGATGAAGCCGATCATCATATAATGGCGATGGTCACCATCCAGGAAGGGATGGTGAGCCCGATCACTGGCTCAAGACTCTCGGTGCTGATGAAGCCGGTCTTGAGATAGATAGTCACGCCTTGGCCGAGGGGCCGGTCGTGACGTGAGGATGGACGGCACTGAGGGGTCAGTCCAAAAATCCGTGCAACGGTCGCCATCCGATAAAGGAATGGCTAAGACCGGTCTTGAGATGAAGGGTCACATTGTGACCGAGGGGTCTGCCGTGATCTGAGGACGACAACGCTGATGAAGCCGCTCGTCACGCCGAGGTCGAGGGACCCCTCGCGATATGAGGACGACAGCACTGAAGGGCCGGTCAAGAAATCCATGCAACGGTCGCCATCCGGTGAAGGAATGACTAAGACCGGTCTTGAGATAGATGATCATGCCAAGGCCGAGGGACCGGGCGTGACTTGAGGATGACGACTATGATGAAGACGATCCAAGTAAATGATGATGAAGCGTTGGTGAAGCCGTGCGTCATGTAGTGGCGATGGTCACCATCCAGGAAGGGATGGTGAGCCCGATTGCTGGCTCAAGACTCTCGGCGCTGAGGAAGCCGGTCTTGAGATAGATAATCATGCCTTGGCCGAGGGGTCGGGCATGATTCGAGGATGACGGTGCTGATGAAGTCGGTCCAAATAAATGATGACAAAGGCGTTGATGGAGCCATGCGTCATGCAAGCTCAAGGCTCTCGGCGTTGAGGAAGCCATCCTTGAGATGAAGGATCACGTTGAGACCGAGGAGTCTGGCGTGGTCCGAGGACGACGGTGCTGATGAAGCATGCTCTTCGTATGAAGGCGAGGGTCACCATCCATGAAGGGAATGGTGAGCCCGCTCGCTAGCTCAAAACGCTCGGCGCTGAGGAAGCCGGTCTTGAGTTAGATAATCACGCCTTGGCCGAGGGGCCGGTCGTGATGTGAGGACGATGGCACTGATGAAGCCAGTCTTCTGAAGATGAAGGGTGGCGGAGCTGGTCCTATGATGAGGACGGCGAAGCCGTACCTATGATGAAGGACGACATTGGGCGCTCGTCTGATCCGCATGTATGGTCTTGCTTCGTCCACAATGCATAGTGTTTGCCTATTATGTACTTAGCCAAATATGTGGCTTGATCTGTGGGGATTTTATTTTTATTGCTCGAGGCCGGCGAGTGCACGGTCCTTTGGTTGTCCCTCTTTTATTTGTGGGGATTTCGCCGAGGTCGGTGAGTGCACGGTCCTTCGGTTGTCCCTCTTTTATTTGTGGGGATTTCGCCGAGGCCGGCGAGTGCACGGCCCTCAGCTGTCCCTCTTTTATTTGTGGGGATTTCGCCGAGGCCGGCGAGTGCACGGTCCTCGGCTGTCCCTCTTTTATTTCTTCCTCTACTGCTTTGAGCGAGGAGTGGGGGTCCTTCTTTCAGGCTCGACCAAGGGGGTTGCTATTCCCTCGGCTGATAGGGAGTCTAGGAGGGCAGCTGTCCGGCCTCTGGCGCTGGCGTGTCCCTAGACCTTGGGGGTCCTGTCGTCTATTTATGGCGCGAGCTAGGCTTTTGGTCGGTTACCGACGACTGCCATTTCCCAACCCCAAGTGTGGGGATTTTGTCACCTCGGCCATTCTTTCAGGCCTGCCGTAATGCGATTTAGCGCGAAGACGACGCGGTGAGCTTCCCATTTCAAGACGTGGGCCGTTTGCGGGCCCCTCGTCCTGGGACATCGTCGGCCATGCCTGAGCGTTTCGCTCAAAGGGGTCGGGACGATGTGCAGTTTTGTGTGGCGTCGTCAGCCATACCTGAGTGTTTCGCTCGAAGGGGCCGATGCTACGTGCTATGTTTTGTGACATCCTTTACTTAAACTTTACAAGAGATAAGCGGAATACAACAGGTGCGTTGTTCATGACAACGGCTTTTATTAGGGTCAGTGGCTCGAGGCCGAGGGTGGTAACTTCTTAACAATCCGTTCGGGAGTTAGCTTCTTAATGAGCTACTGACCTTGGGGTGGGGGCTCCGCCGTCTGCACCCTCCTTGGATTGCTGGTAGAACTTTACCGAGACGTAGGGCCCTTCATATTTTGAGGGATGAGGCGTCTAGTTGCATGCGGGCTTAACCTTCCGTTGGCGTTCTGGTAGAACCTCACCATGACGACCCAGCCATCGGTCGTGCGTCCCTTCGAAGAAGGACAGTCATCGGACGTGGCGCTTCTTTGGCTGGGGCTCCTCGAAGTCCTCATCGTTGCTCAGCCTCCCAATTTCATGCTTCTTCGTCGAGGTGTCCCCTTCGTGATTGCCGGTGGAGTTCCTTAGGGTAACTTTGACAAATTGGTGGAGTTCACCCCGTTGAATCAAGCGCTCAATGGCTTTCTTCAGCGCGGCGCAGTCGTCTGTATTGTGGGAGGTGTTCTTGTGGTAACGACAATAAGTGCAACCCTGGTGGACGGCGTAGACTTCCGTGGCCGACCGAGGATCTTTAAGGATGAGACCTTGCTCCTCCACATAGTCGAAGATGGTATCCACCGAGTGCGTGAGCGTAGTCCTTGGGACGTCCGTCCTCGGCTGCCATGGGCGCTCCTTCCGGTTTCGGTGGACATGGCCCCCGGCCGAGGATGCGTTTGGAGCTGGCGCCTTGTCTGACCTCTTTGATGGTTGGCCTACATCCTTCTTGCGGGAGTGGAGCTCATCGGCGTCAGCGTACAAGCTCTCTCGTTGGAGTGCCTTGGTGTATGACCTCGGCGGGTCAGTGATGAGGCTCCTCGCATAGGGGCTGCTACAGAGAACGCCTTGGAAGAGGACGAGGAGGATGCGCTCATCGGCACCTTCGACCTCGTCTGTGTCCTTCGTCCATCGGTTGATGAAAGACCGAAGTGATTCATCTTGTTGTTGCTTGATGGAGAGGAGGTGGGAGAAATGTTTTTTCACGCGCTTCCTTCCGGCGAAGTGGGTGAGGAAGCGTTGGGCAAGATCCTGCAACGAATCTATGCTTCCTTCGGGGAGCGCATGGAACCACTCTTACGCTGGCCCTTCAAGACTGGAAAGGAACCAACGGCAGAGGTATTCATCTGATGCGTTCACCATCAACATGTTGTTTTGATAGCGGCTCAAGTGCTCCTGAGGGTCAGAGCGGCCGTCATAAGGCATGATGGCGTTCCCTCGGTACTTCTCGGGTATTGGGGCCGAGAGCACCCTCGTGGTGAAGGGAGTTTTTGTTCTGATTTGGATGATGGGGTCACCACGTCCGTCGGCCAGCTCCCTCTCCAGGGTGCTGACCTTAAGCATGAGCGCGTGGTAACCTGGACCCTCGGATTGTCTAGCCTCCATCTGGGCCAGTCTCCTTTCCAACTGGGCGATGACCTCGTCCCGAGGGTCCTTGGCGGCCGTAGTGGCGCCTTGCTGGTTGTGCACACGAGCTTCTTGAGTCGTGTTGATTCGATGGCGCGCATTGTCCTCGTGCAATTTTCCTTTGCCTTTGTCAAGGCGGGGCCGATCCGCTGTCCGGGATACGGACCCCAAGCTTTCCCTTGGTGAGCCAGGCTCACGTTCACCAATCTGTCCCACCATCCTCTCCAAAGCAGGCCGACGACGCGTGTCACCTAGCCTATTAAAGGTTGAGGCTTTTCCACGCGCTGGGCCCGGTCCAGCTCGAAGTGGGGAAGCAGGGTGGGAGTGGGATGACGACATGTCCTGGGGCACCACCCCTTCGTCGTTTCCTAGCTTGATGGCCAACGGCTGGGGCTGAGGAGGCGGTGTAGTGTTCTCCCCAGTCCTAAGTCATGAGTGCGCTGAGGGCGGTGGGGTTCTGGGCCAGGCTGGCGATGATGGCCGAGAGAGCGGCTTGGAGCTGAGGGTCAACGGCAGGAGAAGCCGGTTTCCCAGAGACGTTGGCACCCTTTTCTGCGCACTTCTTGTCCAAACTGATGCGGGCGTCTGGGGTGACGCCGTTAAGCTTGTTGCGCAGGTCAGTGGTGAGGCCGATGGCTTCCTGGAAGACATCCTCGATGGGAGCCTTGTCAGCCGTAGCGTCCTCCTCGTGTTCTCGGTTCTCTTGGGCCTCAGGGTTGGCCTTGCTGAGGAGGTTACGGTTGGACTTAGTTCTTCCCATGATCAGTTAGCTGTGCTTGGTAGCGACGAAGGATGCTAACTTGATTGTTCTAGCTCTCAACGAGAGCACCAAATGATGGAGTATTAACTCCTAGATTCTAGAGAGAAGGGAGAACTAGAGAGAGAAGTGAATTGTATTAATGAATTTTGTGAACCCTTACAACTACTCCCAAGGGGAGTATTTATAGAGAAAATTAGGACTGGCCTCCCAAGTCTTGGGCTTGGGAGGCCCATTTACAACAGGGCCACTAATGGGCCGGATACAAAGTGTATAGAAATGATAAGTATAAAATCCTGTTCTAGAGGCTATCTATGGTCGACGAGGGCATGGCCGATGAGGGCATGGCCGACGAGGTCACCCAGTTCTCCTGACTTCTGGATCATATTCTGGGTGGCCTTCTTTCTGGCCGATGAGAGCATGGCCGATGAGGGCACCTGGTTCTCCGGGCTTCTGGATCATATTCTGAGTAGTCCTTTTTCTGGCCGATGAGGGCATGGCCGATGAGAGCATGGCTGATGAGGGCATGGCCGAAGAGGTCATCCGGCCGACGAGGGTCCCCCCAGGTGATCGTGGTACCTTCTGTTCTTCTGAGTATATGGGTCCTAGGGCCTAGACCGATATACTCCATCACCCTTAATTCTCTAATCTAATCTAGATGAATCGTACGGTTGTTTCATTGAAATAGATGATCAGGATTAGTTTGTAGGTTATTAAGTTAAGAATGGTTTGTATTTGATCTCCAATCTATGTGTGTGTGTGTGTGTATATATATATATATAGATTGTAACGTTGGACCTACAATCTACCGAGGGCCGGCCAGCAGAAACATGAAATGTTGAACATTTGAGGAAATTTTACCAATAAAACCGGCTGTTACCACCTCTTGAGCATAAAAAAATAGAGAGAGGGAAACATAACTTCCAGGAAAGTCTCACCTCAGCTTTTAACATGTAAAATCATCCCGGATGACCGAATGAGGAACGTGTTAACAGTTTGGAGGGAGCCATCATCTCAGCTAAAGTTTTTGACCCTATTATTATGAAAAAACGAATAGAGGGATCAAAGCGGCTTGGAGGTGGTATCAAAACTTTAAGTATGGATGAACCGAGCGACGTTCGATAACACGGATTGTTCAAACGGGGGATCGGAACTATGGTTTTTAAATCTTACCTCAGTCATTTTCTTTAAACGGACCCCAATGACATGGGATCGAAGGGAGGGATCCTTAAGCAATTGATTTGGAAGTGAGTTGCCATTTTAGCTATAAGTAGGAAATGACCCGACCAAGGGATCTTGTTTATAGTTTAAAAATGGTCATCACAAACACCTAATATGGATGATCCGGATTGGAGGAAACCGGACGGATTGCATCAGAATTTTGGGTTTGGAAGATTGCAAGAGCACTGAAATAACATGATCGGGGAAAGAATCAAGTTTTATTTTTCAGCACTATTGGCCAGAAAGTACAAAAGAAATCAAAGGCAAAATATTATGCTACTGAATGATCACTGATCGGGCAAGATGGAGGCTGAGAGCCGCTAGCCTGCGCCGAATCATCAGAAACTCCCTTCTGTCTTTTCTCCATGACCCGGTCATAAGTATTTCTGAACAGGTCATCAAACCCTAACTCATCAGAATCGAACGACTTTGGTAAATGCTCCAGGATCAGGTCAAGGTTCCTATCAAGAAGCAGATCTTGACTTTGCTTCACCGTCTTCTCGGTGAGGACGTCTAGGAAGGCTTTCCCTTCTGGCGTACCATCCAGGAGATCAATCCCCACCTTGATCGGGTCCTCACTCTCACGTAGAAATTGACCAAGATGAGGTCCCAGAAACTGTCAAGCGGTGTTTTCCAGGGCAACATTTATCCCTTTCCATCGTTGATAATCGATCACCGCTTGCCTGGTAATCTTGGAAGTATCGACAGTATAAGGATCGGGGGTATTTTCTCCTTCGACCTTGTCAAACCTCATCCCAGCAGATTCGGCCACCTTCACCTTAGCCTTGAGATCCTTGATATCTCGATCACGACGGCGGATCCTCTCCTCCATCTCGGGCCATTCGGCAATTGCTCTCTCACCTTTGGTGGCACGGTCCTACAAGTCCATGATCAGCTTACGAGCAGCAGATAGAAGGGTCTGACTATCATCTCGGTCGCTTTCCAGGAGATTCATCTCCTATTCGGCCGCCAGGAAAGCCCGGTGGTAATATACGCCGGCCTACAAAACGGCATACAGGGTCAGATGAGGTATAAGAAGGTCAAGTATAACCAATAGAGTTTAAAAGGATCCATACCTTGAGGGACTCAAGATGACCTGCCTCAACCAAGTCAGACCAATGGGTTAGGTTGGAGAAACTGGGGGGAACTTTAAAAGAATACTACACCACAATACCACATGGAGGTGGGTGTCTGCCCGAACAGATTTCTTCCCTCTATCGAAGGCCCCAAGATGGAAAACTCCACAAACATCTGATCATCGATCGACACATTGGTAAGAACTGCATTCTTTGGTTTAGGAGGGAGAACATGTTTTTTAGGCTGAGCCTCTGGACCGGTCAAATCTACTATATGATCGATCGGGACAAGCTGGGTACCGTCATTTCCGCGATGCCTTTTACGGTTTTGTCCGGCATCATTCTGATTTTCAGCGATCAATTTCTCCTTGCCTTTCCCAGTAGGTGCAGTCAAAGTAGGAACGAGTGTGGAACGCCGAGCGGCAGCAAGAGAAATCACGCCTGCAAAGGAAGAAAACAAAGATAAGGAACAGAATTGAACGCAGATCGATCGGGCTAAAAACAAGTGAACTTACCCATTTGAGAAGCCAACATCTTGAACTTACCAAGAGAAGTCGGGAAACTCACTGGAAGCCACGCACGCGTGCTTGGGGGACGCACGCGTGCGTCCAACGTTTTTACGCACAAGTCTGTCGAACGCACGGATGCCACGCACTCGTGCGTGGGCACCGTGCGTGCCCCGTTTCAGTCCTAATTTAACCCGAATTGCTCCGTTTTTTCTATTTAAACAGCCTGTAAACCCATGTTTTGAGGGGGAGCTTAGAGAGAGTGCCTAGCACGAAATTTAGAGAGCTTTTCAGCCTTGTTCATCAATCTTTTGGGATTCTTTGTAAGTTCCATCTTTTGAATTAATGACAATTAATTCTATTCAGCCCAATTCCGTTGATTCTTCAATTATGAATTGTGAGTAGTTTAATTATGGATTTGGGATTGATGAAGGAGTTAATCATGATGTATGGCTAGATTCTTGATGGATTAATTGCATGAATGTCGTTTAATTTGCGTTTGAATAATTTAATTGATATCTCTTGTAACCTAGAACGCGCACTAGAATTACAATTGCTTGTAGAATATGTTAAGAGAGATCTAATTTATTCTAGGACACATTCACACACACTTAATCGCTCGCTAAGAGATTAGTAGCGATTAAAGGGTTGTAAGCTCGCTCGTCTTGACAATAATTTAGGATCCTGTCGCATGAGAGATCAACTTGGTCCCCTAAATTATTGTACTCTATGCCGCGAGAGCGGTAAGAACTTAGTAATGACTAGCTAGGCTCAATTAAGTTAATTTAATGTAATTAGACCTGATCTGCCAGAAATCTGGTTACCCCGGAATCAATCTCTATTCCCGTCGTCGTTAATTAGAAAGAACCTCTTAGCTTTAGTTTTCGTTTAATTGCAAGTTAATTTTCCAATCAATCAAATCTCACACAATTTATTTTATTTTATTTCTTTTTAATCGCTGAATTTAATTAATTCTTAATTTCCTTTTGTCTGTCCCTGTGGAGACGATACTCGTACTTACACCCTTTACTACAATCTATTTTAAGTGCGAGAAAACTCACATCACCGGGAGGTACAATAACCTTGAAATCTAAGCAAAAAAAATTACAAGGATTATCAGAGAAACTAATCTATTCATCAATGGCTTCATCATCATCATCATCTTCTTCTGATGATGACTCAGGCTTCCTACCAACTTCCCGAGCGGCAGCATGTCTCATTCTCCCGATCATACCGCTAAAATTGAGCCTTAACAATATCTACTTGGGGAAGATTAGAAGCCTGGACGGGTCTCCCGAGTTGCTGCTGCAACTGGGCCACAAAAGGGCGCAAAATATGTTGGCAACCCTTAACATAGAGATCCTCGGCCAGAGAATCGTTCCACTGCCTGCCCAGGGGATCCTTATCATGAAGTTCCATTCCGGCCCTACGCCGTTCAACACCCTTGGGAAAAGTCCTTAAATAAGCCCCAAAAACGGCTGGGAGTTGCTGCCTAGCGTGATCTTCTTTGATGGCAGAAAACTCATCAGAAGATTTGAATGCCTCCCGAACGGCGAACAAGTCCACATTTACTTCAGCTGGGCCGTCCGGGATGCAGGGGGGCGTCTTTTCAAACCTCACTAGAGCAGCCTCAACAGCAAAGACTTTGGCCTGAAAAGTTGCGAGCTGAACCCTAAGCTAACCTAGCTCAGTCTCGAGGCGTTCCTTTTCCTCTGCAAATGCTTTCCGATCAGCCACAACACCAGTAGTGGCAGCAGCAGCAGCTTGCTCTGCAGAAGTTTGAGCAATAATCAAATCCCGCTCTTTGGCCAGCCGGGCATCCCTCAGCTGCAAGCTATAAAACCCCATCTACAGAATTCCATTTGAAGATAGAAGATGAGATATGGAATGAATGATAACCTATGAAACAAAGTGCATGGGGAAACAAAGTACCTTTAAAGCCGTTAAGGCCACACATTCTTCTGCCCGATCGAATGGCAGAACGGGGAGCGGAAAATTATTGAAGTAAGAAGAGGTTGACCAAACTTGGCTCCCAACAGAACCAGCCTTCTCCAGGATTTCATGAACCGGATCCTCCAGAGTGATCCGTGCGACTGGCCTGACAATATTAGTTGGATTGGCCTGATCGGCTTCCATGGTTGTTTCCTGAGCGGCCTGGATATGCTCAGAAAAATGATTCGATTGTTCAGACTCGAACGGGTTGTCCATCATCATATCTTTAGGCTCCTGATGGTGGAAAACCTGTTGAAGAGGCACAGGTGCCTGAACGGGCTGAGAGGACCCTGCATCTTGATTAGTGACGGTGGAAGGATTGGCCTTGGGATTTTTCTTGGCCTTCTTCCTCTTGCCCACTCCACCAGCAACAAGGACCCGACTATCATCCATAGGAACGTCTCGGTTGGGAACTGAAAAAATAACAAGGCAAAAGTTAGTACCGAGTGGTCTTATCGCATGGGAAACTAAAAAAGGGACGTTTCTCGCACGAGAAGGACCGCCCAACTGTGACACTTCAAAAATTTAAGATAAAATAAAATAAATAATAAAATATTATCAAAGTAACATTTTATTACGCTACTGAACCAGACAAAAAAAATAACATTTTAATTATTAAGTAAGTCAAACAAAAATTCAACAATCGTGACATTCTAATCAGATAAAATTTCAAAATTTATGACATTTTAGTCAGATAAAAATATTCCAGTAATAGAAACAAAAAAAAATAAGTGAACCAGACATTTAACTAAGTGATAGAAACAACATTTTATTAAATAAGTGAACCAGACAAAAATTTAACGTTTGAAACTGACAAAAATGATCCGGTAATAGAAGTAACGTTTTATATCAGGTACCAGTTATACATATGACATAAGAAGTAAAAGTAAAAGTTATATTCTAATTTTGTATAAAAATACACAAAATACAAACTTGACTTTTCTAAAACCATAATAACTAACACATGTGTACACTTTATAGTATTAATAAAACTAATAGTTGATACAAAACCTACTACTAAACCTACGAAGTACACGACAAAAAGAAAAGAAAGATTTAAACCTACGTAATCTACCAAGTGCAAAAAGAAAAGAAAATATTTTTTTCCTACGGTAAACCAAACTGATATATACAAGTATATAGATAAGAATGAATTTTTAAATTAAAACGAGCTACATTTAGAGTCATAATTGAGTTAAAACTCCTTCAGTACTATCTCAACTGGCTGATAATAAGCTTCCTACGGAGATAAACTACGTACAAAGTTGGAGATAAGAACGAAGCTGCGGAAGAAGTTGTTCAAGTTAAACACAAACTCTAACCTGACTACCCTCAACCTACACCTATAAATAGCGCCCTTCGCCTGCGTTTTTTTTTCATTCCCAAAAGCTGCAAAACATTAAACATATACATATATACATAAATATATACGTAGTATATATATAGGCGAAAATCCAACACAGCGTTACACTAAAAACCGAGCCTTGAAAATACTCTAGAAACATTCCCCTTCGTGAGAGGAATCCAACGGCGAAAGAAACGTAGAAAACGATCGTCGGAGGAGGGAGAAATCAGTCGCCGGAGTTTCGAAGAACGGAGGAAAAAGGAGAGCTGCGGAAGCCGCCAGTCCATCCATGTCCATCACCGACCCATAAGGATTCCGCTACCACCTTCGTTGACCGCACCCGTCGAGGTAATCCCCTACCTACGTTTTTCCGTCCGGTGACCTCACGAAGAAGAAGACAGCAGCAGTCTTCTTCTTATTATTATTTTTTTGGGCCTATTGTTGAGTGGGCTGTGTTTTTACTCCTGGGCCAATAGAAGTTATAGACTCGGTCGAAAATCTATTATTATTATAATAATAATAATAATAATAATAATAATAATAATAATAACCATAGTAATAATAATAATAATATTATTTATAATAATATTAATAATCTGAAAATTGAATTTATTAGAGATGAGAAATATTAATGATGAAATTGGCTTGATTAATTGATAAGTAACCACTTGGATAAATTTATTACTTTAAGATAATTCCATAATAAGGTTAATGGACTAATCAAGTAATTCGAAATAATAAACGAGTCAATCAATATTTTAAATCTGTTATTATCATAACTAGTTGAATTAAAACCTTATGATTTTTTTTGAATAGGATAAACTGAAATTGAAGTTTCTGGCATGTAATTATAATTCGTACGAACTAATATTATTAACATAATGATTCGGATAGTTTAATAATAAAAATATTGATCCGTATTATTTCTTTTAATAATTCGAATATTAGATTCTATTAAAAACAGTAACGAAGAAAGTGAAATACGAAATAAAGTGACAAGATTAATAAAGGTTATTAATTAATTAATTAATGAATAATAATGAAACGTCATAAAAATAAAAAATTGGAAATCGGATAAACTATTAAAAATAGAAAAAAAAAGTGACTAACTATGTCATCTTAATTAAAAAGGTAAATATTTAGAGACCGGAATTGAGGAAGAGAGTTAGAGCATCTCCATTCATGATCTCTAATAATCAATTTTTTATATGATTCTTACCATTTAAATATTGTTATGTAATTAATTATAAAATAATCTCAAAATTCAGTTATGTCTCTCAATCATCATCTTCAAATAATCTGTTTTTTCTCTGTCCCGCATTTATCTCTATTACATATACTTTTCAAATAATCTTAAAATAATCCGGATTCATATTTTGATCCCAGATTATTGTAGCAAATAATCCTATTAAATAATCTATGTCACTCATTGATAATTCTCTAAAAAAATTGTCATGTCACCAATTTAATCTTGTAATAATCCTCCCAATGAGGATGCCCTTAGAAGCATCGGGACTTAAGGTAAGTTTCACGTCAACCGAAATTAGTTCTTTTTCTTCGTGATTTCCTTTAATTATTTTTGTGTGCATATTTGAGAATTGAATTTATGTGTGCTGAATTTGAGTGAATATTATTATATGAAAGGGTTGTATTTGAGATATTAGTTGATATATTGTTTTGTTGATATGAGCTATTATATACGATTTTGGAAGATTTTGTAATAGTACGTAATTTGTTATCTTTGTGGGAGTTTGATGAAAAGGAAATTTTTGAAGTATAAACTTCGAGTGATTTTGAGAAAACAAAGAAAAATAAATATTTTCATAAATGGTGAGCGTCACGGGAGAAATCCGTGGTGTTGGTTTTCCACGTCCCTTAAAATGTGGAGGATGGTTAGGTCTACTAGTACTCAATTTTTGTTGGTTTTGGTTGAGGTGAATTGACGGTCAGTAGAAAACATCTCGGCTTTTGAATAGTAGTGATAGTAGTAGCTTCTAATCATTCAGTTTTTGAGGTGGGGTAGTTGGTAGAAAACATCCCGGCTACCCGGATCGACTTACTAATCCGGAGGGTTTGGAATACCTTTAAGGGGTGTGCACACTTAAAGTAGTTGTTTCCGTTTCCATTAAGCAGATGTGGTACCGGCGATAGTCCCGGGGTGGCCGTACATAACAACGGACCACCGGGCTCAACCAAAGTATTGAGCACCGCCCTTCTAAATTACTAGGAGTTTAGTTACAAAATGATTTTTGGGAGAAATTCAAAGGAGGAGAATTTTGGTGTTTCATGTATTTTGAAGTTATTATGGTTTACGAGTTAATTATGTGATTGGGATTTTATATAAATATCGTTTACATATGATTCATGATTGATAAAGTGTTTTGAAGAATATTTCATGTTAAAAGGTTGTACGAATTATATATATATAATTTATTATTATTTTAAAAGGTTAGGTGGAACTTACTTAGCATTTTTGCTAATGTTTGTTTTTTTTATTTTCTTGTGCTCGTATTTAACAGGAGGTGATCATGTTGATTTGATGTTGCATTGTTTGAGAGTGCGAATTAGAAGACCACTATGTAGTTCATTAGAAATAAACTTTAATATTTGCCTATGATTCGAACATCTTGATTTTTGTTAAACTCATGTTTTGGTAGATAGCCTTAGCATCCAATCATTCACGGATTGGATGTGGCGGTGACATGCCCCTTTTTCCTTAGTTTTTATTAATTTCCGCTGCAACCTTTTGAAGGTTTAATTATTAAATAAAAGTTCATCTCTATTTCAAAGAATTATTTTGGTGGAAAATTTGGGGGTGTCACACCAGCCCATGGCACTTGGTTTTCAGTCAAGTAAACCCAGGAATACGGGCAGTACCTATCCCGGCTTTTACGAGCTGATTAGGAGTCAGGTACGCTGTAATGTTGCAAGTTTTGGCCTCCTCCACTGCAAAAACATCCTTACAGATCGTCTTGGTAAGAACCAGATCTGGTGATTTACGAGGAAAGGCATTCTACCTATTCGGAATCAGATTATCCGGGACTGAAACGAAGAAAACCTGGTCTTTCCATCCCTTGATTGAAGTTAGGTTACCCTTGAATAATATATGTCCCATTCGAGCGGTTGTAGCCAAATACCCGTGAGTCTGCTGAGGGGCCACTTTAAAATATTGATGAAACAGATCCAAACTGGGCGTAACCTTGACATCTACACAACGGCAAATGAAGCCGGTCATCACCTGATAGGAGTTCGGCATGATTTGGGCCGGTACTACGTCATAAAAATTGAAGAAAGACACGAAGAATGGGTGCAAAGGAAACCTAAGCCCAGCTTTCACCGAGTCTAAATGAACCACCACCATCCCAGGGAGGTGGCGCATTGGGTGAAGCCCAGCCCGAAGACGGGAATCCACCGGGTCTGGAATTAGGGCTGGAAGTTGAGCCCTATTGTGAGAAGTCAATTTCCGCCTCCTCTCCCTGATTAACCTTAAATCCACCCTATAGCGAGGGACATCGCCCGAGGGACCAGCCGCCATTGAAGCAAGTTCATCGCCAGACATCGTGGCATCAGAATCCTCACCGGAAGGGTTAGACTCACCTGAGGAACCTTCCTCAGCCGCCCCCGCTATCGCATTACTGGTGACATCAGCAAAAGGGACTTCTATGGCGTCCGGTACAACGGCGTCATGGGTTCCCCCTCGAGAAGTGGGCCCTGAATCCGAACCAGAAGAAGATGGTCGAGATGACATGATGTACCAAACGCGAAGTGAAAGAAATAAAGGGGGGGGGGGGTAGAAAGTACATGAACACTCGAAAAATTGTTGAGTCCTAGAGAGAAGGCAGAGCTAAAGCACGAAGGATATGAGAATTCGAAACCCATAACCAAGGAACTAAGGCATATTTATAGCCCGACAAGCGCCATTTCGTCGACCAACCAGATAAAGACACGTCACCAGGAGCGTTTGAGGAAACACGTGTCACACAGGAAAATAAAGGACAGTAATCATGACGATTATGGAAAATTGAAATGACAACCACAAGTAGGCCGTTACATCAAGACATCGGGAACCGACGAGATCTGTATACCGATCGAAAATCGGTGTAAATTTTCTACTTCCGTATGCACTCAGTACCATTCGAGACATCGGAAGTGGGGGACTTGTGTTGGGATATTGGACCGAAGGCCCAATACCCTGGCCAAAGGCCCAAAATAATGAAATATCCAGTCCAATAATTAACCCGGAATCCAGACGAAGAATGGCCCAGTGAGGTATATGCCTCGAACGGGAATCGGGTCAACCAGGGTACTTTGGGCCAGATCAAGGATGTGTTCGGCTTGGTCCATGACTCCGTTCGGGCAACGGACAACTTGCAAGTGGTAAGGTGCATTAAATGCTAGAGTATGACATCAACAAGTGGGAGCATGGGTGTTCAAGTGGCTGGATTAGCAACCAATCATCATAGAGCACCCCATACCCCCATTAGTATAAATATAGGGATTAATATCATTGTAAAGGGTTAGCATTTTGATACTCAAGGCCTGGAATAGCTTTATTACTCTTGTTCTTGTATTAATCACTATTCCGACGCACCGTTCGGGAAGTTTCCTGTGTAATCAGCGAATTGTTTAAATACAAGTGGGCTTTGAGCATATTATTACTTAGCTTTTATATTTTGTTATACCCTCAATTTATTACCCATATCCTGAAATATCCAAAGCGTGTGTTGGCTTTCGGATCTACGGGACTTAACCTCAATATATATATATATATATATATATATATATATATATATATATATATAGGGGTGAGATCACATACAAACCATGCTTAACTTACTAACCTACAAACCTAATGTTGAGGGTAAATCCCGTAGATCCGAAAGCCCAACACGAACTTTGGATATATCAGGAATGGCACAGAATCAAGGTGTGTAAAAAATATAAGATCTGAACTAACTAACACTCGAAAGCTCACTTGTATTAATTAACCAATCTGATTACAAGGAATTTCCCGATCGGTAGGTCGGAAACTATGCCTTAATACAAGAAATAAGAGCAATGATGCTATTCTAGAGCCTGAGTATTGAAATGCTAACCCTTACAATGACTTGAAACCTTCTATTTATACTAATGGAGAGCATGGGCTGCCCCATGCTGATTGGCCGTTGTTCCACCGATTTGGTCATCCATACTTCCACTTGCTGATGTCATAGTCTGGCATTAATTGCACCTGGCCACTTGCTGGTTGGCCGTTGCTCGAACGGGATATTGGGCTGTACTGAAGATGCTGTCAAATTGGCCCAAGTATGATATATAGCCCGAACCCCGTTCGGTATGTCTTCTTACTGGGCCAACCTTTATTTGGGCCGAACTCCGTTCGGTATGTCTTCTTACTGGATCTATTCATCATAGAGTGATGGGCCCGTTGCTTGGGCCGGATATCTTGGGCCTTCTCGATCTGGGTATTGGGCCTCTAGGTCAATATCCCAACACAAGTCCCCCACTTCCGATGTCTCGAACGATAGTGAGTGCATTAGGAAGTATATCAATGTTATAATACCCCGAATGGCGATCGGGGTACAGAAGTAATCAGTTCCCCATGCTGCGATTTGACGGCTGCCGCTTCATTTCCCATATTCATCATGATAACCGTCGTTTAGTCTTTTCATTAAACACATGTTTAGCTTAAATGCCCCCTGTGACATGTCACTCTCTGATTGGTTCTTGACACGGCAGTTTCAAGGCTATAAATTAGCCTTTAACTTCTCAATTCCGGGTTTCGATTATGCAATTCTCTGCGCCTTGTTGATTCCCCTGCAATTTTCTCCCAGCTTCCATCGCTCAGGTAACTTCTCAAATCCGGATTCCCTATCTTCATTTCTGGCTCGACCGAGATGAGCCCCAAACAGCATTCCCCTGATTCGGAGATGACCGTGACGCCGCTATTGTGGACGTCATCACAGTCCCGTTTGCAGGTGGTTCTAGTGAAACGGCGACGAATACCAGGGCTGAGGCGGAGGACCTTCCTAGCACTTCTTCTTCCTCCAGTGAAGATTCCGACGACACCAAATCCGAGGACGAAATAGCCTCCATGGCGGCTGGACGTCCCAACGATTTTCCTCGCCGTACCCTTGACCTAAAATTGATTAGGGAGAGGCGGCAAAAGCTGACCTCCCATAATAGGGCCGAAATTCCGGCCCTTATCCTTGACCCGGTGGACTTCCGTTTGCAAGCTGGGCTTCACCCAATGCGTCATAGGCCCGGAATGACCATAGTTCATTTTGACTCAATTAGGGCCGGCCTTAGGTTTCCGCTACACCCCTTTTACATTTCATTCTTCAATTTCTACGAAGTCGTACCGACCCAAATTATGCCGAACTCCTATCGGGCAATGGCGGGTTTTATTTGCCGTTGTAAAGATGCCGGCGCCCGACCAACCCTAGAACTCTTCCACCAATTTTTCAAGGTAGCCCCCCAACAAACCCACGGCTATCTGGCCACTAGTGCCCGAACGAGACACATCATGTTCAAGGGAAACCCAACTTCAATCAAAGGGTGGAAAGACCGGGTTTTCTTCGTGTCTGTCCCGGACGGCCTAATTCCCCGCAAATGGAATGCCTTCCCCCGCAAGACTCCTGATCCTGTCCTCACTGAAGAAATTTACAAGGACGTGCTTGCTGTGGAGAAGGATAAATGCATGGACATCATGAGTTATCTGACTCCCGAACGACTTATTACAGCCGGGATAGGTACTGCCCGTTCTCTTGGGTTTACTTGTTTTGAGAAACCAAGTGCCATGGTCCGGGCGGTCCTTCCCGTGCGAGAAACGTTCTTTTGTTCTTTTTTCTAGTTTCTCACACGCTAAGGCCGCTCGATACTAACATTGCCCTTTGTCTTTTTTTAAGCACCAAACCCAGATCTACCTATGGATGATAGCATAGTTATCGCAGTCGGTGGGGCCGGTAAACGGAAAAAATCCAGGAAGAACCCCCAACCTACTCCCTCCATTGTTCCTGCTCAGGATGCTGCCTCTTCTCAACCGCTTCCAGAGCCACAGCCAATACAGCAGGTCCATCAGGACCAATTCGAGGCCATGCTGGTCGACGATCGGTTCGGCTCTGACCAACTGCATCAGTTCTCTCAGCACTTTGACTCCGTTCGAGGGGAACCCTCGAATGCAGGTGAGACCCATACCGACCATATTACTGGTCAGGTCGAGCGGATCTCCTTATCTGATCCTTTCCACGAGGTATTAGAAAGGGCTGGTTCTACCGCGAGCCAGATCTGGTCAACCTCCTCATGGTTCAACAATTTTTCCCTTCCTCAGTTGCCGGTCGAGCAATCTGAAGAATGCCTGGCCTTGACCGCTCTGAAGGTACATTATTTTTTGCGCCCTGTTTTTATTTTATTCTCTGTAATCAGTACTAACTCTCGAACGGTGCTCTGTAGATGGGTTTGTACACCCTTCAAATGCGGGAAGCCCGTCTGGCCAAGGAACAGGAACTGATTGTTGCTCAATCTTCTGCTGAGCAAAATGCTGCCGCCGCCATTACCTCTCTGGAGGCTGAACGGAAGGCCTTTGCGGAGGAGAAGCAGAGGCTGGATGCTGAACTCGGTACCCTTCGGGTTCAACTTGCAGCTTCCCAGGCTAAGGTCCTTGCCGCTGAGGCCGCACAGGTCAAGTTTGAAGAAATGCCATCCAGCATCCCGGACGGTCCCTATGAAGTGAATGTGGATCTGTCCGCCGTCCGGGAAACATTTAAATCCTCGATGAATTCTCCATCATCAAGGATGATCACGCAAGGACCCAAATCCCGTTCGCCTTTGGGGCGTACTTGAAGGGTTTCCCCAAAGGTGCTGGTCGGCTATCGGCAGGGGTGGCCCTCTTGGACAAGGATCCCGGGGCCAAAAAATGGAACGACTCCATTGTTACAGACCTTTATGGCAAAATTGGCCAGGTCCTACTGCGTCCCTTCGTTGCTCAGCTTCAAAATAATCTGGGGAGGCCGGTTCAGGCTTCTGATCTTCCCAAAGATGACATTATACAGGCTCAGTTCGAGAAATTTCTGCGAGCTCAGCAACGAGAAGCTGATCGGGCTGCTGGGAGAGAGCCTGAACCCCCGTCTGATGATGATGAGGACGAGGACGAAGAGGGAGATGAAATGGCCCCTGGCCAGTAATCTATATGTACTTTTTAATTACTTGTTGTAATTTTCTTTTCTCTAAGTAGCTTGTACTTCCCGGTCAGTAGAACCGATGAATATATATCCCTTTTTTGCATGAAGCTTTGTGTACTGTCTTTTCTGTCTTTATTGCATGATTTACTCGCCATTCGGGATTCGGCCCGTTTTGTAGGACTTAACCAATTTCCTGACTTTATTTCTTGCTCAAATACTCCTAATGCCGTTGATCGCCGTTCGGGCATTAGAAGGTTCTGATAATTTATTAAGGAAAAAACCCCTTCTCTCTGGGACTCAGCCGTTCGGGCTTCAGACCATTTTTTAGGACTTAGCACATTCTGGCTTTAGATAATTTTTTACAACGTTGATAGCCGGTCGAGCTTCAGATCAATCCTTAGGTCAGCTGTTTTCTTGGTTTTCTTCGCACCTGGGCTTCTTCATAAGTTGGTAGCCGTTCGGGCTTCAGATCAATTTTTAGGACTTCAGGTTAACCTTTTACAACATTGATAGCCGGTCGGGCTTCAGGTTAACCTTTAGGACTTAGCAATTTTTCTAAACAGCAAGTCCCTGTGATCTTTGCTAATCCTCTGTAAGCCCGTCCGGGGTACGTGCACAAAAAATGAATCAAAAATGCCCCAGATTAATCGTAACCACCCAATGCCACGTGTTGCTCATGGATTAGGGATTTGTGCGGCACTTTCCCTATTTATAGAGAGGTGCTCCCCCTAATTTCTCCTGCTGTTTTCTCACTTTTCTTTCGAGCTTTCTCTCTCTAGAATTCCCAGAACTCTCTTGCATACTCTCAAGCCTTTTCTCTCTAGAATTCCCAGAGTTCCTCTAGCGTTTTTATGTACTACCCCTCTAGCTCAGAATCTGAAGAGATGCCTTTGATTCGCACAAGCAAGACATCCGCTGGTAACAAGGCCGAAGGCTCTTCGTCCCAAACACCCAAACCCGCCAATCCTCAAGCCGGCAAACACACCGAACAGCCACAGGATGACGGATGTCTATCCGGAGATGACCTCCAAGTCTATAACAAGGGGATGCCCGAGCGGCCACCCCGCATTCCCCTACACTTCACTCGCATACGCAAACAAAAACAACGTCTACCAGAAGATGTCGAACGGCAACTTAGCCAGTTGTTGCCCCCACCAAGGGAATACTACGCCGGATTCATTCGGCACCCGATGAGGCACCGACCGGGGCACGTGCTAGTGCATCTCGATGCTCTGACTGCTGGGCTTCGGTTCCCTCTCCATTCATTCATTGTGGAGTTCTTACGCCGGGTTGTTGTACTGCCCGCTCAGTTCGTGCCCAACACTTACCGCATTCTGACAGGCTTCATCATTCGATGCCATGAGTTGAGGATCACTCCAAGCGTCGATCTGTTCCTTCACCATTACTGCTATCAACCTTACTGGATGACCGGGTACCTGAAACTGGTAGCTCGTTCTGATCGTTAGCTGTTCACAGAGAATCTTACCCCGTCGGCTGACTGGGAGGAACGTTTCTTGTTCGTTCGGGTAGGTGACTCTCTACCATTCCCAGATAGGTGGAACGCATACCCCGTTCAAGACTCTCAGTCCAGGGTGGATGCCGTTCTACGCTCCCAAGCTGAGTCTTTGCGGATGGGAGGGACCCGAAGTCTTCGGAGTTTTATCACTACTTCGAGCATGTTATCTGCTGGAATCGGTAAGCGTAGTAAGATTTTAACCCGATCACCCTTCATTCTCACAAATCAGCTTCTTAATTTTTATTCCTCTTTCTTGTAGGTGTGATATCTCCCATACCCGTCTGGCGCTCTATCTCTTCTGCTACCTTGACGGCTTCTTTCGGTAAAGGAAAGGAGAAAATGATAGCCGATCGTGACTCGGCGAAGCAAACCCGTAAGTAGCGCAAAGGGAATGATGGCGATCAACTGATCCCGATCGACCATGTGGTTGATTTGACCGGGCCGGAGGTTAAGCCCAAAAGATTGGTGCCTGCCAACAAATCAACTCCGCCTCTTACTGACACACCGATCGATGATCGGATGTTTGTCGAGTTTTCAAACATGGGGCCCAGATCAGAAAGGAGGTATCTGTTCGGGTTGATGCCATCTTCTATGTGGTGTCACACTGCAATCAAGGTTCCCCCAAGCTTCACGAACCTGACCCACTGGTCGGATCTTTTCGAAGCAGGTCACCAGGAAGCACTCAAGGTACACTTCATTCCGATCCATGTCTTTCCATTCTTCATGTTTTACTTTATCTGACTTTTACTGTAATCTCGTTTTCAGACTGGTGTATACTATCACAAGGCCTTTCTTGCAGCCGAGAAGGAAATGAAAGCCCTGGCCAGCGATTGGGATGACGGTCAGGTCCTCCTTTCTGCCGCTCGGAAGTTAGCGGCCGATCTCCAAGAGCAGGCCAAGGAGGGTGAGAAGGCAAAAGCTGCTCTGGCTGAGATGCAGGAGAAATCTCGTCGTCGCGACCGGGAGCTTAAAGAACTCCGGGCCAAGGTGCGAGCTGCCGAATCTGCTGGTATCAAATTCGATAAAACTGTTGGCGATCATCTGCCCGAACCTTACACGGTCAATACTTCCCAGATTGCTCATCAATCAATAGTGGATTTTCAACGGGGCAAGGGGCTGAACGTCGCTCTGGAGAACACGGCCCGGCAATTCCTGGGTCCTCACCTTGGCCAATTCTTGCGTGAGAGCGAAGATCCCATCAAAGCAGGGATCGACCTCCTGGACAGCACGCCGGAAGGGAAATCTTTCTTGGATGTCCTGACCGAGAAAACTGTGAAGCAAAGTCAGGACCTGCTTCTGGACAGGAACCTTGAATTGATCCTAGAGCATTTCCCCAATCCGTTCGATCCTGATGATTTAGGCTTTGACGATCTGTTCGGGAATACATATGATCGCATTATGGAGAAAAGGTCCAAAGCAGCGCCTGATGATGCAGTGCAGGCAGGGAGCTCTCAGCCTCCCTCCTGCCCGAACAGCAATCCTCCAGTAGCATAGCCTTGCTGTAATTTTTTGCTTCTTTATTCTTCTTGTATATTCCGGCTAGTAATGCCGAAGAATAAACTGGACTTCTTTCCTTATCTGTTGTCTTTTTTCTATTCTTCCTTTGATTTTTTGTTCACAAACTTTTCTATGTGGCCGAACCTCACTCGGCTCATGTATCTTTATGTCTGACACCTATCCCGAACCCGTTTTGATCCCTTTTCCGTCCGTGACGCACGGGTTCAAAACTCTTAGCTGGGGTGAATTCCTCCAAGCCGTTTTGATCGTGACCACAGGGTCAAACTCTCAGCTGGGACAGGGGCTCCCTCCAAACTGTTAACCTGTTCGACATTCGGTCATCTGGAATGATTTCACGTGTTAACAAGCTGAGGTGAGACTCTCTTCGCAATTGTTCTGACACCTTTCCCGAACCCGTTTTGATCCCTTTTTCCGTTCGTGACGCACGAGTTCAAAACTCTTAGCTGAGGTGAATTCCTCCAAGCCGTTTTGATCGTGACCACAGGATCAAACTCTCGGCTGGGATAGGGGCTCCCTCCAAACTGTTAACCCTTTCGTCATTCGGTCATCCAGAATGATTCCACACGTTAACAAGCTGAGGTGAGACTATCTCCCTTCCAAACCCATAATTCCGATGCATTCCGAACTATTCTCTCTGGCTCGTATCATCCATATTAGGGGTCTGAGGTAACCCTTTTCGAACTATAAGCAAGATCACCGAATTGGGTCATTCCTTACTTATAGCTAAAAGGGCGACTCGCTTCCGAATCAAGTTCATGACTGAGGCGAGCTTTTTCAAAACCATAGTTCCGATTCCCCGGGCGACAATCCGTACCTTATCCGAACGTCGCTCGGTTAATCCATATCTTACAGTCTTGACACCATCTCCAAGCCGTTTTGATCCCTTTGCCCGTACGTAATTACAGGGTCGACTTTGGCCAAGTTGACGACTCAGCTCCCTCCAAACTGTTAACCCGTTCGTCATTCGGTCATCCGGAATGATTCTGCGTGTTAAAAAGATGAGGTGAGAATCACTGTCCTCGAACTTCAGGCCATTTTGATCCCTTCATCAATGCGTAATTACAGAGTCAAAACTCTTGCTGAAATAATGGTTCCCTCCAAACTGCTAATATGTTCGTCATTCGGTTTTCCAGAATCGATTCTCATATTAACCGCTGAGGTGAGACTATCTGAGCGTCAAACTCCAAGCCGTTGGCTGAGAATGACTTTCCTTCCATGCTGTTAACTCGTTCGTCATTCGGTCATCCGGAATGATTGAGTTAACCACGGGCACCGATTTTCTGAGCCTCAATTCTTCAAGCCGTTTTTGATCCCTTTATTCTTTCATAAATCTAGGGTCAAAAACTCCCTTAACTGAGAATTGATTTTCCTTCCATGCTGTTAACTCGTTCGTCATTCGGTCATCCGGAATGATTGAGTTAACCACGTGTAAGGAATAATTGTATTTAGATTTTGATGATGCTAGATTAATTAGGACTTTAGAGTACCCCTTTAGAAATTATGTATTAGAATTTTTCCTTTGTAAAGTTCTTAGAGTAATCGACTTGACAGAATGCCTTCAGAGCAGAAGACCTTCTGAGCAGAAGGGCTCCAAGAGCAGAAGAGCCTCGTAAGGCTTTATTGAAACAGAGGACCTTTGGTTCTCTGCTCCAGAACAGAAGACCTCAGGGTCTCTGTTAGTCTTCACTCTGACAGAAACCCTTCTGGGTCTCTGTTGGATACTCTCCCAACAGAAGTGCTCCAGACCTCCTCTGTTCTACTCTCAGATAAAGACACCAGAAGGTCTGACACTTAGAAGAATTTCACTGAACCGGGAAGTCAACTAAAAGATTCCTTCAACGGCTAGGAGTATGAAACGGAAAAGCTACAGTGCACGCATTAAATGCTCATTTAATGCACCCCATGCTACGTAGAGTAATTGCAGATGATTGGCCGCAATGTCAGGAATACTTTATCCCAAAATAGTAACCCGCCAACTTTACCGGGCTCTACTAGTCAAGTCAACTGATCGTTCATTTAATGCAGTTGTCCTCCTACTCCTCCAACGGGAAGACAACCTCAGTATAAAAGATACACTACGAAGAACAACCGGATAACTTTGCAACTTTTGCTACACATTGCTACAACTCTTCATACAAGATATTCAAACTCTGAAAAGCAAAAAGCCTCCTTGAGATTCAAACTCATTATCTTCTACAAGAGAAGGCAGAAGTTGGAAAAATACTTTTTCCAACTCAAGCAAAGTTCCAAGTGTTCTTCAACTCTTCAAGCTCATCACATACAAATCTTTTGTAACGAAGCTAGTTGGAGGAACCCCTGTTTCAACAGAAACTCTTCTTGCTACAAGAAGGACGTCCAAGTAACTGGAGTAGTAAAGTGGTGATACTTTCTGGAAGCTCAGTGAAAGGACCAGTCTTAAAGGAAGCCAGGCAGTGCATCCCAGGAGACATCTAGACTTGAAGAAGACGTGGAGTGCTTCTTAAGTGCTAGGACTAAGGCTTTGTAAACGGAAGTTTTTACAGCTTAGTGGAACAGTGGACTAGAGGAACAAGTTGTTCCTTGAACCACTATAAAAATTCCTGGTGTCGTTTACTTACTGCTTTAATATTTGCACTTAGATAGAACTGTCTAACTCCTTGGACTTGGTATCTGTGTTCAGCAGAACTTGTTCTACGAGTTAACAGAAGGCCTACTGCCTTTGCTTCTCTGAGGCTAAATCAACAGAACTCCCTACCAGAACCCCATCCGCTGCCAGTCTGTTCTGTCAACAGAACATGCTATTCTGTAAATCTGGTACTTAGTTTAAAAAGCTAAAAACCAATACAGTCTATTCACCCCCCCTCTAGACTGTATCCAGTATAACTGGGACCAACAAGTGGTATCAGAGCCTCCTTGTTCTAATAATCTCTTAGGTTATTTGCTGAACAAAGATCCACTTGTTTTTCTGTTTGATCTCATTTCTATCTGATATAATGGATCACTCCTTGTCCAAGAATCTTATGTTTTCAGATCTTAAGTTTGATGACTGGAGGATCCGGATGAAAGCACATCTCTGTGCCCTGCATGATGAGATGTGGGAAGTTCTAGACATTGGCCCCTTCACAAGCTTCCAGAAGGTCAATCCTGAGCATGCTATAGACAACACCAGACCCCAGATGATCAGTAAAGCCAAGTCAGAATGGACCATTGAAGAGAGGAGAAAGTACAACCTAGACAATATTGCTAAGGACATCCTCTACAAGTCCATTGATGATAGGTACTTCAACAGAATCAAGAAGTGCAAGACTGCTAAGGAAATCTGGGATACTCTTGAGCTCATTGGAGCTGGTGATGAGCAAGAGAAGGACAACAAACTAACCATAGCCAACAAGAAGTTTGATGACTTCAAACTTCTTCCTGGTGAAAGCATCTCCAAGATGTATGACATGCTCCTCACTCTCACTGGAGAGATCTCTGAGCTTGGCAAGGAACTCACCACCAAGGAGATCAACCTGAAGGTGTTGAGGGGACTGCCCTCAGCATGGAAGATGAATGTGGTTGCTGTCCAAGCCAGCAAGGATGTAAAGACTTATCCCACTGATAAGCTCATTTCAGATCTCAAAGCTCATGAGTTTGAAATGACTGAAGAAAAGGAAGATGTACCAGAAGAGAGGACCACTACATCCCTCACTGCCAGCACATCAAAGGTAAATGATTTTGACCCTTCAGTACTTTTATCTGATGAATATATGGCTGCCTTTGCCAGAATATTCAAAAAGTTTATGAAGAATCCCAAAGATGGAAGGAGTCCATCTTTCAACAGAAAGCCATACCAGAAGGTCAAATCAACAGCAAGCAGTGGAGAGCTTCTCTGTTACAATTGCAGACAACCTGGTCACTTCAAGGCTGATTGTCCCCATCCTAGAGTGTCCAAGAAGCAAGGACAGGATGGAGAAAAGAAGAAGTACGAGGACAACTCCAGAAGGAGAAAGGCACTTGTGACAGAACAGCTGGAGAAAGACCCTCTGTCAGAAACAGAATCCAGTTCTGACTCAGATTCTGATGAGGCCTTCTGTTGCCTGGATACTGAGACAGAAGACCTTTGCCTCATGGCTCATTCTGATGATGAGGTAACCTCTACTTCTGAATCTAGTTTTTCTTCGGTAGGCTTAGTTTTTGATTCTGATTCAATGTCAGAATTTTGGGAAGAGTTTAAGGCCATACAAGCCACTTATTCTTCTGTAACAGAAGAAAATAGTAAGTTAAAAGCTGAAATTCTTGACTTAAAGAAGGAGGTTGAGATCAAAATCAATCTTCTAATTGAGGAAATAGATCAACTGGAGACTGAAAATGTTTCTCTTCTCAAGAGAATAAGAGAAATAGAGCCTCTCGAGATTAAGTACAAAGCTTACCAGAAGGCCCAGTCTTCCATGGAAAAGATTGTGCTTGATCAACAGATTGGCACTGGTTTTGGTCTTGGTTATGGCTCAACAGAATCAGGTGAGCCTTCTGTAATGCCTAGCACCAGAGTTGCTAAGGCAGACAAGGTCATAGTGCCACTGATTTCTATCCCCATCTGTCAAGCTGGTGTATCTGGCACCAAGGTTGTTCATGAGGAAGTCAGACCAGAAAAGGGAAAGATAAAGGTTCAACAGAAACCCTTTTTGAAAAATAATGAACCTGGCAGAAAACCTAACAACAGAAAAGGTTTTCAAGATAACAAAAATTAAAGACCATTCATTGACAGACAACCTCATGTCAATCGTGCCAGAAATGATCACCAGAAGGGCAAATATCAAGAGAGAGTTAACTTCAGGCAGAAGAGGTTGGCTGGTCAACTTCAGAAGCCCAAGGTTAACCGTCCCTCTGCTCTTGATAGTATATGGGACTTCTTTCCAACAAAAAAGGCTATGCAAAAGTATGTAAACAGGAAGCATGACCCTCACAAGCATCTGCCCAAAGTGAATCACACTTCAGTTTACTACAACTACCAGGTGGACAATGGGTACCACCCACCAAGGTTTCACTTGATGAAACCAAAATGGTACCAACTACCCAGACTCCATGACCCCCCAGGACCCAGCATTGCTTGGGTACCTAAATCTTTCTTTTGATCTTGCAGGAACTGTGTGCTGGAGCCATCTCTGAACAAGAATGGTTTATTGATAGTGGATGCTCCAGGCACATGACAGGTGACAGAAGTTGCCTAACTGAGTTCCAGAAATGCAAAGGACCTAGAGTTACCTTTGGAGGTAATGACAAAGAAGGTCAAACAAAAGGAAGAGGAAAGCTGATCAGGAACCAGATAATCATTGATGATGTCTCATATGTCAAAGGACTGAAGTTCAACTTGCTAAGTGCTAGCCAATTCTGTGACAAAGGCTACACTGTTGAATTCACAAAGGACTTCTGCTATGTGAAGCATGAGACAACAAAGGAAGTGGTTCTTACAGCATCAAGGAAGAAGAACATCTATGTAGTTGATTGGAACACTACCAAAGATGGAGTTTGCCTGATAGCCAAAGGAGATTCAAAACTAAGCTGGGACTAGCACAAAAAGCTCAACCATTTGAATTTCAAAACAATCAACAAACTGGCCAGAGAACACATTGTAGAAGGGCTACCAGACATTGTGTACAAGAAGGAGACCCTCTGCAGTGCATGTCAGAAAGGCAAACAAGTGAAGAATTCATTCAAACCCATTGCTGGAGATCTTTCTACAAGTCCTCTAAATCTGATTCACATGGATTTATTTGGACCTGTTGAGACCCCAAGCGTTGGTGGCAAGAAATATGCCCTAGTCATGGTTGATGACTATTCCAGATATACATGGACTGTTTTTCTATCAAAGAAAAATGAAACTCTTCAGAAGTTGCCATCTCTGTTAAAGCAACTTCAGACTGAGAAGAACTTGAAAGTGAAGACAATCAGATCAGACAAAGGAACTGAATTTGTCAACCAAGTCATAAAGGACTTCTGTGATCAGAATGGAACTTTTCATCAACTTTCTGCCGCCAGAACCCCTCAACAGAATGGCGTAGCAGAAAGAAGGAATAGAACCTTAAAGGAAGCTGCAAGAACAATGATTGCAGAATCTGGATTGCCTATGAGATATTGGGCTGAAGCAATCAACACTGCATGCTATACTCAGAATAGAAGCATGATCAACAAGAATCACCAGAAGACCCCTTATGAACTCTGGAAGGGAAGAAAACCTAACATCAGCTACTTTCATGTATTTGGATGCAAGTGCTACATTCTTAACAATGGAAAGGAGCATCTGAAAGTATTTCAAGAAAAGGCTGATGAAGGAGTCTTTATAGGCTATTCAAACACCAGTAAAGCCTATAGAGTACTCAACAGAAGGACTCTACATGTTGAAGAATCTATACATGTGAAGTTTGATGAAAGCACCTCTGTTAAAGAGGTAACAGAGATTCTCAAGGAAGTCAGCATAGAAGACAGAACACCAGAACCAACAGAAGAGGTAGCAGACAACCCTGCATTTCCAACACCTGCACCAAACCCCCTTCTGTTGAATGAAGATGAAGACTCTGAAGATGAGGAACCAGAGAGACCAAGACAGCAGCTGACAAAACCAGACCTAACATGGTTAAGAGATCATCCTCCTAACCAAGTGATTGGTCAAATCAGAAGTGCAGTTCAAACCAGATCCACATCTAGAAGAGAAGCAATGATTGCCTGCTATATATCTCAGATGGAACCTATGACAGTTGAAGAAGCTCTTGCAGACTCAGATTGGATCAATGCTATGCAAGAAGAACTTACTCAGTTTGAAAGGAACAAAGTATGGGAACTTGTTCCTAGGCCAAAGCACCAGAATGTCATTGGAACCAAATGGGTATTCAAGAACAAAGCTGATGAAGATGGCAACATTGTAAGGAATAAAGCAAGGCTGGTAGCTAAAGGATACTGTCAAGAAGAAGGAATAGATTTTGATGAGACCTTTGCACCAGTTGCCAGACTTGAAGCCATCAGAATCTTCCTAGCCTATGCTGCCTACAACAACATCAAGGTCTACCAGATGGACGTCAAGAGTGCATTTCTGAATGGAGATCTTGAAGAGGAAGTTTATGTGGAACAACCATCAGGTTTTGTCATTCCTACTCAATCTTCTTGTGTCTACAAGCTTAAAAAGGCCCTCTATGGTCTTAAGCAAGCTCCCAGAGCCTGGTATGACACATTGTCCCTTTTCCTGGTGAACCATGGGTTTACTAAAGGAAAGGTTGACAAAACTCTATTTCAAATCTCTGTTGCTAATCATATTCTGTTAGTACAAATATATGTTGATGATATTATATTTGGTAGTACTAATCCAGAACTGTGCAAGAAATTTTCTCAAGTGATGCAGAGTCAATTTGAAATGAGTATGATGGGAGAACTCAGTTACTTCCTAGGACTTCAAGTCAAACAAGTTCCAGAAGGGATCTTTATCAATCAAGGGAAGTACACCAGAGATCTGATCAAAAAGTTTGGAGTGGAAGGCAAATCATCAGTGAAGATTCCCATGAACACTTCACAAGGAATTGGTCCAGATGATGAAGGAAAGGATGTAGATGCAACAACATATAGAGGAATCATAGGATCTCTGTTGTATCTAACTGCAAGCAGACCAGACATCTCATTCTCTGTTGGAATCTGTGCCAGATACCAATCAAAGCCCAAGGAAAGCCATCTAAGTGCTGCAAAGAGAATCATCAGATACATCAAAGGAAATCCAAATGCAGGCCTATGGTATCCAAAGGGAGGTAACTTTGAACTAATTGGTTATTCTAACTCAGATTTTGCAGGTTGCAGACTAGACAGAAAGAGCACCTCTGGTCACTGCCAATTGGTAGGAGGAAGGCTTGTTTCCTGGTTTAGCAAGAAGCAGAACTCCATCTCAACAAGTACAGCTGAGGCTGAGTACATTGCAGCTGGGAGTTGCTGTGCTCAGCTACTCTGGATGAAGCAACAACTGAAGGACTATGGAATTCAAGCAAAGGAGATCAAGCTGTTGTGTGACAACACCAGTGCCATTGCTATCACTCAGAACCCAGTTCTTCATTCCAGTACAAAGCACATTGAGATCAGACATCACTTCATCAGAGATCATGTTGAGAAGAAGCACATTTGCATGAAACATGTGCCAACAGAAGACCAGCTTGCAGATATCCTGACAAAGCCTCTTCCTGAGGCTAGGTTCAACAAACTGAGAGAGGAATTGGGAATGATGGATGAGATTCCAAGGGAAAGATGAAAAGGAAGGCCCTCTGTTGCTCATTTGCTGTTGACAGAATACCTGTAGCAGAACCTCTTCTGTTAACCCCTTCTGTCAACCTCTTCTGATCCCTACCCTGGCAGAACACCTCAGCAACAGAAAACCCCCCCTCTACAGAAAAACCCTCTCTTGTTTAACAGAAGGTGGTGGACTTAGAAAACTCTGTAAACCGGGTGACCTAGTAAATTAGTAAAGGTCTTTTACCCTTTTACCCTTAAAACGGTATCAAGCCGTATAATATTTACTGCGCCCCCGTTTATTTACTGCGCCCCTTTTTACATTTATTGGTACCTTGGAACCGTAAATTATCTCAAACGTCCACTAACCCATATCCATAAAACCCCCTTTCGCAAACCTAAACCGTCACTGCTCTCATAACTCTCAAGCTTTTGAACTCTTATCTCTCCAAAAACTCTCTAACCGCAGTAAACTCCATGGCTTTCTTGAGCTTCTCCGATCTCTCAAAGGAACAAAAGGCAACCCTCCTGAAGAATGTACTGACAGGCATGAGATGCGAACTGGAAGTACTACCCAGGTTCGCAGAGAAAAAGGAGAGGATGACCTCCATTGTTGACGGGCTGTCACAATGTCAACTGAGCAAGGTCATCTCTCATAATTATGAAGCCTGCAGCAACGTTGACACCGTTGAGTTCTATCTCAACGCATCCTTCAAGGATGAAACCATCTCCTCCGTCGTCCAAGAAGAAGAAGTTCTGATTGATGCTGACGTCATCAATAACATCTTCAACATTCAACAAAGGGAAGGCATGGCCTCTCTACTCGACTTGGAGGATACTGACATTCCTCTGCCAGAATTCAAGAAGAAGTTCTGCAGAAAAGGGGAAGAAGTAGAGAAGGTCAACATCAAGAAGAACTTGCTCAAGAAGGAATTTGAGCTGCTCATAAACATTTTCCACAAATGTTTATGGTGCAAGTACACCTCCACAGATGATGTCACAACTGCCAATGCAAAGGCACTTTATGCAGTGCATCATGGGGTAAACATCAATTGGGGACAAGTCATGGTGAAGTCCCTGATTGAAGTGATCAAGAAGAAGAACCCAAAAACTAGCCTCTACTCTGGGAAGCTAGGACATGGACTACTGATTTCAGAAGTGCTCCTCAAACAAGGGGTACACTTGAGGAAGGCTTCAGCCTTGGATCACACCAAGGTAATTTTCTTGACTGCTTCTCCTAATAGGGAGAAAGCCATAAAGGCAGAAATGAAGAGACAGCTTCAACTTGAGGCTAAAAGACAACAGGGAGAGAAGGTACAGAAACCTCTCTCTGTAGCCCCTTCTGCTGAGAAGAAGAAGAAGAAGAAGAAGAAGACCGAAAAGGAAGCACCTGTTGCTCCTCCAAAGGCTGGACAGAAGAGGAAGAGGACCACAAAACCCAAGGAGAAGGTTACTAAACCTGTGGTTTCTGTATCTGAGGGAGTGGCAGACACTCAGGGGGGACCAGAGATCCCCACCTCTGCTGCATCTCCTGAACAGAACAGGGTGTCTACTTCAACAGAACACCCCAGTCCTGTCAAAGATGGGTATCTGTCCTTGCTAGACAGACAGTTTACCCGGGTTCTTGAATGGAGAAGGTGGAGAATGGGACCCCTCTCCAAAATAATCCAGTATTTTGATCATTATGAGCCAGAAGAGGAAGCCATTCTGAACTGGGTTGGGACTGATGATGTCTCAAAGTGCTTTGCCCTCAACTTTCTTCACTCTGTTCTTGAGAAGAAGAAGGCGAGCTACAAGGGGAAGGCCATTCTTATCTCCTCACCCTCAGAGGAGGCTGTCAAACCTCTAGAAGAGGAAGAAATTGAAGCCTTTGAAGAATGGTTGTTCACAAAGATGGCAACAGACTCTGTGCAACCCCATCTCAACCCAGGAGAGTCCTCTGTACTCAAATCAGAAGGACAAGCAATGATGGAGCATATCAAGGAGTGGAGGACTTCCTTGCTCATGGAGAACATCATTGAGGTAAATTCTCCAACCCCTTCTGTTATTATCCCAACAGAACCCCACATTTCCTCACCTCCTTCCAGCACCAGAACTCCTCCACCAGAACACCCTGAACCTATATCTCCTAAACAGAAAACCCCCACCCCTCCTCAATCACCCAAACAAAAAATTGCATCTCCCTGCAGAGCAATTGTTCCATTCAGAAACCGTTCACCTTCACCTCCACCATCCCCCCCCCCTCAACAGAATCCCTCACCTGTTCAATCTTCACCCCAGCACCAGAACCCCTCACCCCAACAGATCTCCTCTTCATCCTCTGAATCTGATCATCAATCCCCTCCTCCAGAATCACCTCCCCCACAACAACCTGCAGAGAACCTTAAACCTGTATGGTTTCTCAGAGACTCAGACCCTACAACTGTCTCTCTCATCTCTGCACCAAAAGGTTATTCTAGGGACTCTGTTGCCCCCAATCCTTCCCTCAGAAAAAAAGAAGGTAGTCCGCAACAGAAAACCTATCTACTCTCCTTATGTAGTTTCCTCTGACATGGATGGATTCATGATCAGCAAATCCTACAAGGCCACATCCAAGAGACAGAAGACCCCTCCTCTGACTCAACTGGAACATGAACAGCTTGTTAAATCTCTATCATTTGTCCAAGAACATCATCCTTTGCCTAAGGGAAGAGGTCTAGAGATGCCTCAAGCTGATGGACAACAGAACAACATTCCCTTCAACAAATTTGTTAAATCTGCTGAAGCATTTGGAGGATAGATCCTCCAAGGCATGAACAAACTGATAGAGATCAATGACAAACACTATGGGCACCTTGCTCATGTGAATGACAATCTAAACTCAGGTATGCAGTTCATCTCTGATCGTTTTGAGAACCTCACTGGAACTCTCAACAACTTCATAGCCTCATCTCTGCCAGAACAGATGCCCTGTCAACAGAAGTGGTAGGCATCCACAACACTCTCTCTATCTTTCAACAGACTCTCCTGAGTCAAGGACATGCAATTCACACTATCTCAGAGCATCTTGAAGCTCTGAAGGAATCTGATGCCAGGACAGAGAGGCACTTGACCTCTATTGAGGCAATGTGCAGAGTTCATCAAGAACAGGCTCAAGTACTTCTATCTACTGACAGAGACCGTTATCAGAAGATGGTGCTCCTTGAAGCCAATAACAAGGACATCTTCTCTGCCATACAGAAGCAGCAAGGTCTCATTGAAGGCCTTACCTCTGTCACCCAGACTCTACCAGAGGCCCTGGAGCAGATAGCCTCCACTCAGGCCTCAGAATTCCAGAAGATCAGTCTTATGATAGAAGATCTGAATGATGCCAAAAAGGGGGAAGAGGACCCTCAATAGACCAGGCCTAGGTCCCACAGAACTCCTACTGGGGCACCCTCCTCTGCTGAGCCTGCAGTAGATCCGGCTACCTACATTGAAGCTGCCCTACAGAAGAAGAGAGCAGCAGGCATACCTAGACCCCCATCTCCAGTAAAGAAGAGCACCAAGAAGAAGAAAGTTTTTGACTTCACTGAATGGAGATTGGGTGGTTCTCAGAAAATTGACAGAGCTCAATTTGAGGAGATGAAGGCCAAAATGACTCCTACCCAACAACAGCACCTCTATCTGGACAAAGATGGTGTTGTCAGAGTTAGGTATGGGGGATCACTAGAAGAAGCTGAAGAATGGTATAAGAAGAACATTGTCCCAGGAAAGACTATACATGAAGGTGTTCTCAACTATTTGGACTGCAAGCTTTCTCCAATTTGGGCATCTTATCAAAGGTCTGGCAATCTTTTCAAAATCAGAGTTGAAATAAACGAAGAACTGCTCAGGCTTCAAAGACTAGAGGAAGAAGCTCTACAGGCAGCTAATCTGGAGAATGTGTAAGGTTTAAACTCTGTAAAACTTATCTAATAAAATCACATCTCTGCCTTCTTACTTTGAAGTGCTTTTCCTCAAATTCTTGTCTTTTTGCCTTCTGCTTGTGTTTGTTTATTTCTGTTATATTCTGCTATCTGAATGTATCGTACTCTTACTATTTTCCTATGCCAAGTTGCCCACCAAGATTTTAATGGAAGTTTTTAAACTTAATCTTTCTTTATGGTGAAGGCACTTCTCTGGAAATAGTTAAAGGGTTTTGGCATCATCAAAAAGGGGGAAATTGTAAGGAATAATTGTATTTAGATTTTGATGATGCTAGATTAATTAGGACTTTAGAGTACCCCTTTAGAAATTATGTATTAGAATTTTTCCTTTGTAAAGTTCTTAGAGTAATCGACTTGACAGGAATACTTTATCCCAAAATAGTAACCCGCCAACTTTACCGGGCTCTACTAGTCAAGTCAACTGATCGTTCATTTAATGCAGTTGTCCTCCTACTCCTCCAACGGGAAGACAACCTCAGTATAAAAGATACACTACGAAGAACAACCGGATAACTTTGCAACTTTTGCTACACATTGCTACAACTCTTCATACAAGATATTCAAACTCTGAAAAGCAAAAAGCCTCCTTGAGATTCAAACTCATTATCTTCTACAAGAGAAGGCAGAAGTTGGAAAAATACTTTTTCCAACTCAAGCAAAGTTCCAAGTGTTCTTCAACTCTTCAAGCTCATCACATACAAATCTTATGTAACGAAGCTAGTTGGAGGAACCCCTGTTTCAACAGAAACTCTTCTTGCTACAAGAAGGACGTCCAAGTAACTGGAGTAGTAAAGTGGTGATACTTTCTGGAAGCTCAGTGAAAGGACCAGTCTTAAAGGAAGCCAGGCAGTGCATCCCAGGAGACATCTAGACTTGAAGAAGACGTGGAGTGCTTCTTAAGTGCTAGGACTAAGGCTTTGTAAACGGAAGTTTTTACAGCTTAGTGGAACAGTGGACTAGAGGAACAAGTTGTTCCTTGAACCACTATAAAAATTCCTGGTGTCGTTTACTTACTGCTTTAATATTTGCACTTAGATAGAACTGTCTAACTCCTTGGACTTGGTATCTGTGTTCAACAGAACTTGTTCTACGAGTTAACAGAAGGCCTACTGCCTTTGCTTCTCTGAGGCTAAATCAACAGAACTCCCTACCAGAACCCCATCCGCTGCCAGTCTGTTCTGTCAACAGAACTGGCTATTCTGTAAATCTGGTACTTAGTTTAAAAAGCTAAAAACCAATACAGTCTATTCACCCCCCCCCCTCTAGACTGTATCCAGTATAACCGAGACCAACACCACGGGCACCGATTTTCTGAGCCTCAATTCTTCAAGCCGTTTTTTATCCCTTTATTCTTTCATAAATCTAGGGTCAAAAACTCCCTTAGCTGAGAATTGATTTTCCTTCCATGTAGTTAACCCGTTCCTCATTCGGTCATCCAGAATGATCGTGTTAATCATGGGCTGAGTTTTTGTGGAAGTTATGTCTCCCTCTCTATACACATTTTTTTAGAGGTGGCAACAGCCGTTTTTACTGATAAATTTTCCTTAGATGCTCCACATTCCAAGTTCCTGCCGGTCGACCTTCGGTATTTTGTAGGCCAAACGTTCCTGAAGCATACTTCTTACATATTTGGTAGGGGCCTTCCCAATTTTGTGCCATTTTTCCACCTTCGAGCGGTTTGCTTTTTTCTCGCTTTCTTAGCACCAGGTCCCCTACCTCGATTGAACGAATTTTAATTTGCTTATCAAAGTATCTTCTTGTGGCTCTGTGGTACTCTTCCATTCGTGCAGCTGCCAGATCCCTTCTTTCTTCTATAAAATGCAATTCGGCCCGTAAGTTATCTTCATTCTGTTCTGGGCTGTAATACACCGTTCGGTGTGTGGGAACTAGGATCTCCGTTGGTACTTTGGCCTGAAAACCATAGGCAAGGGCAAATGGAGTCTCTCCCGTGGCCGTTCGGGGTGTGGTCCTGTAAGTCCATAGAATATAATTCAACTGATCAGGCCACGATGAGGAGTATTCTTCCAGCTTTTTCTTCATACCATCCATGATAGTTCGGTTCATATTTTCTACCTGGCCATTCGCCTGAGGGTATGCCACGGACGCTCTGGAATGCTTGATTCCCCATTTGACCAGGTAGTTCTCAAAATTCCGGCTCACGAACTGCCTTCCATTGTCAGTTACAATCTGTTCAGGGATTCCGAATCGACAAATGATATTTTTCCAGACAAACTTATGGCATTTAACATCTGTGATGCTGGCCAGTGGCTCGGCCTCTACCCATTTGGTAAAGTAATCTATCCCCACGATGATATACTTGTTGTTTCCAGGTGCCGTAGGTAGAGGACCTAACAGGTCTATTCCCCATCTTGCGAATGGAAGGGCCGCCGTCATTGGAGTGTAGAAAGTGGCAGGCCGTCCGGGGATCGGTGCGTATAGTTGGCATACCTTACATTTCCTAGTATGTGCAAAGCAGTCCTATTGGATAGTCGGCCAATAATACCCTTGTAAGATGATTTTTCTGGCCAGTGTCTTGGGCCCTTGGTGGCTGGAACAGGTACCTTCATGAATTTCTTCCATTACAGCCGCCGCTAGATCGGGTGGGAGGCATTTCAGATACGGCCCACCAAATGTCTTTTTGTACAGCTGCCCATCTACAAATTCGAACATGGAAGCCCTCCTCTGGATGCACTTTATTTGATAAGCAGGATTTTTATCTTGTGGGAGGGTTCCGTCTTTCAGGTAGTTGGTCATATCTACGACCCAGCTCGGGACGGCATAAGATATGGCCTCGATCTGGAGCACCATGATTGCTGGGGTCGCCAATGTTTCCCGATGGGAAAAACGTTGGATATGAGCCGAGATCTCCTGTGCCCGATCGTCGAACGCTGCATTTTCTAATTTGGACAGGATATCTGCTTCAGTATTTTCAATCCTGGATATTTGGTCGAGCACCACCTGTTCAAATTTACTTATCTGCTCCTCAACTATCTCCTTGTAGGCCTTCATTCTCTCTTCTTTAGCCTCGGCAGTGCCGTTTACTTGATGTACTACCAATTGACTACCCGACCGGACTTTTAACCGATCGGCACCCAGGGCCTTTGCATATTTTAAACCAGCAATGAGAGCCTCATATTCAGCCTCATTGTTGGTTACCTTGAAGTCAAAATGGATAGAATAATATGCTTTGAACCCCTCGGGCGATGTAATCACAGCTCCAGCTCCACAACCCTTGGCACTAGCTGCACCATCCACATATATTTCCCACCAGTTATCCAGCCCATTGTTCTCTGAATCTGTTTCTGAGGGCCGGGCGGTACATTCTGCAATGAAGTCTGCCAAGGCCTGCCCTTTGATAGTAGGTCGAGGCTTGAAATCCACCTCGTATTGCCCGATCAGGAGGCTCCACTTGGTAATGCGTCCACTTGCCATAGGATTTCTCAAGATGGTGGCTAGTGGCTGAGTAGTATACACAGTTACCGGGTGGGTCTGGAAATATGGGGCCAGACGTTTAATGGCAGCTATTAGGGCCAGTACAGTTTTCTCTAGCAAAGTGTACCTGGTTTCCAGGTCGTTCAAAGCCTTGCTTACAAAATAGATTGGCCGTTGAACGCCATCTTCTTCTTTCAACAGTACTGTGCTTACGGCCAGGTCAGCTACAGCTAGGTACATATACAGATGTTCCCCTGGTTCGGGTTTTGTCAAGACCAGGGGGGAAGACAGATACGTCTTGAAATCTTCAAAGGCCGTTTGGCATTCGGCCGTCCATTCAAAAGGGTTGGCTTTCTTCATGATCTGGAAGAATGGAATAGCTCAATCGGCCAGTTTGGATAGGAATCTGCTCAGGGCTGCTAACCGACCGGTTAATCTCTGCACTTCTTTGAGATTTCTTGGAGCCTCCATATCCACAATTGCCTTTACCTTTTCAGGATTGGGCTCAATCCCTTTATCGCTCATCATGTATCCCAAAAATTTGCCCCCTTTTACAGCAAAAGCACATTTTTTGGGATTCAGCCTCATATTTGCATTCTGCATTATCCTGAACACCTTCTCTATGTCTAGGACATGGTTTTCCTTCTTCCTGCTTTTGATCAGGATGTCATCAACATAAGATTCCATTGTGACCCCCAGCACATCTTTGAACAGCATCCCGATCATCCTCTGAAAAGTTGCCATTGCGTTCTTTAACCCGAATGGCATGACGATATAGCAAAACACGCCATCCGAAGTAACGAACGCCGTTTTCTCTGCATCAGCCGGGTGCATGAATATCTGATGATAACCCCGGAAAGCATCCATGAAGCTCAGCAATTCACATCCGGCAGTTTCATCTACTAACAGATCGATCCTCGGCACTGGATAAGGATCCATGGGACAAGCTTTATTCAGGTCAGAGTAATCCACGCACATTCTCCAAGTGGATTGTTTTGGGGCTAGAACCACATTGGATAGCCATTCTACGTGGATTACCGGACGGATGTGCTTTATTTTCAGCAAGGTGGCCACCTCCCGTTTTGTGAATTCCCGTCGTTCGGTTGCCTGGTACCGTTTCTTCTGCTGGACTGGTTTTGCATCAGCCCGAACGGCAAGTTTGTGACATATTATCTCCGGATCAATACCGGGCATATCTTCTGGCCCTCGGGCAAACAGCACCTGAAACGTTTTTAGGATGGCAATCACGCCATCCCGGATATCGGACTCCAGATCTATCCCGATAGCTACCTTTCGGTTCGGGGGGGGATCTAGATCGATCTGTTCAAGAAGAGTTGCGGGCTCTGGGTGTGCCTCGAACTCCGTTCGGTGGGTTTCCACTTCAATGGTATTTACCCGCATCCCACGAGTGTTCATCTGTTTCAGGGCCTCCCGATAACATGTCCGGGCTGTCGTCGGATCAATTCTGGCCACCCCAACCCCAGTGTCTGTAGGGAATTTGATGCATGAGTGGCGGACAGAGGCTATTGCCTCCAGATCTTCCAATCCCGGTCGGCCCAAAATGGCATTGTGGGCACACTTTATATCTACCACCATGAACGTCATTCGGAGTGACGCTTTGTGGGTTTCATCCCCAATTTCAACCATTAATTGGATGGTCCCCTCAGCCTCGATGCAGTTACCGGTGAAACTTGCCAGCAAGGTCCGTAGGTGGGTCAGTTGGCTTCTTTGCAGACCCATTTTCTCGAATGATTGTAGATACAATACATTCACACTGCTCCCGGTATCGACCAGTACTCGGCGGATCAAAGCATTGTCAATACACATGCTTACCACCAGTTCATCCCTGTGTGGGCTTGGAGAGTTGGGTAAATCAGCTGGCCCGAACGTGATCGGATCTGTCCTTCCTTTCTTCTGGGGGGGAGCGGAGACGGATCCCACATACAGACTTCGCTCGAACCTTTTCCGTTCGGCATTCGAATCCCCTGTCTCCCCGCCCCCGAATCTAACCTTGACCTCCATCCGAGGTTTCTTTCCAGGGCCTCCCGAGCCCTCTGGTTCATCTCTAGGGGGAACATACACATCATTTTGAGGCTGAGTGTCACGTTGGGCATCCCGACGCCAGCTATTAGGTTTCCTGACCGGTTTCAACGTGCCCATAGCATTCGGATCTTTATTCACATATTTGCCCAGATGGCCCCTTCGGATCAGATCCTCAATGGCTGTTTGTAGGGCCCTGCAGGCATTGGTGGCATGACCCTTTCTGTTGTGATATTTACAGAAAGCATTATCATCCGCTCCCATGAACTGTCCAGAATCAGTCGGGAGGGGAATATTGTCCCTCTCGTGCTGATAGATGGTCGCTACTGATAGGACCAGGGGTGTAAATCTCCCTTGTTTGGGAGGTAAAGCGGCCGCTGGGCTAGGACCCAGCCGATCGGCCATTCTGATCGGGGCAGCAGGCGCAATGACCTTATCCCTGATCATTATCTCCTCTTCTATGGCGGCATGCTTGCGAGCCCTATCTAATACCTCGGCGTACACCGTACCCGGATTTTTCTTCAATTCTTTGTACAACTCCCCCGTTCGGAGAGCATTTGTGAATAGGGTAATGGCGGTATCATCCGTCATGTTTCCCACCGTTAAAGTTTCATCCATCCACCTTTTCAGGAATTGATTGAGGGTCTCTTTGGCGTTTTGCTTCACGCTGGTCAAATAGCTGAAGTGCCGTTTGGGATTGGCACTGGAAGCAAACTGAGCCAAGAATAACGCCGATAACTCGGCAAAGCTGTTGATTGACCCGGGCTGCAGTGTCCCGAACCACTCCTGGGCAGGCCCCCTGAGCGTGCTGAAAAACAACCGGCAAATGGCGGCCTCGGGTGCTCCTAGCAGCATGAGTCCCCCTTGGTAACTCCTCAGATGTACGTGGGGATCTCCCACCCCGTCATAGATTTGGCCGGTCGGGGGTTTGGCATCCCCTTGGATATCTGCGTACATGAGTTCCCTAGTAAATGGGGAAGTAATTCCCAGCTGAACCGGGGCAGGTTGTACAGGCGCCCTGTTCATCTGGTCTCGCATTTCATTCATTTGCCTCCTCATCTCGGCCATTTCTTCCTCCTGGGCCGTCAAAGGGGGCGGTGGTGGAACCCTCATATCCGTACAGTCCCGGTCCCATTGTCGTTGAGGGGACCTAGTATTTTCCCGCTCGGCATACTGGAAATGATGACCAACGGGAGTTGGTCCTCTAGTTTGTGACCCGATCGGGGTTCGGTCACTGGGACTGTGGTGCGCTGTTGGTGGGGCGCTACGTCGATTATCCCGATAGGCATGCGAACAGGATGATGCTGTGGTTGTTTCCGTGCGTGGAGTCTCCCCTGTAAAGCTGGAACCTCCTTCCTCCTCGTTCGCCATATGCTGCATGACCTGGGCCATGTCACGCATGGCCTGAGGATTTCTTCTCAGAGATTCGGGAATCACAAAATCCCCATCAAAACGAAGATACGATCCTCGACTGGATTGTCCCTGAGGGTTTTGACTCCCCGGGGTGTGACTCCTCCCGTGACGGTGTGAACCGTTGCTTGTATGATAGGAACTGATTCTGACCATTTTTGAAAATAGAGGTTTTTGAATGATTTGAATGTGAAACTTTTTGCAAGTTTCCCACAGACGGCGCCAATGTTGAGGGTAAATCCCGTAGATCCGAAAGCCCAATACGAACTTTAGATATATCAGGAATGGCACAGAATCAAGGTGTGTAAAAAATATAAGATCTGAACTAACTAACACTCGAAAGCTCACTTGTATTAATTAACCAATCTGATTACAAGGAATTTCCCGATCGGTAGGTCGGAAACTATGCCTTAATACAAGAAATAAGAGCAATGATGCTATTCTAGAGCCTGAGTATTGAAATGCTAACCCTTACAATGACTTGAAACCTTCTATTTATACTAATGGAGAGCATGGGCTGCCCCATGCTGATTGGCCGTTGTTCCACCGACTTGGTCATCCATACTTCCACTTGCTGATGTCATAGTCTGGCATTAATTGCACCTGGCCACTTGCTGGTTGGCCGTTGCTCGAACGGGATATTGGGCTGTGCTGAAGATGCTGTCAAATTGGCCCAAGTATGATATATAGCCCGAATCCCGTTCGGTATGTCTTCTTACTGGGCCAACCTTTATTTGGGTCGAACTCCGTTTGGTATGTCTTCTTACTGGATCTATTCATCATAGAGTGATGGGCCCGTTGCTTGGGCCGGATATCTTGGGCCTTCTCGATCTGGGTATTGGGCCTCTAGGTCAATATCCCAACACCTAATAATATGCAACACTTTGAACTTCAATATGCAGTACAAATAATGTAAAGATGCACTCTTTGAATTTCAATATGCAATACAAATAATGTAAATATGAAAGTTCTGTTTTACGGCTTGAATAATATGAAACACTTCGAACTTCAATGTGCAATACAAATAATGTAAAGATGATTCGAATGAGAGGACTAGTTTGTATGTGATCACATCCCTGCATCTTTACATTATTTTTAATGCATATTGAAGTTCAAAGTGATGCATATTATTGAGTTTGTAGGTTAGTATTTTAAGCATGGTTTGTATTTGATCTCTTATATATATATATATATATATATATATATATATATATATATATATATATATATATATATATATATAGGGGAGAGTTCAAATAAAAAGACATCTTCCCGTGCAAAGTGCGAAATTTGCACTTTTTCATGTTTCGCTTGCACTTTTGCTTGTTTTCGTTGCACTTTTTCGCGTCAGCAAAAACAATTGGTTTATTTACAAAATTTCCACTGTGGTTTTGGCCGAATTTGGCCAAAATCGCAATGTCAAAAAAGTGCAACGGAAACACAAAAAAGTGAAAGCGAAACATGAAAAAGTGCAAATTTCGCACTTTGCACGGGAAGATGTCATTTTATTTGAACTCTTCCATATATATATATATATATATATATATATATATAGATAGATTCAGGATCATATAAAAACACCTCTTATCATGAAAAATGAGAAGTCATCTCATCCATTTAATTTCTTACGTAGGTAAAAGGATGGCCTTGATTTGAAGCATTGCGCATGGGGTATTATTGTCCTTCCAAATCATTTCCTTCCGTTTTACCAAAGCTCCATAATGGTAAGTGAATTTATTTTGCTCCTTGATTAATAACTTGCCGTTTTTTTCTTGATTAATAACTTTCCGTATTACATTCATCATCTTCCATCGGCTTATTCATTTCCATTTCTGCTGCAGGCTTGTATCTTCTTCTGCTCTTAACATTATTACGTACGATCGTCCAAGCTCAACCCAGGTATTATTACGTACGATCCTTTTTATTTTATTTTTAATTTGTTTTATATGTAACTAATATTTGTTTTGTTTTGAATGCATTACGTACCAAATTACGTGGCTGTTCAAGACTTCTACCTAATCCTAATAAAGATCATATCATCTCTCCTTTGTATCCTATGTTATTCAAAGTGTTATTGGGTATCCTTTAATGGAGAACGGTATGTATGTTATTTTAGTGCACTACTTTTATATCATTTGAAGTTGATATTTGATTTGTTAATCTTTTTTTACGTTTTATCACTCATGCAACGTCGTATGGTCTATCGTTTTCAACTTTCTTAATCCGGACTATGTTCCTTCTTTTTTTGGCCCTGTACATTGTCTTTTCTGGTGTTTTGTATCCACCATTTAAATTTTTTAATGCACCATTGCTCTTATTTATCTGCACTTAAATGTCACCATAAGTCACTCCCGCATTTTGTGATTAAAAAATGTTCTCATGATTGTGTTTTCTTTAAATTTTTTAATGATAATCCCAAATATTCTATACATGCAGACTCCTATGTTCACTCTTCTTCTGCTAGTTTCTCCAATAATGACACTCCAATTTCACCTACATCACCCGATATTTGTTCTAAGTTGAAAATATCACCCGGTAAGACCAAATATTGGATTCCCAATTGTAATGATGATGTGAAGCCGTATATTGGTCAGATTTTTAAAAGTTTGAAGGAGGGTATTGCATATTATAAGGAGTATGCTGCAATTACTGGTTTTGGTATTCGCCTCGGTACTTCTTCAAAAGCTAGGGATGGTACATTAAAGTTGAAGTATGTCGTTTGTAGTAGAGCGGGGTTCAAAGAGAATGTAAATAGCCAAACACCTCAAAATGGAAATAGTCAAACACCTATAAACTACCCGGTGGCAGAACAAAGCAACCAACCTGAGGATCCCAATCCAAAAAAGAGATGCCGGTTATCCAATAGAGTTGGATGTAAAGCGCGCATTGCTTTCAAATTTTGTGGCCTGCGTGGATACTCAGTGTTTGGCTTTGAAGAGCGTCATAATCATCCTATGACATCTAATTTAGCGAAACCATTTTTGAAGGTGAATAGTAGTTTGGATATTGACCACCAAAAGTTCATTGTGAACTGTACAAAGGCTAATATTGGCACCATGAAATGTTATAGATTATATAAGGAATCCGTTGGTGGATATTCTAATATCGGTGCAACGTCCGTTGACTTTAAAAACTTTAAAAGGGATTTGAAGGCATACATTGCTGGTGTGGATGCACAGATGCTAATTGAGAAGTTGTTTAGAAAAAAAGAAGTTTGTTCCGCCTTTTTTTTAATTATGACGTAGATGAAAATGACCAATTGACTAGGCTTTTCTGGTGCGACTCGACTGCTAGGGTTAACTATACCATGTTTGGTGATGTTGTTTCGTTTGATGCAACATATGGCACAAACAGGTAACATATTTTTTAATCGCATGTTGTTATCATATTATTTTTTGTAGATCCACGATGTCATTCCCTTAATGCACTGTTTACAAACATGACTGCACTTTTTTCCCACCTATGATCCACTAGTAAACTGAATCGGAAAACAATCTCTTTTAATTACACAAACATGCTCCTGTACACAATTAAATATTTTAAAACCATTTTTATTTTTTAATTTCTGTATACATGTTATAGTTTTATATAAATGATCTGGTTTTAATGAATTGTATCATATTCATGTAGGTACAATATGGTTTTTGCTCCATTCACAGGTGTTGACAATCACAAGAAATGTGTCACTTTCGCAACTGGGCTATTGTTAAAGGAGGACGTGGAATCATATGTGTGGATTTTTAGACAATTTCTTGATGCAATGGGTCGTGAACCAATTTGTGTCATCACGGATCAAGACCCATCCATGAAAATTGCATTCACTAAGGTGTTTACAACATCTGCCCATCGCTTTTGCATGTGGCATATAATGTCTAAAGTCTCATCCAAGGTCGGCCCTGTTTTGAGTAAGAATTCTGAATTCATGTCTAAGCTAAACTATGTTGTGTGGAGCCACTATCTAGAACCTGATGTGTTTGAGAAAAAATGGACCTCCATAATGGAGGAATTTGGATTGCAAAATCATGTTTGGTTTTCAAACATGTATGACATCCGCAAGGATTGGATTCATTCTTATTTTAGGGATTTGTACATGGCGGGATTACTTCGTACAACATCCAGATCTGAGAGCGAGAACAACTTTTTTGGTGAATTTTCCAATCCTCACTTTAGCCTGGTTGAATTCTACATGCAATTTGAGAGTGCCATGGATGCACAACGGCACTCTAATGCAAAACTAAATGCTGATTGTGAGTCTTACTTTCCAACATACAAGACGCCACTAGCTATCGAACGATATGCCGCAACAGTATACACACTCACTATTTTTTCAGATGTGCAGTCTGAGATTTGTTCCGCGTGTTTTTCATGTCGTGTTACAAGCCTACGTGAGAACGAAGATTGTTTGGAGTATTTGATCTCTGATGAACGTGGTTTGAGATTTACTGTTCATTGTAAATCGGATGCCACTAATTTGACGTGCAGCTGCAAATATTTTCTACGTCTAGGTTTGGTTTGCAGGCATATGTTCGTTGTGCTCAAAGATTTCAAATCTGAATGCATCCCAGCTGATCTCTTAAACACACGCTGGTTTAAGAAAGGGTGTATAAAACCATTGTTTGATATCGGTGATGCAGTGGTTCAACAAAGTGCAGCCTTGGAGGAAAAGAAGTTTGTTGTTAATCAATTGTGGTCTGATATTCATTCATGTGTTGCAATGGTAGAAAATGATCCTTCTCTGTTGCGACAGTTTGCATCACTGATCACACAAAACAAGGAAATTATTGCATCTACAATGCAAGATGCACAATCTTTAACCAACAAAACTAGTGTAATTCAGTCCTTTTTTGGCTCCTCCGCACCCACTTCAGTGAATGTTCTTCAACCTCCTCAAGCACACAACAAAGGTTCGGGTAAGAGAATTAAAGGTGCTAAAGAGTTGGTTGTTGCTCAGAGCCAACGTGCGAAGCGGTTGTGTAGAAGTTGCAATGAAATGTCATATCATGATAGTAGAAATTGTCCAAAGAATAGTGCTCTTTAAGAATGTTTCAGTTGCATGTTTTAAAATTCATATGTTTACAATTTGCATTTCTTGGGATTACTTCAATTTTTTTATCAACCATCAGTCCAAATAAAGATTATGACTTTCACAATTCAGTTTCATGTATTTTCCGCACACTTCATTATATCTATTTCATGTCATTGTTGTTTTTGTCTACAAATGTATTGGCTTTCTTGTCTATTTACATGTGCAATGAATATTTAAAAATCATTTTACCACTATACAACCACATATTAGATGCCAATACATATTTTGTGTACACATATTTTGTGTACACATATTCCACGAATTAGTTTAATCTAGTATTGATTTTTATTATCGCATTTCAACTTGTTTAATATCAGTCATCATTTCTATATACTTCACCCAAAGCCTAGACAATCTTCATTATATTCACATATTCCATTCGTTCATCTAAAAACGTTGTCGATCATAAACTACCAGTGTGCAGACATTACATAATTTCACATTTGCTGTTTTTCACTTTAGCGAACCTTGTATTCACAATTCTTAACTGTTCATCCTATATTTTCAAAAATCAATCCAATAAGTAGTATTATCATAAATCGACCTCACCTCTTAAAAACTTGATTCACGTACCCAAAATTTTTGATTTTAAGTAATTCGTATTGTGCTTTTATTAAAGCATTTTAATCTTTTTTAGGTTCACTTTTTCGAACTCCACTTTAATACAATTTAATGGCATAAACCACCAAAACCATAATCTGAATTTCCGTATTCACAGGACATTAACGTGTAATTTCCTGCATTAGAAGTGTGCGTACTATTCATTCATTTAAATAACACATAGATTCACTGTTATCTTAGTACTATGCACTTATACATTACTAGTAAAACCACATTCATCCAGCTAGTTCAATCCACATAGTCTATACTCCAACATAAACTCAGACAAATAATTGTTAACGAACCATATTAGTATGAGTTCACATGTTCCATAATAGCAAAAATTAAATGAACTTAATAAATGTTTTAAGACACCAACAAACAACCAAAAACATTAATTGTTTTGAAAACGCATAAATCACTTCTTAGACTTCAACTTTGCATACTCTTTTGCCTTGATTAAATTCTCAGTCTTCAGCTCATTTATGTCTTCCAGTAAAACAACAGCTGCGTATTTAACCCTTAGTCCTAATATCTGCTTCTGGTCTTCATGTCTAAGTCCACAATCCCACCCCGTCAGTCCTTCGCCTTTATACGTCTCAATATGACGCATTGCAAACACCCCATAATCAATGACATTACTCGTATCCCTCCAAGACATGGAAACTCGGGTTGGTTTTGTCTTGGGCAACGGTGCTGCTGTGTTCTCCATTCCTTTTGCTTTCAAGTACTCCACAAATGCCGACACCTGTAATTGATTAAATTATACCAAATTACTAACCATTTTCTGAAATACTAATTTTCAGAAAATTATATAGTTCTCCTAATGTGCATAATCTAATTTTCAAAATCATATTGTTCTGAAATACTTTTCTTACCACAGCTGCTGGCATTTCTTCATATTTATCCCTCATTGAGACTCTAGCAGATGAGTTATCTAATATGTCTATTCTCTTGCGCTTCAGATTCACGCAAATGACATAACAATGCCTCATTTGCATTATAGGGAAAAAGAACTGCACAATCAACGAAGAATATTTTAAATGTTTATGATACACTACTACACTGTACAGTAAAATTTATCACTTACTAGATCTATTTTGTCCAGGTCAACATCCTGCCTCACCACATCAAGTCCAAACTCCACTGCATCAGTTAGTATGTTATATACCTCCTCCTTTGTTTTCACCACCTCATTAGCCATTGTGTACAACTACAGTTCATTACAAGCAATTACACAAAACCATATAACATTATACATCTATTCTAATCACACGTATCACTTACACAATTCATTGTCTTTGCAAATAAACGAGAAGGCGAGAAGGTGCTCCTATTTCTCTCTCTGTAGTTTAGAACAGTTACCCAAACATTCAAAACCTGCTCACTGATCTTACACCCTCCCTTTATTGTCATCAAATCCTCCCGCGTGACATTGTAGTCCTTATATTTGAACACTTTCTCTTTCCTGTGCATTTAAACCATCACATTTTTTGAATTACTATTTACTAAAAAAAAGTACTTACATGTCAGCTCCTTCCCCTTGCAAAAGCCACCTCGCCATCTCCCGCTCAAACATCTTTGTAGGTTCTGCTGCATCAACCACTCTTGACACGTATGGTGACTTTAGGAACCGTGTTGTCTTTTGATTTCTCTTATGTAGCTCTTCTGCAACATCAGCCTGTTTTTTATCCCCTTCCTCTTCTATATTCACCTTAACACATACAAAATTACACAAATGTTGTCAATCAATCACATACTTCACACGCAATTCAAATTTATATTAATATCTCATTTTGTGTAATGACATTACTCTATATCCACATTCAATTACTAATCTGCTATTTTTACTAACCTTACTAATGTCCTCGTGATGCGTATTGTTTGGAATGGCATGCTCACCATCACCATCCGGTTGTGTCAAGCCTATACTGAAGCTAGGCACGCCACTTATTTTATCATTCTCATTTGCCTTTTGCATGAAAGCGTTGGCGACGTTGTCAAGCGTTGAAATATTCACCGGGTTCGACCAGAATGCATCAACCTCGTTAATCACATTTGTTTGCAACCCAGTTGGTGTGCACTGATCTCTGGTCAATGTGTTAAGCCCCAGCAATTTGTTCGCAGAATCTAGCACTTTAACAAAGTCCTCACTGCCCACTACGGCTTCTCGTGCCTCTTCAAACATCAACATTATGTCACTTGTAGCTTGAACAAGTACATTTGTTTTTTTGGCAAACTTCACCATCAAGTCCTGCTATTATATGTAATATTAAAGTCAGTTCATGCTACTTTTAATACAAATCATACACTTTTAGCACCTATCAACTTTAACTTTTACAATAAATTCATATAATGGTACCTTTAATACAAATCATACCTCACCCAAACTTTCTTCACACTTCATGCCAGCCTGCTGCCTTGTGTTGCCATATTCAAACTCTTCATCACTGCATTTCCTTTCTTTCTTTACAGGGCCGTCCACATCCCCAAACCCAAAGCCTCCTGATTTCACTTCATCATTCTCCCGATCCCTCAAAAGTCTTGTTGTCCATCCTTTGATTGTTGGACACATCCGGGAAACCTTTCTTTTATACAGAACTACTCTGTCCACATAAAACATCTGCACCAAACATGTCAATGTCATTATTTGAAACCACATTATTTTTCATTTTAATATATCTATTCAAGAACTAATTTATTTTAAACCTAAATGTGTCTTACCAGCAAGAATAGTAGTGGTCCAGTGTAGCTTTTGTTGATATTACTTTCCCACGTCCTTTTGTTTTCTATCAAACAACTTATAACATAGTCACACCAATTAAGCTCTTTAATGCCCTTCACATCCTCTAAATTGTTCAGAATTAACGGATTGGCGTACCCATTCTGTGTACTATCCACCAAAAGGGACACCACCAGAACCAAGAAATGACGCACAAACCAGTCACCGGCATCTGTACACTTCATCATTTCACTGCAGACCACCGTTGGTGTAATCAAGTTATCCTCTTTCCCAAACATTCCTCTCCATTCGTGTAGCAGTGCACATTCTTCTCTTTTTTTCTTCTTTTTAATTTCTCTCCCTCCATTAGGAAATCCCAAAACTCTCTGCACGTCTTTCGCGGTGATTTTCACCTTACTCCCATCTGCCACCGTTATCTTGCCATCGCGAGCATCATAATGTTGCACTACCCAGAAACTCAATGTTGAGGGTAATTCCAAAATGTCAAGATGCAATAGACCTCCAAACCCAATCTCTTTTACGGCAGCACGCTGCGCTTCATTCATTTGCTTCACTGCTTGCGACAGCAGAAATGGTGATGATCTTGTTCTCATTTGTTTGAATTTTGACTTCAAATCCCGCAGTTTGTGTTGCTTTTTGATCTTCCCACCAGTTTTTGATCCAACATTATTCCCTCCAACCTTCTCCTTACATATACGCATCTCTGGACCCTCAACAAAATCATCATCAGTTGAATTATCAACCTCTTTCCACGTAATCGCTATCTGTTTCATGTTCACTTTCACAACTATCATTCTCGTCCTCGTCAAAGTTCAATCTCTTTGAAGTATTGCAAGTTGCACTTCTAGTTTTTCTTTTGTATTTCGCATTCACACACTGCACTTTCATCCTTTTTGTGTTCTTTTGCGCAACATGTACTGGATTTTTCTTCCGCTTTGTAATCACTCTTGTTGCTTCCTCCACACCTGTATACATTATACATATATTAACGTGAGAACTTGTATAGAAAAGTTTTGCACATCTAATAACTACATGTACACTTTAACATAACACACACTACGTGCACTAAATCACTCTCCAATACCATTCTTCCATTGAACGTGTCTGTTCACTTTTTACAACGTCATTACCAGCTCAAATTGTATTACTCACTGCCTCATATTATCAATAATACTTTCACTTTTTCAAATTAAAAATTTATTTTTTCCATTCCCAAATAAACTTTTACATTTCTCACACTGTTCACTAATTCAATCTCCAATACCATTCTTACTTTGAACGTGTCAGTTCACTTTTTACAATTTCATTACCACCTAAAAATGTATTACTCAATGCCACTTATTTTCAATAATACTTCCACTATTTCAAATCAAAAATATATTTTTTCCTTCCGCGACTAAACTATTACATTGCTCGTTATAATACAAATTTAAATTGCTTTTAAAATCATACATGACTCACTCATCTCCACTATATAAAAACACTTCAATTCAAACTACTAATTTGTCACACATACTTATACACACTTTCCTTTTTCCACCTATTCTATCCATTATCAATTCAAATCCATTCATAATTCTTCACACCCATTACTTCACTACTTATGTGTCTATTTATCCCTACTGCACATTCTCCGCTTTCAATGTGCACTAAAACCACATGTTTCATCTACTAAAAAACAAACAAAAATTATGCAGCTATATTTTTGTAATGCCTTTTCTACACCCAAACTTATAATAAATTATATGTGTTTCAAACAAAAAATAGTGATTTTGGTACCACAATTCCATACACAAAATCCTATTATATGAAATTCAATTAACTAATCAACCATGTTGACTATAAAATTCAACATTCATATCACTCATTTTTCAAACATACATATATACACTGTCCCTTTTTTACTTAATATATGCTTTATGCATTAAAGCCTTTTTCTAATACTTCACACCCATGAATTCACTCGTGTTCTGTTAAATTATCCTTACTGCACATTTTCAATATGCATTACAACTTCATGTTTATCCACTCAAATTCAAATATATATTATACCAAAAAAATTGAATTAACATTGTCTACACTCAATTTATTATACAATCCACTTCTATAATATTTTGTTTTATTTCACGCCGCAAACGCTATTCATTCTCTCTTCTGCAAACATTTGGCTTCACCATTTTTACAGAAGAAGAGCTTTCAACGTTTCCGGTACCCACTGACACGCAACTGCTCCTTCACATTACAAACCCAACATATTACCAACTTTTTTTCATCGTTTTCAAACATGCACAATCACAAATCACATTTTTACTAACATTCATTCTAGAACTTCACATTTTAAGATTAATTGAGAACAAATACAGCACTTACGATTTCCGTCGCTTGTCTGTTCCTCTCTCGCATCATTCTCTTCTTCAACTTGCGCCATGCTCTTCACGAAATTCTTCCTTTCTGCGCTTCCACTTTCTGCACAGCACTCTTGGATACGGATGAATAACCAAACTTGTCTCTGCACTTTCCTACTTTAGCAGCTTGACATTAATGGCTAATTGGAAGGCGTGATTTCGGTATTGGTGTATTACGGCTTGCAATACCGGTTAATTGATTCGTTTTAAAAATGGTAAGAGAATCGATTGACTAATATGACCTTCAGCGTGCGAATCATTAAAAGTGGTCATTCAAGGAAATAATTCTCTCAAATGCGGTCCACCGTATCTACAAAGGATATTTCCAAATAGACGTACGATTCATCCAGATCTACGTTCGGGATTCTTTCCCATTTTTCATGTTAGAGGGTGTTTTCATGGGATCTATTCCCTATATATATATATATATATATATATATATATATATATATATATATATATATATATATATATATATATATATATATATATATATATATATATATATTCTGGATCAAATAAAAACCTTTCTTCCCGTGAAAACTACAAACCGGTCACTTTTCCCCCTGATGTGAGTTTTCTCGCACTTAAAAAGATCGTAATATAGCGGTGAAAGTACGAGTATCGTCTCCACAGGGACGATAAAAGGGAATTAAGAATTAACTAAAAATCAGCGATAAAGAATAAATAAAACAAATGCGGTCATGCGAGATTTGGTTGCTTGAGAAAACTAAAATTGCAAATAAACGACTAAAAGTAAATAATTGGGTTCTTCTTAATTAACAACGAAGGGAACAGAGATTGATTCCGGGGTAATCAGATTTCTGGCAGATCAGGCTTAATTACATGAATTAAATTTAATTGAGCCTAGCTAATCAATACTAAGTTCTTACCGCTCTCGCGGCGTAGAGTACAATAATTTAGGGGACCAGGCTGATCTCTCATGCGACAGGATCCTAAATTATTGCCAAGACGAACGAGCTTACGGCCCCTTAATCGCTACTAATCTCTTAGCGAACGATTAAGTGTGTGTGAATGTGTCCTAGAACAAATTAGATCTCTCTTAATTTATTCTATATGCAATTGTAATTCTAGTGGCCATTCTAGGGTACAAAAGATATCAATTAAATTATTCAAACACAAATTAAACGGCATTCATGTAATTTACACCATCAAGAATCTAGCCATACATCATGATTAACCCGTTCATCAACCCCAAATCCCTAATTAAAACTACTCCCTATTCATAATTGAAGAATCAATAGAATTGGGATAAATAGAATCAATTGTCATTAATCAAAAAGTAGGAATTTACAAATAATGTTAAGGAATTGAAAAACCTGGCTGAAAAAGCTCTCTAATCCCGTCCTTAATCTCTCTCTAAAGTTCCATCCCCCTTCATTAGGGTTAAGGGAGTGATATTTATAGGAAACATAGTGATTTGGGCTAAATTAGGAAATAAATTAGGTACGCACGGTGCCTACGCACGCGTGCATTGCGTCCGTGCGTCCGACAGAGAAACGCATAAAATCGTTGGACGCACGCGTGCGTCCCACCACGCACGCGTGCGTGTCTACCAGTGCGTTTTCCGTCTTATCTAGTCCGAATTTGACAAAACTTCCTTCATGAAAGTTGTAGATAATGAAGTCCTCTATCCATCCCAATTTGCCGAATTGGATTTGAATCATCCAATCAAGAGATATGAATACAATGGTGGAATGTCTCATTCTGAAATCGCAACAGGGAGCATCTGACTTCATCGTCTGTTTTCACCTTCTTCCTTTCAGATTCTCGGAATGATGTCTTCATATTATTTGTAGCCCTTGAAGTTGGCTTTCAGATGCAACTTGAATCGTGTCCTTTGAATACTTCTACAAAGATATATGCTTGAACGATTGACAGAAGGCCATCCTGAACACCGTTTTCAAGCTCTCTTTGTCTTCTTTTGATCCCGTAGCCAATCCTAGAATTTTTTTTCCTTCAAATCTTCATCGTGAACCTCCCGGTGACCTACAATGCTCTCAATTCACTCTTGAATGCTTCTCGAATCATCCCGTTTGCTCCTCAAGCACCGGTACTGGGCTCAAATTCCCTGATTTTGACTCCAAACAACACAAAACTCGAACTAACGTCCGATAAACAAAACTTGAGCTAAAATTGAGACTTGTAACACCTTAAATCTAGGAAAACCATCAAAATCCGACCCTAACACGCATTAAATGCATGTCTAAATACGGACTTATCACCCCCATTGTGATGCACTATTAGGTTTCCATATTGCACTTTTTCACAATGGCATACAACTTTGACGTATTTACAAAAGTTCCACCGTTTTTTTCTATTTGACATGATTCGAGCAAAGTTCAAAAAGTGCAAGAGACGAGCTTTAAAGTGAATCAAATTGAGTCAAAAGTGACGGATTGCAGTTTGCACGATAAGGATGATTTTTATTGGAACCGCACCATATATATATAGAAATGTATATATAAATTAGAGAAATGTATTTCAAACAGAAAATGTATTAATTTTGAACACCTAAAATGTACATCCTTCATCCCTTATAACTTTGCCTACTTTCCTTTTTTTATTGTCCCAAAAACTTTGACACTTTTCCTTTTAATCAATCAATTTGTGATTCCTGTTATTTTTCTTTCCGCTGCATAAATCTATATCATACAATTGTACGTGTCGGTCAAACTTGACAATCCTTTTAGAGCGGGAGGGAGTAAATATAAGCTCCTTCGCGGGGATGGAAGTAATAGTACGTAGTATAATGGGACAATTTCAAGTAAAGACAAGGACTTATCTAACTCTTTTCTTTATTATTTTTTGTTGGACTTTATAGTCTATATACTTCTGAGACCATGATTCCGTGCATTCATAATGATTCTATCGAACTACATACTACTCTCACGTTTTCTCATTTAATTATGATGGTACCAGTATTCACGTAGTAGCATTTAAACTTTAGTGCTGGCCAACTTGAAAACAAAACAATCACAATTAAATAGGGATAGATGAAGTCAAAGTAAAAGAAAAGGTGAAATAACTGTACAATAATGTAACATTATGTCTCCCGAAATAAAGAAACAAAAAGAAGATCGTGAGATCTGAATTTGATGGTAATAATAATAATAATGTTTTAATTGGAACGAGAAGTCTTCCCGAATCCGGCTGGGTTGGCGTTAGCGAAGAAGCCCACTAATTCTCGTCGGTACGGTAAATACGATTTCCGTTTCTCGCCTTCCTTGGCCGCTTTACTCCGCAAATAAAACGCCTCGTGAGCCGCCATTGGAGCTGCCGCTGCGCCGCCTTTAATCTTCCTCGCCTCTGTTTTCCCGGTGAACTCCGGCACAACGCCAGGCTGCTTGGACTTTTCGGTCCCTTTCGGAGTCAGAAACACGTAACGTTCATTTCCGTCACTGTTAATACGGCGCAACAACTTTCGAAGCTTCCCTCGCTTTGACACCGATCCGGTAGAACTGCTCTTCTCGCAGACACTCGGAAACGTCTCGATCTTCCTCGGACGCCACACGCAGTACGTTCCCGGCGGCACGCTCTCCAGCTCATCATCGGCTTCAGACGACGACGAGGACTGCGCTCGAATAGCGTCTTCTTCCCTCTCTCCTAAGAACAAATTCCGCAACGGAATCCGTACCGGCCTATCAACTTCATTTGGAATGCGAAATTCCTTACCTTCCTGTCCTCGATTTCGCACCAGAAAACCTTCATCTAACAACAGATCTTGGTTGAAGACGGGAAAAGCCGAGCCAATTTGACCGCCGTAGACGAAGTCACCTGAAAAGGCATTGAAATGCTCGGGAACCAAAGAGAACTCAAAATCATCACTGCCTTCCTCATCCTCCTCTTTATCGAACTCCGCGGCGACAGATTCGGCAGGCTTATGATTAGAACTTTCCGGCTCAAAATCATCTGGGGGTTCTCCGGTGATTTTGACAAATAAATGGGATGAGTAGCTACTGTTGAAACTGGGGCTGAAGTATAGATCTTCTTCCATTTTGTGCATTTTTTTATCGAGAGATCGAGACTTGAGTAATAGATTTGAGAAGAAGGGGGGTGATCGGGTGCGGTGTATATATACGGCGTGTAGAATGACGGTAACGGTGACGTAACGGCCAGGGTTGTGCTTAACGATTCTTTTAGTTGGGATGGAGGCGGGATGATTCATTGTTTTCCTTCTTCTCGGCAGAACGGATACGCTGTCTTCTAGAAAGCGGTTGTCAAACACCCGCGTTTTATTGCCCAATTAACGAAAAGATTAGGCGGCTATTATTCCATGTGACTTCCGTCTTTTGCAATTACCGTAAACCAATAGTAATAATTGCTAATTAGGAAACAAATCCGAGTACCTTTTGCCTCGTTTGGAGGGTGTTACTTTTCATTTAATCAAACAAGCCTTTTGGTTGTTTGATTTCTTTGAATTAGTTCTCCTATTTATTTAACCTTTTGTTGTTTGACTTCATCTAAAGTTTTAAAAGTGAAATTTTATCTTTATTAATATTAATATAATAATGGAATTGATCGATTGTTCATACAACAATGTGACTGATTTACCCTGGAACTTCAAACCCATTCTTTCTAACCTTGTAGCGCTATTGATTTTTTTCAATTTTAAAATTGTCTTTTTTTTGAAAGAGTTTTAAAATTGACTTGGTAACTTGGTTTGGTGCTAAACTTTGAACAATTGTTTTTTACTAGTATATAAGTAGTCCTAATATAAATATCCAATTTGTGCACCGTTCAGGCTGCCCATATACTTGCTAGGGAAGCTTGTTTAGGGACTGTCGGTATTTGGATTGATAATCCACCTGATTGTATTGTTCATGTCTTAAGGCATGATATGAATTGATGAAGTTATTGGATTTCAAAAAAAAACAAAAAAGTAGTCCTAACTTTTTTATTTGCTCCTCGATCTTTACAAAAATATGTGATATTAAATATTTTGTGATCTTACATATGACATTAATATTATATATGTGAATTTGTTATAAAATATATTCTAGTCTGATATATTTAAGTCTGATCTACTTAAATCTGGTCAAATAAATAACTGGTGGGTGTGGACTTTACTCTTATTTGAGTTTGGTATTTTGTATGATTGTGCCTGGTGTTTTATAGTCTAGTCTGGTTTTGTGCGATTTGTTTAAGAGCATGTTTGGTAATCGTGTTTTTAGCTTTTTAGGCTTATCAGCTAATTTTTTCGCTTAACACATAACTTTTGATTTCGCAAGCTGAATTGTGTAATAATAAGAAAAGGTAAGGTTATAGTTACTTTTCTGGTTGTATTGACTGATATTACTGTAGAGGATCATTTTAGCTATTTTTCATATACTTTATTTTATTTCTATTTTTTTTAATGAATCAGCAGAATCAGCCAATCCAGTCATTTCAGCCAAAATTTCATAAATTTCAGCAGAATCAGTCAATACAACCGATTAAGTCATTATCAAACCGGTTCTAAATTTGGGATCGATATCAGTCAAACTAAAAACATTCTAAATGTCTTTCACATGTGTGTCTTACATGTAGAATAAATATTTTATTCATTAAAACCCTGATAATTACTTCAATTATCTTCACTCTTATCAAGTTTTCTAAATTAATAACTAATTAAATTTACACATAAATAAACATATTTACCAAGTTTTCTTGAATTCAACTTTCAAATTCTTTTTTGATATATCTTACTATTTTGTTTTTCAAAATTTTCAAAACAATAGTTTAGAATTAATAACTGTGCTTAGGAAACTAGTAGTACTACAATTATACTACGTATCAAATATAAATCTAATTTTAGGTGACATGCACACTATTAATACATCTTACAAACATGTGTTGAAATGATTGAAAAAGACACTAAACACACTATGTAGCTCAAATATGTTTGGAAAATTGCTTATAAAAAGGTTTAATTTACAAAATCTCTGCAAAAAATATACTAGTACGGAGTATATGTTACCAGGAATATATAATTAAAATTCAGGGAGTAATCAATTGAATTCAGAGAGTAAATAGGTTAATAGTAGTTGTGATTTGTATTTCTTGATGAAATTATATTCTGGGATTATGTAGGCAAGAAAAGTGATAATTCCTTGCTAACAAAACTTGTGAGACATAAATACATTCAACAAAAATGATACCCTCTAGGGCTCTAGAATAGAGGACCAGTAGTTTCATTGTTTCCGTAGGCAAGAAATATATACTAACTCCATCCCTTAAAATTTTGCCAAGTTTGACCGGCACGGGGATTAAGAAAGTAAAAATTGTGTAATTGATGTTTGTACAGAGGAAAGAGAATTGACTAGAACCATAAATTCTTTACTAAAAAGGGAAAGTGACTAAGTTAATGGGACATCAAAAAAGGAAAGATGACAAAGTTTTAAGGGACGGATGGAGTACATTGTACGATACCCCTTTAAATCTTTTATGCGGTCAAAGTTAGTCCCATAGGCCAAATATAGGATGGAGTCCACTTGGAAATGAAACAAAAAATACGTAGTACGGAGGGGGGTAAATGAGTCCATTTAAGTTTAAATGTGGGTGCGTCAAGTAAAACTCGGGGTGCACAAAGAAGGACCTTTCAAAAAAATTTGAAGTCCATTGAGGGTAAGTCCCGCATATCCGAAATCCCAACACACGCTTTGGATATTAAGGATATGGAAAATAAGTAAGGGTCTAAGAAAATATAAAAGCTGAGTTGATGGGGATATGGGACTAGGCTCAGAGCCTAATCAGCCCAGGCCCCGAACTTGGACCAGCAGGCCCAAGCCCAGCAACCCAGAGCTCGAGTCGGCCCAACCAATCAGGGCAATCAAGGAGCGGAAGCCCAAGAGAGCCTGTCGACCAGCCCAGCGGGAAGCCTGCCTTCCAGCCCAGCGGGAAGCCTGCCTTCCAGCCCAGTGGGGAGCCTGCCTTCCAGTCTAGCCAGGAGCCTGCCGACCAGCCCAGCTGGGAGCCTGCGGTCCAGCCTAGGTGGGAGCCTGCCTTCTGGCCCAGACAGCAGCCTGCCTCCAGCCCGACGGGGAGCCTGCCTTCTAGTCTACCCGGGAGCCTGCCTCCAGTCCGATCAGAAGCCTTCCTCCAGCTTAGCGGGGAGCCCACCGTCCAGTCCAGCAGAAGGGAGCTCAAGCGTTCAGTCTACCAGCCAGACTGACCTGCCAGCCAGGAACTATAACGGCCAAAGTGATTAAGGTGGGACTTAATTACTTATTTAATTCCGTATTAATGTTGTAATTAGTTAACCATTAGTATCTTTGGCGGTTACCATTTGTAATCACCTATAAAAGGCAAGTTCGAGTCAAATAATAGACATGCTATTTCTGGCAACTAAATCTCCTAGCTACTTTCCATTCTCGTTCTTGCTTTCTTAATTCCTGCTTGAATGTCGTACGTAGCTTTCCTAAAAGCCTACGAGCGTCCTATTTTGGACCAACATTGGTGCTTTCATTGAGAGCCTCTATTGTCTCTCACATCACTTGAGTAGGAATCACATAGGAAGATGGCCGGAATCTCGTCTTGACGTGACCATGTCTCAGTCCACACCGAGTCCACCCGGTCTGGCCGCCAGCGTGCCCTCGACAACCATGTACAGGGCAGGAGGGCGGCGTGCCAAGGCGACCTTTGGAACCAATTATCAGGCCATGGCGACCTAAGGGCGACGCTCAACTACACCCAAGGTGAGCGCTCGGTCCGCAGCCGGCGGGGGGAGGCCGACGTCATGCTCCGCGCATGGACCCGGCTCGACTCAATGCCGGGGTGGAAGCCCTACAGGAGGCAACTCGGGTTCTGGGGACCTTGGCTCAAAGTTTCCAACAGATGGTGTCTGGCGGAAATGTGGATGAGCCTGCCCGTCAACAAACGCCATCGGATGTGGAGGTGTCCTCCAGGCGGCGCGACGAGCGACGCTCTGGATCCAACCAAAACGGGAGGGAAGAAGTCTCCCAGCAGCTTAGCCGGCCCCATCGACAGGCGGGGAGGGGCATCCAGCAGGGGCGCTCAATGTAGATGGAAGGAGACGAGTCCTCTCGCCACTCTCACCTAGCGAGCAGCCGAACTGGCTCCATGGAGAGGCAAAATGTGGGGGGCCGTCCTCACGCGCACAGGCGACTTGGAGGCACCGCTGGACATGCTCAGCCCCGTGCTGGGGCTGTCCGGGGGAACCCACCGCCGGCCGAGGTGGAAGATCTACGACAGCGCCTTGACGAGTTGAGAAGGAGGGTCGTCGGGGGGGAGCCCTACACGGCCGACCTCCAGATACCCGAACCTTTCACCCGGGTGGTCATGGATGCGTCGTTGCCGAGGGGCTACAAGCCCTGCGCCATTGAAGCATACAAGGGCGCTTCTGACCCCCAACATCATGTATCTCGATACCTTTCCTACATGGTGATGATGGGGTATGAAGATGCCATCCGATGCCGCGGTTTCTCTGCCACCTTGGATGGCCCGGCTCGTGAATGGTATGACTCTCTACCCGATGGGAGTATCACGAATTTTCGTGAGTTGGCTCAGCGCTTTCTCTTGAGGTTCGCGAGCTCCCGAGACGTCAAGAAAAACTTCAGCCACCTGTTCGGCCTAAAACAGGGGAAGAAGGAATCATTGTCGACCTTCCTAGCGAGGTGGAGGGCCGAGTCAGTCAAGGTTCAGGGCCTTGATGACAGGACCTGGGTGGCCATGCTCACAAACTCTATCCTATCGGGCGAGCTTTACAAAGATTTCGTCAGAAGTCCCCCTACCTCGTACGAGGAGGCGCTCGGCCGTGCCGACCGGCAAGCCGAGGCGGAGGACGCCTTGCAAAGGAAAAGAGATGAGGAAGAAGGTGCTAAAGAAGAAAAGAAGAAGGAAGCCGGTTCAAGTGCTGAGAAAGCTGCCGGAAAAGCTAGCAACAAAAACAACAAGTACAAAGGTAACAAAAGCAGAGGCAAGGGCAAGGCGGACGTCCCGAGCGGACCGCTACAGCCCGTCAAGCAATTGACTCCACTTGCTCACCCGGTCGGGGCCATCCTCAACTACGCGGAGGAGCAAGGTTTAGTCGATTTTCTGGAGGAGTGTGATGTGGTGACTGCCAAGCGCAACCACGACCAATATTGTCGATTCCATCAGAGAGCAGGGCATGATACAAATGATTGCGTCATTCTCCGATGGCAAATTGAAGAACTCGTCCTGAAAGGGTACCTGGGCCAATTCGTTGGCAAACAAGGAGGCATCCCGCAGAAGAGGAGCCTGACGTGGCAGCGGTCCGACCAAGCTACCACGTCAAAGGAGACATCGCCTGCCAAGAAGCGAGAGCTCGGCGCCTTCTCCAAGGAAGACGATGTCGACCTAGGGAACGGCCCCCGGAAGTACCATCGATGTTCATTCATATTCGGGGGATCCCAGGGAGGTGACACCTCTAGAGAGCGGAAGCAGTGGACCCGAGCCCTATACGTCGGGGATATAACCAGGGCTTCCACCGACAAGAGGGTGAAGAGGGACCCCATCTTCTTCACCGACGCAGATTTGCCACCGATGCCTCTGCCGCACAGGGATGCCTTGGTCATCAAGGTCAAAATCAACAACACGATCGTCCACTGAGTCCTGGTGGACAATGGGAGCTCCGTTAACATCATGTACTATGACACCTTCCAGGGTCTCGGGATGGACCGAAAAGACTTGATCCCGGTGAGGACCCCACTCTCGGGCTTCACCGGGGACTCCATTGAGTCGGAGGGCAGCATAGTCCTTCCCGTGATGGTGGGCTCCGAGCCCTGCGTATCCAAGTTAGACGTCGAGTTTATCATCGTACGCCTAACTTGTGCGCATAAGATCATCATGGGAAGGCCGACCCTGGAAGACCTCAGATGTGTGATATCCCAGGAGCACCTATGCATGAAGTTTCCCACTCCGAATGGCGTCGGAGTTGCCAGGGGAGATTAGCGAATGGCGAGGAGCTACTATATGAAATCTTACAAACAAATTGGTCAAAAAGACTTGAGGGTCCACACTATCAACAACAAAGCCATGAAGTATGAGGAGGGTCAGCTTCGCGCTGAACCCACCTCAAAAGTGGAGGAGATCCAGATTGACCCCGAGAGGCCGGAGCGGAAGGTCAAGATCGGGACCGGGCTCCCGTCCGGCTTGAGGGAGAAGATTATCCAGGTACTTGTCCTTTTTAGCGTTGTCTTCACGTGGGGACCGGAGGACATGCCTGGCCTTGACCGAAGCATCACTGTCCATCGGCTGGCGGTCAATCCAACGGCGAAGCCCGTCCAGCAGAAAAGAAGACACCTCTCAACCGAGAGGAGGGAATTCGTGAAGAAGGAGGTCAGCATGCTCCTGAGTATCAAGCATATCCGAGAGGTCTTGTACCCGGTCCGGCTGGTAAACGTGGTCCTGGCCCCGAAGCCGCCAACCTGGAGGATGTGTGTTGATTACACCGATCTCAACAAGGTATGTCCGATGGATCCATTCTCATTGCCTAACATCAACCAACTAGTCGATGGGACGGCCAGATGTGAGCTCCTTAGCTTCATGGACGCTTTTCGAGGATACCGTCAGATTTTCATGCATGAAGATGATGCGGAGAAGACCTCGTTCGTCACCCTAGAGGGGATTTTTTGTTATCTTGTCATGGCCTTCGGGCTGAAGAACTCTGGGGCGACGTACACGAGGATGGTGGCCAAGGTATTCCGGAAGGTGCTCGGAAGGAACATGGAGGCGTATGTTGACGACATGATCGTCAAGAGTACTCGGGCGTCCGATCATGCAGATGATTTGGCAGAGATCATCGGGATCATGAAGGCAATCCGTCTGCGCCTGAACCCGAAGAAATGTACCTTTGCCGTCCAAGGAGGCAAGTTCCTGGGGTACATGGTCACACGAAGGGGGATTGAGCCAAATCCTGAGAAGGTAAGGGCAATACTTGACATGGAACCCCCGAGGTCGGTGAAGGAAGTCCAGATTCTCACCGGCCGGCCAGCAGCCCTTGGACGCTTCATGTCCAAGTCCGCCGAGAAGTCCCTACCCTTCTTCCAGGTCCTAAAGAAACAAAATGGTTTCGTCTGGAATGATGAGTGTCAGCGAGCCTTCGACGACCTAAAGAAGTACCTCCTCTCTGAGCCTTTACTCAGCAAGCCGGAGAGGGGGGAGACGTTAATCCTTTATCTTGGGGTTTCCCAAGGCGCAATCAGTTCTGTGCTGGTTCGCGAGGAGGAAGGCGTTCAGCGTCCTGTCTACTATGTGAGCAAGACCCTCCAGAATGCTGAGCTCCGGTACACCCCGCTCGAGAAGACAATATATGTCGCCTACATCACCGCCAAGAAGTTGACACACTACTTCCAAACGCACCCGATCAGAATCCTGTTGGACCAACCCCTAGGTGCCGCTCTGAGGGCGCCTGACACAACCCGGGTAGTGAAGTGGTCGATGCTCCTCAACCAATATGAGGTTGACTTCCAGCCTCAGACGTCCATCAAAGGCCGGGCTCTGGCTGATTTCATTGTGGAATGCACGGCCCGAGAGGTGGCAGATAGGCAACAAGAGAGCAATGAACAGTGGTGAACTCTAGCGACTGATGGATCGGCAGGAGCCAAGGGATGCGGGGGCGGAATCGTCCTCATCTCACTCGAGGGATTCCGACCCTACTATGCCTACCGCTATCTTTTCAAAGTCTCCAACAATGAAGTGGAGTACGAGGCCCTACCGTCTGGGCTACGACTGGCAGCCGCCATGGGAGCAGAGTGGATAACGGTGAAATGTGACTCCCGCCTGGTGGTTTCCCAGGTCAAAGGTGAGTTCGAAGCGAAGGAAGAAAGAATGATGAAGTACCGAGATGCTGTTCGGGAGTTGCTCGGGTTGTTCAAGCAAGCAGAGTTGATCTGCATCCCGAGAAATCAAAACTCCGATGCAGACCTCCTCTCAAAGCTATCAGAAGGGTTGCGTGAACACATATCGAGAATTGCACGCATTGAGGAGATGACGACCTCAAGCATATCAGCCTCACCGTCCATTGACGTCCTTCCCCTGCAACTAGTCACCTGGTGTTGGATGGATGACCTCCAGCGCTACATAGCCGACGGGACGCTCCCCGATAAAGAAGAGGAGGCAAGGTTAGTCCGGCGACGAGCTCCGGGATACGTCGTCTTGGATGGGAAGCTGTACAAGAGGTCCTACCATGGGACCTTGCTAAAGTGTTTATGCCCACATGAGGCGGACATGATCGTCTCTGAACTCCATGGGGGCGTGTACTCCGCCCACCAGGGGGCAGGCACGTTAGCTAGGAAGGTCGTCCACCAGGGGTACTTTTGGCCAACAATAATGAAGGATTGCGCTGACTATGCAAGGAAATGCGAGACATGCCTGAAGTTCCAGAAGAGCCCTGGCCGACCAGCAACGATGTATACACCGATCAGCACCGCCCTTCCATTCACAAGATGGGGTGTCGACCTGGTCGGTCCCTTACCAACCGGGTCGGGAAACCGGAAGTTTGTCATCGTCGCGGTAGACTACTTTACGAAGTGGGTTGAGGCCGAGCCACTCGCCAGCATCACACATCTCCAATGTAAGAAGTTCATATGGAAGAATATTTTCTGCCTGTTTGGGGTTCCCCTCCAAATAATCTCCGACAACAGAAGGCAGTTTGACTGCGAAGCCTTCCGGCAATTCTGTGCAGAGTGGGTCGTAGAATCCAGCCGAGTTGCGGTCTGCTACCCCCAGGCAAATGGACAGGTGGAGTACACCAACCGGACGATCGTCGATGGATTGCAAAAGAAGTTGGAGGCCCTCGGGACTGCCTGGGTGGAGGAGTTGAACAATGTACTCTGGACCTTCAGAACAACCCCAAGGAAGGCAACCGGAGAAACCCCATTTGCCTTGTGTTATGGCTTTGAGGCGAGGGCACCGTTCGAGGCTGTAGTTCCCAGCCGGCGAGTGGAATAGTTTGAACCAGCCAACAATGAGGAGAGGCTCCGAGCCGAGCTCCACCTCATTGAGGAAAGAAGAGACTGTGCCTTCATCAAAGCAGAAAACTATTGACGACAAGTCAAGGCGTACCAAGACAGCCGAGCCCGATCCCGGAGTTTTGACGTCGGTGATTATGTCCTAAGACGTAGGAAGGCTAGCATGCCGACAGAGGGAGGTAAGCTCTTCGTCAAGTGGGAAGGCCCTTACGTGGTTGACGCAGTGATCGCCCCTGGGACATACAAGTTGAAGACAACAACAGGCCGATTGGTAGACCGCGTCTGGAATGCCGAGCACCTGATGAAGTTTTACCAGTAGAAAATCGAAGTTTCACTTTTCTTTGTAAACTCATGTGCTCCGAGCACAGGATTACAATTTGTAATTCTTCATGTGGTCCGCCCACATAATGAATTCAATATACTTTGCTAGCGATATTTTGTCTTCAAAAGAGGTTCGACCTCACTTAGCAATAAAGGGCGGCGGCAAAAAAAAGAAGTACTATGCCCCCCCCCCTCGGTGTTTGGCCGACCTCGGTCAGGCTCTTTAACTGAAAATAGCCAAGCGATTTTCAAGAATCCGGGCAATTTTCTAAAGTAAAGAGCTAGCCGCGACAGTCGAGGCGACGGTAGGGCCGGCCTCCGGGTCGAGGGTACTCAGGATGCTGACCTCCGGGTCCTTTCGGGTGCTCGCCGCCTAACATCGCTGGCCAAGCAGCTCGCACTCTCGTCATCCCTGAGTTGGCAGTGCGGGTTCGTTCTGGTGGATCATGCAGGGTCCGCCCCTGTTGTTTGGCTATCCATGCGGGAGTAACCAGATTATTCCCTAAGTCCAGGCAAACTGGACGGGTTAAAGTGACAGTAGGACTGACCCCCGGGTCATGAACGTTCAGGATACCGACCTAAGGGTCTTCCTCGTCGGTTCAATGTCCGACCTTGCTGGCCAAACAAGTCGCTTACTTGTTGATTCCATATCAATAGCGAACAGATCACTTCTACCCAACTAGGAGGGGCACGGATAGACTCGGTCACGCCAACCTAACCACCCCCGGGAGGTTAGAGAAGCCAGATCCCCGAATAAATTGCTAAGTATTCGTAATGCAAAGTATAGAAAAGGAGGCGTATGAAATAAAAATCAAACATCCATTCGAAACACAAAGTATTCAAGTGGGAAACAAAGGAAATACAAAATACAAGGTCATGGCTAAGCTGACTCGCACTTTAAAAGATTGTAGAATAGCGGTGAAAGTACGAGTATCGTCTCCACAGGGACAGACAAAAGGGAATCAAGGATTAATTAAATTCAGCTATTAAAAAGGAATAAAATAAAATAAATGCGTCGTGCGAGATTGGTTGGTTGAATTAAAATTAAACTAATGCGAATGAACGATTAAAATAAAATATTGGGTTCTCTCTAATTAATGACGAAAGGAGCAGGGATTGATTCCGGGGTAACCAGATTTCTGGCAGATCAGGCCTAATTACATGAAATTAATTTAATTGAGCCTAGCTAATCAATACTAAGTTCTTACCGCTCTCGCGGCGTAGAGTACAATAATTTAGGGGACCAGGCAGATCTCTCATCACTAGTACAAAAAAGCCTTTTTACATCACCTTATCTACATGTGTTATTTTAAAACCCATGTAGAATACTAACACGGGGTAATTTTTATAATTTTTATAAAGTTTTTTAGATGGGTTGTTGTTATAACCCATGTTAAATAGCAAATCGGGGTACTTTTTAAAATTTTACAAAATATTCTAAATCGGTTATGTTTGGAACCGATGTGAAATGAAAAACGGGGTAATTTTCATAATTAACGAAACTTTATGCTAGATCGGTTCAAACCAACCGATGTGGAGGAATTTAAAAAAAAGTTCGAGCGAGTTAGAAACGGAAGAGTAGAGTTAGCCGATTTCAATTTCAGACCTAGAGCTAGTTCGCGACGGAAAGAAGGCAGAGAGATGGAAGAGCAGTTCAGCGATGGCGGATGACGTTCCAGCGAACGGCGGACGGCGAACGGAGGACGGTGTTCCAACGAATGGCGGACGGCGTTCCAGCGAACGGCGGATGGCAGACAGCGTTCCATTGAACGACGGACGGCGTTCTAGTGGACGGCGGACGGCGTTCGAGCAGCTGAAGTCATTCGAGCGGCTTTTGAGTAGGCGAACCTTCCTCTTGAGTACATCTGCTTTGGATGGCTAAGGACAAGCAAAAGCATTGTTGTGAGTTCATTTTGTTTTGCCATTTTTTGTGAAAAGTGATATTTCATTATTTTGAGCATCTTAATATAATATTGTTGAGCTTTTATCTTTATCTTTTTTAAGTTGCAACCTTTTGTGATGGACAAATAGTAATAGAAAAAAATCTAAACAAATTTTGACAAATGACACTGTTATTGCTATTTGTGGATGTCCCTATGATTTTTTAGTTTACTCACATCTCAGTCTATTTTTAAGGTCATCACCAGCTCTATTGGCATTTTAGTGTTTACTCACATCTCAGTCTATTTTGGCTTACAAATTGTTTCTTCCTGCAACTGCATCCATTTTAGACAAGAGTTGTTTGTATTACAAGCAGAACTATTTTTTGGGGGACGGGGGGGGTAGTTTCTATTTACGGAGACAATTATCTGCTCTATTTTAATGATGCTTTCTTGTTGCATCTATAAAAGCAAGAGATATCAAAACTCAGAAGCATATGGTTGGATATCAATCATTTTAGCCAATGGTGTTTTCTCCCCCCCCCCCCCCCCCCCCTTCTAGACACTCCATTATTAATCCTTTCAGTGTGCAAGAATGTGGTACGTATTGGGTAAGCATGATTTTGTATAATCTGAACTCTATACAAAGTTTTCAAAGCTTTGTATGCTTGTGTTGTAAGCTTAGTCCTAAATTTTCATAAAATAATATCAAACTCTATTCTAGTTGAACTGTGAAGAGGTTGCATATCTAAATACCCATCAATGATCGGTTAAGGTAAATGATGGACATATATCAAAATTTGTTATCAATTTACTAAGTCTTGTACATGGTAAAAGTACAATGCATCGACAAAAAAACGTATTTGTAGTTAGTTATTGCCTATTTATTTGACTTTAAATCGACAAGAATTGATATCTTATATTTTATAAGTCACCACAGCTACACCCAAACAAATTTAGAGTGATGTATCTTAGTGAAAATGTTGACACCGTGTTTGGATCTCTTGGGTTTTCAATCTGTGATTGAGAGTGTATTATTTTAGTTTTCATTATAAAGTTCTGATTTTGGGATACATATTTGTTGGTTTGCAGACTTGAGAACTTATTTCTATAAGGAGCATTGTACTCTAGTGGACTTGAAAAGCTTGACACCAGGTTTGCAAGGATATGACGTGCTATTCAAAGTGATTACTTTAGTTATGTCATTGTATCTAGGTGTGTATATAGTTTTAACCCGTTCAAAGTTTGATTATTATGTTTATTCTGAAGTTTCTGTTGGTAATGTCAAACTGATGGTCTTTTGTTTCTTTAGCAAAGTTGGATGGCTAACATAGAAACATAATTATTTGGCAGATGAACAACCCTCACATGCAATGAATACCTCTTCGATGTTTGAAATATAATAGCGTGGATATGTTTGGTATTTGTTTAGGTTTCAACTTGTCGGACTGATCACTTATAAAGTGTTAAATGATATATGCTATTTTGTATGCATTTACTAGGAGACTTTGATTGAATGTGTCTAGAAAACTTCATTTGCTGAAAATGAAACCAATGAAAAGACAATCAAATGAAGTGTGAGTATAACATTCCTAATTTCTAAAGCATCAACAAACGGTTTGATTTTAAGACAGTAATATCATTCTCATTTCATGAAGAATAATAGTTTAATTTGTTTGCTTTCTGTTGCAGGTACTCTCTCTACTTTGCTCCCTGTTGCAGGTTTGTTGTTCTCTACTTTGCTTTCTGTAGCTAATATGTGTTGTGCAGCTAGGTTAACTAAATTAGGCAGTTTTAGATCAAGTATTCATTTGATTTATTATTGTGTAGTACATTGAGTTCAAGACTTTAATTGATGACTTTAGGTAGTTAATTTTTCTAACACTGAACTTATATTTGTGTTTTCTACATGTCTTTATTGAGAGCATCTTTTTTGGAGGGATATAAGAAGAGCCACTTTCAACAGGTTTAATGTTTTCTATTTTAGAGGTAAGTTTTTGTTTGGTTGACTTTTTCTAAATTTTTTGTTTGATTAGTTGCACTTATCTATTGGAATTTGGAATAAAGCTGCTAGTTATAGAGAGACCATAATGTTTGATATGTAGATCTTGCTAACGAAAACTGCTACTAAGAGAAATTTGTGTATAACTTAGGATGTGGGGCAAAAACATATGGATTCAGATGTGAGTCTGTTTGTTGTTGGCGCAAATGCTCATATGGATTCTCTCTTAATGCAAATCTCTATGTCATTTCTATAGTAAAAGGATTTTTCAAGGTCTATCATAAACAAAATGCACTAATGCAAAATGGCTTTTTGACTTGGAGGATAGTAGTTGAGGCCATTAGATATAAGGTGAATTCTTGCTTCTTTAAAGTTCAAATCTTAGCAGAGATATAGTTTTTCAATGTAATAGCAGTAGACACTGGCACACTGCCATTATCTTCTGGTTGTCTAAGTTTCATCATTCTGTTTCCAAATGATAGAACACTGTCCGTAGGGAATATACAAGTCTTTAATTTGGTCAGTACTTGGGCTATATTAATTTTTTATTTATGATTTTTTTTCCTGCACTTATTTGTTCTATTGGCATCTATAACCAAATATGTTTTTATTAACGTTCCATTAAAAGTAGTTTGGTTCCATCTATAACCTTTCTGGTATATAGTGTTTTAAGAGTATGTAAAATCACATATACTTCTCTTAGCTTTCACTATTCACTAACTTTTGTATTTTTACGTCTTCTTCCTTCAGTCATCTATATTGTTTTAAGCTACAATTTTTTGTCTTGGTTAGTAAATAAGAAATGCGGGGTATTTATAATTCCATCCCAGACTATATTCTACATTACAAAGAAGTTGAAGTGACGTAGAGCTACAATTAAGTTAAGGAATCAGGTTTCCTCACTATAAGTTTGTTTCTTGATTTACATTTTGCAGAATTGTCATACTTATCACACAAATATGTCATGTGGACTGCTAGAATCACTACGTCATTATGTCTTCTCTTTTGTCCTTTTCTTTTCTGAAAGGCATAAAGAGGGAGTTTCATGGAAGAAATTAAGCTCATGTGATGACCAGGAAGACTTTTTCATCTCGTCTATTCTCCATTGTTAATGTTTCGGCCTTATTGTGTTTTGACATAGGAGCTTTTATTTTAGATAGCATTTTGTTCTTGTTTATTATTTTTTGTTGCGGGGGATGCCCCTTTTAATTATGTAGTATGTACATTCACATTTATGTGAGAATTTGAGATATAAATAAAAATGTTTGAAATTTTGATTATTTATTAGTATTAAATTATATATATTGTAATTAATGTATCATGTGTATGTTTTTATATCACTCACATGTCATTGAGTTTTGTGATATAGTAGTTGATGATACTGTTAATGATGTGATTATAGTATAAATGGGGTCATATTGCAAATGGTTTTCCTGAAAAATACCGAAAAATTTGAAGCTTTTCACATCAATTGTAAAATAACCGATGTGATTGATTTTCTACATGGGTTATAACCGATGTGAAACACATATGTTCTGGGAAAAAATGAAGCTTTTCACATCGGTTGATAAAATGACCGATGTGAAATCTTTTCTACATGGGTTATAACCGATGTGAAAGACCTATGCTCCGGGAAAAATTGAAGCTTTTCTACATCACTTGTAAAATAACCGATGTGATTGCTTTTTTACATGGGTTATTACTGATGTGAAATATCATTAAAAACGTCGTTTTGGACTATCTTTTAGATCGGGCACTGAACGACCGATGTAGAAAGAATTTCCACATCGGTTCATTGACCGATGTGAAAAGTCAACACTTTTCACATGGGCTGGAACCACATCGGCTGTTTGACCGATGTGAAAAGCCTTTTTTGACCGATGTGAAAAGCCTTTTTTGTACCAGTGCATGCGACAGGATTCTAAATTATTGCCAAAACGAGCGAGCTTACGGCCCCTTAATCGCTACTAATCTCTTAGCCAACGATTAAGTGTGTGTGAATGTGTCCTAGAATAAACTAGATCTCTCTTAATTTATTCTATGTGCAATTGTAATTCTAACCGCGGTTCCAAGTTACAAAATATATCAGGTAAATTATTCAAACACAAATTAAACGGCATTCATGCAATTAAATCGAAAAGAATCTAGTCATCAATCATGATTAACCCCTTCATCAATCCCAAATCCCTAATTAAACTACTCACAATTCATAATTGAAAATCAACAGAATTGGGAAGAATAGAATAAATTGTCATTAATTAAAAAGATGAACTTACAAATACTCCCAGAGTCTTGGAAGAAAATAGCGTAAAAACGGTGTTAAATTCGTCCCTAGGCCTCTCCGTAATGTTCGTTCCCACTAAAAAGGGTTAGGGATGCCTTATTTATAGAAAAGAGGGGGAAATCACAATTCTGGTCGATGTGGGAAATTTCCGCGCGTAACTCGAGGCTACGCACGATCGTGCGTCCCTGGCTACGCACGATCGTGCGTAGCAGGCAGTAGCTCCTCCACGGTTTTGGCTCTTACGCACGTTCGTGCGTCCCAGACGCACGGTCGTGCGTCCGTGTTCTTCAGACTTTTCTCTAGTCCGAATTTGACAAAACTTCCTTCATGAAAGTTTTAGATAATGAAATCCTCTATCCACCCCAACTTGCCAAATGTAATTTGAATCATCCAATCAATAGATATGAACAACACGGTGGAAGGTGTCATTCTGAAATCGCAGCAGAGATCATCTGACTTCGTCATCTGTTTTCACCTTCTTGCTCTCCTATTCTCGTAACGGTGTCTTCATATGATTTGTATCTCTTGAAGTTTTCTTTAATATACAACTTGATTCATGTCCATTAGTTGTTTCTACAAAGAGATATTCTTAATTGATTGACAGAAGGTCATCCTGATTGTCGTTTTCAAGCTTCATTCATCTTCTTTTGATCCCGATGCCAATCATAGAGCTCTTTTGTCATCAAATCTTCATCGTAAACCTCCCGCTGACCTCCATAGCTCTCAAATCAATCTCAAATGCTTTTCAACTCATCCCGATTTCTCCTCAAGCGCCAGTGCCGAACTCTAAAATCCTGATATTGACTCCAAATGACACAAAACTCGAACCAACGCCCGGTAAACATAACTTGAGCTAAAATTGAGACTTGTAACACCTTAAAGCTAGGGAAAACCATCAAACCTGATCCCAACACGCATCAAATGCATGTCTAAATACGGACTTATAAGATTCCCCCGCACTTAAGCTTTTGCTTGTCCTCAAGCAAACTGAACAATGGGGCTTACGATAATCACCACACGGAATCAAAACAATTAGCATGCACATGTAGTTAAATGGGTATTCACAGAATAGACAAACTAAACCAAGAAAATTCTTCCCTAAACTACATCTTTGTACTCTAGCTAAAATATTTGACAAAGTTATTCACAACATCCTTAAAGTAATGATAGCATACACAAATAAACTAGCTATTGATCAGAAGGACTTGTGAAGGTAATGGTGAATGGTGATAAGCAGTCCCTTTCTTTTGAGAGATTGGAATATTCTAACAAAGACTCAATGCATTCAGAAACTTCAGGGCTATTCTTAGGATCAAGGAACTCTGTAGGCCACAATTTAGGAAGAATCATCTAAACCTATGCAAAGAGTAGACATGATGTACAACTAAGCTAAACCGTCTCGGCACATTGGTGCTTTGACGTATACTTGAAGTACGCGGAGGACTAAAACTAATTTTTCTAAAGCCTCCAAGTTCATTAAATAAGTTCAGTTTTCCTTGTCATGTTGGCACGAGAACGCCATTTCTTTCGAAAGATATCCAAGTCTCATCTTATTGTGCGAACACTTACGCTTTTTGACCGGGGCTCCCATTCTCTTTTTCGCAAGGTAAGAGGTCTAGCTATATTAATTTTCACCTTTCGGATTCTCACTAGACATTACCCCATTCTAATTTCGGCCTCACCAAGGAAAAAAAGCAATTAAAGTTCATTAATTCAAAGTGAATCCATGCCTACAATGCAATCCTCGAAAGTATCAAATTCCTAAAAAGAGACTGCTCTTACCCCATTTGGGGCATAGGAGCAGTGCCAAAAATGGCTCCTACACAAATTCCCTAAACTTAACAAATTAATCCCCTAGTTCCCTAAATGCCAAGGCTAAGTCAGAAATATTCACGTGTAAGGAACACAGGCCATTTGGTCATGGAGCTCAATTGATTGGGTATGGAACAAAATGGTCAGGCTCAAAGTGGCTTTTCCGAATGGACTTTTTCAGGTGAGATGGAAAAATTATGAATTAAATGGGTGACTAATGCCTTCATCCTTTCAACAATTAGATTATAGTGCAAACAATTTAAGCCTAAACACTTCAAGGGTGTCCTAAAAGCACAGTCAATCGTTAGCCAGCTCACAAAGATACAGTTTAAGGAAAAATTTTCAAAAATTTGACATGAATTTCCTATGAATATACAACTAACACTTGTGCATGCTAACTCGAAAAATCACATGTAACAACTACTGCCCGAATGCCCAATTCACTCCCCCACACTTAAACTTTGGCATCGCCCTCGATGACCAAATATGCACTATGCACAAGGGGGTAAAGAGGAAAGGGTCACATGTGCTCAATCTCAACTCAAGTCAACATTACAAATAGGCGATTAAAAGAGTCGCAGAAACTTCCCTAGGGCGCTGGTCGGTGCAGAACTAAACTGAGTCTAAGTGATCCACGACACATCATCCCCAAAGCAAGACACTGAGCTGCAAAACAAACATAAAAACACAACAACACACAAAAACAAAGAAACATGCAAAAACAAAAGTGCAGAAATAAGCTTGGGTTGCCTCCCAAGAAGCGCTATTTTTAACGTCGTTTGCCCGACGATACCTCATAAACTCTCAAATAACAAAGACTGCAGTGGTGCACTAATAATTAATGTCTCCAGCTTCCTCTCAACAAATGCCATTAAGTGGCGCAGATCCTTAAACTCTTGGAACCACGAAGGAATCACATGGTCTTCAAAAACCGTATCAGCACAGAACTGAAGGATCAACCTCACATCCTCCTTGAATGGACATATGACATGAGTCAAAACTTTGATTACTCCAAGCATCAGTGGAAGCTCAAAAGATATTTCGAAGCAAAGATCTAAAGCAACATCAAACTCGAACTGCAGCATGGAAAAGTATTTTTCTTCCTCACAAATATATTGAAAATTCACAGCATCTCCTCCGGACTCTGTATCACTCCCCATGTGAGTATCCCAACTCTTAGTAATACCGTTCTCATGAATGTCTTCTTGGATGATGTTGTCACTTTCCAGAAAAAAAGGAATATCATCCTCAAGGAGTGAATCAAAGAAATCCAAACCTGGACTAACGTAAGAGGAGTAATCTTGTATGTGGAGTGGGACTTCTTCGTCATGGAGATCATCTACCTTGCTATCACTCTCTTGGAGCTCGTGATTATCTTTTCCCAACTCATCTTCAATACCCAAACCTACCTCAGTAGCACCATCATCATGACTGATCTTCTCCTTGCCCTCCTCAGGTGTTGAGACTAATGGTAAATCAAACGGCTGGTGAGTTTCTGTATGGAAATCACAATGATTTGTGACTTCATCCGTTACATCTTGTGCCGTTACAAACTTTTTCATGTATTCTTCGAAAAACAACTTGACACTATTATCCTCTTCTTCATCTTCAAACATAGGTGAGTCTTCAACATCATCAGGAAGTGTATCATCCATCATATTCCCACCATCATTGTCTGACTCACTCATGTGATCATCCCTATTGGTCTCCTCGGATTGGTCTTCTACCAGATGGCTCATTATGGTATTTATATCCTTCATCATGGCAGAAGTGCTTTGCATTATGGCTGAAGTGCTCTCCGTTATGGCTGAAGTGCTCTCCCTCATCATCTCTGTGTACTCAGACAGAATCTCTGAAAGTGTCTTCTTAAATTGATTATGTGACTCATTATTCGGCAAAGATGTAGGAATGGCTGAAACATTTGTGTCTGTAAGTTGTGGGGAGGACGAAGTGGGGTATGCAGTTGCCCAGTAAGGATGGTCATATGAAGATATAACAGGGCAAAAAGATATATGGTGGCATCCTCCACAGAAGGGACAAATATTATTCTTAGGCAGACAAGGTTGCGTGGTTGGAGGGTATGAATAAGAGAACTGATAATTTTGTGGTGTAGGAGAGTAATTTTGATGAGGTGTGTAATATTGAGGAGGAGGAGGAGGAGGAATGTAAGGAGAGTATTGCGTAAATGGTGAATATTCCATGGAGGTTTGAGGGTAAGGAATTCCTCCAGGAATTTCGTTGAATGGGTTCATCTCATGTTTCTTAAAAAAAATTGAAAGGTTAGCACAGAAAAATCCTACGGAAAACAAAAAGAAAAACTACCTAAAAAACAAATCTCGCTGAAATTAATTAACCCTTAAAACTGACACCGTCCCCGGCAACGGCGCCAAAAACTGATGTGAGTTTTCTCGCACTTTAAAAGATTGTAGAATAGCGGTGAAAGTACGAGTATCGTCTCCACAGGGACGGACAAAAGGGAATCAAGGATTAATTAAATTCAGCGATTAAAAAGGAATAAAATAAAATAAATGCGTCGTGCGAGATTGGTTGGTTGAATTAAAATTAAACTAATGCGAATGAACGATTAAAATAAAAGATTGGGTTCTCTCTAATTAACGACGAAGGGAGCAGGGATTGATTCCGGGGTAACCAGATTTCTGGCAGATCAGGCCTAATTACATGAAATTAATTTAATTGAGCCTAGCTAATCAATACTAAGTTCTTACCGCTCTCGCGGCGTAGAGTACAATAATTTAGGGGACCAGATAGATCTCTCATGCGACAGGATTCTAAATTATTGCCAAAACGAGCGAGCTTACAGCCCCTTAATCGCTACTAATCTCTTAGCCAACGATTAACTGTGTGTGAATGTGTCCTAGAATAAACTAGATCTCTCTTAATTTATTCTATGTGCAATTGTAATTCTAGCCGCGGTTCCAGGTTACAAAAGATATCAGTTAAATTATTCAAACACAAATTAAACGGCATTCATGCAATTAAATCGAAAAGAATCTACCCATCAATCATGATTAACCCCTTCATCAATCCCAAATCCCTAATTAAACTACTCACAATTCATAATTGAAGAATCAACAGAATTGGGAAGAATAGAATAAATTGTCATTAATTAAAAAATGAACTTACAAATAATCTCAGGGTCTTGGAAGAAAATAGCGTAAAAACGATGTTAAATTCGTCCCTGGGCCTCTCCGTAATGTTCGTCCCCACTAAAAATGATTAGGGATGCATTATTTATAGAAAAGAGGGGGAAATCACAATTCTGGTCGATGTGGGAAATTTCCGTGCGTAACTCGGGGCTACGCACGATCGTGCGTAGCAGGCAGTAGCTCCTCCACGGTTTTGGCTCTTACGCACGATCGTGCGTCCCAGACGCACGGTCGTGCGTCCGTGTTCTTCAGCCTTTTGTCTAGTTCGAGTTTGACAAAACTTCCTTCATGAAAGTTTTATATAATGAAATCCTCTATCCACTCAAACTTTCCTAATGTGATTTGAATCATCCAATCACGAGATATGATCAAAACGGTGGAAGGTGTCATTCCGAAATCGCAGCAGAGATCGTCTGACTTCGTCATCTGTTTTCACCTTCTTTCTCTCCTATTCTCGTAATGGTGTCTTCATATGATTTGTATCCATTGAAGTTGTCTTTCATATACAACTTGAATCATGTCCATTAGTTGTTTCTACAAAGAGATATTCTTGAATGATTGACAGAAGGTCATCCTGATTGTCGTTTTCAAGCTTCATTCATCTTCTTTTGATCCCGAAGCCAATCCTAGAGCTCTTTTGTCATCAAATCTTCATCGTAAACCTCCCGCTGACCTCCATAGCTCTCAAATAAATCTCAAATGCTTTTCAACTCATCCCGATTTCTCCTCAAGCACCAGTGCCGAACTCTAAAATCCTGATTTTGACTCCAAATGACACAAAACTCGAACCAACGCCCGGTAAACATAACTTGAGCTAAAATTGAGACTTGTAACACCTTAATGCTAGGGAAAACCATCAAATCTGATCCCAACATGCATCAAATGCATGTCTAAATACGGACTTATCACTGACCCAGCACCATCATGTACGATGGTATGCCATCACGTCCATGGTTGTTCTCATCCCGTTGGTTGGTCACCAAGTTTGATGGAGCCATATCTTTCTCACCATGATGATTCTTCAAGCACGTGGGAAAAACTAGCGGAGGCATGGAACTATGCAAGTGTCTCGTTTCCTGTCCCAACGTCCTTCACCTTGTCAGACTCGTGAGAGAACTTTGCCCAGGCACAATCAAAACTCGGAATGCCTCCAAAGTCATGAACATACCCTGTAGACAAAATAAATCTTGTCTCAGGAATTCAGGAAAGAAACGAACCAGCAACAATCATAGAGGCACAACCACTAACGTCACCCAATTACAGATCAGTCGGCCGATTGCACACTACCAATCCTGTGGTGTAGTCTGAGAGCCTCTCTCTGCCAAAGAGTCGTGGCTGCTTAGGACTTTGGGAGCTGTCACCCCCTATTGCTATTACAAACCAATAAGGGGGCCGCCGACCGGGAATGGGGAAAGCGTGAGTGAGAACTCCTGGAGACTCGCCCGAATAAAGTAAGGTGCAAACCAATACCGGCCTGGAAGATGGGTCGGCCCGATGGGGACAGATCACCGGAGATGGGAAGCTTTGGGCCTGCCGACCCAGAGATGACATCATACTCCTTGCACCTGCATACATGGAGAGGTCCACCCGACCTAGAGATTCCAAGGGTCTTCTGGCCAGTTGCTCGCTAGAGGAGGAAGGATGTCGGCCAAGGAGATCTGATGTTTCACCTGGAAGCTGTCGCCGCCTGGATCCACTGCCTGGAATCCGTCGTCGTCTGGAACCAGCGCCTGGAAGCCGTCGCCGCCTAGGCGAACGGCCAGACCTTCACCCGAAGGAAGGCATCATCATCATGGGGAGCCGCCGCGCTAGCTATAGATCGACGCAGGGATCTGCCTGAGCTTCGCAAACATGGGCGTCCGGCCAGATGGAGGGCCGCTAGCTTAGGCATCGGTCAACTGCATTGACTGTGGCGCTGCGCTAGGAAGACGTGAGGACGACGACACACGCGGTTTCCAGGAGAGAGAGAAAAAAGAAAGGAAAGGAAAGGAAAGAAAAGGAAAGAAAAGAAAAGAAAGGAAAGAAAAGAAAAGAAAAGAAAAGAGAGAGAAAAAAGGAAAGATAAAATAAATTCCGAAAATAATTTATAAAATTATGAATTTCATGAATTTTTGGGAGTTGATCTGGATTTGAAGTCTGGGAGAAAGCTGACTACTGGAATACTAGGATGCTGAAGGAATTAATTTGGAAATCTCCATAAATTATGGGATTGACAGAATCCACAATTATGGCTCCCTGGTATGTGAAAATCTTTTAATTGACAGCTGACTTGAACTACTCCCTCTTAGCCGAGTCTACTACTCGACTAAGGGAGTGGGGGACTCGTGATGGGGTTATGGGACTAGGCCCAGAGCCTAATCGGCCCAGGCCCCGAACTTGGACGAGCAGGCCCAAGCCCAGCAACCCAGAGCTTGAGTCGGCCCAACCGATCAGGTCAATCAAGGTGCGGAAGCCCAAGAGAGCCTGTCGACCAGTCCAGCGGGGAGCCTGTCCTCCAGCCCGGCCAATGGGGAGCCTGCCTTCCAGCCCAGTGGAGAGCCTGCCTACTGGCCCAACCGGAAGCCCAAGAGAGCCTGCCTCCCAGCCCGGTGGGAAGCCTGCCGACCAGCCCAGCTGGGAGCCTGCCTTCCAGCTCGGCCTCCAGCCCAACGGGGAGCCTGCCTTCCAGCCTACCCGGGAGTCTGCCTCCGACCCGGTCCGAAGTCTTCCTCCAGCCTAGCGGGAAGCCCATCATCCAGTCCAGCAGGAGGGAGCTCAAGCGTCCAGTCTGCCAGCCAGGCTGACCTGCCAACCAGAAAGAGTAACGGCCAACAATCAATGCGATATTAATTATGTATTTAATTCCGTATTAATGTTGTAATTAATTGATCATTATTGTATTCGGGAGTTACCATTTGTAATCGCCTATAAAAGGCAAGTTCGATTCAAATAATGGACAAGCTATTCTTGGCTACCAAATCCCCTTTGCAACTTTCCTTATTCATAATACTTTCCTAATTCCTGCTTGAGTGTCGTACGTAGCTTTCCCAAAAGCCTACGAGCGTCCTATTTTGGACCAACGTGAGTAATAATATACTCAAAAGCCCACTTGTATTAAGCAATTCACTGATTACACAGGAAACTTCCCGAACGGTACGTCGGAATAGTGATAATACAATAAGAGGAATGATAAAGCTATTCTAGGCTCTGGGTCTCAAAATGCTAACCCTTTATAATGAGATTAGAGCCCCTATTTATACTAATAAAAGGGGATGTGGGTGATGACGTGGCTGAATCTGACTTGCTACCGTTCTCGAGCCATTTGGATGCCCATACTCCCACTTGCTGACGTCATACCCTAGCATTAAATGCCCCTTGCCACTTGCAGGCTACCCGTTCGGGCTTCAGAATGATGCCCATGGTGATATCATTATTAATGTGGCCCAAGTTACCTGCATGACCTGATCCCCGTTCGGGGTATAATCCCTCATGGTTCCCTGGATCCCGTTCGGTATAAGTAGTGAATGGGCCTATTCTTCTTTGGATCCTTGCTGATTAATGAGCCTGGTATATTGGGCTTTCGGCCCAATATCCCAACAAAGTCCTATATGAGGAATCAAAATGAATCGGTTATTCATTTATGCTTGTCTTGAGTATGTGTTGGATCAAAATGGTTTGATTCTATACTTATCAGAATTGATCATGAACATAATGTTAACGGTTAGGATGTTCTTTATGTATTAATGCAATCATTAATGCAATTAAGGAGGGAATTAATTATAGCCGATCAGTCTTTACGACGAGTCATCAAATCATCGGACCAAACCGTCAGACAGTGACGGAATGAGTGAGACGTAACATTATTAGCATTTATTGACTATATTCAAGACTGTAAGAAGGGGCGGATAGTAGTTAGGCCTAGCCCATTTTTTTCTTTTGCTAGGTCGTCACCCGTAAGCGACGCGTCATCCCTCCGTCTGGGGGTGGTGTCAAATGGGCAAGGGCGCGCTACACTTCATAGGCCTGGGCGTGGTGATAAGAATGCTAAGGCTGCTAGGTCATCGCCCGGAAGCGATGCGCCACTCCAATGCCCGGGGATGGTGTCAAATATGCAAGGGCATGGTGGGGGTCGATGTGGGGTGAAGAAGAGAAGGCAGGGTGTTAGATTGCGCTTTGGGACATGGAATGTTGGCTCTCTTACGGGAAGATCATCTGAGATAGCTAAGGTTATGAAGAGGAGAAATATCAACATAATGTGCATGCAAGAAACTAAGTGGGTTGGAGAAAAGGCACGCGAGATTAATCCCGGAGGTTTTAAGCTTTGGTACTCGGGGAGAGAGAGGAACAGAAATGGAGTAGGCATTATGGTGGCACATGATTATGTTGACGGTATGGTTGAAGTGTTTAGGAAGAACGATCGCATCATGAGCATTAAGTTGATAATGGGGGATGAGATTGTGTCCGTGGTTAGTGCCTATGCACCACAAGTGGGATTGGATGCATCTATCACTCAACAATTTTGGGAGGATCTGAGGAAGTGGTGCGACGAGTGCCAAGGGGAGAGAAACTGGTCATAGAAGGCGACCTCAACGGGCATGTGGGCCAAAGTCGTGATGGTTTTGAGAGTGTCCATGGTGGACATGGTTTTGGCACTAGAAATGAAGCGGGGAAGAATATTCTGGATTTTGCCTCGACATATGAGTTGGCTGTGATGAACACTTGGTTCAAGAAAAGAGACTCTCACCTTGTCACCTATAGAAGTAGAGCTAATAGTACCCAAATTGACTACTTTTTAGTACGGACGACTTGGAGAACTAGCTACACTGATTGTAAGGTTATCCCATGTGAGAGTGTTGTCACTCAGCATAGGATGCTTGTGCTTGATTTTCGAGGTAAAAAGAGTGGACGAGTTAAGGTACAAGGGGAGCCAAAGATAAAATGGTGGAGGCTCGAGGGGAATCTCCAACAAAGTTTTGCACACAAAATGTTGGAGGAAGATGTTTGGTCTATTGATAATGACGCACACGTGGATGATGTGTGGTTACCAATGGAGTCCACCATTAACAAAGTGGCGAAGGAGATACTCGGAGAATCTAAAGGATGTCTGCCACCAAAAAAGGACACATCATGGTGGAATGATGAGGTGAAACAAGCAATAAGGGCCAAAAGAGAATGCTATAAGAAATTGGGCAAAAGTTGGAGCGACGAGAACATAGAGGAGTACAAAGAGGCTAGAAGAAGAGCAAAGAAAGCTGTGAAGGAAGCCAAAGGAAAAGTTAATAAGGAATTGTATGTAAAGTTGGATTCTAAGGAAGGAGAAAAAGATATCTATAGACTTGCTCGCCTTCGTGACCGTAGGACTCAAGATATCGGAAAAGTTAAGTGTGTGAAGGATGTCGATCAAAGGGTACTAATGGACGATGAAGAAATAAAAGAGAGGTGGAGGTCATACTTTGATACCTTGTTCAACGGGAATAAAGTCCAAGGTATTGATGATCTTACTATACCAGAGTGTATGGTAAATAGGGACTTCGTGAGAAGGATTCAAACAACAGAAGTTAAAGAGGCTATGAGAAAAATGGGCCGGAAGAAAGCAGTGGGCCCAGATGGCATACCGATCGAGGCTTGGAGAAGTTTGGGAGAGAAAGGCATCGAGTGGCTAACACGTTTCTTCAACATGATTTGGAGAAACAACAAAATGCCAGTGAGTTGGCGGAAGAGTACTCTCATTCCCTTATTTAAAAATAAGGGTGATGTGCAAGAATGTGCTAACTATCGAGGGATTAAGCTTATGAGTCACACCATGAAACTTTGGGAGCGAGTGGTTGAGCAAAGACTACGTAAAAGTGTGAAAATTTCGGAGAATCAATTTGGTTTTATGCCTGGTCGCTCAACAACTGAGGTCATTCACCTTCTTAGACAAGTTGTGGAGAAGTATAGAGACACTAAAAAGGATCTGCATTTGGTGTTCATTGACTTAGAAAAGGCATATGATAGAGTACCTCGAGAAGTTCTTTGGTGGGCCTTAACTAGAAAAGGCATATCACGTAAGTATATCAGCATCATCATGGATATGTATGATGCTTGTACTACAAGTGTCCGCACTAGTGTAGGGAGGACCGCATAGTTCCCTATTACTATTGGAGTGCACCAAGGATCTGCTCTGAGTCCTTTCTTATTTGCTTTAGTCATGGATGAACTTACGAAGTCAATTCAAGAAGATATACCGTGGTGCACGATGTTTGCCGATGATATTGTATTGATTGATGTGACACAATCCGGTGTTAAAGCAAAGTTGGAAGTATGGCGACAAACATTGGAGATCAAGGGTTTCAAACTGAGCCAAAGCAAGACTGAGTATATGGAGTGCAAGTTCGGTGGAGGTAGAAGCGGTAGCAACAGTGGGATTACTCTTGATGGTAAGGAGATACCGGTGTGTGATATGTTCCGTTACTTGGGATCCATAATTCAGAAGGATGGTGAATTAGATGGAGATGTATGTCATAGAATCAGAGCTGGGTGGATGAAATGGAAAAGTGCTTCAGGATTTCTATGCGATCGAGGTATGCTGACTAAATTGAAAGGTAAATTTTATCGTACAGCAATTAGGCCGGCATTAATGTATGGCGTAGAGTGTTGGGCGGTGAAGCAATGCCATATTCAAAAGATGAGTGTGACAGAGATGCGTATGTTACGTTGGATGTGTGGACATACCAGAAAAGACCGCCTGAGGAATGAGGTAATTAGACAAAAGGTGGGAGTAGCACCTATAGAAGATAAGATGCAGGAGTCTCGTTTGCGGTGGTGTGGGCATGTGCATAGAAGACCGAGTGATGCACCTGTTAGACGACTTGAGGGGTGGGGAGAAGAGTCAGAGAAGAGAGGGAGGGGAAGACCCAAACAGACTTAGATTAGAGTAATCAGAACTGATATGCGTCTCCTTGGATTGGATGAGAGTATGGCTTTGGAGAGAGCAAAGTGGAGGGCGCACATCCATGTGGACGATTGATGTCTTGTCTACCTTTCCTCTCTTGTTTCTTTTATCGTTTATCTTCCTTATCTTTTTATATTCTTATGTTGTTTTTATCTTCTAGCTTTTTTATGTTCTTTTATTTATTTTTCTTTTATCTTGGTTATATTCTTGTGTTATTATTATCTTATATTTATGTATCTTTATTTTATTCATTTTATCTTACTTTTTTTTCCTTTTCTTGTCCGCCTTCTCTTTTTGGCATCGATATCATAGATCGATTCATGTTAGCCGACCCCAAATTCTTTTGGGGTTAAGGCTTGGATGTTGTTGTTGCTAGTATAGGTATATTTTAAATTCTCAGCCCATCCCAAAATTAATTCTCAGTCCAGCCCCAAGTCAATTCCCAACCCAACCCACAACAACAGCCCAACACTTACCTTATCTATCAGTTACGCACTTAATGGCCTTTGGACTTACGCGAACGGGGAACTCACGATGATTCGGTGAAGGAAGTGCGAACTGCTAAGTGCAAAGACCAAAGAAGTGAAGAATGATGACGGGAACCTGCGACCAGTGCGAGTGTGCGACGAAGACCTGAACAGAAGCGCCAAAGCCGACGCCGTCGCCCTTCTTCTCTGGAATCCGGCAGTCCGCAGTCCGCAACTCCTCTGGCCATCTGCCTCCCTCGACCTAGTAAACTCTAAAATCTAAATCTCTATTTCTAAATTGTAATTCTTTTTTAGACGAGTTTTTTAGGTTTTTAATCTAATCTTTTGTGATTGTGTTATTGACTTGTTGTGTATTATTATTTTTAGCCTTTTAGAATGTTAGGGTTAGCCCTTTAGTTATTCAATTTGATTACTAATTGAATTTTTAAGTGCATAATAAAATAGTTTTAATTCATTATAAATTTATAATGATTAAAGATATAATTAAATATTAGAAAATGTTTTATTCATTATACAATTGAAGATTAGAGAATGTTTTATTTATTGTGTGGAAAGAATTTTAATGCCAATTGAATTTTGAAATTGGGAATAGTTATTAGTTTTACGTACAACGATTGTTTTTCCCATATTAGTTTTATAATTTTATAGAAGCATTCTAATTTATATGAATATTAAAATGTTTTTTTAGAATGGATAATGAACATATTGTCAAGAAAGGAAAATGAAATGACTATTAACCTAATATGAAACTGAGCTCGAGTTTGCCTCGATTAATTTTCAGTGTTCGATTTCAATGCTCGATAAACATGCTCGAATGTAGAAGTTTAGATTATTCTCCTTAGTAGATTCATGTTCAAATTATTCAATAAATACTCGAATTTTTATTAATTATTAATAAATTTATAAAATTGCACTAAATCGTTTAAATTTTAAGATATGTACTGACGTAGAGTAGTAATTTATATGTGAACGATAGGCTCACGCTCGGTTTGAACGAAACATCACTATGTTCGATTTCTGCTTGAATAACTATTCAAACTCAAACCTACTCCGTGTTCGAGTTCGAAACTTGTTAAACTCAATTCATTAAATTAGATTCAAAATCAAGTTTGAACTCGAGTATATAATTCAAAAAAATCTTTGTTCGATAACTACCCTGAACTAAATTTGATATGTATAGTAAAAAAAGAAATTATTGCTTAGATCACTCCACCTCTCAATCCTGGATCCGCCCCTGACAAGATAATATCAAGAAGAAGATAATGCGGACTGACCAATGAAAATAGGAGCTGATAATTGTAATAAATATTGTGCCTATTATTTATGGTATAGAAGGAGTAATAACGCAAGCTGTAACAAACCCTGATTTCATGCTTGACGGGTCGGACTTGACGAAACGGTTAGACAACATGTCCTAGTCTAGCCACTTTAAATATTACGGAGTACGTATCACTGATGTAAAAAGGGGACAATCATTGAACACACTATTAAATACATATAAATTTCTTAAGGATTTGATATTTGATCAAAGTTTATTTGATTCTTTATTTTTTCTTAAAAAAATTGAAAATAATAATTCCAACTATTGTCGGTCGGCTAATAATAATCTCAACTATTGATTATCTTTGTATAATCCTAATTATATAGACCGCCCACCAATAGTGGTCCATGACCGGTAACTACCTGCTATAACAGGACAATTTTAAATAGAAATTATGTGTATTCTATAAATAATCTGAACTATGTTTGTTCTTTTAATAATCCCAACTATCAACTCAATTTATTTACAAAAAGTAGAAATGATTATTTATACTTCAGATTTTAAATTTTATAAATGAAAGTTTAACTAAATATAAAAATGTGTTGCATTTTAGAAATAAAAAATTTCATTTCATCTTTTATTTTTATTCTCAGTTTTTTAATGAAAAAAAAATCATTTCATTTTTAAAAAAAATGAAAGTTTTTGAATTCTTTTACAATTCACAGTTTTTTTAATTTTTAACTACTTTAAATGATTTAATATTTTAGGATGATTAGATTTTAATGTTTTTTGTTTTGAAAATAAGTATTAGTAATTTTATCTTTTTCACTTTCTTAATTTTGAAAATCAAGGTTTTCATTTTTTTAATTTGAATTTGTACTTAATTTGAATTTCATTTATCCTTTAAAGTTTATATATTGACCTTTTTACTATCCTTTAAAATATCTTACATGTTATGAAATTTTAATTTTGAAATTCATACAAGTTTTTCCATATTCTATAATTATATATTTTATATTCTTTAATTCTACAAGCTATCTAAAAAAGTTAATTAATAAGTAAAAAAAATTATAATCTTTTTTACCCTTTCTATTTATTTATGGAAATTTTAATTTAAGTTTTTGGGTACACCAGAAGTCAACAAATGATAGTTTGGATTATTATAGTATGGTATTTCTTTTTTAATTGGCTGAACAGGTAGTCGGTCACGTCAAATCACTATCGGCGGAAGGTCCCTGAAGTTGGGATTATTCTGAAATAATCGATAATTGGGATTATTATGAGCGGATCGCCAATAGTTGGGATTATTACTATCAATTTTTCTTTTTTCTTTGATCCTTGCACGTTACTCAACTGATTTGTCATTCCGAGCGTTCAAATCATATTTACGTAGTTTAGCTTACGAAAAATAGCTTCAAAATTTGGCATGGTTTGTGGGAATAGTGCAAGAAAAATTATCATCCATAGAAGATCATAGCTCAATGTCAATGGCGGAATCCAAGAGGCAATCCAAAGCTATGAAGGAAGAAACGAAACATATCATCTTGTCGACTAATCATGCACCAACCGTCACCACAAGTTTCATCTCATCGTACTCGACGACACCATATGAACTTAAAAATGTAGGGGGCAACTTTCAATGGCTAGTGATGATGGTGTTCAAAAATCAAATCGGAAAACCTGTGGAAGTGTATACACACGATGTGATGGTTTCATCGAAATGTACCTTTGGAGTTTCCTTATGCGGTTGGGTACTTAGGCGCAATTTCAGAAGCAAAGCAATCAACAAGTTCTACTTAAATCACAAGTCATTCAAAAATCGCCACAAGGGGGCAATATTTCACAAACACATTGCGATTTCAAAGCCACAAATATTGAAGTTGGATATGAGGAACCCATTATTAGTCTCATCATCACCAAAGATTTAAGAGTGAAATTACTTCAGGTAAATAACATCTCATTTTCTATTGTGAATCAAACTAATCGTGTATATGCAGCAAAGAATCCAAAAATGACGTCAAACCTTGACATCGTCAAAATCCTGATGACTCGTTTCGATAAATGTACCATCCAACGAGTCTTAAGCGAAGCGAACACGCAGGCAGACGATCTAGCGGTTCTAGGGATGACTCGGGTCTTGGAAGTCAATGAAGACATTACATTGATGTTTATGATAAAACGGACAATAGAGAGGGTCGACATAGTCAACAACATCAAGTTATTTACGGACGAGTCATGGAAGCAACCATTTTTAGATGACTTTTTCGGAGCCTAAAATCTTTCTAAGGTTAGTGAATTTATTATTATAGACGACGTTATGTTCAAAAGGTCAAAATCCAGACTGTATCACAATCATTTTCCACCCGACGAAGCAAACGTAGTTCCTCAAAGTTTTGATGACGGGGGGTGGGGGTGGTGGAAATCCTATTCAAAACCAAAGGAACGAGTCATCACATTAGGACAGAATGGTTCGGCGAGATGTTTCAAATCGTCGGACAGAGACAAATTGCTTAAAAGTTCAAACGATAGATAGGTTTTGACAAATCGGAATGTAGGACAAAATGGTTCGACAAGATGATTCGAATCGTCGGACAATTACGTATTGCTTGAAAGTTCAAGATGTCAGATAGGTTTTGACAAGTTGGAATATAGTACACTTAACTTTGTTTCATTCTTAACCTACTATATTTTACATATAAATGATCATTAATTTAAGCATCGGAAGGCTTTTGGTTTTTAACCAATGGTCATCCTCAACAAATTCTATTTATACATGAATAATCAACAACGATAAGGACGATGTCCTGACACACGTCAAACAAAACCTTACAGGAACGTCAAAACATAAATGACGGGGCTTGCACAATTAAAAGCCTTACACAAACGTCAAAACATAAATGACGGGCTTGCTTAGGCCTTACAAAAACGTCAAAACATAAATGGTGGGGCTTACAAGGGAAGAAATGGGTTTTCACCTCTTATAAAGATGAGTGTAAACACCACAAATTCTATACAAATGTTTTGGCCAAGACTATACAATAGAAGCACAACAGAAAGGAATGCTTCAAAAGCATAACACAAACAATGAGAAACTCCAAAACAAAAGGAGACGACACTAATGACATCGAAACCAACCTTAAGAATTCATGTTTAGGCTGACAATATAATTAAAGTACAATCGAAATAGTGTTCAATGTTTTCCCCAAGACATAAGGCACACTCAAGGAGTAAAATTTGTCACCTGCTCAACAAGGGATGAAGTCACTATTGCCAAACCGAATGGTCAATATCAACATGGACAGAGTTACAATTTATTACTACGTCCAACACAACAATATTGACATAGTGACAACGACATATTCAATCAAAAAACAAGTCGACGAAAGTTTTTTTTAACCCGGAAGGCAAACCACCAAAATCAGTGGGGCAAATGCCGGGGAACATTTGCCAGGATTTTATTGAGAATAATTAAAAGTACAAGAGAAAGGGGGACTAGGCCAAAACCTTTCTAGAAGAATACATCGAAACACAAGTCATACAAGAAAAAATCAAAAAGCAACAATTCGGGGGGCTATACCCGATCCAAAAGAAAATACAAACAAAAAGAAGATTACCATCTAATAGAGGGAATGCAAAAATAGTCCATATAAAAAGCTCTCCTAGCCCGAATGGGAAGCGCTGTTGGGCTGATAAACTTTTTAATAGAGCCCATATGGTCTCGGGCCAAAAAATGTGCGGTCCAATTACCTTCTCTCATGGTATGCCCGATCTTCAGGTTATTATTAGCCAAATTTAGTCTAGTTTCTTGAATTAGGTCTGACCATCTTCTTACATCCCCTTCTCGTAGCATGTCCAAAGCCAAGGATGAGTCGGTTTCCACCTGAAAGCCAACAAAGCCATCCTCCACCGCTCTTCGAATTCCCTCGACCAACGCCAGAATTTCTACTTCAACCGGCGATGATTCGATGAAGCAACAATCGGGAAGCTAATAGCCCAGACCAACTCACCAGCTTTATTCCGTATCACAGCACCACCAGAGGATTCTCCAGGTAGGTATTTTGCATCCACATTCATTTTAAAATGAGTAGTAGGTTTCCTCCAACGAATTATCTGAATCGAATTCTCTCTGGCTGAGAAATTAGGTGAAATAATTTGCTCCTCCTTCAAAATGCTATCCAGCGTAGTGTTTTTCATTTTAGGAAAAGACCAAGCCCAAGCTCTCGTATAGGTTTTAATTTCTGCAATAAGCTTGTTTGTGCCTAGTACACTGCTCCCTGAGTTATGGCCCCAAACAATACTAGCATATGTTTTCCAAATCTACCAACAAATAATTCCTGCCATGTTGTGTTTAAATGTATCCATCACACTTTTGGAACCCGCTTTCAGCCACCAATTTCTGAAAACCTGCATAAGATTACCATTGACAGGGATAGGGATTCCAAAAAATTTCATGAAATGATGCCAGATTGGCTTGATAGTGTGACAATGATAAAAAAGATGTTCCATATTTTCAGAATGATTTCTGCACATAACACACATAGAGGGTTCAAGGACCAATCCAAACCTCTGTAAGAAATCAGAAGTAGGAAGAAGCCCCTTTACTATCTTCCAATGAAGCAATTTCACCTTAAGTTCTTGCTGGGGATGCCAAATATGATTATAGGCAAAAGTGGAGTCATACTTTTCCCTGACTTCTTCATAGGCTGATTTAAATGAATATTGACCACTAACTTCATCATTCCAGATCAAAGTACCAGTACCATCAACAGAGCACAAAGGAGTAGCTAATTCATGAACACTACAGATCCTTCTCCATATTGCAGAATCATACACCTTAGGTAACATACTATCAATCCTTTGATATCTATTTCTAATGAATTCAGCCCATAAGGACTCCCCTGTCCTCCATTTCCACTATATTTTGAGGGCAAAGGCCTTGTTTATATGATATAGGGATCTAATTCCCAGACCACCTTCCTTAGTAGGATAGCACAGACTTTCCCAATTGGCCCAATGATACTTCTTCCTATCCCCCTTAGAACCCCAAAAAAGGAGGCCATTTTACTGTTCAGAATCCTTATCACCTTTTTAGGTAAAGAATCAACTGCCATGATATGAAGGGGAATAGTATTGAGAACATATTTGATAAGGACAAGCCTTCCCCCTCGTGACAATAGTTTTTGCTTCCAAGGAGATAGTTTATTTTCAAACTGAGTAATGATATGACCACAATAACCAATTCTATTTATTCCTTTGTGCAGATGAGCCCCTAAATATTTGATGGGAAGAGAATCTTGCTGCATGCCCAAAAGGTTTTTAATGCTAATCTGTCTGCCAGGTAAGACCTTGCCACAAACAAAGGAACTTTTTCCATAATTAACAATCTGACCTGAGGCTCTTTGGTACTCCTCCAAAAACCTTTCAAAAGCCAATAAAGATCTAGATTCTCCATTAAAAAAGATCAGCAAATCATCAGCAAACCCTAGATGGTTAACTGGGAAACCCTGATTACCCATCCAATAGGGTTTGATTTTTCCAGAATTGAAAAGGCAATTTATTCCTCTTGAAAGAGCTTCTGATGCTATAATAAACAAAAAGGGTGAGAGAGGATCCCCTTTCTTAACACCTTTATATGGTTTAAAGAAACCATGAGGTGAGCCATTAACCAAGACTGAAAAATAAGTGACTTTAAGATTATTAATAACCAGAGTGACAAAAAGATTGCTAAAACCAAACTTATGTAAAATTTCCTTCAAAAACTCCCAAGAAACCCTATCAAAAGCTTTACCCATATCTAACTTAATAATCATGTTAGATCCTCTAACCTTCTTATCAATGTTGTGCACCATCTCCTCGGCAATTAAGATCTGTTCTGAGATGTCCCTGTTTTTCATAAAACCAGCCTGCTCTCTTGAGATTAATTTGGGCATAATGGGAATCAATATGTTGGCCAGAATTTTTGTACAAATTTTACAGATAAAATTTGATAAACAGATTGGTCTGAAATCAACAAAAGAGCTGGCCTTCTCCTTTTTAGGAATGAGTGTGATCAGAGTGTTGGCCATCCCTTTAGGAATAGTATGCCCCATAAAAAAACTCCTGTGCAGCCATAAGGACATCATTTTTAACCACATGCCAACTTTTTCTAAAAAACTTTCCATTATATCCATCAGGACCAGCAACATTATTCTGGTTGAGTCCCCAAACAACATCTTTTATTTCTTCTAATGAGGGCAAAGTAGTCAACATGGCATTATCTACATTACTGACTAAATTTGGAATGTTCTGCAGAATGTCAGTAATATCACTTACAGGACTTGAGGAGAATAGATCAGAGAAATAATCCACTGTTGCTTCACCAATTTCCTTCTGATTTGTTAAATTGTGCCCTTGGGAGTTAGTAATTGAGGTAATGGTCTGAAATTTGTTTTTTATTTTCACATAAGAGTGAAAAAATTTAGTATTTGAATCTCCCTCCTTGATCCACTTAATTTTAGCCCTTTGCTTCCAGAATTTTCTCTCCAAACTGCACTTATTCAAAAGTAAACTCCTTTTATAAGCCAGGTCTTCCCTAGAAGCATCAGAAGGATGATCTTCAAAATTCTTTTCAGCCATAAGAACCTCTCTTTCACAACTTTTAATATCAGCAAAAATATTGCCAAAAACATTTTGATTCCAAACTTTCAAGTCCTTCTTAAGACTCTGCAGTTTAAAAGTTAGTCCTCTCATACCTCCCCCTGTAGAGTAGGATTTCCATTTTTGAGACACAAAGTCCATAAAATCAGAGTGCTTGACCCACATGTTTTGGAATCTAAAAGGTTTGGGACCATTGTAAGAGACCTTATCAAATTGCAGTAACAATGGGTTGTGGTCAGAAGGGGACTTGGGCAAGATAGAGATCTGGATTTTGTCAAACTTGTCCAAGAAGATAGAATTAAGCAGGCACCTATCCAGTCTTCTCCAAACCCATCCATTAGCTCTAACTCCAGCCCAAGTAAATTTTGGCCCATTATGAGGCAAATCAATCAGATTGCTAGAAGCCATGCAGTCATTAAAATCATGTATACCCCTTATGATTGCAGTAGAACTTTCCTTGTGCTCACTATAACATGCAATAGCATTGAAGTCTCCACCTACCACCCAAGGTAACACCATGGAATTAGATATATCAATCAGACCCTCCCATAGATCCCTTCTAGCAATATAAGTATGTAAGCCATAAACTGCAGTCAACCAGCCCTCAAACAATTGACTATCAACCTTAAAATGAGTGAATTGAGGATGCCAAACAACCTGAGAAATGTCCATATAGGTTCTATCTCAGAAAACCCAAATTTTATTAATATGGGATATCAGAACATCAGAAAAACCCAGTAAAATCTTGTAATAATCAGCCCTATGTCCTTGGACCATAGGCTCAATAATAACAACCAACTTCAGTCTCCATTGAGTGACTAGGGAAAGTAGTCTAGAGCTGGAAGACTCTAGACCCCTACAATTCCAAATTATACAATTCATTTGGAGGGTATGTTGGTAACCTCCTTAGCTGCACTTCTAGTAAATCTCCTTGGTTGAGCTTCAATCTCTGGCTGTTTCTTCTTTTTATTTTTCCTACTCACTTCAATGAACCCCCCTGCCTCCTCCTCATAATTAACAGGATGTGTTGTCTCATCAAGATTGACAGGTTCTGATTCCTCCTCAGCATTAACAAGTTGTAAATCCTCCTCAGAATGAAAAGGTTGTGATGCCACTATATTTTCAGTATTGGTAATTTGTGATGCCTCCACATTCTGAGTAGATTGGTGAATCTTCTGTGCATCTTCCTCTGAAAGGTGAATCTTCTTTGCTTCTTCTGCCAACTTTTGGCTAACTAGAATCTCTGCTTTTGACCTGATTTCCTCCCAGTTTTCCTTGAGATTTTGAAAGAATTTTTGTTTTCTCTTCTCACCATCAGAATAATAAGCTTTATTAACTAGATCTTGATCAAAATCCAGTAGTTTATAAAGCTCCTTCAAATTCAGATCATCCTTGGCCAAAATCAGATCATCCTTAGCCATCTCAGTGGCTAAAATCTCCCCCTGAATGACGGATTGATATTCGCGCTCCGTTAGACAGATGAAGAGTTGATATGTGTGTCTTGTCACACGAGTGATGGGTTAACCGACACGTGCCGTCGGATGGATGATGAGTTGATAGGCGTGATCGTAAAAAATGAGAAATATAAATTCTTTCAAATTTTCGACAAGTTGCTGCTCAATGGCTCGACGTGTGAATCATACACATCAACTTCTCGAAAGAGGGCAATTGTTGGACCAAATATTTGACGGTTTGATTCTACATTTTTGGAAATTGATCATTGATGGGGTTTAATCCAACTATGAGAGCATATGAAAATATGGCAGCGTGAGGTAGTATTCTATTATCCGGAGTTCGGTCCCTTGATAGGAAGTTTACAGGAAGTATTTATAGACTATAGGAACTAGTATTCTAGGAGAAAACTGATACAATAAATATTATTAATACACTTTTAATCAAATAAGACTCCTGTAATGTTTTGGACGTTGTGCAATGATGGTTCCTTTAAGTCCACATTCCTTCTGTTATTCCTGTCTGCTGCCAGATAGCTATGCATGAATGATAGCTTGAGGTCTGCTGTCCAGTCTAGCCTGGTTGTGGGTTCCTCTCGTGGGTCTGATTCCTAATTAGGCCCAATAGCTAATTAATATTAATCCTGTTTGGGGGCTGATCCCGTTTAGGGCTTGATCCCGTTTATGGGCTTGATCCCGTTGAGGGCTTGATCCCGTTGAAAGCTTGATCCCGTTATGGGCTTTAGCTGTAATTCCGTATTGGGCAATGGTTGGAGTCCACGGTACCATCAATTATGAAGAGAATGTTGGCAGTTAGGATGTTCTTTATGTATTAAAACAATCATTAATGTAATTAAGGAAGGAATTCATTATAGCCGGCCAGTCTTTACGATGAGTCGTCAAACCATCGGACCAAATCATCATACAATGACGGACCGAGCGAGACGTAACATTATTAACATTTATTGACTATATTCAGGACTGCAAGATAATATCAAGAAGAAGAGAATACAGGCTGGTACAACTTGTCAAAAATTTTGATAGTTGATAAGTCCGTATTTTGACACACCTTTGATGCGTGTTGAGATCGGCTTGGTATTTTTTGAGTCAAAATCAAGGAATTAAGCCCAACATTGGCATTTGAAAAGTATTCGGGACGAGTCATGACACAGTTTTTAGAGTTGATTAGGAGCATTGGAGGTCAATGAGGTGTTAAAGATGAAGTTTTGAAGACAAAAGAGCTCTAGAATTGGCTACGGGATCAAAAGAAAATCAATAGAGCTTGAAAACGGCGGTCAGGATGACGTTCTGTCAATCATTCAAGCACATCGTTTTTTAGAAACATTCAAATAACACGACTCAAGTTCCATATAAAATATAACTTCAAGGGATACAAATAATATGAAGACACCATTATGAGAATCTGAGAGTAGCAAGGTGAAAACAAACGATGAAGTCAGATAATCTATGTTGAGATTTTATGGCAATTGTGAGCTTGTTGTCTTTCTCCTACTCATCACCAGCTCCTATCGGGGGTAGGAGTATCCCAGATAGCCTTGGTAGATGTGCACTTCTTGATCCTTGTGAAGTACTTGTCATCAATGGGCTTGTACAAAATGTCCTTGGCTATGTTGTCAAGATTGTACTTCCTTCTTTCCTCATTTGACCACTCATGACGAAGCTTAGTGATCATTTGGGGTTGACCACTGCCAGCTGTGTATTCAGGATTGACCTTGGTGAACTCAGTGAAAGGACATGCATCTAGGACTTCCCACATTTCATCGTGTAGTGCGCAGAGATGGGCCTTCATGCGTATCTTCCAGTCATCGAACTTGGTAACTTAAAACATCAAATTCTTTGAAAGAGTGTTATCCATAATAAGAGATTAAAGGAGGCTAAAACAAGTGGATCTCTATTCAGCGAGTAACCTAAAAGATTACAAGAACGAGAAGGCTCTGATACCACTTGTTGGTCCCGTTTATAGTGGGAACAGTCTAGAGGGGGTGTGAATAGACTGTTCAGGATTTTCAAACTTTTGTCCAAGACAACACTGACTTATCAGCGATGGTCTGATTGTGGTGACAGAGAAGGTCGAGTTCTGGTGTCAGATTTGGACCTGGCAGCGGATTGGGTTCTGTCCGGGTAGCCTCAGGAAAATACTAAGGCAAATGCCTTTCTGATAACTCTTAAGGAAGATCTGCTGTACACAGAGTCCAACCTATTAAGTCAAACAGTTAGAATCTTAATGTGCAGAAATAAATGCGTAAAGTAAATGACACTGGGGATTTTTATAGTGGTTCAAGGAACAACGTGTTCCTCTAGTCCACTGTTCTACTAAGCTTGCAAAAACAATAGTTTACAACGCTTTAGTCCCTAGAGCTTAAGAAGCACTCCTCGTCTTCTTCAAGCCTAGTTGCCACCCGGGATGCAGTCCTGCTTCCTGATGGCTGGTCTCGTTTCACTGAGTCTCTTGGAAGTATCCCCACTTCACTTACTCCAGTTAGTTTGAGACGTCCCTTCTTTTTCAAGAGGTGTTTGATTCAATATCAGTTTTCTCCAACGTAGCTCCTTCATAAAGGATGAATAGATGAGGCTTTCGAAGTGTTGAAGAACTGGAGGAACAATTCTGTTACGTTGGAAAGAAAAGATATGAAGTTTAAATCTTTTCCAACGTTTTGTGTGTTGCTCGTGATGAATAGAATTTGAAGTCTTTGAGCGTTTGAATATTTTCTCGTAGTAGAATTTTTGAATCGTTGTTTTTCCAATCCTTCGAAGTGTATCTTATATACTGGGAGCAGTCTTCCCGTTGGAGTGTAGAAGACAACTTCATTAAATGCTTGTACTGTTGATTTGACCGGTTGGACCTTCGACTTGCTATTTTGGGGGCGAAAGGATGTCCGCATGGTCAATCATCAACTTTAAATATGTCTTCGTACGTACCGCATTAATTGAGCATTTAATACGTGTACAGTAGGCCATGTTCCGTCGAATGGCTCCTAGCCGTTAGGGAATTTCCCGTTAGTTTCACGGCCGTTGGAATGTGCCTTCGAATTCTGCTAAGTAAGAGCAAGTCTGATGAGGCTCTCTGGTTCAAACTCTGAAGACCGCCTCTGATGCCAAATCTGGTACCCAAATCTGGTAGCTTCTCTGATGAGCAACTCTGGGAGCAACTCTGATCAGAAAGATAAAGAGGGTCTCTGGCAAGTCGACTATGCTAATACTTACAAAGGAAAATTTCTAATACAAAATTGCTAATGGGGTACTTTAAAATTCTAGTTAACCTAGCATCATCAAAATATAAATACATTTATTCCTTACACATTGTGATTATTTGCTAATCTCTCTTCCAATTCCTTGATGATTTTGTCCTTGTCTTTTGAGGAATGAGTTTGACAAGTACATGAACAAGGAGATATAGCGTTCATTGTTGTTGATTGTTGAATGTTGACCGTAGACGTGAGTTTGATTGAAGTTTCTGCAATTTTGTGGACCTTGAAATGTAGCTTGGACCTTGAGAAAAATAGTCTTAACCTTGAGACTTTTTTTAATAAATAATTATATATATATCTATATATATATATATCTATATATATATATATATATATATATATATATTTTAATCTCAAGGTTGACTCTTGGAAGCTTTGATTGTAAGGTTGACCTTTGGTGTTGGAACTTTGGACCTTGAAGTTTGAAGTGGCTCAAAACTAGCTCTTGAAAATAAATGGATGAAAATGTGTGCTTTTCATGTGAAAGAGAAAAGGAATCTTTTTAACAATCCCACACATAAACTCCTTGTAAATTTTTGAGCCTATATATATGGACCATTCCTTCCTTAGTATTAAAAGGTGAAGGAGAATAGGGGAGCTCTCACGCACATGGGATTTCGGCTTTCAGTTCAAAATTGAATTTTGCGGTTCTCAAAAGACAATTTTGCCCCTCTTTCCTTTTTTTAAATGGGATCCGGAAATCTTCATCTCGAGAAATGCTTATCGAGTTCCCTAAACTCGAGACTAAACCTCGAGATCCTTTTCTCGAAGCCTGAATATCGAAATCTGCTAAAATATCGAGATCCTTTAATTTTTTCGAAGCCTGAATATCGAGATCCTTTTCTCGATGCCTGAATATCGACATCTGTTAAAATATCGAGATCCTTGTCGTTCTCTCTGAATATCAAGATCTTTTCTCGAACCTTAAATGTCGAAATCCTTTCTCGAACCTTAAATGTCGAGATCCTTCAAATACAAAATTTCGAATTGTGAAAAACTGAAAACTGTTCCGAGAAGTCCTCAATGTCGAGATTCCTCCTGCATCAATTTCAAGTCAAAATCCTTCATGTAACCTGTACAAACCTTGATATCAAGATCTCAATGTCGAGATCTTCAAAACGTAGAGATTACATAAATAAAAAAAAGGTATTCTGCTGAATCGTTAGATGATGGCGATTCCAACTGTGTAACTTTTACAGATTTTCGTTCACAAACAAGATTACTGTTAGGAATATTTTATGGTGTCCAATCTAATTAAATATCTTTGTATTTGTGTAGTTATTAATTAAATGTGTAATACGGGCCAAAAATGTTTATCAGCCCGTTAGCTTCTTTGTAATCCATAAGTTAGCCAACTTCTCCTATAAAAGGAGACTAACTTATGGAAACCCTAAGAATAAAAAAAACGATTTGAGAGGCTTGAGAGTGCGTAGAGGCGAGATAGAGAGATAGATTTTCCGCTGCTCTCCTTCTCGAGGGAGAGCATCGGCCATTATCACGGTACATCAGATTCGTTGAATATCTCATATCTTTCTATCTGCTTCTTCTTCTTTATCTGCTATGATTGTGTGATTGTTTGTATACTGGGTCTCTCAATTGGTATCAGAGCCGAGGCGTGAAACAGGTTGAATGTATCTGTGATTTTCGTATCTATCGAAGAACTGCTCTGCTTTTCTTCTATTTTTCTTTAATATAGATATTTGCTCCTGTAAATCTGTAATCATGTTTGTGAACGAAAATCTGTAAAAATTATATTGTTGGAATCGCCTTTCAAAAACGATTCTACAGCATATCTCTATTTTCGATTTCTGCAATTTTTCAATTTCAAAGATCTCTACATTGAGATCTCGAGATTATACTTTTACATGGCTGCAGAAACGATTTCGAACTGAAAATGATACAGGAAGAATCTCGACCATCAGGGCTATTCAGAACAGTTTTCAGATTTTCAAAATTCGTATTTTTCATTTTGCAGGATCTCGACATTTTGAGGATTTTGAAATTTGGGATTTCGAAATTTGGGATCTCGACATTTTGGGATTTCGATCTTTGAGATTTCGATATTCTGAAAGATTTCGAGATTTTAGGAATTTCTCGATGTTTTGAATCTTTCAAAGTTTGCAGTTTCTTAGAACTCATAATTTTTCGAATCTTGACATTCTTTGCAGTTCATCGAAGCTTTACATTATAGGATTTCTGAATTATTCCCTGTTTATCAAAGTTTTTAGAAGTTTTCGATGTTCTGCTGCTTTTCAAACAACAAGTTTTCTATATTATGAGGTTTTCGAAACTCCAAAGTTTTCGATGTTCCAAACATTTTTAAATTCTGAAGATTTCGAAGTCTCGAGATTTTGTTTTGCAGGTGGATTTCGTCATTATTCTTCGAGGCAAACTCGAGATTAAGATATCGACGTTTAAACCCCGAGATTGTAATCTCGAAGTTTAAACCTCGAGATTGTAATCTCGAAGTTTAAACCTCGAGATTGTAATCTCGAAGTTTAAACCTCGAGATTGTAATCTCGAGATTTAAACTTCGAGATTAGGATTTCGAGGTTTTGCCTTAGAATTTTGTTTAAACTCCACCTGCTCTCGATATTCAACATCGAGAACCTCAACTTCGGAGAAATTTCTCAAAAACTGAAAATTTCGAGATTTTCAGCGCCATCGCACTGTTTTGCCCATAACATTTGACTCGGTGGTCCGTTTTAAGCAAACTTTCTTTTGATGGAAAGCTAAAGAAAAGATCTACATTTTTTCTAGGGGTGTACCCCAGAACCCTTTTTCACGCGCCATCACGCGCAGTCCTTGAGGGTCAAAACGTTCGTTTTCCGACAAACTTTGTAAATCACTGATGTCAAGGTCAAAACTTAGGCAAATCTCTTCAAATTCTTTCAAAGTCAACCCTAAGGTCAAAGATTTTATAAACTACACCACAGAGGTCCGAAAATCGTAGATAATTCAATCAACCTTGTGTCAACGGTCATTCTACAACAATCAACAATCAACTGTTGAAGCCTCCCCTAACTCATCAACATTGTGTGATCCTCAAACGTGCTGAAATTCCAAATGATGAGCTAAAGGAAACCGTCATGTGTGGTACTTGTTCAGATTGATCCACACACATGGCGGGTATGACGAGCTGTGAGCAATCAACTCTTGCACATTCTGAGGGGGAGTTTCAATTTTCTCCTCCTGACGCCTTACACCGACAAAGCAAGAAATCTCTCAACGGATGCAACATTTTAGGGGGAGTGTTCAATGTTATCTTCCCCGGTGCCTAACAATGACAAAGCATACTGAGTGCTCCAGTTGAGGGGGAGTACAGAGAGAATCAATGAGAGAAAATGTTCCTATGACTTAGTAACACAACTATGCCTACCCAAGAGACAAAGCCGAGAGTAAGTGAGTGAGTGAGTGAACATTATGAGCGTTAGGAAGCAGAAGGCTCAAGTGAGCAAGAAAAACAATAATCAATGATGAGTCTGCTACCTCAACTGCTTGCTATCCATTGAACATTTACTCCTAGCCACTCAAATACTCTAGACAATTCCCAAATAGGTTCAGGGCTGATTTAATCAAATCCCGGGTAGAATTTACTGCATCTTGTCCAACAGTGCATGTTGAACCCTACCCAAGACCACTCACTTGTCTCCCAACAGACAGGTGTTTAATCATATTTCACGGGGGACCTCATCTCTCATTACTTTCTTTTTCTGAGGCAAGTGATACTGACTACAGTGGCCTCAGCCCCATGCCACTGAACTTTCATTGATCACGTCGTGTCTAGTTACCTCACTCCCAAATGTTTTGAATTTTCTAGGACACAGACACACTTTTAGAGTCAGTTGCAAGTGTTCTTGACTTACGAGAACTTCCACAGGGCTCATCTTTTACAGATGTAGACCAATAATTGGAAGGAAGTCCTCCTGTTGCAACATAAGAATCACCAACATTTTCAGGCCATTGCTTTAGAGTTTATCTCTATAGTGATGAAAACGGGTGTCTACACGACCCCAGGGGGCTACGTTATCATTTTACCTTTTTGTTTGTTTTTCTGTTTTCTTTTCCAGTTCGAATAAAAGAATAAAAGCATGACGTCCCAATTCATCGGATCGTTATGAGGGGGAGAGTGGTCCGCATGCGATTTACTCTAAAAAATCATTCTCGGATACTTCTCCTCCAACACAAAAAACGACGACTCTCTAGTCTCTAAAATCATCCAAACTGCCAAGTCAGCTTCACATCAAATGGTCAGCTACGCTCACAAGACAATCATCATTTTCCGCTGTGCAACCGATTTGTTCTCCTCAAAAGCATTCACCTCAAATAATCAAAAGACTACATTGTGGAGGGGACAAAGGTCAGATACTCAAATTGTTAAAGATGAATTCCATGGGCGTCTCCTATTCTCCAAAGAATATTCATTCTAGAGGTGTCACCAGACTTCATCCAAGCTAATCAAGAGCAACTTCTGGAAGGCAACGACTACATGCAAGATACTGAAGATCCCTCAACCCCCTCGGCATCAAAGATCAAATTGCCAAGAAGACATCAAACGGGAGATTGCAAAGATTTTTTCAGAAAGCCTTCTCAAGAAGTCAAGTTCAAAGACAAAGGAAGCTGAATAACAACAAAGACAAAGATATCTACGCTGCAATGCTGATTCAACACGATTGAACACCAAGGAGGAGATTGTTAGGAATATTTTATGGTGTCCAATCTAATTAAATATCTTTGTATTTGTTTAGTTATTAATTAAATGTGTAATACGGGCCACAAATGTGTATCAGCCTGTTAGCTTCTTTGTAATCCATAAGTTAGCCAACTTCTCCTATAAAAGGAGGCTAACTTATGGAAACCCTAAGAATCGAAAAAACGATTTGAGAGGCTTGAGAGTTCGTAGAGGCGAGATAGAGAGATAGGTTTTCCGCTGCTCTCCTTCTTAAGGGAGAGTAACGGCCATTATCACGGTACATTAGATTCGTTGAATATCTCATATCTTTCTATTTGCTTCTTCTTTATCTGCTATGATTGTGTGATTATTAGTATACTGGGTCTCTCAATTACATGAGCTAAATCTTTAAAACAATGAAAGAGAAATAATAGAGCATTTCTTCGTCTGATATTCTCTCGACTGGCTCCGAATTTTGCAGAAATTCTTCAATCGATTTCTCGCTCGGCTCTGATACCAATTGATAGTCCCAATATCATCCAACAATCATACAAGCAATATATCGAGTAGAGAAGAAACGATGATCCGATTCAATACCAAACAAAGATTTAGAAATACACAATAGGGTATTGAGAAGGGAATATGAGGCTCTCTCTCACTCTAAAATGATATGTGCGTTAAAGGCTTGTACGAGACTCGGGGTTTGCTTAAGTTAGCATCCTTTTATACATAAGGATGTCTAACTTAAGGCTTACAAGTGGGCTAATGGGCTGAAATACATTTATGGCCCATATTACACATTTAATTAAGAACTACACAAATACAAAGATATTTAATTAGATTGGACACCACAAAATACTCCCAACATGGTCCAACCTGTCGGATCCCCACCCACTGCCCTAAGGATCGCCATGACTTGTTGTACTGTTGTTCAACACATTGATGTGATAGAGGTAGATCAGAAAGACATTGGGGCAGAAGTGCAATCCATAAATGCCAACTTAGATGATATCCCTATCCTGGACAAACTGACACAAAAGGTTATGGCATCAGACGTACCACCGCTTAATCCCGATTCATGGGGGGAGGCACTGCTGATTCAATAGGCGGAACGCAGCCCCAACCAAGGGTCTATGATCGCGTCACTGACGCTACCAGCTTTTGAGAGGTGGGTTATAGGGTGGCTCGCAAGAGTCAATCAACAATTTGAAATCCATCAAACCCAATCCGAGTTGTAGGTAGCGTCCGCCATGGTAGCCATGGAGGGTCCATCTCTGTATTGGTTTTCTTGGACACGATCGTGGAAAACAGATATCGCATGGGAAGAGTCTCACAAGCCCTTGTAGACCATTTTGATACTCGGTTCAAGGGGAGCACGTTCAAACGGTTGGTCGATGTTAAGCAGATAACTAGGGGTCGTGGATGACTATATGAACGTGTTTGTGCAACTTGTCAGTCAGGTCCCAGGTTTGAGTGATGCCCATTATTTGGGGTACTTCATGAAAGGGTTGCGGAACACAATTTGCAGTTCCTTATGACTTTTACGGCTGGCTGATTTGGAAGTTGTTGTGGAGGATGCAAGAGATATAGAAGTCAACTTGGCCATACAGTTACGAGGGAGAACAAAACAGGGTTACAACATTCAGTAGTTGTGACACCGCACCCGAACGTCCATGAAATTCAAATTTAATTTCAAAGCTTATGTATTGAATTTCCCTATTTTCGAACAATTGTAAAACGATTGAAGTTTTACAGAACATATGATTAATCATATTACTATTTGGGCTCATATAATGATAATGGACTTCTAAATAATTAATTGGGACATATTATGATATTGGGGCCCAACTTTCTTAAATAAAGATATACAACCCCTCGATACAATGTAAGAGCGGTCGGGCAGCCCAAATGTTATTTTGGGCCTAACCTGCTAAAACTAGAAATTGTTCAAGAATGGCGTCCTAGACCCATTGGAGGGTGACCCACAAGGTTGGTAGACCAGATATATAAATATTAATGTCATAAATTAGTGATGGAATGATTGGAGAAGAATACAAATGCATATGGCCCCATCTTTGACATTATTAGGCTAAATAATGGGAGTAAGGTTTTCTTTTGTAATTATACGTCAAATAAATTATTGGGACCACCCTACACATATTAGAGATCAGTAATATGATGTAGAAGGTTGACTTGATCTAAATAAATTGGGGAGAGTACAAAAGTACATCTTATGACAAAAGACAAAAAACAATAAGACCCATTTTCCCACTTTTGGAAGTATTGATAGATATTTTGCTCCCAAAATAATTGGGGAACACCATTATGCGACTCATCTCTTCCTTAAGCCTACAAGTCAAGGAAATTAATGTTAGGGGTCGGTCCTATCTGACTTTGGGGGCTGGACTTGGCAGAGAAATTAATGGGGGAGACCCACCTTGTTAAATTTCGCACAAATCATGGGGGTGATTTGTCTCCATCCATACTTGGAGTTTTACTCGACCAAATGAGGTGTATAAGGTGTCCCTGCATAGAACTCGAAGTATAGTTGACTTATTGGGTGGTTTCTGTGCGAAGAGAGAGATAGTTTCAGATAAAAATCGAGTTTGAGTGAACTGCTGCGCATAAGCTCGAGCAGGGAGACGGAGGTGTTGTCAGGTTCGTATCTTGAGCTCCAGTTATTCAAATAGGGCGTGTGAGGTGTCTACGGAACGTTCTAGAGACGAGGAATCCTTCAAGGTCTGTTTTGCATCAAACGGAGTTGTGAAAGGCCCTCCAAATTGTCTAAACAAAACACAACCTCGCAGAACCGGATCTTCCTTTCCAAAGTGAGTCTTAGCTCCAAAACCTTTCTTTTTCATTTTCCAAATGATATGAAAGGTTGGCGGAACTATTGTACACTATTTCAAGTGTACATAATGTTATTATAAGGTTACCTTATTTGTTGTAAAGGTTAGATGCTAACCTAGAGCAATCTTGGAAGAACTAGGAAACGAGTTCGCCGGAAAACACCCATTCTAGGGGCTGTTTTTCGTACCGACGTTAGGGGTTGAGCTAGCAGCTTGAGGAGGATGCTTAACACTCATATTTAAGCAAGGGATCAATTCTCAAACCCCCTTGGCCGAAGTTTGAGCATTGGGTTGAGAAGGAACAATTTAAAGCTCATTTGAGGTGAGGATCGACATCTAGTTGCTTACAACTTGTAGGTCAAGCATGAGATTACCTAAATGTATAAATCATGTTTTTCATGGATTATAATGACTGATTATTGATGAAATATTTATATATTAGATAAGGAATGAAATTGCAAATGATTTGGGAATCATATTGATAAAAATGGAGTTAAATGAACTATTGTGTGAAATGGGCATTTTTACTCATGTGTGAATTGTGTAGCTACATAAATGATGATTTATGTATTACATTGGATGATTAAGTTGCTGATACATATCTCTAAATATGTAGGGATTTACAAATGAAATATATGATTGATGGGAATAATCTTAATAGTATTGAAATACTAGTTAATGATGGTTTGTAATTGTTAAGGAATTGAATCTAAGGATTTGATTGTACGTGATGTACTTGATTGTGGTTCAAGTGACTAAATTGACGTAAAATGATATAAGATCGTGATAAGGCATTCCGTAAGGATGTTCAAAATATATTATTGATATTACAATTCTAGGCATAGCGAGTGCTTAGGAATTGGGGGTTTATGCCAATGTAAGGAGATGTAGTTGAGCCCGATGCTCTAGAATTGCATTAGGTAGACATAAGGTTTAGGTCTATGCCAATGTAAGGAGATTTACTTGAGCCCTATGCTCTAGAATTGCATTAGGTAGACATAAGATTTAGGTTCAGCCCATGTAAGGAGATGTACTTGAGCCCGATGCTCTAGAATTGCATGGGTGAACATGACATTGGAGATTGATGAAGGGATTAACTTGTGATTGATGTGAATGGTGATGTAGTCGAGTTGGACTCGAGAAATTCAAACATACGGGTTAGGGTTGAACCCTATGTATTGTCGTGACTAGGGGTCACGGGGTTTGGGTTATGTTTTGAAAATAAACCTTGGGCCTACGGGCCGACCAATTGACTTTATATAAAGTAAGTATATTTTGAAAAGGGGTTACGGCCTAGATTATATTATCACCCTATTTGAGGGTCTTGTGTTTGAAATACTTGTTGTATATCTATTAGATGCCATCCACACCAGCACTTTATATCCCTATAGAGTGCTGACCCCTTCGGGGGCATCCCACCACCATTTCAGGTTGAGGCTAGAGCTTGCTTCCTGTGCTCGTTGCTCGAGTGATCATCTTGGAGAGAAGACTTGGTTCGTGCTTTCTCCATTCTGTTTTGAACACTAATAAACATGCTCATGGATATTTTCACTATAGAGCCTGTGTGCTCATGTTTGCCCCGTGTGCCATTTGTTTTAAACTATGTTTTCCGTTGCGTATTGAATTGCTTATTATGTATGTTTATGGATGACTTATGTGTGAATGATATTTGAGACGCCTTGTATAATATGGGTGAGTTAGACTGCGGTTGACTATTCATATTGTACGGCGGATTGTCGACGTGTCCGGATAGGTCCGGGGTGTGACAATTTAATGGGTATCAGAGCCTTACTCCATAAACTTCATAATGAAGTCTTTAAATTCTCTTTTTTCAAAATGATTTTTGAAAACCATGAGCATAGGAAATGTTTTGTACTTAAGAACTTTTGGTGTTTGAGTTGCAAGGCCTCTAATTGTTAAGAAGGCGCCCTTAACGATTGGTATGTCGGTGACTTGGCCCAAGAGATGTCTTAAGTGCCTTTCTGTCAGTTGACATTCAAAACGAGTCTAATGACTCATTCCAAATATTTCTTTCAGCAATTGGGTCCGATGATGGAATTAAGGAAAGGGAGAACTCAGGAGGGTTTGCACCATGTGGAACCGGGCATGCCAACCGAGAAGAGTCCTTAATACCAAAGGTTCGCAAAATTCTAGAAGCTCAAATCGTGAATGATGGTCGTGTTGAGACCAAGAAAGAGTCACCTCATCAGGGTGACACAGAACCACTCTAGGCGTCAAGTGAGGGAGTAGATGGTCATACCGATGATGACGTTGATAGTGCGCCCATAGAACAAATGGGCATGGTCATAGATTGGCTTCAGCATGAACGTATGAGGCTTATACAAAAACGCCAAGCTAAGCAAGCTAGGGACGTACCCTTACTAGGGAAAAGGAAATGAGGAGACAACTCCCAAGGACATTCTAGGAGGGTAAAAGGTTCGAGAGCAACTAAGTGCAACAATTGCAAGAAGCATCACCCGGGAAAATGTCGTGACCCTCCTAGATGCTACCAATGCGCGAACACCGGGCACATGAAGATGAATTGCCCACAACTGGGTGGAGCAAGAGCATCAGGACCAAGTAGTGCTACTATCGGGGCACAGAATCAATCCGGGGCTTCCCAAGCATCCAGGGGACAAGGGGAGCAAGCGCGAGTAACGCGCCATCCGTGAACCAGGGAAGGACTCAAGTCAGAGTCTATGCGATGATGGAGGCGGATGCTCAAGCTAACCCGGATTCTATTGCAGGTATTATCTCTTGCAAAATGGTATTTTACCCTAGTTTAGTTCATAAATTGAGGATATAAGTCGTAGGGATTGGGTGCGGGCCATCTCGGGGTCAAACCGGGGGAAAATCGGGCCAAAACTGGCTGAAACAGGGACGCACGATCGTGCGTCTAACCCCACACACGATCGTGCGTAGGGGGAAGTAGATCCGGGGTGTATTTTTCATGCATGCATGACCATGCGTGCCCCATGCACGACCGTGTGTAGACCCCCGTCGCCCGAAACTCGGTTTTTCCGCTCTGTTCTTCTACGATTGGACCCCCGTTTGATTTCAAACATTAATGTCAACGTAATAACCTCCAAAAAGGGTCAAAAGACAATAGAAGGTGTATCTTACATGGGACATAAATGGAGGAACGCTAAGGATTAATGGGAGAAGTGCACGAACCTTTATAATACCGGGGCGCAACGTTCATTCATGAGTGAGACGTTCACTGAGGACTTAGATATTGTTGGGAATATTTTATGGTGTTCAATCTAGTTAGTTATCTTTGTATTTGTGTAGTTATCAATTAAACGTGTAATACGGGCCACAAATGTGTATCAACCCGGGGGCTTCCTTGTAACCCGTAAGTTAGCCAACTTCTCCTATAAAAGGAGGCTAACTTACGGGAACCCTAACGATTGTAAGAGGCTTAGAGTTCAGAGGCGTAAAGATAGAGAGATATGGGTTGCCGCTGCTCTCCTTCTCCAGGGAGAGCAGCGGCCGGTTTTCATACGGTATACCAGATTTGGGTATAAACTTGTCGATTTCTTTCTATCTGCTTCTTCTATAACTGCTATATTTGTTGTTTTTTAAGTATTCTGGGATTATCAATTGGTATCAGAGCCGAGGCGTGAAACAGGTTGAATGTATCTGCGATTTTCTTGGATCTAACGAAGAATGCTCTGCTTTTCTTCTCTTTTTTCTTCATATAGAGTTTTGCTCCTGTAATCTTGTTTGTGAACGAAAATCTGTAAAAATTATACTGTTGGAATCGCCCTTCAAAGCCGATCCAGCAGCATAAACTCTTTTTCGTTTTCTGCAAACTTTAATTTTTTGGAGAACTCTCATGGTAATTCGAGTTTATGATTATACACTGCTGCAGAAACGATTTTGACTTGAAACAGATACAGGAGGGATCGCGACCTTCAGGGCTATTCAGAACAGTTTTCAGATTCTCAAAATTCGACAGTTTTTAAAACCGAGAGTTTGTAAACTCGCGGTCATGAACTCGAGTTTGTAAACTCGCGGTCATGAACTCGAGTTTGTAAACTCGCGGTCATGAACTCGAGTTTGTAAACTCGCGGTCATGAACTCGAGTTTGTAAACTCGCGGTCATGAACTCGAGTTTGTAAACTCGCGGTCATGAACTCGAGTTTGTAAACTCGCGGTCATGAACTCGAGTTTGTAAACTCGCGGTCATGAACTCGAGTTTGTAAACTCGCGGTCATGAACTCGAGTTTGTAAACTCGCAGTCATGAACTCGATCGAGTTTGTAAACTCGCGGTCATGAACTCGAGTTTGTAAACTCGCGGTCATGAACTCGAGTTTGTAAACTCGCGGTCATGAACTCGAGTTTGTAAACTCGCGGTCATGAACTCGAGTTTGTAAACTCGCGGTCATGAACTCGAGTTTGTAAACTCGCGGTCATGAACTCGAGTTTGTAAACTCGCGGTCATGAACTCGAGTTTGTAAACTCGCGGTCATGAACTCAAGTTTTAAACCTCGAGTTCTTACCTCGAGTTTTAAACCTCGAGTTTTTAAAAATTTGAGAGTTTTGGAATTGCGAGTTTTGGAATTTATTTCGAGTTTTAGGAACTCGATGTTTTGGATTTCGACATTCTAAAAAATTTCAGAATTTCCGGAATTTCTCGATGTTTTGAATCTTTCAAAGTTTGCAGTTTCTTGGAACTCATAATTTGAATCTTGACATCCTTTGCAGTTCATCGAAGCTTTACATTTTAGATATTTGAATGATTCCTTGTTTTTCAAAGTTTTAGAAGTTTTCGATGTTCTGATGTTTTTCAAACAGCAAGCTTTCGATATTATGAGATTCTTCGAAACTCCAAAGTTTTCGAGGTTCCAAACATTTTGAAATTCTGAAGATTTCGTCATTCTGAGGTCTGTTTTGCAGGAGGATTTCGTCATTACTCTTCAAGGCACACTTGAAATTAAAATCTCCTGATTTGGATTTCGAGTTTTTTTCCTTAGAATTTTGTTTAAATTCACCTGCTCTCGAAACTCAACATCGAGAACCTCAACCTCGAAGATTTTCCTCAAAAACTCAATTTTTGAGATTTTCTGCGACACCGCACTGTTTTTGCCATAACTTTTGACTCGGTGATCCGATTTGAGCAAAAATTTTTGTTGGAAAGCTAACGCAAATATCTACATTAATTCTGGGGCTACGCCCCAGAACCCAATCTCACGCGCCCTCACTCGCAGTCTTTGAGGGTCAAAACGTTAGTTTTCCGACAAACATTGTAAATCACCGATGTCCAGGCCAAAACTTAGGCAAATCTGTTCAAATTCTTTCATTGTCAACCCTGAGGTCAAAACTTTTCTAAACTTCAATGTAAAGGTCTGAAAATCGTAGATAATTCAATCAACCTCGCGTCAACGGTCACCTTACAACAATCAACAATCAACTGCTGAAGCCTCCCCTGACTCATCAACATTATGTGATCATCAATATGCTGAAATTCTACATGATGAGTTCAGGAAACCGTCATGTGTGGTACATGTTCAGATTGCTCCACACACATGGGGGGTATGACGAGCTGTGAGCAATCAAACCTTGCACATTCTGAGGGGGAGTTTCAGTTTTCTCCACCTGGCGCCTTACACCAACAAAGCAAGGAATCTCTCAAAGGATGCAACATTTTAGAGGGAGTGTTCAATGTTATCCTCCCCGGTGCCTAACAATGACAAAGCATACCGAGTGCTCCAGTTGAGGGGGAGTACAGAGAGAAAATGAGAAAGTAATGAGAGAACATGTCCCTATGGCTTAGTAAACCCAACTAAGCCTATCCAAGGGACAAAGCCGAGCGTAAGTGTGTAAGTGAGCGAGTGAGTAAGTGAACATTATGAGCATTAGGAAGCAGAAGGCTCGAGTGAGAAGGAAACAATTATCAATGATGAGTCTGCTACCTCAATTGCCTGCTATGAATTGACCATTTGCTCCTAGCCACTAAAATACTCTGGACTATCCCCATAGGTTCAGGACTGAATTTATTCAGATCCCAGGTAGAAGTCGCTACATTTTTTCCAAACGGCGCATGCACAACCCTACCCTAGACCACTCACTTGTCTCCCAACATACAAGTGTTTAATCATAGTACACGGGGAACCGCATCTCTCATTACTGTCTCCTTCCGAGGCAAGTAATACTGACTACAGTGGCCTCAGTCCCATGCCACTGAACTTTCATTGATCACGTTGTGTCTAGTTACTCACTCCCAAATGTTTTGAAATTTTCTAGGACACAGACGCACTTTTAGAGTCAGTTGCAGGTCTACATGACCCGCGAGAACTTCCATAGGTCTCATCTATTGCAGATGTAGACTAATGATTGGAAGGAAGTCCTGCTGTTGCAACATAAGAATCACCAACATTTTCAGGCCATTGCTTTAGAGTTTATCTCTATAGTGATGATAACGGGCGTCTTCACGACCCCGGGGGGCTACGTTATCTTCTTTACATTCTGCTTGTTTTTCCTGTTTTTATTTCTGCAGAATAAAAGAATAAAGGCATGACGCCCCGACTTATCGATTCGTCATGAGGGGGAGAGTGGTCCACATGCTGTTAACACTAAACAAATCATTCTGGGACACTTCTCTCCTCCAACACTCTCTCTACTATCTCCGCAACTCAAATGGTCAGCTACGCTCACAAGTCAACCATCATTATGTTCCATTGTGCCACCGACAAGTTCTCCTCTAAAGCATTCATTCCTAATAGTCAAAAAGACTACATTGTGAAGGAGACAGAGGTCAAATACTCGTGTCCTGAAGATGAATTCCATGGGCGTCTCCTATTCTCCAAAGAATATTCATTCTAGAGGCGTCACCGGACTTCATCCAAGCTGATCAAGAGCAACTTCTGGAAGGCAAGGACTACATGCAAGATACTGAAGGTCCCTCAACCCCGGCATCAAAGATTAAATTGTCAAGAAGACATCAAAGGGGAGATTGCAAGGATTTCTTCAGATAGCCTTCTTCAGAAGTCAAGTTCAAAGACAAAGGAAGCTCAATAGCAACAAAGACAAAGATATCTACGCTGCAATGTTGATTCAACACGATTGATCACCAAGGGGGAGATTGTTGGGAATATTTTATGGTGTTCAATCTAGTTAGTTATCTTTGTATTTGTGTAGTTATCAATTAAACGTGTAATATGGGCCACAAATGTGTATCAGCCCCGGGGCTTCCTTGTAACCCGTAAGTTAGCCAACTTCTCCTATAAAAGGAGGCTAACTTACGGGAACCCTAACGATTGTAAGAGGCTTAGAGTTCAGAGGCGTAAAGATAGAGAGATAGGGGTTGCTGCTGCTCTCCTTCTCCAGGGAGAGCAGCGGCCGGTTTTCATACGGTATACCAGATTTGGGTATAAACTTGTCGATTTCTTTCTATCTGCTTCTTCTATAACTGCTATATTTGTTGTTTTTTAAGTATTCTGGGATTATCAGATATACACTCGATACCGATGACACAAACTCTAGTGGTATCAACACCACTAGGAGATGACGTTGAGAGAACTTGTTATTATCCATCTTGTGAGGTGGAGGTCGATGGCCAAACCTTGACGTGTGATTTCGTATCGCTGAGCATGATTGATTTTGATGCGGTCCTAGGGATGGATTGGCTAGAAAAGCACCATGCTAGGGTAGATTGCTACACAAAGTTTCTAGAACTCGAAGGCAATGATGGGAATGCCCTACGCTTCGAGGGTGATCGAGGAAAATCAAATAGTTGCATCATATTCGCCATGAGGGCGAGGAGTATGATGAGAAAGGGATGTCACGCATATCTAGCATACGTGGTAGACAAAATTAAAGAGGAACCGAATCTCGACGATGTAAGGGTAGTTTGTAAGTACCCGAATGTCTTCCCTAAAGACCTATTGGGGCTTCCACCCGATAGAGAGATTGAATTTGTGATCGAGGTTGAGCCTGGCACCAAACCAATCTCTATACCACCGTACCGAATGGCACGTGCAGGACTTAATGATTGAAAACCCAATTGCAATAGCTCTTGGATAACGGTTTCATTAGGCCGATCTACTCCCCGTGGGGAGCACCGGTTCTATTGGTGAAAAAGAAGGGTGAGACTTTACGTATGTGTATTGACTACCATCAACAGAACAAGGTCACGATCAAGAATAGGTATCCTTTACTTAGGATTGATGACTTGTTTGATCAGCTCCGAGGACCAATAGTGTTTTAAAAGATTGACTTGAAGTCGGAGTACCATCCATTGAAGATAAAGGAGTATGACATACCGAAGAGTGCTTCCCGCACAAGGTGTGGTCACTTCGAGTTCCCAGTCATGTCGTTTGGGCTAACAAATGCCCCGACGACATTCATGGACTTGATGAATCGAGTATTTCATAAATACTTGGATCGGTTTATAATTGTGTTCATAAATGACACCTTGATTTACTTGAAGAGTAAAGAAGAGCATGAGGAGCACTTAATACTTGTTCTTGAGACACTACGGGAGAAGTAACTTTATGCTAAATTTTCTAAGTGTGAATTTTGGCTAAGGGAAATTGGCTTCCTCGGGCATGTAGTTTCAGGATCGGGAACTGTAGTTGATAACAAGAATATTGAGGCCATTACCAAATGGGAGATTCCAAAGAACGTGAAGGAAATTCGTAATTTTCTTGGATTGGCAGGTTACCATGGGAATTGAAGTTCGTGGAAAAGTTCTCAGTTTTGGCATCACCATTGACGAAGCTCACTCAAAAAGGGGATAAGTTCATATGGGATGACCAATGTGGGAAGGGATCCTTGGAACTGAAGAATAGGTTGACCGAGGCATCGGTACTCGCCTTACCAGAACAAAGTATGGGGTACGATGTCTATAGCGATGCGAGCATCCAAGGACTTGGATGTGTATTGATGCAGAATGGGAGGGTGATTGCCTACGCTTCACGATAGTTGAAGAAACACGAGGTAAAGTACCCTACTCATGAGTTAGAATTGGGAGCAGTGGTTTTCGTACTAAGGATATGGAGGCATTATCTCTACGGAAGGGTGTGTCACATATACACTGACCACAAGAGTTTGAAGTATGTGTTTACTCGGAAAGAGTTAAACATGAGACAACGACGGTGGATGGAGTTGATAAAGGACTACCACCTAGTGACTACCATCCAGGAAAAGCAAATGTTGTGGCTAATGCCCTTAGTCGAAAGAGTTCATAGGGGGCATTGATAACCAACTTGAGGGCATTGAGAGCCAATTGGAAGTATCTACTAATGGCTCCTTAGTGGCGAGATTTTAGGTGAGACCTACCTTACTCAATGAGATCAAGAAGGGATATGGACTAGAAGATGAACTCAAGAAGGTCCGAGAACGCATGCTAGCAGGCCCGGTTGAGGATTTCATGGAGAGAGACGATGGTCTCCTATTATTTCATGACCGAGTGTGTGTACCATCAGATGATGAGCTCCGAAAGTCCATTATGGAGGAGGCTCACTCATCGGCGGATTCTATGCACTCGGGAGGCACGAAGATTGAAAAAAAAAAGCTACTGGTGGCCTGGTATGAAGAGGGAAATAGCAGAATACATCAGTCGGTGCCTTACTCGTCAGCAAGTTAAGGCGGAACATCAGCACCCAGCGGGCTTATTGCAGCCACTTCCCATCCCTGAATGGAAGTGGGAACATGTGAATATGGATTTCGTGGTAGGCTTACCACGGACGATCAGGAACTATGATGCAGTTTGGGTTGTTGTTGATAGGCTCACGAAGAGTGCACACTTTTTACCTATCCAAACCGCTTACCCACTCGAGAGGTTAGCAAAACTGTATACGGACGAGATCGTGAGGTTACATGGCGTTCCGGTGACCATCATGTACGATAGAGACCCACGATTCATGTCACGTTTTTGGCCAAAATTTCAAGAGTCTATAGGAACGAGGTTGAAGTTCAGTACTACGTTCCATCCACAGACGGATGGGCAGTCTGAAAATGTTATTCAGATCTCGGAAGATATGTTGAGGGCTTGTTCATTGGAGTTCCAAGGGAGTTGGGACAATCACTTAGCACTTGTGGAGTTTGCCTATAACAACATTTATCAGGCAGGTATTGGCATGCCTCCATACGAAGCATTGTATGGGAGGAGGTGTCGTACACCGTTATGAGGGGACGAGGTTGGCATGGCCAAACTCGAGAGTACTGAGTTGGTTGAGATCACCAAGTCAAAGGTGAAGTTGATTCGAAAGAGACTCAAAGTAGCCAAGGATAGATAGAAGAGTTATGCAGATAAGCGACAGAGAACCTTAGAGTTTAAGGGTAATGACGAGGTATTCCTGAAAGTTTCTCCTTGGAAAGAAATCATTCGATTCCAAAGCCGAGGGAAGCTTAATCCATGCTACATCGGGCCATTCAGAATTTTGGAGAGAATTGGGGCCGTAGCACATTTTCTACGGTTGACTCCAGAGTTAGAGAAGATACACAATGTGTTCCATGTATCTATGCTGAAGGAGTATGTATATGACCCTTCTCACGTATTGGAAAAGCTGCCGGTGGAAATACGTGAGGATTTGAACTACGCCGTACAACCGATCAAGATCACCGATAGAAGGGTAAAGAAATTGAGGAGTGAAGAAGTTCCAACGGTTAAAGTTCTTTGGAAAAGTGACCGAGTTGAGGAAGAGACAGGGGAAACGGAAGCTTTGATGAGGGAGCAATACGCTTTCCTATTTGAGTAGCATCGTAAATTTCGGGGATGAAATTCCTGTTGGGGGGGGGGATGAACTTGTGACACCGCACCCGAACGTCCTTGAAATTCAAATTTAATTTCAAAGCTTATGTATTGAATTTCCCTATTTTCGAACAATTGTAAAACGATTAAAGTTTTACAGAACATATGATTAATCATATTACTATTTGGGCTCATATAATGGTAATGGACTTCTAAATAATTAATTGGGCCATATTATGATATTGGGGCCCAACATTCTTTAATAAAGATATACAACCCCTCGGTACAATGTAAGAGCGGTCGGGCAGCCCAAATGTTATTTTGGGCCTAACGTGCTAAAACTAGAAATTATTCAAGAATGGCGTCCAAGACCCATTGGAGGGTGACCCAAACGGTTGGTAGCCCAGATATATAAATATTAATGTCATAAATGAGTGATGGAATGATTGGATAAGAATACAAATGCCTATGACCCCATCTTTGGCATAATTAGGCTAAATAATGGGAGTAGGGTTTTCTTTTGTAATTATACGTCAAATAAATTATTGGGACCACCCTACACATATTAGAGATCAGTAATATGATGTAGAAGGTTGACTTGATCTAAATAAATTGGGGAGAGTACAAAAGTACATCTTATGACAAAAGACAATACAATAGGACTCATCTTCTCACTTTTGGAAGTATTGATAGATATTTTGCTCCCAAAATAATTGGGGAACACCATTATGCGACCCATCTCTTCCTTCCGCCTAAAAGTAAAGGAAATTAATGTTAGGGGTCGGCCCTATCTGACTTTGGGGGCTGGACTTGACAAAGAAATTAATGGGGGGGACCCACCTTGTTAAATTTCGCACAAATCATGGGGGTGATTTGTCTCCATCCATACTTGGAGTTTTACTAGACCAAATGAGGTGTATAAGGTGTCCCTGGATAGCCCTTGAAGTCTAGTTGACTTATTGGGTGGTTGCTGTGCGAAGAAAGAGATAGTTTCAGATAAACATCGAGCTTGAATGAACTGCTGCGCATAAGCTCGAGCAGGGAGAGGGAGGTGTTGTCTGGTTCGTATCTTGAGCTCCAGTTGTTTCAATAGAGCGTGTGAGGTGTCTACGGAAAGCTCTTGAGACGAGAAATCCTTGAAGGTCTGTTTTGCATCAAACGGAGTTGTGGAAGGCCCCTAAATCGTCCAAACAAAACACAACCTCGCAGAATCGGATCTTCCTTTCCAAAGTGAGTTTTAGCTCCAAAACCTTTCTTTTTCATTTTCCAAATGATATGAACGGTTGGCGGAACTATTTTACACTATTTCAAGTGTATAAAATTTTATTATAAGGTTGCCTTATTTGTTTTAAAGGTTAGATGCTAACCTAGAGCAATCTTGGAAGAACTAGGAAATGAGTTCGTCGGAAAACACCCATTCTAGGGGTTGTTTTTGTATCGACGTTAGGGGTTGAGCTAGCAGTTTGAGGAGGCTGATTAACACTCATATTTAAGAAAGGGATCAATTCTCAAACCCCTTTGGCCGAAGCTTGAGCATTGGGTTGAGAAGGAATAATTTAAAGCTCATTTGAGGTGAGGATCGACATCTAGTTGCTTACAACTTGTAGGTTAAGCATGAGATTACCTAAATGTCTAAATCATGTTTTTAATGGATTATAATTACTGATTATTGATGAAATATTGATATATTAGATAAGGAATGAAATTGCAAATGATTTGGGAATCATATTGATAAAAATGGAGTTAAATGAATTATTGTGTGAAATAGGCATTTTTACTCATGTGGGAATTGTGTAGGTACATAAATGATGATTTATGTATTACATTAGATGATTTATGTAGTACATAAATAGATTATTGATATTACAATTCTTGGCATAGAGAGTGCCTAGGATTTTGGGGTCTATGCCAATGTAAGGAGATGTACTTGAGCCCGATGCTCTAGAATTGCATAGGGTAGACATAAGGTTTAGGTCTATGCCAATGTAAGGAGATGTACTTGAGCCCGATGCTCTAGAATTGCATTGGGTAGACGTAAGGTTTAGGTCTATGCCAATGTAAGGAGATGTACTTGAGCCCGATGCTCTAGAATTGCATTGGGTAGACATAAGGTTTAGGTTCAGCCCATGTAAGGAGATGTACTTGAGCCCGATGCTCTAGAATTGCATGGGTGAACATGACAATGGAGATTGATGAAGGGATTAACTTGTGATTGATGTGAATGGTGATGTAGTCGAGTTGGACTTGAGAAATTCAAACATACGTGTTAGGGTTGAACCCTATGTATTGTCGTGACTAGGGGTCACGGGGTTTGGGTTATGTTTTGAAAATAAACCTTGGGCCTACGGGCCGACCACTTGACTTTATATATAAAGTAAGTATATATTGAAAAGGGGTAACTTGGGGTTACGGCCTAGATTATATTATCACCCTATTTGAGGGTCTTGTGTTTTAAATACTTGTTGTATATCTATTAGATGTCATCCACACCAGCACTTTATAGCCCTATAGAGTGTTGACCCCTTCGGGGGCGTCCCACCACCATTTCAGGTTGAGGCTAGAGCCTGCTTCCTGTGCTCGTTGCTCGAGTGATCATCTTGGAGAGAAGACTTGGTTCGTGCTTTCTCCATTCTTTTTTGAACACTAATAAACATGCTCATGGATATTTTCACTATAGAGCCTGTGTGCTCATGTTTGTCCCATGTGGCATTTGTTTTAAACTATGTTTTCCGCTGCGTATTGAATTGTTTATTATGTATGTTTATGGATGACTTGTGTGTGAATGATATTCGAGACGCCTTGTATAATATGGGTGAGTTAGACTGCGGTTGACTATTCATATTGTACGGCGGATTGTTGACGTGTCCGGATAGGTCTGGGGCGTGACAGTAGTACTGTTCAAGTAACTACACCAATGTTGGCGGGTTTTGGGAGTTTTCTTCCACCCCAATTAATGGACACCAAGGGCCAGGGGAGCACAACCTCCTTGTGAATTCCAGGTTGTACGTCAAGGACCAGAGTAATTGTGAATGTTCAGCCCGTGAATCGCTCTCAGTTCACATGCCTCTCACTGCATGAGTTGAAAGACTTGTGTGCAAAAGGGTTTTGTTTCTGTTGCAAGAAGCCCTATACACTCGGGCATGAATGTCCGCTAAAGCAGTTACGAGTAATGGTTGTCGAGGAAGATGAGGAACTTGACCTCAACCAAACAAAACCATGTATTCCACTTGAGGAGGTCGAGCAACTAGGAAAACAGAAGGAGCGACAAACATCAAATATGGACTTTCCCGTATACTCAATGGCAAGAATGTCTAGCCCCCGTACCATGCGACTCAGAGGCGTAACAGAAGTGTTACGAGTGAGTGTCTTGGTGGATAATGGCACTAGTCACAACTTTATCTCAATCGCCCTTGTATCTCAACTCAAATTAAGGGTAAAAAGATGGGGAAGTTTGGTGTACGGTTAAAGGATGGTTGACACCAAGAATTGAAAGGGGTTTGCAATGGGGTGTCCATCTTGTTACCGGGGTGCACAGTACGAACATATTGTTACGTATTTCCATTCGGAGGAGTAGATGTGATATTTGGAGTAGCGTGGCTTGCATCCCTGGGAGAGGTCCATACTAACCGGGATACGATGACTCTGTCATTTGAGTGGCAGGGCAGCCTTGTAGTAATGTAGTACTAAAAAGGGACCAGGCACTCTGTTAGAAACAGGTGGGCCTGCAAATCCTGCTTCGAACCAGGGAGGTGGAACCCACCACTTTAATGGGCCCGAACAAAGAGCAAGTGATGATTTTTTTGCGAGAGTTTGAGGAAGTTTTTGGAGACCTGCGTGATTGCCCCCAGCAATCGACAAACCACCTGATTCATCAAGAACGAGGATGATATTTGTCTGGCCATATAGGTATGGGCACAACCAGAAGGATGAAATTGAAAACCTTGTGTCCGACATGTAAATGGCTGGCATCATTCGGCCAAGTTCCAGGCCATTTTCAACCCCGGTTCTTTCAGTTAAAAAGAAAGATGACAACTCTCGATTCTGTGTGGTCTACAAGGAATTAAATAAGGTGATTGTACCAGACAAGTATTGGATTCCAATAATTTAGGAGATGTTAGATGAGTTATCTAGAGCTGTGATTTTTTCAAAAATTGATCTTCGAGCCAGATTTCATCGGATACGAGTTGCTAAATGAGACACTCCTAAAAGGGTCTTCCGCGCTCATAGTGGCCATTACGAGTTTCTCATGATTCCGTTTGGGTTAACAAATGCACTGACCACCTTTCAATCAACAATTAACAATCTATTTAGGCCATTCTTACGATGATTTGTCTTGGTATTCTTCAACGATATTCTAATCCACAGTTGGACAGTAGTCGAGCATTGTGAGCATTTGACAAAGGTGTTGCGCATTTTAGATCAGAATCAATTTAAGACCAATAGAAAGAAGTATGTCTTCAGAGGGTCCAAGGTCGATTACCTTGGCCACATCATTTCAACGACATGCATGGAGATGGATCCTTCTAAAGTTCAGACAGTAATCGAGTTGCTCCAACCGCATTTTGTCCGGGATGTGCACGGGTTTTTTGGGTTGGCCCAAAAAATTACCGTCATTTTGTCAAAGATTATGGATTCATAGCATGACCCTGACAACCGCGTTGAAGAAAGACGTGCCCGCCGTATTTGTATGGACCGGGGAAGCAACAACTGTGTTCACTCATTTGAAGAAAGCGCGCACAAAAGCACCGATTTTGGTCATGTTGAATTTCAAGGGTCATTTCGTGATCGAGTGTGATGCTTCAGGGATTGGGGTAGGGACAGTCTTGATGCAAGAAGACCGTTCACTTGCTTATTTTAGTAAATCATTGCTTGATTGTACCCTTACTAGATCAACCTATGAGAGGGAATTAACGAGTTTAGTTTTGGCAATACAACATTAGAGAGGAAAAATTAAATAAAGCATCTAAAATAAGGAATGTTAACAAAATCTAAGTAATAAGCACCCGAGCCAATGGAGGAAGATTGTCCAAATTAGATAGAATCTTTAAATGGGCCACCGGATCTGTTACGAGGTAGTGGGCTAGCCAATTGCCTTCTCTTAGAACATGCCCAAATGAAACATTCGCCCTTTTAGCCATTTCCATCGGGGCAGAAATAGAGCATGTCTAAAACCCAAAGCTCTTTCAAAAAATGAATTCAAGCACCTCAACAACATCTATCTCCACCTGAAACCCAACATATCCAGCCTCAACCGCCCAGCGTGTAGCAGTGACTATCACCAGTAGCTCGGCCTCCAAACTTGATCTCGTGGGCAGAGGAAATTGGACGGCGAATATGAATTCTCCCTAGTCGTTGCGCATCAAAGCCCCTCACGATGTCATATGAGGTAAGAATGTTAAATTGTGACCCGTTCACGTTTCCCTTTATCAGATTTTGATCTCGCTTCTTCTTCCTTACTCATTGCTTGTATGAAGGCTCTTGCTGAGCCCCCCCTCCAATAGTTCAAACATGACTACCAAAATGAGAATTGACGAGCCTTCCACAGATATCCTTGATATTATTAGTAACGTGGACCATCTTTGATGGGCTTGTCTCATTGCCCCCTTGTATTAATTCGAACCGATGCATGTTTTCTCACCACCACCACCCCTCTTTGTTATTTTGGACTAACAATATTTATTGGATAGTCCACCCCGACATATGGAGTCTGATAGAATGATACTCCATTTAATTAATCAACTATTAACTGAATCTACTAATGATTCCTAACATGATTAATAATAATAATTCCAAATACCGTTATTAAATTATGAGCAATTAATGCATGCACATACACCCGAGTGTGGCATCACGCATTCACCCCCTTTTAACGAGAATCCCGTCACTAATATTCACATTGATATTGAAAAGGACTACTGTTTCATAATCAAAGCTTCCGTTTGCCCAACCTCTTCCTCGACTCTGTCACTTTCCCAAAGTATTTTCACCATTGGGACATTTTTTTATCTCAATATCTTCACTTGCATATCCAATATCATCATTGGTTGCACATCGTTGAATTTCTAGCACATATGGAGGATCATGGACGGATCAATATAATGAATGCGAAGTGGGGTGAGCTAAAAAACAAAAATGACATTAATATACACACAATAGCATATACATGTACATATCCATATAATATGAAATTAATTTTAATGTTAGTAAAAATTTCCGTTACCTGCATAGGTTGGCTATGCACTTTTTTTTTTTTTGCAAAAAGATTGGCTATGCATTTAGTTCTTTAAAAATGACAAAAGTGATACTCAATCAATAACTAATATATATAAATAAATGATAAAATTAAATAAAGCTAATGATATATAAATAAAAGTAATTTTTACATGTTAGAATATGAAGTTACTCATGGGCGTGTAGAAGATAAGTTTTCCATCCTCGTATTTTATAAGTTTTTAGTATTTACTCGTTTTGTAACTAAAGAATGCTCGATTTACAAAATGTCTTCACTAAGGAATACAAAATATGATAATGTGTATTAAAAATGCCATTGTGTCACTTGAATGTACCATGAATGGTAAATTCGTGTGTGTGTAATATATGACATTCAATACAATATGCTTTTGATCATTTTTTATATATTGATTGTGCCAAATCGTTGTTGTCATTTCACTGTAAGTGATAAATTTCAGATTAAAATCATCCATATCTCCCCTCAACAAATTCGGATTACATCATTCCAATTTTCTATTCCATTTGACGCTCCAACTTTATAATTTTTTTAGGGATAAGTGAGTGCACATTGAGTTTATAATTAATAGTATGATAATATTTAGAGTAGGCCTATCACTAGTTCAATGAAAAATTATGTACTATTTATAAGATTATGAAGGATTTGGAGTGGGATCGAGCTAGGGAAGCTCACCCTTACATATGCGCATGTGAAAGATCTGGAACTATTAACAGATACTATGAAATTATGTTGTAAAGGGAAGTAATCCCTGCGAATGAATAGGTCACAGGTCAATCCAGACCCGGTGAGTCAACCTGGTCAATGTTGGAAAAACCGATCAACTTTTATATAAAATTTTAAATTAATAATCATATATTAATATATTTAAATATTTAAATTAATTTTTATTCACTATGATAAAATAATAATACTTAGTCAGCAATTTTGTTATATTAAAAAATGTTGCTCCATATTTTATATTTGTATTGTTTTAAAATATTTGAGTATTTAACATTTAAATACATTCACACATTCATCATATTCTAAAAATATAGATTTAGGCCGGTTTGAATCTATAATGTTATTTGATATTTATTTTGTACTTCTGCAAAATATTTACTTTTGATTTCCTATCATTAGTAAATATTCAAATATGTAACATACCATGTACAAAAACAAAGTTGGAAAAGTACACTTATTATAAAATATTAAATGTATTCTATAAGCATTTAAACTTATATTTGAATGGTATATACATAATCGGATAGTATAATAATAGGAACATTACTTGTTATATTTATTATGTATTCATTAATATATCTTTTTAAATTTCAAGAAGACTCAACACTAAGTTGAAGTTAATCTTAAACTTCCTCACAGGGCATCGAAGATCGATCTCCAGCTAAATTCCTGGGTTTTTCGGGTTCCGATTTCACAACGGCCCGTGTTGCGCCTAGGTCCGAGCAGGTTATTGTTATTTCCAATTTTGACTACATTTGCGGGTTATTAGATGATGGACCGGGTAAAGGGTTGATTTACCGGTTTCTGGGCCCACCCGTCCGGTCCGATATGGTTTATTAAACATATCTATAAAGTCTTATACCCTTGGGAGTTTTCTACGAAGTATATACTTTAACAATATCATAAGACAGTTCTCATTATTAAAATACAATTATAGTCACAAACTCAAAATGCAAATTAAACAACAGGTGACTATGATTCTATGAATACTGAAATAAATTTGAAAATATTATTACCTATTGGGTAATGGACTGGTTCAGAATTCGGATACTAATGTCTCGTTCGGCTCAAGACAACAAGAGTAGGTTTGATCAGATCCGAGACACGAGCTCGCTATCTAAGGGTCAGCTTGGGTTACCTTATTGCTTATCGGGCTGGCCGAGCCATTGTCATTAGTAGTAACTCAAAACTTGGGCTAAGCCCAATTACAATTTAATTAGTGATGGTGTCTTTTAAACGTCTATCAAATAGGTCATAATTCCACTTGTAACACTGCGCCATATATTTTCGCGGTACAAAATTGCTGCTACCTTCTTTGAAGAATATTTCTTACCAATAATTGTAACCCTCCATATAAAAAAGCGAAATTCATAAAATCTGTATAACATTTTGACATCAATATTACTAAATTAAAGTCAATTTTCAAAAAAGTGACCACTTTTTAATTAAGACAAAAATGTGACTGATTGATGTCACTATGATAGGCATTAGTTGTTAGTGTCTAAGTATACATTTTTTATTATTGTTTGTAATGTTTGTTTACTAGTTTTGTGCAAGTTTGTAGTTGTTAGTTTGCATTTGATTGTAATCGTATTTCTAGCATTTTATTGTTTGTTGTAAGTTGTAGCTGGTTGGGCTATATGTTTAGGATATGTTTGGAAGCAAAAAGGATGAAGAAACCTGAGTTTTGTGCACAACCCGGTCGGGTATGACCTTTACCCGGCCGGGTATGAAGTGAAAGATGAAGCTTCTGGGAAATTATATCAAATACCCGGTCGGGTATGAAGTGATTTCAGACAGAAAGACGTGCAGAAGAACACGAAAACGTGGGAAACAAATTTGATTTGACAAATACCCGGTCGGGTATGTCAAAGACCTAGCCGGGTATCCGACCATAGGTGTTGAAAACACCTATAAATAACCCCATTTTTCTTCACTTTTCATCATCCCTTCTTCCATATACTTAAGCTCAAGTTAGAATATTATTTTCTTTATATTTTTCTAGCATGTTTAATCTCCAAATGAGGAGCTAAACTTCCATTTCTTGGTTTTGCTCTTGAAGCTTGTTGATTATTTAAAGTTGTGAGTTATTTTATTAACTTCTCTCCTTAAATATTAATTCTTCCATTAATCTATCTCTATATCATGTTGGAGAGTGTTGCTAAGATGACAATTAGTTAACATCTCAATATTAATTATTACTAGAAACAATCAACGAACCGATGGTTAATCGTTGATGGTTTCACAAGTAAGTAACTTCAGTTTCTTAATGCACAGTCGTGGTTAATAAACTTAAGAGGGATTGATTTTGTTGGTTAAATTGAAACCGTTGTGTTGAGGTTATCAATCTCAATTGATTTCATCAAGGAGTTAGAAAGATTAAATGCTACTATTAAATCGGTATAAGACGTTGTTCTATATTTGATTAATAGTAAGAGTTATTAATGAACGGTCGTTGTTAATAACTACCCTCGATGAATTGGACATACACATCGATTGAGTATTCGAGAGGGGATAAATTATAGATATAACAAGGATCGACTAAATATATCAACAAGTGGAAAGTAGCAAAGCCAAGTCCCTTTTATCTTTGAATTAAATCACGTATAAGTTGTTCATCTTAGTTTTTAATTAAATTAAATCAGTCAACCCCAAAACCCCCCTTTAATTACTAGTTCATAAAAAGAGAATTATTCCTTTCCCTGTGGATACGAACTCTACTACGCTATACTACGTATAAGTGTTAAGTATTGAATTTATTTTGACGCACTATGACAAAGTGCGCGTCAAATTTGGCGTTGTTGCCGGGGAAAGGCAATTAATTTGTCTTTTAATTTTATTTCAAGAAAAATCAAAATAATATATATATATATATATATAAAGATTTCTATTTTTCTGAGCTTTGTTTGAGTATATGGTAAGAACCCGATCCATAAACCAACTCGCCTACCAAACAAACCCCAAAATAGAACAAACTCTCGAGCGGTTGAAAAACAAATTCTCAAGTACCGACTCGGGAGAATCATCAAGTGCTAGTTCTCATTCTAGCGAGTCCGAAGAGCCAATAACTATGTCTCTTGAAACAAGAACGTTGAGGGAGCTCACAGCTCCTAATCTAAACCAACAACCCTTGTGTATCACCTTCCCAACTCTTGATGTGGGTGCTACATTTGAGTTGAAATCCGGGCTCATACATCTACTTCCATCTTTCCACAGGCTACGAGGAGAGGATCCAAATAAACATCTCTCGAAATTCCACATTGTTTGCACAAGCATGTGTCCAAACGGTGTCACCGAAGAACAAATAAAGTTGAGGGCTTTTCCATTCTCCCTCAAAGACAGCGCTAAAGACTGACTATTCTATCTTCCATCGGGAAGCATAGATACTTGAGCGGCCATGAAGAAGTGCTTCCTCGAAAGGTATTATCCTGCCTCAGTCTCCTCATCTCTAAAGAAACAAACCAGCAATGTGGAGCAAAAAGATGATGAATCGTTCTATGAATTCTGGGAACGGTTCAAGAAACTTTGTGCAAGCTGTCCGTACCATGGCTATTCGGAGCAAGATCTCATCCTTTACTTTTATGATGGTCTTTGCGATGATGATAGATGGATGATTAATGCCGCATGTGGAGGAGGAATCGTCAACAAGACTCCTTCTGAAGCTAGGAATCTTATCTCGGAGTTGGCCGAGAATTGTAGACATTATGATCGGCGGTCAACAAAGCGCGTCATGTTGGTGGAATCCAACACCTCGTTGGAAAGTCAAGTGGCCGGCTTGACTTCTTTGGTTAAAGATTTTCTCTTAAATCCAAAAACCCAAGAAGTCAAGGTCTGCGGCATATGTTCAACACAAGGGCATCACACTGATTCTTGCCCAACACTACAAGAGGAAAATCTCGAGCAAGTCAATGCATTGGGGTTCCAAGGTCAAAGGAGGTACGATCCGGACGGCAACACGTACAATCCGGGATGGAGGGATCATCCAAATTTAAGGTATGACAATTCTCAATAACCTCAACAATCAAACCCTCCTCCTCAACCATACAAACAACAAGGCCAAACTTCAAACTCGAGCATGTCCACCGAAGACATGATTCGAACATTTGACGTTAATATGGCAACAATGCAATAAAGTGTGGCTCAATTCCAAGAAACCACCAAATCTAGCATCCACAATTTGGAGAGCCAAATGAGACAAATCTCTAATGCGGTGAGTAGGCTTGAAGCTAAGGATTCGGGAAAGCTTTCATCTCAAATGGAGCCGAATCCAAGGCAACAAGCTCATGCTATCACTTTAAGAAATGGCAAAGAATTGGTGACGGCTAAAGCGAAAGCAAAGAGCCATGTTGGAAAAGAAGAGGAAGAGCACGTGGAGCCAAGCACAAATGCTCCAAATGAAGAGGAGAAAGAGGAGGAGACCACACCTCAAAGAAAGTTCCCACCGCTCGATTCATATGAGCCGGTGCCACCTTTTCTGGAGGCTCTCAAGGACAACCGCAAATACAACAATGACAAAGACATCTATGAGACCTTCTCAAAATGCGAGGTAAATATCACTCTTCTCAACTTAATTAAAGGTGTTCCTAGATTTGCTAAGTTTTTAAAAGAGCTTTGCACAATTAAAAGGAAACACAAACTAAATGGCAAACACAAAATCCAAGTAAGTGAAAGAGTGTCGGCCGTTTTCCAAAAGAAACTGCCTAAAAAGTATAGTGACCCGGGAATGTTCACTATACCATGTAAACTAGGAAATGCTAGTTTTTCTAGGGCTATGTTAGATTTGGGTGCATCAATCAATGTCATTCCATACTCTCTATATAAGTCCCTAGAACTAGGACCTTTACATGAAACGGAGGTTGTTATCCAACTTGCCGATAGATCCAATGCTTACCCAAAAGGTGTAGTAGATGATGTACTCTTCATGGTTGATAATTTAATCTTTCTCGCTGATTTTTATGTTCTTGAAATGGAGAACGATAAAAATGCAGTCCCGATTTTATTAGGGAGGCCCTTTTTGAAAATGGCCAAAGCAAAAATAGATGTGTTTAGTGGAGTATTGACCATGGAATTTGATGGTGAAAAAGCTGAATTTAATATTTATGACTCCATGAAATACCCCACCGATAATCATTCTCTTTTTGCTATAGACACTTGTGACACTTGGGTCCAAGATGTATTTGAAGTTGAGGGAAGAGATGAAATGTTAAGCTCAATTGAGAACGACGTAGAGGATTTCACTTTGGAATATTCTATGTCAAATAGCATGAAGGTTATGGTGGCAGAGTTAAATCAACTCCCACTTTTGCCACCGGGCTCTAAATGTAACACCCCTAAATTTCCCGCCCAAAACATTGATATATTTAAAAGAAATACTTTATTCATTCATCAAAGAGTTGAAGAAATACAGCGGAAGTCTAAAAGGGAAATGAGTGTTACCGCCACATTCGGTCATCTCTTAACCGAATGCACAGGCAACTCAAAGTAAAACAATAAAAACTAATGTAATAATAAGTAAATGTTTGATTTATGACTAGATTTAACTAAGGCATCTTCTAATTCGCACTCAAGCTCGAGCAATCCGTCAATCCACATAGGTATCCAACTCATCACCTGATTTAAGGGAGAAAAGAGAGACAAGAAAATAACAAAAATTAGCTTTAGAGCTAAGTAAGTACTACCCAACCCCGTAAAATAATCAGATTTGGCTAAAAATAGATTTTTATATAATAATATATAAAAATACTCACACCATCAAAATTCTTTTCACTTTGGTTTTTCTCAAACTACTTCTTTGCTAAAATCTTAAACTTCTCTTGAAAAATCTCTTAGTAACTCTTCTTTTTAAACTTCTTAAGAAAATCACTTCTTCTCTAACTTCCTAGTAATTTAGAAGGGCGGTGCTTAACCTTTCGGTAGAGCCCGGTGGACCGTGGTTACGGACGGCCACCCCGAACAAGTGCCGGTACCACAACTGCTCTGTTGGAAACGAAACGACTACCTTAAGTGTGCACACCCCCTAAAAGGGATTCCAAGCCCTCCGAGTAGTAAGTCATCCCGAGTGGTCGGAACCCAACCACCCCAATTCTAAAATTCTTGAATGATTAGGGACTACTACTATAACTTCTTCTTAAAAGGGATCATAGATCCAAATCTTGCTTAAAAGGGATCATAGATCCAAATCTTGCTTAAAAGGGATCATAGATCCAAACTGTACTTCTTAGTAGTAGTAGCTCTAATCACCCTCCACATTTATCCGGATGTGGAAAAACCGACACCTCGGATTACTCCCGAGATGCTATCTTCTTATGAAAATGTAAATTTTATCTTTGCTTAACAATACTTCAAAAATACTTCTTAATTTCTCTAAAAAGTCTCAAAGGTATTTAAAAATATTTAATACCCCAAAAGTACTTAATTTATACTTCTTAACTACCATATATATAATATCTTCTCAAAATCGCATACACAAAATTCACAATTCACACTTAATCACATAATGCATAATAAGCATATAATACGAGGAAACAATTTTGGATTGGCAGAGAAACTTACCTCAAATCCAATGCTCCTAATTCTCTTTCTCTACTCCGGTCTCTAAATAATCACCTTTTTAATTAAGATGATATAATTAGCCACTTATTCTATTTTTAATAATTACTTTACCCGATTTTCTCCTTTTATTTTATTGTTCGCATTAACTTTGGTTAATCACTTTTTATTAATCAATTACCTTATTAATTTAGCCATTAATTACAATATTTGAATTCTAATATTAAATAAAATATTCGAATATCATTAACTACAACATCTAAGTTTTTATTCAATAATCACTATTAATTTACTCTACTCATAAATTATTATCTAATTACTTTATTTACATAACCGAATATATTTATTTTCCTTATTTTATTCAAACATTATTTTTAGTCCAGAATATTAATTTTCAACCTCACTGATTTATTTATTTCATCATTAATATTAATATTCACCTATTTAATTACTTAACTAGTCTTATATGGCCTAATTTAAATAAATAGACTAAGAATCGACTTTATAAATTAGTAACCGTCCATAAATATATTTTGGGTCTATATTCGACCTAGGTTGTCCAGATATTTATTTTATAATTATTTTCCCTAATTATTCCTTTAATGTCATATATCTATTAACCGGTTTAATTACAATTAAATATACTAAACCTTAATATTTATTAATTATAAATGGTCCATAAGGTCCTAGTTAGTCATATATTTATCCTAGTTTACTCCAATATTTAATTCACAATTATTTTCGTCATTTAGTTAATTATTTATTAAATGTGTATAAATTGGCCCAATTACCATTAAATCAATTAAAAATAGCTAAAAATATTATTTTCCAATTCTGGTTGGTCCGAATATGTATTTTTATACTAGGTATTTAATTTATATTTTTCCAGATTTTATTTATTTCATTTACTATTTTATTTTTAATTTTTATTGAAACTGGGCCGAACTGGCCCAAATCATTATTATTTTTAAAAGAAGCCCAGCCCAAGTGTTTGAAAACACAGCAGAAGGAGGGGTCATCTTCCTCGCAGGGAAGACGCCGGAAAAATCGGCCAGTGCAGAGGAAAGAGGCCTACCTCGACTGGCGGGTGAACGATGGCGGAGGTGCACTCCTTCTGGGTCGGCGGTGATCAGAGATGGTACGGCGGCGGCGGCAACCCTCTCCTCCTCGTTTTCCGTTTTTACGGTTAGTCCGGCGAAACTCCGGCGAAGCTTTTCTCCCTCGTTTCACGACCGTTTTTAACGATTCTTTTTCCGTTGGGTTCGTATTACGAAGGGGAAGATTTGAGAAGTATTTTCAAGGCTTGTTTCTGGCTAAAACGTTGGGTCGTAAAAATATATATAAATACGTATATATGTATATTTCTTAGTTTTTGGGATGAAGAAAACGCAGGTTCTGGCCTATTATTTATAGGGGAAGATGAGGGTTTTAAGCTGGGATGTTAGAGTTGGAGTTGGAGTTGAATTTGAAGTTGAAGTTGGAGTTGAATTGGTTTGTTTTGCCGGCCAAGAAGTATAATACTGGGAGTGTACGTATTATAGTAGGAGTTTGATTATATTACTACGTATTACAACCTATATTAGGAGTATACTTTTATTACTACGTATATTGGGAGTATATTATTTAATTACTTTTATTAACAACCGAATACAACCTATATTAGGAGTACTACGTAGTAGAAGAGTATACTTTTATTACTATTACGTAGGTGTATTATATTAAACGTATTAGGAGTATTTTAATTATTTAGTTTATACTTTGTATATTATACAACCTAAAATAGTTATATAAAAATAAATTTTATACTAAAACATAACTTCTATTATCGGGCCATTTTTATCAGACTAAAAAAAATGTCGTAAACATGGAAATTTTATCTGATTAGAATGTTACGACTGTTGAATTTTTGTCTGACTCAATTAATAATAAAAATGTTATTTTCGTAATATTTTTATCTGACTAATAAAAATTATTTTTATTTTTATTTAAATTTTTGAAGTGTCACACTAAATCCCTCCCTCTAACCATTCCGAGCGAGAAGCCGCTACCATCTGTTTTGCAGGCACCGGAGGTGGAATTGAAACCACTCCCTGAAAATATGAAGCATGTGTTCTTGGGCGAAAATCACACTCTACCGGTGATTATCTCAAATGCCTTAACCCAAGAACAAGAGGAGAGATTAATTGCGGTCCTCAAAGAATTCAAACTAGCCATTGGATGGTCTATTGCCGACATCAAAGGCATTAGCCCATCCACATGCATGCATCAGATCTTGCTTGAAGATGAGGCCAAGGCGGTGAGGCAGCCGCAACGAAGATTGAATCCACCCATGATGGAGGTGGTAAAAAGGAAGTGATCAAATTGCTTCAAATATGAATCATCTTTCCCATTTCTGACTGCAAATGGGTGAGTACGACACAAGTTGTGCCAAAGAAGACCGGAGTGACGGTCATTGAAAACAAAGAAGGCGAGATGGTGCCCACTCGAGTTCAAAACGGGTGGTGAGTTTGCATTGACTATCAAAGACTCAATTCGGTAACTAGAAAGGATTTCTTTCCTTTACCCTTCATTGATCAAATGCTAGAGAGGCTAGCCGGGCACAAATTCTATTGTTTTCTCGATGGTTACTCCGGGTATTTCCAAATTCCAATAGCCCCGGAGGACCAAGAGAAAACAACATTCACATGCCCATTTGACACTTTTGCCTACCAACGAATGCCGTTTGGATTATGCAATGCACCGGGCACCTTTCAAAGGTGCACGATGAGCATCTTTTTCGAATTTGTGGAGGTATTTATGGAGGTCTTTATGGATGATTTCACAATCCATGGAGACTCTTTTGACACTTGCCTCTATCACCCCACTCTTGTGCTAAAAAGTTGCATTGAATCAAACTTTGTTCTAAATTCTGAAAAATGCCACTTCATGGTGGAACAAGGGATTGAAGTGGACAAAGCAAAAATTGATGTATAACAAACACTCGTGTACCCCACAAATGTACGAGACATCTGCTCTTTCCTTGCTCACGCCGGTTTCTATAGGAAATTCATCAAAGACTTCTCCGAAATTTCATCTCCCTTATGCAAACTTTTGCAAAAGGAGGTGGACATTGATCTCATTGATGAATGCAAAGAGGCTTTTGACACTTTGAAATCAAGATTGGTGACTGCCCCAATCATACAAGCTCCCGATTGGTCTCTGCCTTTTGAGATCATGTGCGACGCAAGTGACTATGCAGTGGGGGCTGTTCTAGGCCAAGATCGGGAGGGCTGCTTATGTTATCTACTATGCCTCCTCAACTCTAAACGAAGCACAAAAGAACTACTCCACCACAGAGAAAGAAATACCAGCGGTGGTCTTTGCTTTGGAGAAATTGCGTTCCTATCTTCTTGGAATGAAAGTCATTGTGTATACTGACCATGCCGCTCTTCGATTCCTAATGACAAAGAAGGAGGCCAAGCCAAGACTCATTCGATGAGTCCTTCTATTGAGTGAGTTCGATGTGGAGATCAAAGACAAAAAAAGGAGCTGAAAACTTGGTGGCCGATCATCTAAGTCGCTTGGTTCCAAACAAAGAAATTGAAGGCCTCCATACAAATCTCATCAAAGGCGAATTCCCAGATGAGACTCTCTTCTCCATCAAAGTCATACAACCATGGTACACAAATATCATGAACTTCCTGGTTTCCGGCAAATTTCCTCCACAACTCTCAAAATCTCAAAAAGAAAAATTGAGAATGGATTCAAGACTCTATGTTTGGGATGACCCATATTTATGGAAGCATTGTAAGGATCAAATAATCTGAAGATGCATCCCCAAATATGAGATAGCCCACATAATAGAGTTTTGTCATTCTTATGCTTATGGAGGACATTTCGGCCCGAAACAGACGACAATGAAAATACTTGAAAGTGGATTTTGGTGGCCAAGTCTTTTTCGTGATGCAAATGGTTTTTGTCAAGCTTGTGACAATTTCCAAAGAGCGGGAAACATTTCTAGAAGAAACGAGATGCCACAAAACCCTATGCTTTTCTGTGAGATTTTCGATGTATGGGAGATTGATTTCATGGGACCTTTCCCAAACTCTCAAGGTAATATCTACATCCCCTTTGCGGTGGATTATGTCTCTAAATGGGTGGAAACTAAAGCCACAAGAACTGATGATGCAAAGGTGGTTTCAAGTTTTCTTAAGTCACACATATTTTCTAGGTTCGGGGTTCCCAGAGTTTTGATAAGCGATAGAGGCACACATTTTTGTAATAAAATTGTGGGATCCCTACCAAAAAATATGGTGTGACTCACAAGATCTCTACAGCCTACCACCCTCAAACAAATGGCCAAGCGGAGACCTCAAATTGGGAGTTGAAGTCTATACTTCAGAAAATAGTGAACCCGAACCGGAAGGATTGGAGAAAAATGTGCAGAAGAACACGAAAACGTGGGAAAAAGATTTGGTTTGACAAATACCTGGTCGGGTATGTCAAATACCCGGCCGGGTATCCGACCATAGATGTTGAAAACACCTACAAATAACCCCATTTTTCTTCACTTTTCATCATCCCTTCTTCCATATACTTAAGCTCAACTTAGAATAGTATTTTCTTTATATTTTTCTAGCATGTTTAATCTCCAGATGAGGAGCTAAACTTCCATTTCTAGGTTTTGCTCTTGAAGCTCGTTGATTATTTAAAGTTGTGAGTTATTTTCTTAACTTCTCTCCTTGAATATTAATTCTTCCCTTAATCTATCTCTATATTAATGTTGGGGAGTGTTGCTAAGATGACAATTAGTTAACATCTCAATATTAATTATTACTAGAAACGATCAACGAAACGATGATTAATCGTTGATGGTTTCACAAGTAAGTAACTTCAGTTTCTTAATGCACGATCATGATTAATAAACTTAAAAAGGATTAATTTTGTTGGTTAAACTGAAACCGTTGTGTTGAGGTTATCAATCTCAATTGATTTCATCAAGGAGTTAGAAAGATTAAATGCTACTATTAAATCGGTATAAAGCATTGTTCTATATTTGATTAATAGTAAGAGTTATTAATGAACGGTCGTTGTTAATAACTACACTCGATGAATTGAGATACTCCTCGATTGAGTATTCGAGAGGGGATAAATTATAGATATAACAAGGATCGACTAAATATATCAACAAGTGGAAAGTAGCAAAGCCAAGTCCCTTTTATCTTTGAATCAAATCACATATAAGTTGCTCATCTTAGTTTTTAATTAAATTAAATCATTCAACCCCAAAACCCCCCTTTAATTACTATTTCATAACAAAAGAATTATTCCTTTCTCTGTGGATACGAACTCTACTACGTTATACTGCGTATAAGTGTTAAGATTTGAATTTATTTTGACGCACTACGACAAAGTGCGTGTCACACTACCATATTTGAATGTCACCGTGGAATGTCACTATCAGATTCTTTATGTCACTGTCATCACCTTCAATGTCACTACGGCCACCGTCTCTGTCACTGTGACCACCGCCAATGTCACTGTGGCTCCATCGGTGTGATTGTGGTCCCAAAAAATTTTGCCGGCTACTTTTTTGCCAGAGCACCGCCACCGCCACCTTCCATTGACCAAGCCTGCCCGTCACTAACCACCATGCACCATCACTCCCCATCCCCGCACTGTCCCACCCCACACACCGTGCAGACACTGTCACCTCCGGTGGGTGACGCTACCGACCGCCGGCCAAACCGCATCCCGCAAACCTCCAACCATGTTATTGCCAAACGAGTTCCAATCAGCCCCCATCGATGCCCAACACGACCCAACAACCCTCCCACAGTCGCTACCGTCATGGATATGGATCCAGATCTGACCTTAATCTCAATCTCTGCCCCACCACTCCCTAGCCGCCGAACCACCATCGCAGATCTGGAATAACCTTCTCTGAAGCTATGTCGGACATAAAGAGATGAAGAAGAAGTGGAGTAGGACGGCGCCAAGGACCAAGGATGACGGCGGCGGCCGCGAAGAGCACCACTGCGTCTTGCTCTGTTATAGTCCTTTGTGTAATTTTTGCTCCACGCTTTGTGAGTCTCATTATTAGAACAATATAATCCTATAAAAATTTAATCAATGTTGTACGCTTGTATGTTTCCCATTCTTTGGATGGCCTATGTAATATGGTGCAAGTTGCGTCTACTCAGAGGATGGTGCAAGCTACTGAAGTGCTGAGTTCGACGATGTGGGCGAAGGGAAGGCGTAGAAAAGTTTAACCGGCCGTGCTTTTCCTTTTCGAAGAAGGTCACATTTTTGTCCATCCAAAGTCCATAGGTAATATTGTGGTCATTCTTTTAAAAAACTATCGTTATTAAAATCTCGTATTAAAATCTGATAATGCCAAAATAGGATGATAATTACTTCTATTTAGGGAATAAAAATATTATAGTTCCATTTTAAAATTCATAAACGTTTTTTTAGCATATATTTATGATATCGTTGGGCCCGGTTGGGGGTAGGGGTGGGAAAATATACCGAAATTTCAGTATACCGGCCATACCATACCGAAAAATACCGAATTTACCGAAATTTTCGGTATACCAAAAAGTTCGGTACGGTATGATACCATACCGGGTCACTTCGGTACGGTAAAGGTATGAATTTTTTAAATTTTCGGTATTTCGGTATATACCGAAATACCGTTAATTTCGGTATGGTACGGTATATACCGAAATACCGATATACCGAAATAGAATTTGTAAATTTTTAGGGCCAAACCCATTAAATGAAATTATTAAAATACCAAGGCCCAAAATTAAAATAACTCATCTTATAATACTACAGCCCTTCTCTAGTTCTCCCAAGTAAAGGCCTAAATCCGTAATCAAATAAATGAGAGAACATGAGTTTGCACCCCATGTTTTGGGTGATATATTTATAAACAAATGATAAAGTATATTGATAAAATATTTATACGCCGGACGACCATCATATTACCAAAGTAGAAAAATCTCTTATTTATACGGAGCTGCAACAATGATTCAAAGATTTGTTATTACAAACATTAGTTATCATTGATTTATGTTGGATAAATATTCTAATTTTCATTATGGATTGTGTTGAGACTTGAGATATTAGCACATAATTTTAGTATTTTCTACTTTGAATTAAATATTGTGTTTTAGTTTTGGTATCGGTTTATGTATTGATGTCGTATGCTACTTTTGACTTGTTAAAATCAGTTTTTTTGGATGTTCGGTAGGCTCCTTAAGCTAATACTTTATACGGAATTGCCAAGAAATTTATTTTTTTGAATTTTCGGTATAAAACGGTATGAGTTACATACCGTACCGAATTTTCGGTATACCGAAATTCGGTATACCGAAAGTTTCGGTATGGTAACAGTATGACATTTACCAATACCGGATTTTCGGTACGGTATGCGGTATGACGATGAAATTTCGGTATACCGTACCAAACCAGCCCTAGTTGGGGGTAAGGATCATATATTTTCCATTTTTTGAGATAATTTTTTATTTTATTTTATACGCAGTAAATATTTTTGTCACTATTTGGAGTATGTTATTCTGTCTCTCAAAACAATTTAACAGTGAGGATTCAATCGCGAAATCAGTGGACGGTTACCTATGAGGGAATAATTGAGAATTGTACCTGGCTAACTGTTGTCTGTATTTCTCTTACACCGTCTATGGTGGAGTAGTCAAAGACTTTCAAAGGCCTTTCAACAAGTCTTTCATCGCCAGCCGAAACGACGACGTCTATCCGGGGTTTCTGCTCGGAGCTCTTGAGTCTTTTCTGATCTGGGTACCCTAGGTCTGTACCATGACATTAAGTCTTGAAACCTGCTGATTGAGCTGGAAGTTCATTCCGCATCTAAGCATATACCAGTAATTATATGATGAAGTAGTTTCTGATGGATTATCAAATTGCATGGGCTTGTTTTATAAGTTATTTATCATAGTCGTTGCATCCCCATATATTTGTTAAATCAGTGGTGATTTCTGCTGTTTGCCGGCAAACTCAAGCAGGATAATAACTCTAACGCATGGTGCGACTTATTGAGCGAGCTGTATTAGTTCAGGTTTTTTCGTGGTATATGTGGTTTTCTATTGCAATTCTGAAGCAAATATATTATGCTTCTTAATCTGCACTATCAATTTTTACGATTTCATTCAACTTTACAATGACTTGGCTGAGCTTCCTTTTCTATGTTGAATTGCCTTTTATATTTTCATTTCTTTGCCCATCCCTACCCTTGGAGTGCGTGTTCTGTTAATGTGCGTGTGTTTTCTGGGGTGGGGAAGAGGTTGGCCCTTTGTTATATATTGTTGTTCTAAAATTTATATTTATGCTTTTATTTACTTTCTTAAACACATCTCCTTTGTACTTATGTGGGGCATTTACATTTTCAATTAATCTGCAAATGATCAAGTATTCATAAATCATAATGCTACAGAAACTCATAATTAGAATCTATTTCCATAAAAGATCATATCCAATGTAGTTTTTGTATGTATTTGGCCTGTTGCTATTTCTTAAATAATATAATGAATGAGACACAGTGAGGGAAGGAAGAATTGGTTATGTTGATAATCTAGCTTGGCACGTTGTTTCTTTTGCTCATTTTCAGATAATTCTGCTGTTGCAAATTTCCATTCACAGCGGGTCTGCTTTCATGAGAAAAAGTGACAGTCATTTAATTCAACCGACTGCCACATAAATATCAACTGAATAGCTGAGTGGGCTTTCCAACTCAGTTTTAATAACTGAGGGCCATCTAGACATCAATCGAAACTGCTACCTCTGCGGAGCTCATCATCCATTCTTTTCTTGAATGGATTCTTTATTAAAATCTGGCATAGACGTTTAGTGAGTCCTGTCTCGAGCCACAAAAATTCTCCATAGAATGGTATGCCATTGAAAGAAAGTACATGCATTTTTACCCTACTATCCTTTTCCATCACCCTACTCATAGTTCCTATAAGTGCACTAGGTAGAAAGTGCATTTTGTTCAGGGGCATAAGAAGAAATAATGGATGAAAGGTTAGAGAAAAAGTTCCCTATCAATGCCAAGGATTACGAATTATACGAGGAGGTTGGAGAAGGTGTAAGTGCCACTGTGTACAGAGCTCTATGTGTTCCACTCAATGAGATAGTTGCAATCAAGGTTCTTGACCTGGAAAGGTGTAACAATGACCTGGTATGTAGGACTCTTCAATGTATCGCATGTTGATATTTCAATATCTTACAAAGTAAATTAGGTGGTTTAGGGCAGGATTGCCTTTTTCCATCCATACTACATAAGATGATGATTAGAAAGCTAGTTGTGTTTGCAAATTTTGCACTCCAAAGAAATATTGTTTTTAAAGGAATCAGCATGGATTTCTTGCTTCTGTCCTCACTACGAACACTTATACTCCCTCTATCCCATTGGACTTTGCCAACTTTCCTTTTTTGGTTGTCCCAACAAACTTTGACACTTTCCTATTAAAGCAACTAATTTATGGTTCTGTTCAATAACTTCAATTCTCTCTCCTCTTTTTCTTATTTCTCACATATTTTGAACTTGGCAAAGTCCATCGGCACGGAGGTAGTAATTGTTTTCATTCATCTTAGTTTTGATGTATTCTATGTAAACTAAAGCTGCCATTGGTTAAGAGGAGTGTTTCCTTTCCTTTTTCTTTTTGAAGGATGGAATTCGCCGAGAGGTGCAGACAATGATTTTGATTAACCATCCAAATTTACTCCGTGCACACTGCTCATTCACGGCTGATCATAACCTGTGGGTTGTGATGCCATACATGGCTGGTGGATCTTGCCTTCATATAATGAAATCGTCTTATCCTGAAGGGTTTGAAGAGCCGGTTATTGCCACATTATTGCGTGAAGTCCTGAAAGCACTCGTGTATCTTCATTCACATGGACACATCCACAGAGATGTAAAGGTATACCATGCATACATGGGGTCATGGACTTCTCCTTACATATGATTCATTGAATGTCCGCGAACATGTACAAGTTGATTTCTGAACACATTCTGGGATTGGTTGTATGGTAGGCGTGTTTTTCACAGTTATTTCCATTTCAAACTTTTCTTCTGCACATGGTTTAAAAAGGCGCGTACAGGGCGGGTTTTGAGGCGCACCATAAGGTGAGGCGTACAGAGAAGGTTTTGAGGCTTAGGTTTTTTTGAAGAACAAGAGGCTTATGCCTCAAAATTTAAGGCTTTATTACTAGTTTAAATATTTTAAGTTTTATTACTAATTTAATTATTTTAAGTTTTATTATAGTTTAACTATTTTATGTTAATTACTAGTTTAACTATTTTAAGGTTTTATTACTAGTTTAAGTATTTTAGATTTCATTTTTTGGTATATTCTGAAATATGAATATCGCTACCCCAAAATCTTTTGAGGCTTACTCCTCGTCTCTCTGAAACAAACCGCCTCGATACCAAAACTAGCCTTTTTAAAACTTGATTCTGCATACACTGATACAAGTATGACCTTTTCAATTACCTTCTACTGCTCTCGTCCATCCCCAACTGAATTGAAGTTTCCCTTAGCGAAGAGTGGAATAATCCATAATAAAGGACCCAGTTGACCAAACATTACTAGTTCCAGGTTATCAGTTTGTTGAGTCTATGTATGATGTATCTCTCATCCTTTCCTGCATCCTGCCTCGCATCATCTTTCTACTTTCCACTAGCCACACTTCAGCTCCAAGGAAGGGGTTTGGACTTGATTAAGCCGATTCTGGCATATCCATGTGATGCGGGTTAGGAGATCACACCCTTCTTTCTTTATCTTCACTGCTCTACTTTTGTGGATTGGACCTTTTGCAGGCTGGGAATATTTTAGTTGATACAAGTGGTGCAGTCAAGTTAGCTGATTTTGGAGTATCTGCGTGTATGTTTGATACTGGTGATAGGCAAAGATCAAGAAATACATTCGTCGGGACACCCTGCTGGTAAGAAGTTGACTATGCCAATGCGTATACTATATGCACTTTTACTTTCACGAAAAAGAAACAGTTACGAGTACAACAACATCCAAGGCCTTAGTCCCAAAAGATTTTGGGGTCGGCTAACATGAATTAGGCATGACAATGGGTTGGGGCGGGGTAGGTACTGCAAAACCCTAACCCTCTCCGTGACTATACTAGGTCGCCCTGCCTCGCCCTGCCCCGTGACCCACACGGGTCAACACTTGTTGGCCAATGACCTGCCCCATGCAGGGTGGGTCCGCCCCGCTGTAACCCAATTAGCTAGTATGCATTTTTATTTGCGTGAAGTCGTTACCACTTGAATTTACATTAGTTCATCTCCAAATAATTATAAAAAGATTAAAATATTAAATCAAAGTCAAAATACATTAAAACATCAAAATTAAGAAAAAGGTCTCTAGACTTGAATAGTTAATTTTCCATCATTTCTAATGGAGCCAAAAACACTTTATTTGACTTGGGAATATGATGGAATAAAGCAAAATGACTCACTAAACTGTCCACACTTCTTTGTTATGAAGCCTTATTAGTCGGTCAATGTGATTTTCGATGCGATTTTCATCATGGGTCATCCGGAAACAATCTCTCCTTGCTATAGTAAAGGGGTAAGGCGGCTTACATCCGCCCCCTACCCCACCGCTGGGGTAATGTTGTTGTAGACCTGAATAGTTAATCTATTTATATTAATAATTGAATATATAAAATGCTAAATACAAAAAAGACATTGACAAATAGCCGTTCATCTCATTCAAATATACTTCCTCCGTAACATAAAGTTCTTCCCATTTCGAAAGTAGGTAGATTATGAATAGTGAAAGAGGATATGAATTATTGAAGGTATGATGGGAAGATAGTGAAATAGTGTGATGAGATGATCGGATGAAGGATACAACAACATCCAAGCCTTAGTCCCAAAAGATATTGGGGTCGGTTAACATGAAACGATACATGATATCACCACCAAAAGGAAAAGAAAGAAAATAAAGATAAAAAAGATAAGCTATGATAAAAAGATAATATAAAAAGAGATGAATATACATAAAAATGATAAAATAAAAAGGATACAAATAATGCTTATATATATAAGGATAAAGACAAGGAAAAAGGATGAGGGGAAAAGATGATACGAGATCACTCCTCCACACGAATACCCGCCCTCCACTTAGCTCTCTCCAAAGTCATGCCCTCATCCAACCCCAGAAGAAGCATATCACTTCGAACTTTCCTAACCCATGTTTGTTTGGGTCTTCCTCTCCCTCTCTTCCCTGCCTCTTCTCCACACATCTCAACCCGTTTGACAGGTGCATCACTCGGTCTTCTACACACATGACCAAACCACCGTAGGCGTGACTCCCGCATCTTGTCTTCAATAGGTGCTACTCCCACCATTTGTCTGATTGTCTCATTCCTCACGTGGTCCTTCCTAGTATGCCCACACATTCAACGCAACATGCACATCTCTGCCACACGCATCTTATGAATGTGACATTGTTTCACAGCCTAACACTCTATGCCATACAGTAATGCAGGCCTAATTGTTGTCCTATAAAATTTACCCTTCAGTCTAGTCGGCATACCTCGATCGCATAGAAATCTTGACGCACTCTTCCACTTCATCCATCCTATTCTGATTCTATGAGATACATCTCCATCTAACTCACCGTCCTTCTGAATTATGGAGCCTAAATAACGGAACATATCGCTGACTGGTATCTCCTTACCATCCAGAGTAATTCCGCTATCACCACTGCTTTTACCTCCACCAAACTTGCACTCCATGTACTCTGTCTTCTCCGACTTAGTTTGAAACCCTTATTCTCCAATGTTTGTCGCCATACTTCCAACTTTGCTTTAACACCTGATTGCGTCTCATCAATCAATACAATATCGTCGACAAACATCATGCACCACGGTATATCGTCTTGAATTGACTTCGTGAGTTCATCCATGACTATGGCAAATAAGAAAGGGCTCAGAGCTGATCGTTGGTGCACTTCGATAGTAATAAGGAACTCTTCAGTCGTCCCTACACTAGTACGGACACTTGTAGTACAATCCTCATACATATCCATGATGATGCTGATATACTTGCGTGATATGCCTTTTCTAGTTAAGGCCCACCAAAGAACTTCTCGAGGTACCCTATCATATGCCTTTTCTAAGTCAATGAACACCAAATGCAGATCCTTATGAGCGTCTCTATACTTCTCCATAAGTTGCCGAAGAAGGTGAATGGCCTCAGTTGTTGAGCGACCAAACATAAAACCGAATTGATTCTCTAAAATCTTCACAGTTCTTTGAAGTCTTTGCTCAATCACTCGCTCCCAAAGTTTCATGGTGTGACTCATAAGCTTAATCCCTCGATAGTTGGCACATTCTTGTACATCACCTTTATTCTTAAATAAGGGGATAAGAGTACTCTTCCTCCAACTCGTTGGCATGTTGTTTCTCCAAATCATGTTGAAGAAACTTGTTAACCACTCGATGCCTCTCTCTCCCAAACTTCTCCAAGCCTCGATCGGTATGCCATCTGGACCCATTGCTTTCTTCCGTCCCATCTTCCTCAGAGCTTCTTTAACTTCCGTTGTTTGGATCCTTCTCACAAAATCACGATTTACCATACAATCTGGTATGGACACTTCATCGATATCTTGCGTTTTGTTCCCGTTGAATAGTGTATCAAAGTATGACCTCCACCTCTCTTTTATCTCTCTGTCGTCCATTAATATCCTTTGATCAATATCTTTCACACACTTAACTTTTGCAATATCTTGAGTCATGCGATCACGAAGATGAGCAAGTCTATAAACATCAAGTTCTCCTTCCTTAGAGTCCAACTTTTCATACAACTCCTTGTTCACTTTCCCTCGTACTTCCCTTATGGCTTTCTTTGTTTGTCTTTTAGCCTCCTTGTATGCTTCTATGTTCTCATCACTCCAACTTGCCCCCAACTTTTTGTAGCAATATCTTTTGTTCCTTATGGCTTGTTTCACCTCATCATTCCACCAAGATGTGTCCTTTTTAGGTGGCAGACATCCTTTAGATTCTCCAAGTACCTCCTTTGCCACTTTGTTAATGGTCAACACCGTTGATAACCACACATCATCCACATGTGTTTCATTATCAATACGCCATGCATCTTCACCGACCATTTTGTGTGTAAAGCTTTGTTGAAGATCTTCCTCAAGCCTCCATCACTTTATCTTTGGCTCCACTTGTTGTTTAACTTGTTTTCTATGGTTCTTACCTCGAAAGTCAAGCACAATCATCCTATGCTGAGTGACAACACTCTCACCTGGAATAACCTTACAATCAATGTAACTAGTTCTCCAAGTGGTCCGTACTAAGAAATACTCAATTTGGGTACTATTAGCTCCATTTTTATAGGTTACAAGGTGAGAGTCTCTTTTCTTAAACCAAGTGTTCATTATAGCCAACTCATACGTCAAGGCAAAATCCAAAATGTTCTTTCCCGCCTCATTCCTAGTGCCAAAACCATGTCCGCCATGAATACTCTCAAAGCCATCACGACTCAAGCCCACATGCCCGTTGAGGTCACCTCCTATGATCAACTTCTCTCCCCTTGGCACTCGTCGCATCACGTCTTCAAGATCTTCCCAGAACTGTTGAGTTGTAGATGCATCCAATCCCACTTGTGGTGCATAGGTAGGTACTTACCACAGACACAATCCCACCCCTTATCACCAATTTAATGCTCATGATGCGATCGTTCTTCTTGAAGACTTCTACCACATCCTCAACATAGTCACGCACCACAATAATGCCTACCCCATTTCTGGTCTTATCTCTCCCCGAATACCACAACTTAAAACCTCCGGGATTAATCTCGCGTGCTTTCTCTCCAACCCATTTAGTTTCTTGCACACACATAGTGCTGATATTCCTTCTCCTCATAACCTCCACTACCTCGGAAGATCTGTCTGTAAGAGACCCAACATTCCATGTCCCAAAACGCAATCTAGCACTCCACCTTCTGTTCTTAGCACCATCTCTGACCCCACCATGCCCTTGCATATTTGACATCATCCCCGGGCAATAGGATGACGCGCCGCTTCCGGGCGGCGACCTAGCAACCTTAGCATTCTTATCACCACACCCAGGTCTATGAAGTGTAGCGACCGGATGAAGGATAAATAAAAAAATAGTTGTGAACTTGTGATAGTGTATTATTTTCAATATTATTGAGGGTATAATGGGAAGATTTAGAAATGGGAAGATCTTTTAGTTACGTTTGAAAAAAGAAAGTCAGAAGATCTTTTCGTTACGGATGTAGTAAATATTAATATATAATACGGCCATTTTTATTTTATTTATTGTACACACATATGAACAAATATTTTATCTGTCATATGTAAAGCTTTTAAGTATAAGATAAGATAAGATAAGATATGTGAACTCATAATTGAGTGGGAGAATTTTGTCCTTCATGTATAATGTGTTAAGTATAAGAAGATAAGTAGACTAATAATTGAGCGGGATAATTTCGTCTCTCACATGTATTTCTTTTAAGTATAAGAAGATAAATAGTCTAATAATTGAGCAGGAGGAATTTTTCTCTCACGCGTAGTGCTTTCAGATATAAGAAGATACGCGTGTTGATAATTCAGCGGGGGGTTTCTCTCTCAAATGTAATGCTTTTAAGTATAAGATAAGATAAGATAAAATTTGCGGACTAATAATTGAGACGGAAAATTTTTCTCTCATATGTTGCTTTTAGGTATAAGATAAGATAATCAGACTAATAATTGATCGAGAGAATTTCCTCTCTCATATTTGCTCTTTCATTACCTTTTAAACGTATGAGAAGACATCTATTTATATTATAAATAAGAAAAGGAATGGCTCATTAAAATACGTAGTATCATTTTACCTTCTAAATTCAGACATGGCTCTCTCCCCACATTTCACTTCATTGCTATTGTTGTGCCATGTGGCAATGTACACAGAGTAATTCTAATGGAGCACTTCTTTTTCCAAAGGTGAATTCAATGGGTGAGTCCCATGATATGAAAACCCTATTTTTTCTTTGAAGGGTTATATCATTTTCATTATTAATCCATTTTTTGCAAAACAAAACATCAAAATTTATACTATAAAAAAGAACAAATATGTATATTTGTAGTATATTTTCAAAAAAATATATATATACTTATATATTGAGCGGGGCGGGTCGGGACGACACGGGTCAATTCTAATACCCAGACCCATTGTGTGGGCAGGGCGGGGTGGACCCGCCCCATTTGCAAGGCGGGGTGGGCTGCACTTGCTCCAAATGTCTTGGGGCAAGGCTCGTCTTTGGGGGCAGTTTTTTTTTTTTTTTACATTCCTGACATGAACCGATACATGGTATCATAGTAAAAGATAAGAGTGATAAGAAAGAAAAAGATAAGGTAAGATAAAAAAGATAGTAAAGATAGGATAAAGATAAAAATGGCAAGATAAAAAATATATAAAATAAAAAGGACAAAAGGATAAAAAAATAAGAACGATGAAGAAGATAAAAGATAAAAGGATACAAAAGATGAAAAGAGATCAACCCCGAATCCTCCACACGAATATTCTACGTCCACTTTGCTCTCTCAAAGCTTTACTCTCATCCAACCCAAGTAGAAACTTATCACTTCTCACAACCAGTTACGAGTATTATATAAAAATTGAAAATGAAAAGTTATTTCTAATTGCTATATAGGATGGCTCCGGAAGTTATGCAGCAACTACATGGGTATGATTTCAAGTAAGTAGAATCCCACTCTTTGGCCTCTTTCTTTAGATGAATATCTAGTTGTTCTATAATAAGTTTCACACGAACAGAGCAGATATTTGGTCACTCGGAATAACAGCACTTGAACTAGCTCATGGACATGCACCATTTTCAAAGTACCCTCCAATGAAGGTAGTATTTACATGACAAAGATATTTTTATTGCATTTGGAAGTGAATATTGATTTCCTAAAAACCATTGTTGCTAATCTGTCTCATTTCGCTTCTCACTTTAGGTCCTGCTCATGACCTTGCAAAATGCACCACCAGGGCTGGACTATGAAAGGGACAGGAGATTCTCCAAGGTTTATTTTTGCAGAATAGAATAACTTCTTATTAGGTGAAACCTTGTTTTGAGTAAAGTATTGTGCATATGTAGTCTTTCAAGGAAATGGTTGCTGCTTGCTTAGTGAAGGATCCAAAGAAGCGTCCCTCGTCAGAAAAGCTTTTGAAGCATCCCTTCTTTAAACAAGGACGTTCAAATGATTATTTAGCACGTACCATTCTTGAAGGACTTCCCCCTTTAGGTGATCGTTTTAGGATGCTTAAGGTCTCGTGCTACTTTTCGATCTGTAATTTATACTCTATACCTTTTTTGTGACTTTTGACTTATGAGTTCTTGAAATTTGTCGTGTGACTGCATTTTTCAGACCAGAGAATCAGACGTTCTTGTACAGAACCAGGCATTGTATGAGGACAGGGAACACTTATCCCAGGTGAGCAATAAAAAATGCATGCTAAATTTCATCTCTTTTCAAGACAAATATCTATGCATATTTATCTTTTTCAACCAGACTTCTGGTACATGAAAATGTTGGTTGTATGGTGGGGCTCTTCTTGTTAGTCCTGTCACTAAAGCCAAGCGACAGGTTTAAGTCAACTATTTCAGACAGTCTCTGAAAAAAGTTTTATGTTTAAGTGACCATTCATAACATCTTGATTCTTGAAGCTTGTACCATGATTGAGTTGATAGAAAAGCTAGGGAAAAGTACGGAAAAGGTACATGTGGTTGGGTCGTTTTTAGATAGGGTCATGTGTTTCAATTTTTATCAAAGTGGTTCATGTGTTTGAACTCTCTTATCACAAGAGGGTCCTGGCGCCTGACGCCGTTAGAAATCACCGGAGGAAGACGATGAACAGTAACTTTGATTTTCAAAAGTGCCAGGAAAATTAAAAAAAAAATTGGAAGGTGCGCCTCAACAAGACAACCGCTAGACCATCTTTCTTTTTTGTTTCCAGCCACCCTTGTCACCGGAAAGTCCACCGAAAAAGTGATATTAGCAAATTCATTTTTAAAAATTAATCCAAACAGATCCGAAAAATCCAAATACGAAGGTGGTTTGGAGGTTATCTTGATGAGGCTCACCTTCCAGTATTTTTCTTTTAATTTTCCGGGCACTTTTGAAAATCGAAGTTACTGTTCATCATCTTCCTTAGGCGTTTTTAACGGCGTGACCCTCTTGTAATAACGGAGTTCAAACACATGAACTACTTCGACAAAAAATGAAACGCATGACCCTATCTGAAAACTGGCCCAACCGATGTACTTTTTCGTAATTTTCCCAAAAAGCTACTACCTCCGTCCCGTTGAAATGTTCCCATGGCAAAACGGCACGTTTATTTAGACAATATCTAAATAAGGTAGTTCAAGTATATTTTGAAAAATAATTTAGCTGGTATATAACATACTTGTTACGGCGGCTAGGTGTGGCGCCAGCCGACCGCCATATCGCCTAGGCATCTTGGCGCCCGCCTAGGCAACAACTAGGTGACATGTCATTTCACATGTAATATTTAAATATACATACATAATAAAATAATTTATAATATACGTAGTATTACATACTCTGTGTTAAATTACAAACTGTATATGAAACAGCATACTTTGTATAATATATAATTTATATAGAATAAAATAATGTATTACAAATTAAATTGAAATATATGTGTGTGTGTGTAAAACAAGTCAAACAACAAATAATTTATATTATAATATTATATTATATACGGAGTAAAACGGATGTTCAATACAGAGTACAATTTTTCACAAAGAAAATCAACATAAAATATATATTGGTCCAGCTGTCTCCAGTTATAATCGTGAAAGGAAAAAAAAGCAAGAGTAGCAGAACAGTAAAAAAAGCATAGCACAACTGTGAGCGGTCTACTTCAGTTTGAACAGTCTGCAAGTCTAAAAAAACTGGAACGAGCGAGAGTAATGGAAGCGGGGGAGGCAGAGGTGGAGTAACAGCGGTGATATCCGACAGCCACCTGGGGCGTCGACCTGCGTCAGCGACCTGGCCGACGGGATGAACAACTAAGGGCCTAGATCTCTGGCTGACGACAGGTCAGATAAAAAAACAAGATCTGGGCTTCGCCTTGACGACTTGCAGACGCCTAATCGACGCCAAATTACGCCTTGGCAGCTTCAGGTGAGTCTAGTGAGCACGGTGCCACTCCTCCACCGCCAGGATGACTAGTCGACGCCGTAACAACTATGGTATATTATATAATGGGGTTAGTGTTGGTAACTGTGATGCTATAAATGTATATTTAAATATTTATTGATTAATTTGTCATTTAAGGTTGTTAATTATTTCCTAAAATGGAAATGAGAACCTTCATATGGGACGTCCAAAAAAGGAAACTGGGAACCTTTCTATGGGACGAAGGGAGTATTATTTTAGTCAAACAAGACTCTTTTTGGGATGGAAAGAGTATATTCTTTGAGCTACAATGGCTACTAGAGTTCTGATACTATGTGTTTTTGTGCGAGTGAGAGGTTTGAATTAGTCTCTGTGGTCCATGGGCATAAGGCACTTGATTTCTGGACGGGATGTATTTGCATAGTTTTTGGCCAAGAAGAATCTCAGTTCTCCTCTCCCCCACCTCCCCTTCTTTTGGGGGAATTGAGTTGTCAAAGGAAGATGGATTTGTAAAGTTTGATCTTTGCAGCTCTCTGAGCTACTAATTTGCGTTTCTTTATTTGTTAATTCCATGCTTATGTTACATCTTTACTATTGTTGTGTCCCATTGGTACTCTTATATAAACAATTATGAATGTGCATGAAAGAAGTGTAACTTTTGCAATAAAATTAATAGGTACCATGCGTTTCCTCCTGTCTAGTTCAGTCATCATCTTCATCTCCTCCTATCTGGATGCCTGATGCTCCTCCTAATGGAGAGAGAGGAGGATCAAACCATTGTGCATCACAAATAATAAAGCATATTTTTAATGATAGAATTAAAAAATCCCTTTTCCTTTTATTAATGTGCATCTTTAGTTATCTGAGCCTGATTTGTGCTATTATTGCAGCAAGAATACATCCGCGGAGTCAGTGCATGGAATTTCAATCTTGAAGATTTGAAGAACCAAGCTGCTCTTGTACATACACATTATGCAACTTTTTCTTAAATCTGTTCATAGTATACAACCAAATACAAAAACATTTTTTCAAAATGCTCATTTACAAAGAGCTTTACTAAATTTGGAACTACACATTTAAGGACAATTTTACGGTTAAGGGTAGATGTTGTGGCTGCATAAGAGCAGCATTATCGCTGTTACTGCTGTTATCTCCAGCTTAGAAGCGGTCGAACTAGATAGTAGTACTGCAAACTTGCAAAGCAGTGTCAGACAAGAGCACATTTCTCTGCTGAACAGTGACACTCGCTGATGGAGCCGGATAGTAGTGCCTGCATTCAATGGCAATGCTAGATTGTAGCACGCAAGGCAGACAATGGTGACGGCAGATAGTAGCAGCCGCAGTTGGTAGGACATCATATAGTAGCAACCATCGGTGCTACTATTAAAACACCTACTGTTACTGTCTTCCTTATTTGTGTAGAAAACATTGTACGTGGTTTTTTTGTTTTTATAAACTTGGATGTGTAGCCGTGTAGTGGTATGTAGTTCTCCCTATATTATATGGAAAGCTTTTTATCTGTGTTCATTAATTGTTCAACTAAAGTACTCATTCTTGTAGATAGCCGATGATGAAATTTGTAGTAATGAAGATCCAATTGGAAGTGGGACTCAATTGAATAGACACGACGGTGTCTCTCCAACTGAGAGACTATCCTCAAAGATAGCTAATCAGTCAACTAGTATCACACATGAGGTAAATCACGTAATTATTATTCAAGCCTTTTCTACCTTTTTGAATCATTACACAAACTTCTGTTACTTTATTTTGCTGTATCTACGTATATTCAGTTCTAAGTGAATTCTAATATCAAGCAATGATATTTAAATGTTTCTTCTACCCAGGATGCTATCAATGACATCCATGATTTGGAGAACTCACTTGCAGGATTTCCCATTAAACCCCTTCAGGCACTCAAGTAACGGTTTCTTTCCATTTAATTTGTGTGTTTGTGTGATGTATGATTATATCAATCTTTTTCCACCTTTGATGTACAAAACTGATAACCTTAAATTAAAACATATTTCAACAAGTGAAATGTTCATAAGCTCATTGAAGTATAGACATATTGTACTATTGCAATTATGAATACTTCAAAGTTTCACTTATGCCGTGTTTGTTTCATGTAAAGTTCTTGTTACGGTTCAGATAACAATGACAAGACAACTACATTACTAATGCTGTAGATGACAGGATAAGCATAATTTTGTGCACATTACGTTTATTTCATTATTGTATATATTATCGTAATACAAGAATTCACGTTTGATATGATGTACATTGGTTCACAATCTTTAATTCGATGATTTTATCCTTGGGGTTGTGTGTGTAATACAATACTGCCTCTGTTCACTTTTAGTTTTTCGTCTTTCTGGTTTTGTCAACTTATCCTACTTATTTTTCTTGAAGGACATCTGTATCCTTACCTTTTCATCATCTCTATCCCACTTTTCCTGCTTACTCATCATATGTCTCCAAATCTATCACTTTTTCCACCTGTTCACTACTCTACAACTTTATGCTTTATTTTTGTAAAAGACCTAGTAGAGCAATTAAAAGTGAATGGAAGGAGAGAGACACATTGGCGTTGGCGTACCCATGGGTGGCCAACCTGGGCCACCTCAAGTTTGGTAAAAGAAAAGTACTGCAATTTTTTTTAAATATTTATTTGAATGATTTATTTATCGATCCATCTGAACAATATAAAATCTACATTATGATAATATAAGCATATATTATAATAATAAGCTATACTATGTTTTTGTTATTTATTATACATTATAACAAATTATTAATTGATTACACTAAAATATAAGCTAGGAATCACATCAATTAATTATCTGCATGAAGCAACAATGCAACATATAATTTTTTAGTATATTATTACTTTAATATGATATCACTTTGGAAAATTTAAAAAAATAGAATAGAAGCACAAGGGATTATATGGAAAAGGAGATTATTATGGGATTTTGGCGTAATTTCATTTAGCCACGCCTCATTTACGTCATTTGAAGTTTTGACACAATTCAGTGATGACAAAATACATATGTATCAGAGTGGCAGATTACACTAGGTAACTTTCAAAACAAATTTAGGAATTCAATTATCAACGGTCTAGATTTCGGCTTATGGGTGTTATCCAACATTACAATCTATACCCAACCAAACACAGCCTTACGGTATGTTTGAATCCCTGAAAATATTAGGGCGAGTTTTGATCAAATTTGCAAAAAAAATAAATACAAAAAATTAAAAACAAAAAACAATTTCTATATGAATAAGGAGTTAAGGACAATAGTAGCTGTAAGACACTAACAATAGATGTATAAGTAGTAAAGCCCTCCATCGGTGCCACCAACGGCGAGGCTGTTACTCTTCAACGTGGCACTGCCAACAGCGACTACTACTATCTTTTGCCGTTATCGGCAGTGGTTGGTAGTGTCGGGTGTCACTGTATACAGCGCTGGTATGGTCCAGCGGTGGAGGCTGCTACTCTCAAGCGCCACCACCGCCTACCACTACTTCTGGTGGCATTTATGGTCGGGCGCCCCGGTCGATGGTTGGTGCTATTGTATTTTGCTGTCACTGATGGCAAGTGTTTCTACTACTATCCATCGCCGAAATTTGCCACCGGAGATAGTACCAATGTCAGTAGTAGTAGTACAAGCAGTGCACGGCGACAATGCAGTCCTTATTTGTAAAACATTATCTTATTATCTAATTTCAAATTAAGTCAAATTATTTGTAAACCAGAATTTAGTTTTCTCAAAAAATGCTGTGGAAAGTTGCTCTCCATTTTAGGTTCTACCATAGAAAGCGGAATATGATTAATATTTTTCAAAACTTTTATACCGGAGTATATGTTTTGATTTCTTAGTCTTTGTATAGTTAGAGATGGATTAATAAATTGAGTTTGGACGAATATCAAAAGGGTTTTTGACATAAATATGACTAAAGGAAAAGTGACACAAAAATATTACTTTTTATAACATCCAAAATAGTGATTATGCAATATATCACTGCCACACCACCTCATTTTCAACTTTGACTAGCTGCTACTTCTGAAGTTCCGGTGACACTTCTCGGCAACTTTTTATATTTTTACAACGCTTTTTCTTGGAAACTTTGAGCAGGGGTGACTGGTCGGCGGATGGGAAGTTGTTGAGAGAGAGAGAGAGAAGAGATTGGGATGTATGTAGGGTTTGAGATTTCGTTATCACTTTAGAATTGAAAAGTAGTCATATTTTTGTTCATTGAAACACTCGGAGTTATATTTGTTCCATTTTTCTGTATCAAAAACAAATTTATTGATTTTGAACCATTGCTTTAATTTCCCTTGCATTTTCTTTTCTTCTAAATTTTCCTCAATGTTTTCTTTCCTAGCTTTGTCCAATGTTCCAAACAGACCCCTAAGGATTACACATTACTTGGCAAAACAACAACGCTTGATTGCTTCATTTTTTACTCATGTGCTTTCTTTTCAATGTAAATTTATTTTATACCAGGGGCTGTTTTGATGTTTGCAATGATGACATAGATGCTGGTAGTCCATGCTGGAAAGATGTCATTCCTTCTGATTCTGAACAACAATATGAGGTCCAGCCATTGAAAAATGATGGGGATCATGAAAGTGGAAAAGAAAATGTTATTTTTGGTCAAAACAGCTCCCTGCCACACACTACTACTCTAGGGTGTAAAAAGTTTTTGAGTGGTTCACTACTTCAGGGAAATGATGTGGTCATGCATAAGAAGGGAATAACTGATGGAGAGAGGTATGTTATTCAATTCTTCATTTCTTAAACTTCTGATCTATATTGCTCGTAGGTAGCTTAATGGGCCAATTTGTTGTGAATTGGGTTTATTCTGGGTATGGTATGGTTTTAAAGGAGCATCTTACAGTTAGGGCCTACTTCAGACACCATTTTGCTTATAAAAAAATAAAACAAAGAAACAACTAAAATAGGCATGTAATAATAGGTAGAATTTGATACCATCCTCCCTTTTCATAGAGCGTTAATGTATATTAGAGAGAATTCCTTAAATAGGACTAAAACAAGTTATTAATTGCAAATGCCCAGGCTAGGTTATGTAGATCTACGATGCTATTTGATAAGTGCACGCACAAAGCCTCATCCACCCTCTAGCAAGTCCACCGCTGCCGCCCTTTGCTGAGTTTGCCGCTGTCATCCTCCAACAAAGCCGCCGCTCTCCGGCAAGTCCCTGCAACCTCTAGCGAGAATGTCCTTGATATGAATAATGACATAATAATGACATTTTCGTATAGAAACATGACATTTTCATATTGTGAAAATATAGAAATTTTAGATGAAAAATAAAGACATTTAAGATTTCCAATTTCATATAAAATAATGTAATCGTCATATACAATTGAAAATCTAAAATATGAGAAGAAAGTGAAAAATGAAAGGTAAAAAACAACATCGATTTTTATACATTTAGTGTGATGAAAATGACATCTTTCGATTTTCACTATGTGTCATTCAGAAACAGTCTCTCTGTGCTCTAGTACATGGGTAAGACTGTGTACATCCGAACCCTCCTTACCCCACCGAAGGTGTGGGAGCCTTTGCGGCACTGGGGTAATGATGATGATTAGTGTAATGAAAATGACATCTTTTGACGAACACGTCAAAAATATGGCATTCCAAATACTATAATTTCAAATTGAGGATTGCCATCTTGAAAAATGTACTACCATAAAAGTGACAGTTTTTCAAATAATCCATAATCATGACATTCTCAGTTTTGAAAAGTGACATTTTCCTGAATATTAGTAGTTAGGCATCAATTTTCCTGACATTCTCCAGTGCCGCAAAGGCTCCCACCTAAGGTGGGGTAAGGGGGTCAGATGTACGCAGCCTTACCCCTGTACTAAAACACATAGAGACTGTTTCCGGATGATCTAGTGAAAATCACGTTGAAAATTGCATGGACTGACTGCTGCTTCATAACAAAGAAGCGTAGACAGTTTAGTGAGTCATTTTTCTTTATTCCATCATACTCCATCACCATCATCATTACCCCAGTGCCACACGGGCTCCCACCTACGGTGTGTAAGGGGGCTCGGATGTACAGTCTTAGTCTTACCCCTGTACTAAAGCACAAAGAGAATGTATATATGGCTCCCAAGCAAAAAAATAGCGAGTTTTTGGCTCCATTGCAAATGATAGATAAAAATTAATCAGAAATGATAAATAAAAATTCAAATCCAAATATAGTTGATTCATTAATCGTGCCCTTTATCTGAAAATTTCAAATTCAAATTTTGATTTTGAATCTCAGTGATATAAAATTAGAAAAACAACAAAAAGCAGAGGACCAAGAACATGATGAGAAGAAGAAGAAGAAGAAGAAGAAGAAAAGGAATGAGGAGGAGAAAATTACCTGGTTTTGCCAGAGAAATCAGAGTATAGGTGAGCTGCCGATGATGAGTGATGGGTTGAAGTCGATGACGGAGCGATTCCGTACTGCAGTCTATGGCAGAGGGAAAATCGCAGGCGAAGAACCGTCTGGGTTGCGATGTTGCATTGATGGTGGTCATTGGAGAGAGATCTCAAGTCTGCGATAAATGGAGAGGGGTTGAGTCAGACTTTTGGGGTCCTATTTAGGAATCCTACTTTAGAGAATAATAAACTTAAATTCCTACTTAGGAATTTTGACAATGTTGTGGTCCTATTTAGGGCATTTTTTTATATATATTACTGAGTAGTGATGTGTTTCTCTAATTAATATAAAGGGATTATCAACAGCCAAGATATCAATCTGAACGGAACTACAGTGGTCCACTGCAGTATAATCACAAGAAAGAAACTGGTAATGTACTACTCTACTATTATATGAACCTTAGCTTCTTGTATGCAATCATTCCTTTACCCTTTGTTTGGGTGGAGGGTGTTGGAGGGAAGGGGAGGAAAGCGGAGTTGTGTTGTGTTTTTTGCTCGGGGGAAGGGAAGAAAATGGCCGAGCTATTGACTCCACAGACCCTCATATTTCGCTCGCCTAATTTGGGTATTTGGGATGAGTTATATATCTTTACTAATTTCTTTTTCACCTTGTATAAAAGAATGTTCCACATTATTGTTGTTATACATACCGTTGCTTCTTTTCTTTTAGTACAAATGTAAAATTCCTCTTCTTTCTTGATGTTTTAGGAAATAGCCAATTTTGCTTTACGTATTAGTATAAAAAAGTTTTAAGAAATTAGTGTGTCAAGTATCAAATTATTAGTGAAAGAAAGGTGTTAGACTTGGTAGTCTCAAATAGACTAACTAAGTTAATGCTTCTCTCTTTCATTTAGTATCTCGAAATGAAAGAGAAAGTAATATGTAAAAAGTAAAAAGGGGTAAGGGTAATAAAAGTGGGGGTATATAGGTATATTTATTGAAAAACTTTCCAAAAATGGAAAGGACAACTAATAAAAATGCCCCAAAATGGAATATGAGACAGTTATTAGAGAACGGAGGGAGTATTTTGTACTCCCTCCGTCCCGAAATAATTGTCCTGCTCTCCTTTTCGATCCGTCCCGAAATAATTGTCTCCTTTCCTTATTTGGTAAACAAATCTATACAAAACAGTGTCAAACAGTGCAAAACAGTGCCAAACAGTGTCGCTACAGTGCCAAACAATGTCGCTACAGTGCCAAACAGTGTCGCTACAGTGTGAAGTCAACTTCACTTTCTTAATCTGTGTGAAGGTCAAACCAGGACGATTATTTCGGGACGGAGGTAGTAGTTATTCTAAATTTCTATTTGATATTTCATATGTAATAATTCATAACCTTCGAAATGCTAAAAATATAAAAATATAAATTCTAAACTCCTAAAGTGAAGACCAAAAGTGATTTGTAAATACTAAATATAAAATATTCAAAATAAAAAAATATAAAATGAAATCTTAAATAAAATATTAATGTAAAGACATAGATATACAATATGAATAAAAAGTTTGCAACTATATTTTTATTTTTTATTTATATGTTTTAGTTTTATATTTATATTTATATTCGTTTTGTTTTTAATTTTGGGAAAAGTACGGAAAAAGTACTTGTGGACGTGGTTGGGCCCATTTTCTGATAGGGTCATGTGTTTTATTTTTTATCAAAATGGTTCACGTGTTTGAATTCCGCTATCACAAGAGGGTCACGCCATTAAATACGCCTGAGAAAGACGGTTAATAGTAACTCCGATTTCCAAAAGTGCTCGGAAAATTAAAAGAAAAATATCGGAAGGTGCGCCTCATCAAGATGACTTCCACCTTTGCCTTTGGATTTTTTTCGAATCTGTTTGGATTGTTTTTTAAAATAAATTCGCTAATATCTCTTTTTCGGTGGACTTTCTGGTGACAAGGGTGGCTGGAAACAAAAAAATAAATTTGCTAAGATGTCTTCCTCAGGCGTTTTTTTGTGTGACCTTTTTGTGATAACGGAATTCATACACGTGAACCACTTTGATAAAAAATGAAACACATGACCCTATCTGAAAACGGGCTCAACCACAAGTACCTTTTCAGTACTTTTCCCTTTAATTTTTCTTTTAGATTTATTACAAGTTTAACACTTTTAATAGTTCAAGGGGTGTTTTGAACAGCTTGATGGGTTCAGGGACCTATATGAACATTTTCGTTTTCACGTCAGCCGTTTACCGAGTAACGTGGTAGCTATCCAGAAATTGACCCGTAAAGAGTGGAAGTTGAACCTTTTTGCTAGTTCATGGTGTGAATTAGACCTTTTTTAGTTCAGAGACTGAATTAAGCAAACCCGACAAGTACAAGAGCCTATTTGACCCTTTAGCCTTTTTAAAATCTCCCATTCCTCCACCTCCTCCATTCCTCCCCTCCCATTTTATGAACCACACAAAAGCTTAGAATTCTCAATGTTAAAATACAGGTGAAGATACATCTGAAGGAGCTATTGTCCAACGCAGGGGACGATTCAAAGTCACTTCAGCAGAGTTGAGTCCAAAGGTATGTATTTCTCAAGTGTCTTAAACTCCAATTGCATTAATTGCAAAGTAGCCTTGAACTGTTTTGAAAAGCTAATAGTGAGGGCATAACTTGTCAATTTATCTTCTAGGCAATGGCTTTGTAACCATTGCCTTTTTATCAACTCTTATGTATAGGGTCCTACAAACTGCTCTGTTAATGCTGTTTCTGGAAGTTTGAATGGTCCAACTGTTCCTAGTACAATGGTTTCTTCAGTTCTACCGTCATTACAGTGCATGTTGCAGCAGAATATATTTCAAAGGGTAATTTATGCTTTTGTAAATTTTCTTTTAGGGTCTACATGGAACCAGAGAAAATTGTTCAAACCCAATAAATCAGTTTTAGGTGTTTGTTGAAACTTGTTTTATTTATATATTTCTATTATATAAAGACTAAGAAAAAACTAATTAGTGTATTTATATCTTTAAAGGTAAAACAAAAAATAATAATGTTCTTTCCTTTGGATTTTTCCCCTTTCCTGTCATTTTATGTGTTCCAAACATAGGAAAGAGCCTATAACAGCTATGACCTGATTATAATTACTTTCTACCGGTCTTTTTAGGAAGAACTCATTAAAATGATCAAGTATGTGGAGCAAGCATCTGGTAAATAACATTGATGTCTGCTTTTCGCTCTTTCTTTCTTTTGATTACTATGGGAGTAGAGCTTCTCTAACTCGCCCTCCATTATTAACTACAATGCAGTCAATTCTGTGGACACAGTTGAGACCGGAAGTAATGGGTACTCACAGGTAATCATAATTTCGTAATGCTTGTTTGTTTTTATGGGAATTGAGACAAAAGATAAAAGTGAGAAGTGGAATAGGAGAGAAAAGAAGCTTTTCTCTTGCTTGTAGAGCTAATAAGTGGGAAGTAAGGTGGGAGAAATGTGTGGCCCACCATATTCTATCGTGGGAGGGGCTTTTAAAAAATCCATTTGAATTCTTCTTTTACTTCATGTAATTTTTAAATGAAGAGCTAAGAAGCACAGAGCTTCCCGCATCTGATTTCAAAAATTCAGAAGCATGCCTGAATTCAGAAACTTCAGACTCCCATTCCCGTTCGTAATTAAAAAGTAGCGGGAAATCTGTTTTCCTAATTAAGTTGCGTTTAAGAAACGTTGAGTTTCCTATGTCCTTTTTAGTGGAATTCCTTTAGCTCAAGTAGGTGTCTATTTATGATTTTTTTTGTAGGATTTCTGTATAGCAATATTGTCTTTGTGATATTCTATGGCACAATGCACTTCTAGATGCATTTTACATTTGGTTATGTATCAATATGTGGATTATACTTGAAACAGACATGGATACATATATGAATTGCGTTTAAGAAACTTTGAGTTTCCTATGTTTTCGTTTTTATTGGAATTTCTTTAGGTCAAGTAGGTGTCTATTAATGGATTTTTATTGTAGGATTTCTGTATAGCAACATGGTCTTTGTGATATTCTATGGCACAATGCATTTCTAGATGCATTTTACATTTGGTTATGTATCAATGTGGATTATACTTGAAAAAACATGGATACATATTTGAAAAATAATATGAATATATATGAAGAAGTATTTATAAATATATCCATGTATATTTATTATTTACGTTGTCGCCCCTCGCTTTATTGTACATATTTCTAAAATGCCACACATTTCCTGTTTCACATTTTCATTTCGTGTTTACATGCTTACTCGGAAGTCGGATCATGATCATTTTTTTGTCATTTTAAGCATAACACAATAATTTCTCTTTTGCTTCTCTCTTCTTTTCTACGGAGTATCATTTTTATTACATATTCTTTCTTTACACAGTTTCTTCTCTTTTCTTTTCTATTTCTTTTGTCCTCAAAACAGAGCATAAAAAATGCTTGAGCTGTTTTATCTCATTATAGTGTCAGCTCATGGTTGGCATCCATTGTAGCTTATGGTGCAGTTGCCAGCTTCTACATTTAATGCCATTTTTAATCTGTTTTTTGGTGGATGTGTGAAGGTGCCTCCTACCTCTTCAAGAGAGAGAGATCTGATGTCCCAGATGATGCAATTGCAACAAAGGTACATAACAAGAAGCAACTTTATTAAGTATGAAACATTTGTTCCCTAAGTGGATTCTTTAATATTTTTCAGTGCGGGAAACATGGTTGAAGAGTTGCAAAGACAGAAGATAAAAAATGCTCTGGTATGTATTCAGTCAATGAGCGGGTTTTAAATGAAATAACCAAAGGTGGCACCTTTATCATTTCTGAAAATACTTGTAGGCTCTGTTTGGTAGCCATTTTGGGCCTATGGACTATTTGTCATGAGAAAAACAGAATACGTAACTTATTTGTCTTTAATGAATGTTTCCGAAAAGTTTTTCATCCATTAAATTCGAATTAGTCATTACAACCAAATAACCCTTGCCAAACAGGCACATACTTTAAGATCTACATTTGCACTTCCAGCCCTCAATACTACCCTAAATAAAATCTATGAATTTACATTTGATTGAAGTTTTAACTTACGCATTTCAAGAGGGGTAAATGAAATCCAACCATTTTGTTTTTGTTTGTGAGTAAAGTCCTGTCTTTTTTGAAACACTTGAAGCCCAAAGCCAAGTTAGACTTAAAAACGGTTTTGTCAAACCTCATTATTTTATTTTGATGTATTCCATCAATGTATTATAGATTTTGCCACTTTTATTCCTCCAACTATTGTGTTACTGATCAATTTTTGTATTTGACTTTGAACTTTGGGAAATTTTCCGAAATAGGAGTAAAAATAATGTGTAATTCTAAGATAGGAGTATTATGTTCCCCCCTAAATAGCACCGCATTACTGCCATCCAACAATAATAGTGTCATATTTTGTCATTACCCGTCATAATTGGCGGTATTTTCCAAATATGACACTAATTGCTTCTATTTACGGGCAAAACATAGCACTCCTATTTTAGAATTTCACATGTCATTACTTCTATTTAGAGTGATATATTTTGAATTTTAACTTTTAGTCCTTGAACAATTGAGACACTTTTAAATATTTCTACTTCTCCGACTTTTATAAAAGTGGCACTGGTAATACTTGAAGGATAAGAAAGTGTAACTTTTGCAGTAGTAAAAAAACTAAGTGGTAAAATTTAAAGTTGAGTGCCAATATTATATTTGCCACTAGTTCAAGGACTTAAAGTAGAAAATCTTAAGTCATGTACGAATCACGTTCACACTAGTTGAATGACTGAAATTGGCAAAAACTCTTGTACTAGAATGAATAAATCTATTTTTTGTAAAAGATGTTAGAAGTTCTAATTAAGTTTGATTATCATGCATATTTTTTCAAGTAAATCCTTGAAGCCCATTTTCCTTGCTACTTGTTTTTCTCTTTTCCCTACAATCTCGCAATCTCAAAACATGGCATATAAATTAGAAGAAAACATAAAATTACTTTTTGAATTATGAGAATCCACTCCGTTCTCGGGAAACACTCAACCTGTTGTATGTGGGAAGGGCATGTGATGCCCCCAATTTCAGGATAGGATGAAACTCAAGAATTCCGTGATTCTTGGGTGTTCACATCCAATTGTGAGCATCATGAGCCGTCACACTCCATATTCCCGAGAGAGTATCATGCATATCCAAGTGGGGATGAAAGTGGTACTGTATATAATGACTAGAAGTCTTCTGGATTGCAGTTGGAAAAGAAATTGAATGCATTGCTCGAGAAAGCGGAACAAGGATGAAGTGGTTGGACTCAGAATTTTCATGTTATATGATGTCAAAGGGTGTGTTTCAATTCATTCGACAGTCATCCTGGTGACCTGGTTTGTGTATCATATTTATTACTATGCGATAATGGTGTACGTGTAGTTAATTATTATTAGTTATTATCATTGTGTATCATATCTATTACAGAGTATTACAAAAGCTCTTTGTTGTAATTTAGTGACTACGTATTGTAATTAAATATTCTTTAAGGATGTCGATACATTGCACCTCCCCATGGAGCTGATATATCTAGCGGTAGACCAGGACTGTTCAGTTCTCTAACTGGAAGTTGAACTGGCAGGCAGTTTCAGAACTGGTCCAGGTAATGAGATATTCTTCCAGCCGGATGCCGATTCCTCCAAATCATCAAAGAGGACTGGCCGATTTTTTTAATGATATGGATTGAAAATTTTTGTTAGGAATAAATTATAAATCTAAAGGTTTTCCCATAAAATTCTGAGGTAAAATTTATGGGAAAATATTATTAAAGTTATTATGGGTAGTATATGATTACTACACTAAAAAATTAGATATATGCATAATGCATATAGCTATAGTTGTTAAAAATTATTAATAGTCATTGTGTAAAGAAAGAGATGATTTTTTATCCATCTTTAATTTAGTCATATAAATATCACTTTCAAAAATCTCATTAGAATTGTGAGCCTTGGTAGACACTAGATTCTCACCCGTGCGATGCACGGATGAAAATTCACCAATGTATGTTTAACAATTTTATTATAAAAACGTATAAATAATTGAACTTAGAATAAAGTAGTAAGTAATACGTAGTATAATAAGTGTTCATAGTCAAGGAGAGATATGACACCGTTGAAGAAAGAAAAATGTAAATATTATAAAAGAGATACTCCTATAATATTTGAAAGTACAAAGTGATAAGAAAAATAGTAAATGTTCATAGTGAACTACAAATTCAAAAAGACTTCTTTGTATACAATATTAGTAGTATAATTGAATTGTTTATCATCCTTATCACATATCAATATTTTCAACCCTTTGGGATTGATAACTCTTGACACTGCGACATATATTTAAATTTGATATAATTATAAATCCAAATTTAATACACCTTGAATTAGATGAAACCAATACCCTACTAAAACGAACTCAAACAAACTTAAAAATTTGTGACATTCGTAATTAGTTTATTATTAAGAATTATTGTTATTAATTTTAACAATTTTAAATTATTAACAATTAATATTAATAATTATTAATAAAAAAATTGGATTTTATTAAAATGATAATTTTAATAGTTTAAGAATCAGGACCATATATTACCCGGACCAATTTGAATCTGATTTAAAAAAGAGTTACTGGCCCAATTACACTATAACCCAACCCAATAATCTGTATTAATTCCTGCCCAACAGCTTCAACCTAACCCATACTATATAAACAACCTTTACCCTTCATTTTTCTCATTTACTCTTCGGCATATATCACAGACCATCAGTTATCCTCTTCTACGATCTTCATCTACGTTTCATGATCTTCTCCCATCTTCTCCGACATCTTCTGTGGTCGTCGGTAATTTCATACCACCACAGTCAATCGTCCCATTATTGTGAAGAGAGTGTCTATTTGTCAGATGAAGCCTTATTCGACCATTGTTAAGGCTACGAAGGCTCAGTGAGCTTCAAAGGATCTGAGACCTAATTTTCCATTCATCATGTCGGTATAACTTACGCATTACTCTGTTTTATTAATTTTCTATTGAATGCACTTTTAAATCATTTTGTTTAATTTAAGGGATTTATTAATTCCTTAAAAAATTTCCAGTGTGAAGTTAGTTGATGTTTTTCTGATCTGTCCTGTAACGAAGGCTTTGTGATAATCAAATGATCTTAAGCCTAATGAATCCTTTCATTATTTGGGTAGATCATGCAATATTCCTTTGTCTTTTGACTTTTATCGTGGATTATTGGACTCCTCCGACGGAGCCTGAGCTATACCGGTATACTACCTCCTCAGTCGTACAATATTCTGACTGTAGCGAACAACCTTTTCATATTTTCGACTCTATTTTTGGTATATTTCTACAAGTTCTATATATTAATACGATCTGAAACATGCAATTTATTTTGTTTGAATCTGATTGTAAGATTGATGATTTTTAAAGGAAATTAAGGGGGGTGTCCCCAACCTGGAATCTGATGGATTTTAAAGGAATTTAAAATTCCACCAAAATCTGGGTGTCCTACATTCTGATTTCTATGGATTTCTATGGAGTCTATTAAAATATGGGTGTTCTCAAACATTCCATGGATTTCAAACTATTATTATTTGGATGGAGTTTAAAGGATTTTGATAGGAAAATTACGTGTAAATGATTCCATCTGAAATATTGCCTGCACCCCTCGGATTTCAAATCCAACATATTCGCAGAAGAAAGATGGACAAATAGAGTTCCATTTTGCCAGCGGGAGAAAGGGGCGAGATAACTGGTCCATGGCTCCTGAGGTTGCTGGTGAATAACTTCAGCTTGAAGCTTTCATGGCATTTCTCATTGGATTCCATATCTACCAGCTGGATGATGGCATCGTTCCTTTTCTGAGATGCAAGAACCACAAGGGCCACATAACAAGAAGGGAAGCTCCAGAATGAGAAGGAAACCTGCTACTCACTTGGAAGAAGAAGAGTTACATTCTCTTGTTAATGCTACCCATTTTTATCCACGCTCCATAGCTGAGACGAGGGATTGGTTTTTGGAGAAGAAATTGAGCTCAAAGGAAATTGTCCAGATTCTACCATATAATTCGTAGAAATCCATATAATTCTACCATAGCGAAATCCATAGGATTCCACAAGAGTTTGTAAAATCTTTAGAATTCCTTTAAAATCCATGAAATCCACAATCTTTGAAAATCCATTAAAATCATTGTACAGGACACCCCCCTAAATCAGTGATGATGCCACAAATCTGTCTGTATATATGATTCTAAGTACAGCTATGTCATTATATTATGTGTATCATATTTGTTTTTTAATAGACATAAACAGACGCATTTGATAAATATGGTCGGGATAATAAATATGCATTGCATAAGTGACCAATGTATACTGATATCTCTCAAACATGCGATATTCTGTAGCATATATCGTGTCACACATTATGAGCAGAATAGACCCGTAGTAACCAAATCTACTCTTTCAACTGTTATATGATATAAACCTATTTTTCTCTATGTATATGAAGAAAGTAGTTTTTTTTAACATATATACGTGTTTGGATTTGAAGTGTTTCCCATTTTAAATGAACTGTTTTCCCATGTTTTCCCATACGTAAAAGTGATCTCTGTTTATCACATTTATTATACAAATGTACCTGAATGTCGTTTGTAAATTTTAGTATACATGTAAATATTCTTGGAAAAACTCTTGCTTTATATTTGATTGTATTGAACTATAATTAGATTTGTTGGCTGCCCTCTTCAATTAAATATCTTTTAATTCAACATAAAATCATTAGAGTTATTGTTGTGTAAGTACACTTACTTTAAAAATGCTTTCAAATATCAAATACTTATATTCTTGAACTGCGTTGGAAAAGATGTACCTACATTCAAATCATTTTGCTTGTGAAATTGACATTTCATCTTAAGTTAAATCCCTAAGCTTAAGTGTTTTTTTCGGATAAAAAATAGTACTGATTCTTTTTATAAACAGCACATGTGAATCCAAGGATGAAAACAGTACTGATTTTTTTATACATGTGAATTCAGTACTATATTCATCTTGAATTCGTCCAATCCAAGAAGGCCTTTTGCTAGCCTTTGAGATTCAAATAAATTTTGTACTCTTTCATTCATATGCATTCAGCACGATATTTGGAAGATTGTGGCTGCTTACATTATGTGTAACATAATAGAAGACCTTCTGTTAACCTTGGAAATTAGATTTGCTAACTCTTTAATATTTAACTCGTCAAATATTAGTCTTGGAAGATTCAATACTCTTTCATTTCTAAAATCAGATGCTTGCAAATTAGATTTGCTAACTCTTCAATATTAAACTTTGTTACTATCAATGTAAATTAATATTTGAAAAGAAGCAGCTGCATTTCAAACCTAGTTTGAGAAAGCATATATGTATTTATATATAATGTTTATTATTAATTATATCCTTGTATGTTTTAAAGAAATGTTTGTTCTTGGAATATTAAGATGTTTTTTGTAAGATTATTCACATAAATTATAAATATTTAATATGGTGATGTCTCCCAAGATCCAGTAAGCCCCATCTTGCATAACTTGTTTGAATTAGGCCACACCAAAATTTTAGTTAAACATGTTTAGTGTTAGTTTTTGAGTTATTATAATTTACCTGGATTTCTCGTAGCACATCATGGATTGTTGTTATTATTGGTATATTATAACTTGTACACTCCATGCTCTTTAACTTAAGACTTATCCATTCCAAGTAGTAGCCTCTTCACTGTGTAGTATGGATTCTGGTCCCCTGTCAAAAACATTTGATGTTAAAATTCAAATAAAACTAATGCCAAGCTGATTAGTAATTACACTGGAGCATTGTTTTTGAAGAAAGCATTACCTAATCGCTGAGATGGTGTGTGTTTGTTGTGGTGTTGAACTGTTAAAGCATTTAGGGTATTTATAGTGGCATAAGCCTTGGTCTAAAATCGTATGAGTGGTTTTTAACCAATGGTTCATTCAAACTCAACAATCTTTAGTCTAAGATTTTTAGTACATATCATTTAATGTTGTGTAGTACAAATGTACAATTCATTTAATGTTCATTTGATGATCTTATGCTTCAGATAGCAGCTTGTTCATAATACACAACATTAAATGTTCATTTAATGTTCATAATACACAACATTAAATGCTACGGAGTATTACACAACAAATCAAGACTGAAAAAGCAAAAGTTTCTACTCTGCAGATTCTGAAGTGCGTTGTCCAAGACAATCCATTGAGCCACACGGTCTGAATCGTTGACCACAGATCTTCAATATTATAATAGTTTCTTGAGCCACACAAACTTCATTGGACATTGGGCCTTGTCCTTTTTTATTATTATTGCAGCTCTGTTCTTATGACCCCTTGAGCCAACTTGTCACTTCTTTGCAAAAGTGGTTGAGCCAACTTTTCAGACCCGTTTGACTCATACTTGTGACCCATATTTGACCCATATTTTGACCCGGTTTTTGGGCGGGAACATTGTTCATATTTCGTTTTGCTTTTGTATAATAGAGAAGATGTAATTGTATTAAAAATTACTCCCTCTGTCTTTTCACTTTTCTTATTTGGGTGTCCCATTTAAAGTTGGGGTGGACTCGGGCCGGGCCAACCGGCCCGGAACCGGACCGGCCCGCTACTATGTGGGCCCGGCCCAGTGAACCGGTTCCGGGCCCGGTTCGGGCCAACCGGCCCGGTGGGATGGCGGCTCGGGCTCGGGCCCTTCAAAAGGTGAACCGGCCCGGCCGGTTAGGGCTCGGGCCGGGCCATTTTTTTTTGAATTTTTTTTAAGTTTTTGGGTTGGGTTGGGTATTTTGGGCCATTTGAGGTGGTTAGGGTTGGTTTGGGGGTGCGGGGGAGGGTTGGGGGTTAACTAGGAAAAGCCAAAAAAAAAAATAGAACTGAGGCCCGGCCCGGATCCGGGGGTTACCCGGGTCGGTTCCGGGCCTCCCCTTCTTGAACCGAGGCCCGACCGGGCTCGAACCGTAACCGGTCCATGCCTAATTTAAATGTTCATAAAATGTCGTCGTTTAGCAACTAAAAAAACTTCTGATCCTCGTAGCTTCAGGCTTCAGTGTAATCAGCAATCTGTCACCCTCAATCGCGTGAGTCACCGAAAAAACTCATAGATTGGAGTCCAAATGGGCTCGGGCTGGTAACGCGATAACATGCCCATCAAAGTTTACAAAATAATTTTGTAACCTTACCTTTTCCGTACCATAAAGCCTTGAAATTTCTTTCTTAACCGTTTTGCGACTATAACCTCTATATTGCGGATTTAAACAAGTTTATGCATAATCACGAAAAGCAAGACTTTTAGAAAACAAAAAAAGTAAATTTTTTTCAACAAGTTAGCCATCAAATTTTGTGCATCATTGTATGAGAAATTATCAAAAGCTTGTTGGTTATTTGCAAACCTCGATATTTGAGTTTGCTTCCCCGTTCCGCCGCCTAATTTTGCATACTCCACCGGGTGTTTGGACTTAAGATGTCTTGTGGCGGATCCGTATCCGCCGGAAATCCCCAAGCTATAGTTTTTCTTGCACCAATTGCAAGTTGCGGTCCAATTCCCGGTGTTCGGGTCCTTTCACTTAGAAAAATTATTAGCCATTAGTTCAGATTTACTTTTTTTCGTATCGGTTTGGGATGAGGCAGGCTCGTCGGCGTCGTGGCTGCCACCACCCTCCTCCTCGTCGTCATCGTGGCTCTCCGGAATTACTTCCTCCACATCGTCGTCCTCGAGCTCTTCTTCGTCAATGGTCCTCGATTGGTCTTGAAAAAAACGGCTATTATGTCGGTGCAATTCTTGTTCTATTTGTTCGTCGGTCATCGCATCCCCATCCCTCCTTGCGTAACCCGTATCAAAATCATCTCGACTTTGAGATGAAGAGCCGATATGTGATTTACCTTTGCGGGGATCTCTTCCTCGCAAGCTCTTTCGTTCGGTTGCGCTCAAGGTTACCCATATCAACCGAATATCTAGGACGATCCATCTAAAAAATGTAACAAATATTAAATTGCAACAAATATATTAATAAGAGTAATTAAAACTATTTTAAATAATACTTCAATCTAAAAAGTTTACTTTAATCAAATAAAATTCTAACTATTAATTCGAGTTATAGCAAAATACTTTAATTCGAGTGAAATATGAAGTAAACAAATATGAATTAAACCAAAATTTATAGCAATACTATTGTTTAATAAATAGTCAAATTAACTAGTGAAGTAACTAGTTTTGTGTACTACCTATTTTTTTTACTAACAATCAAATTAATATAGTTTAACTTTAACTATAATGAGAATTAACTAGTTTTTTAAACTAGAGTCAAAGGTAGCAATTAATAAAAATTGTAATTAAGTAATTAACTACTTTAATGAAAAATTATACAATTCGTGTGAAAACTAATTAACTAATACAAAATTAAACAAGTGTAAATAATAGAATGATTTCATACCTCTTTCGGACTTTCGGTCTTTCGGATGGGAGTAATAGAATGACTTCAAATTAATTAGATATAATTCCAACTATATTAATTGATATAATAAATGTATAAGTAATATATAATTAGATAAGAAATATAAGTAATATAATGTATGTATTTATAAATTATAAGTAGATAATTAATATAAAGTAGATATACAAATATAATATATTGGAGAATAAGAGAATTTGAGAAGATGAAGATAATTAGAGAGTAGAGAGTTAAGAGTAGGATTTAGGAAGAGTTGGAGAAGAGATGGAAAAATGTTTAAGATTAGGAGTATTTATAGGTTTTTTTTACCCACCCCCCCCCACCCACCCCCCAAATCGCCCGGATCCCCCCTGCAGCCCACCCAATGGCTATATAGCCATTTGGGTTGTCCCCAGCCCACCCCAACAGTCATTTTTGGCCCAAATAGTTTTTTTATTTTAAAAAAGAGCCGTTGTGACCCGGACCTGACCCGGCCGGGCCAGGTCACCTTTTGCAGGAACCGAGCCCGCCCCGCTTCCCCCACCGGTTCGGGTCCACACCCGGTCCCGGACCACCAGACCAGGCCGGACTCGGGCCCGCACAGTACCGGGCTGGGCCGGGTCACGGGCCGGGTGGCCCGAACCGAATCCATCCCTAGATTGGACAAGCCAGTCAGCTTTCCTTACCCCTTCCTATATACCTAGGCGTGGATTGGGACTGGACTAGTCGGGCTTCAGGGTGGAATTGGGTGGGCTTCGGGTTTAGGATTTCAATACCGGTATCGAGTCGGGTCGGGCTACTCGGCCCAGTCAGTCGGGCTTCGGTTCGAGCCGGGGTCTGGTCGGGCTTTTTTTTACCCCTCACCCCCTAAACCCCCAACTTGACCAAACCCACCCCCAACGGTTCTAATAGTCGTTGGCAACGACTAGCAGCCAACCCAAAGAATTTAAATCATTTTTTTGAATTTTGACCGTTAGGTTCAGCTCGGGCCGGTCCACTAAAAGATGAGCTTGATGCCCGCGTGCTTCTTGCATCGGGTCGGGTCAGGGGCTTGGTACCGGTCCCGGACAACCGGGCCGGATTGGGCTTAGACAGTGGCGAGCTAGGCCGGGTAGCTGGTCGGGTAGGCCCGACCCAGTCCATCCCTATATATACCTACCTCGGACCGGTGAAGCATGGGCACTGCCCCCCACCCTCCCCACCCCGTGCGGCCCCCCTTGCAGATCTGCCCCTTCTCTCCTCCAACTTATCTCTCATTAATTACTTTTATTTTGTATGTTTACTTTTTCTAAATTTTCTCTTTCATCTCTTTTTTATCCAAATTACTTTATTTAACCACTTTCCTAAAAAATTGTGTTATTTAGCTACGTGGACCTTTCAATGAGGTGGAGGGAGTATTGGTTTTGATTCCTACTTTGGAGTACTGTTCCGATCTAACTCTTAACGTTTGGTTCTTCTTTTCACTTGGTTGGGATACTTTCACTTTTGCTCGTGATGGGGTGATGCAGTGATGTCTTGCAAAAAGCTCCACTAGAAAAAATCTAGCTAGAAAAAATCTCAACGATGGAAGAAAGAGTACTATCGCTCCTCAATCGTGAAGAAAGTGTATAGTAAATGTACCCCTCAGTATTCATTTGTGTTAAGATCACGTGACACTCGATCACTCAGGTGGTTATGGATGAGTGTAGCTTTGGATTTGGATTCTTCGAAGTACTACATCTCAGCTTGGATTGAGCACATAGTTGAGTAATTAGAAACATTGTTTTCCCAAGTTTTGGGGTGATATGTCGAGACAAGTAGGTCTTCTGAGTTGGTCTGGAATTTCCTAGTGAGATTTCATCGGGGTAAGCGAGGTTATTTCTAAGCTACTTGGTGGTCTAGTTGAGGTTGCATTTTTTAGTTCTCCACTCCTTTTGAGCTCAAAGTGTAAACTTGAGGGTAAAGTGAGTAAAGTAAATCACTTGGGGGATGAGGGGCTCCTTAGTTGCATTCTAACATTTGAGATTTTTTAATATGTCATTCCATCATACATGTGAGACCCTTGAGTAATCTCGATATGTGACGATAGGTAGTTCCCTGTGCAATATGGTAGTTGATGTTTGGGCTTCCATTATATGCTTGAACTCGCCCTTTGCTTTAATTTTGGATATGGCACATATGGGGTTGGGGATTCAACCATCCAATCCACTCAAATGTATAAGGGTTTAGGTTCAGGGTGCTTTAGTTATTACTGCTTTGGCTGCTATTGTTTCCCTACTTATGGTGGTTCATTTGTGCTTTCCTGAATCATCTTCAACCTTTCTACATCTCTGCTCTGTGCCTAGTATTTGTATACTCCCAGATATCATGGGACTCCGATTCAAGGGATTTGTCACTTGGACAAAACTATATAACGTTAAATAGATTAAATCTTGGCCTTTGATTTAGGTCCTTAGACTCAGAACGTTCTTTAAGTATACCCTCATCTCAGATTCCGCCCTTGGTAGTCCAAAGGACTCGATATGGACTTGAATTTGTACGTGGTTGTCTTTGGTGTTTATCAAAAATAGCCAAAATATATATACCCAGCTCTTCGCCTTCAAATCTTGTGATGTTAATTTCCAGTTTTCTAATTTTGGTTCTCTTTTGGTTGAGAAGCGACACTAGTTCGGCGGCTTGTATCCTCCTTGCCTGTATGTGTGAGGTGTCTAAAGAGGAGGAGGAGTAGGAGGAGGACTAGAAGATGCCCATATGCCGTGGGGCATGCAAAAAAAGATGCCCATCCGAAGATGGACTAGAAGGCTAAGGAAGATTCCTTCTTCGAGTTCAAAGCTCATATATGTATACTCCTAAAGGGAAGGCATGTTTGCTGATGCAAATGGCTGCCTTTGTGAAGAACTATGCCAAGACTCGATCAACCATTCTTGGCCGAAGATCAATTTGTGTCATATCAGGTTAGCCAAATTGCCATGCACAGTTTAACTACAAGTGTATGTTATGAGTCCAACCAAACTTCAACCTATTCTCCCTCAGCTTTCCTCGGATGATGGAAGATCCAACGAAGCTTAAGAACTAAAGATTTCACCTAACATTTATATATGAGTGTTGTTTTCTTTGGTATGTGTTTCATCTCGCTACTATTGCTATTTCCCTTTAATTTTGATGTCTTTTGGGGTAAGTTCCTCATCTCCCGTGTCTCCAATTTTACGTAAGTGTTGAGTGGATGAAAACTGAGGCTGATGACTTAAGTTTGACGTTGATTGGGTGATTTTTTGAGGAAGAGGTCACTAACATGGCTTTGATGTTGTACATACAAATGGATTCGAGTTTATGTAACTTATTCTCCTAGATATAATGTTTTATCTTAGAATATTTTTGTTAAGGAAGAGTTCATAGGACAAGGCAATCCTTGAGCTCTGAGGATGTAATATGGCCTCACCCAATTAGAGAAAAAAGCCTTTTGAACTAAATCCACTCATTCATTCACCAGTTACTTGTACTATTTATGCAAATAGTAAGCATCTGTATAAGGTAAGATTTAAATAGCTGTTTGTTGGGATATTAGGGTCCGGCCCAATATACCGACCCAGAATATCCCTATGGCCCAAGAGCAAAGGCAATCCTAAAGCGGAGCAAGGAGCATCCAAACGGGATCTGACCAACTGGTGAAGAGTCCGTTCAGCATATCCCGAACGGGCCTTAGTCCACACTTGGCGGATGGTCAACATTCCTCCAGATTGATGGTTTAGTGGGTCCCAGAGCCGAATCAGGAGCCGTACAAGTGGCAGTGTGCATTTAATGCTAGAGTATGGGGGCCACAAGTGGGAGCATGGGTGCACAAGTAGTAAAGAAAGCAACCAATCGGATTTGGCCACATCATCCCCCTCACCAACTCATATCTAGTATAAATAGCTGCATTTATTCCATGAAAAGGGGTTAGCATTTGTTTACTCACAAGCATTATACTTACTTTAGTTCTTGTATTAGACAGTGGACCGCAACTACTGTTCGACCATTTCTCTGTAATCAACCTTATTTTGTCAATGCAATTGGAGCTGTTGAGTGATCTATTAGCTGTTAGTCTTTCCTAAACACTTTCTTTTATTTAACCACCCATATAATTCGAAGGGTTGTGTTGGGCCTTCGGATCTACCAGGACTTAAACTCAACACGGTTATACTATCTTGTGACAAAGATGTCAACGGTTGTAACAACCAGTTACAATAATACTATGAATTAGCAATAATAATTGATCTGTTTTTTTTCACTGTCTTTGTTACACCCTCGCAAGCTAGATACTAGATCACTCCCAAGAATCATGAGCTTATCTTTGAGAAGAGTAAAGCGCTTTAATGGAAGCGAGTTGGTGAGAGCATCATTTAGTTGTTCATGAGGTGTGATATGATGAACATGAATAAGCCCATGTTGACGAATAAAATTGAAGTTAATAGCAATATCATTCATTCTCGAATGGAAGACATGATTTGCTGAAGAGGTACCAGTACCTTTGTATCATAAAGGAGGAGGAGAGGAGAAATGGATAGATGTTGCAACTCATGGAGGAGATATTCTATCCAAATGATTCTAGAGGCATCGGTGAAAAGATCTTAGTATTCTGCCTCTGTGGATAACTTAGCAATAGTCCACTGCTTGGTAGAATTCCAAGAAATATGTGATTGGTCAAGAAATATTGCATGTACACTAGTAGAGGAGCGTTCATTTGAATTTTCTACCCATTCATCAGCATCATAAGCACACAGAGGAAGGGACGAGCTACAACAGAAAAAGAGGTAGTGGGCGGCAGTTCCTTGAAGATAGCGCAAGAGACGGTCTACAAGTTGGCAGTGATTGCATGTAGGCTTGTGAATAAATTGAGCAAGTTTGTTAAGAGTGAAGGCACTGTCCAAACTGGTGAGACTCAAATAAAGAGTGGTATCACAAGAGCCCAGGTCGAGGTTAAGGAAGTTAATGGCGTGGTGACAAGATTAAGCTCATGTGTTTTCATATCTATATCAAGTCCACAATGTATTTTTGTTGACAAAGAAAGATTACATCATGTGAGGGGTAACCTACATGCCTATAATGAAAGGATCTAAATCCTTGGTAGAAATTTGGTGCGCCAATGAATCAATAGTCTAATGTATTAGGAATGTGTAGAGTCAGTAAAAATAAAATCATTCGCATAAATTAATAGATAGATGTAAGATTTATGAGACAAAAATATGAGGAGACTAGCATAAGAAAAAGCTTGTAAAAACTGACTAAGAAGAAACCCGTTGACGGATTGATACCACACTCGAGGCTCCTATTTGAGGCCATGAATGAACTTTCGAAGATGACACACAAACCTAGAACCATCATTAAAATCTCGTGTAAAAATATATTGTGTAGTGTCGGAATAATCAATCCCTAGGCACTTATGAAAGCCCTTAGTTTGAGGTAGTGAGTGACATATATATAGAAGATATTTTGTTTCGTGAAGTATGAGTAATAGGAGACACTCTCGTGATCGTAGCACCTGAAGTGGGATGAAAAGAAACAGAAGACCGAAGCGAGTTATCAACTTTGGAGGATATGTTCATAACATGTGTTGTGGTGTTATAAATATGAAAACTTAGTAATCGAACACAACATGCTTGCTCACAAAGATATGGTTAGTTGTTGGTCCAAGACAATGATAAGCACTTATTGATCCCAATAACCAAGAAAAACAAAAGGTGTAGAGTGTGATTTTAATGTATGTGTTGTGTAAAGATGCAACCAAGGAAATCCTTAACACTCAAAAATAACATATTTTGTGTAGTGAGAAGGTTGATGAAAAAGTGTTATGTATGGAGTGAAAAAATAACATTGATTGAAAGGTTGTCAATTAATGAGATACACCACAATAAGAAAGGCATAGAACCAATATTGAAGAGGCATGAAATCATGGTGAAGTAGGATGTTTCCAATATCCATGATGTAACGATGTCACCGTTCAACGAATCCATTATGTTCTCAAGTGTAGAGAAGAGTTAGCATGTGAGAAATACCGCATGTTCCTAGGGATTTCCCTAGGGTAATGTACTCACCCCCATCAGAATAAGTTATTTATTACTGAAAAACTCAAGTTATTTCAAACGTATGGGTGATGGTGGTCGGTGGAGAACCACATACATTTGGTATAGTGATCTACAAATATAACATAGAAATGAAAATCATCAACTAAAGTAATAAGAAAAGGATCCCAAACATCTATGTAAATTGAATCTAGAGGGCGGAGCTAGAAAGAGAGGATGTTGCAAAAGGTAACTTGTACCTTTTATTACTTGCACACGAGACACAAAGAGAAATGATGGATATTGTACCCGAGGGGTAGCTTATCCGAAGGGTTATTACGGGGAATAACTTAGAGAGAAGCCAAAGCAAACAAGTAAGAGAGAGTCAAATGTATTGAATGAACTCAGCGTGCTTTACAAGGTGAATAAGGGCTGCTATTTATAGCAGCCATAAATGCGATGAGAGTACACGTGTTAACAATCTAACGGTCGAGGGGTCATCTCAATCGAGGTGGCACCGGCATACGCAGGTGCACCGCATTAAATGCGGTGGGTGGATGTGACGTCACATTAAATGCGGTTGTTATCTGTCCCCTAAGGGAATCTTCGACGATTACGCTGTTGCCGAAGGCTCCGTGTACCCGAAGGCTACCCATATGCCGAGGGCACCTAGGGGCCGAAGGTTCCTAATTTCTGCCATTTTCTCCCAGCAGCTTTGTATGCTTAAAATCAGTTGTCTCCTGTAGTTTGGGCCTTCGAGTATGGTGCCGAAGGCGTCCCTAAGCGCATTGTGGGCTCTTTGGACCTTGGGCAGCGGTGTTTTGGGCCTCATGCGCTTCTTGGGCCTGTTGGGTCTGTGCTGAAGTAGTAGGAGTCTGTGGGCCAGGGGTCCCTGGGCCATATACTCCATCAAGAAAAATCCTTGGTAACATTCTCAAATGAAATACTTAATGAAGAGAGATTTTTTTAGTGATAAGAAGGGCAAGATGTTTAAGTACTCCTGCTTGTCACGCAGGTGACCCGGGTTCGATCCCTGGCAACGGTGTCAAAATTTGATGAGTCATTTTCTTTACGATGCTCATCAGGGGGGTCTAGATATGGAAATTCTAGATCATCTCATGGGACGGTGTGTCGGGAGAATCGAGTGTGAAATCAATCTAAGTATCCAACATGTAAGCTAATTATACCGAAAAGTTATTGTTTTACGGGAACAACTAAATAGAAATTAGAGCAAATGAACAATTAAATAAGAAGGAAAGCAGGGGCAACATAGTTAGAACATTCATATGATTAAAGATATGGGTCAAAGTGGGGATCTTGGGAAAATATTCATGCAACAAAAAGGAATAGGTACATCAAAGAAGGGTTTTCCAAACTATAGGAGAGGCGTGTGCAGAGCAAACAATGGGTTTGCATGTTGAGCTGAGAGAGAAGACAAGAGCATGATGTAGAAATCAGTCTTGCATGTTCCACCTGAGGCAACAGTGTCGTTTTCAGGGATGGAGTAGTCTCTTCGTTGATGTACTAGTTGAGATGAGAGTCAAACAAGGGATCAAGTACATGTTCACGCCATATTGGATAATGACTATCTAGTTTTTCTGGAAAATGATTGGGGTTAAAGTTAAAGTGTTGAACACGATGAGACCATATGGTGTTAAATAATTGTTGGCTAAGGTAAAAGAGACACCGGTAAGGAGGCCAATTGTCCAGTAGAAGGGTTTCTTAGATCTGCTTGTTGATGGAGAACCTTTTAAAATGGTTGTTGTGTTAGTGTTCACCATAAGGGAGATAGAGCCGGTTAGAGCTACTGAGTCTCCGAAAACCATAAAAGAATTAGAGAATAAAACACTTTTGAACTGAATTCACTAATTCATTCACTGGTTACATGTATTTTTTTTGGATGAAATGTAAGTATATATTAAAAAACACCCAAAAATAACATTTTACAATGTATCACACAAACTCTAAAAAGACTATCTAAGTTAGATGAATCTAACCTAAATGTAATGTATCAACAAAATAACGGGGCATTCCCCATATCCACTTATCAGAGGAATTAAATAAGGACAATCAAATAACCGCTAGTGGGAACCAGTATCAACTTAGCCTAAACCTATTTGAGCAGGCTCAGCTACCATCCTTTTCTTCATCTTCTTATATTGAGAAATTTTTCCCCAGTATTCATCAAGAATTCTCTGTTCCTCCTCATCTTTCGGCTCATCATCAGATTCATCCTCTTTTGTGTCATCTTCCTCCTCTGATTCGGGCACGGAGTCTGATTTAGCCCCCTAGATAGTGGGCTCAGTCCCTACAATCCCTTGGTCTGTGTGCAAACCCGTAGAACCACCCATATCAGCGCTGGCAGACACCTGGGACACAGCCTGCCCAATAGACCCGGTCGGGTCAGTGTAGCACCCGGTCGGGTAAGCAGCAGCAGAATCAGCTGGAGTCTCCTGGGTAGCTGGCTGGGCAGCAGGTACATCAATTTCCACAATATCCACTTGAGAACCCTCATTCAGAATATTCTCTTTCTTATCAACAATAGCCAAGTCCCGTTCTTTTGATGCCAATTTATTGCAAATGAATGGATGGTGTCCATACATTTTACAATGGAAACAAAAGTGAGGGAAAGTTTCATAAACCACCATTTGTTTGACTACCTTACCGGAAGGTAACCGTATAGGAAAAGAAAGCGGGGGTGGTTTAGAAAGATCAACCTCAATCAGAACTCTAGCAAAGTGGTGATTACTCCTATCTTGAGTTACTTTGTCTGTAGAAAGCGGGACCCCTACCATAGATGCAACCTCACTCATAGCCTCCTCATTCCAAAGTTTCATATGTAGATTAGGAAATTTTACCCAAATCGGGACTTTGAGAAACTCATCGTCATCAAAGGAAAAATCTTCCGAAAGCGTTTTTAACATGAGTTGTATACCAAAGATGGTATAAGGACCTCCATTCAACACTTTTGATCTATCTTCATCATTTTTAAATTTGAAAATAATTCATCCCTTGTTATGCTTATCAACCATGCAAGTAACCCCCAAGTGTTTTTCAAGTCATACACCGCTTTAAGGCCCGGAAACTTCCCGGTAAAGAAACCCACAAGACAAAATCCCCGCATGTCGACCATAGAGGGCAAGACTCTATCCGTAAAATCTAAAGAAGTACCTTTCGGCGGGATATACCTCAATTTCAAACCATTTGAAGTGTCCCGGTTGTCTTTGAAAAGTGAAGACCAAGCTCTAGCAACCCCTGCACCCCCATTTTTATCGTGGCTCTTATTGGCAGTAACATCATCATGTACTGCAGGCTTGTTTCCGCCAGACTGTTTAGCAGCAGTTTGTTTGTGCAGAGCTGGTTCATCATCCACCTGGGTTGGGGCAGTCAGCCCAGGTTTGGTAGCTGAAATACCTGCTGCATCAGCAACAATTTTTCCAGAAATCTCCCCTGCACAGGCCGTAGGTCTAGCTTTAGCAGCACTCCCAGCTTGATTAACAGTCCCTGCAGTCCCTGGGTCAATTTGAGAAGCCAATCCAACCTGCGAATTAACAGGTTTAGAAGAAGATGACTTCCCAGTCGATGTTGGTTCCTTTGCAACAGCAGACGTAGGTTTAGGTACTGCTGCCTGCACACTTTCTTCCCCAACAGCAGATTTTTTTCCAGCTTCCTTAGTAGCAGATTTTTCAGCATGCTTAGTAGAGCTTAGCAAAGGAAATTCATCTTCAAGCCCATCCAATAGCTCAAACCCTGCTCTTGACTTGGTAATTCTTGCTGAAAGCTCCCCCTTGCTCTGTTTAATTTTTCCCATCCCTGCAGTTCGTCAAAAACCGCTCGTCGCGCCCCTGAAGGTAAGCCAAAATTCGCAGGTGTACAGTACCCGAAAATCTGTCCAGAATTGGGGTTCCACTTACCAATCTCTCGCTTAGCAACAGGGTATCGAAAGAGGATCAACAAACTACAAAACTCAATTCCAGAAACAACAGGCCTGAATCGAAGCTACTACGCCATAAACAGTAACATTCACGAACCAGAACGTTTTTAGGTTTTAAGCCAAAAACTAACATACTAAACACATATCCAAGCTCGGAATTGCACTCAGATGTGAATTTCGTCTCTGAAACACTAAGAAACGAGCTGAAATCAAGACCCTCGTAAACCCTCGTACACAGTAAAATCAGCGCCGCACCATCTAGTTTTTGAGTTTTTGGCCGAAGCACATCGTTCTAAGCCAAAATCCAAGGTCGGATAAGGATTAGTGATGAATCTCGACCAAAAACAACAATAACGAGCAGATTACAACCCAAGAATCAAGACAAACGTAGCTTCCATACTTCGGTAAACGCAAAAGGAACTGGGCGAGTTTTCCCGGGAGAAGCTCTCAACTTTTGCTCAGCTCTTACCTCAGGCTCCACTGGTTACATGTATTATTTATACCTTTAGTAAGCATTTGTATAAGGTAAGATCTGTATAACTATACTATATTAAATGACAAAGATGCTAACAATTATACTAATATTATGAATTAATTATAATAAATGATCTAATTTGTTTATTGTCTTTTATATACACATGAAGTGACACATTTGGGGGTGTTGGTACTACATACTAGTGATACAACTATGTCTTATTTATGCGATTTTTTTTTATAAAAAGATTAAACTAAAAAAATGACTTTCAAATAACATTGATATTGCATATGCTAGCTAAATTAAAAAATTCATTAGTTATTTACTCTAGTTTTAAGTGCAAATTTTTATTATACAAAGTTACATCAACACAAATAAAAAAGTTAAAATTTAAAAATAATAATTAGTTGTTATGAGCCGGTCGATTAGAAACTGAAAGAATAGTCACCATTAAATTGAATCAATACAGGTAAATGCAATCATTATATTAAAACAATATAGTCTCTATCAAATTTATTACTGAAATAAAATGTGACTAATCAAAAGTCAAATTTTTATTGTCACGTAAAAATGTTACTAGTTTTATGAGTATATCATCACAGTCACTATAATGTAAATTTGGACATCATCATAATCATTTAAATTACTATTTATACTCACTAAAGTATCAAAAGTCACATTTTTATCCATTATTGTTTAAAAGAAACCCTTACTCCTCTAGTGAGTGTATTATTTTATCATGCAGTCTATAATTATCCTTTTTGGGGGGAAGGAAATAGCTTATGCAGTCTATAATAATTATTCCTCCAATCCTCCTTATATTCTGATTTTTCTTTACATTGTCACTTTTTACCCATAATTAACTTTACACTTTCATTTCAAAAGAAATTGCATGCATTATTTATACATTATTGGAAAAAATAATATAAATATTCCAAATTTTGAATGAGTGTGAAATAAATATCTCAACCTTTATATGTAATATGTAATTATCATTCCCTCTATTGTATTGTTATTTTCACGTCATGGTCGCATGTTTTTTCTTTCACAAATATAATTTTTTATAAGTACATAATTTTAAATACTCTAAACTTTTGTTAGAATAGACGACACAACTATGGTTCTAGACTCTAGTCTGCGGAAGTTTGAGGTCAGCGATATCCAATCGCTCAACCATTTCAACGCAGATGAGGGAAGAGACTGTCCAGGCTCGGTCGTTGGGAAGGGCGACCCTCACAAACGGATCAACAAGGACTGCAGGAGAAGGCGCCAAGGAAACTACTATGCCAATCAAAAGGAAGGTGGAAGGCCCAGGATCAGCCAAATTAAGTGCTTGTGGTGGTGGTCTTTTAGGAGCGAACGAGATTAAGGGATTGTGTGGCAGGCTTTGCTTGAAGTGACATGGAGAATTTCAGATTCAGATGTTGGTTGAAAAAGATGAAGGGTTGATGACCCGCCCCCCTCCTGAACCGCCGCCATGGAAGATGACGCCTGAAGTACGGATTCGATTGCTCCATAAGTTTATTTTATTTAATTCTGTTTTACTCTTTTTGAGTTGTTTAATTATGAGCTTCGTTGTTATTTTTATTTCGAACACTTAAGGGGGTAGAGTTTTTGCTTGATTTATTTCATTAGATATATTTCTGTTGGGAGGCAATCATGCCGACTCAACCGCTAATAGTCTCTTTGTTCTCACCATTTCAACGATTAATCTCGCTCTATCCGGGGTGGACTATTCTATGTCTCATCATGACGTGAGGGGGTGATGGGCTTTTGGTTTTGTTTGGAGAGAGGGAGATGTAGGTCTTGGGACATGTTTGTTACTTTGGTTCGTTTGATTTTAATATAAGTTATTTCCTTTATATATAAAAACTTTTGTTAGGATGCAATTAACATTTTACAGTTCTGTTTGTGAAATAAGTAATGTTACATTTGGTTCAATCTAATTTTAATTGCATCGTCATAAATGATTTGTGTATTTTAAATTATGAACATAACACCATAAATTAACATGGGAAAAATACTGAAAAGATACTTGTGGTTGGGCCCGTTTTCAGATAAGGTCATGTGTTTCATTTGTCATCAAAGTGGTTCATGTGTTTGAATTCCGTTATCACAACATGGTTCTGACACCTGACGACGTTAAAAATAGTCGGAGGAAAACGATGAACAATAACTTCGATTTTCAAAAGTGCCCGTAAAATTAAAAGAAAATTACTCGAAGGTGCGCCTCAACGAGGCGACCGCTAGGCCATCTTTCTTTTTTGTTTTTAGCCGCCCTTAAGGGTTCATCGAAAAGTGATATTAGCAAATTCATTTTTAAAAATAATCCACATATCACAAAAATCCAAAAGCAAAGGTGGTTTGGAGGTCATCTTGACGAGGCACAGCTCCCGGTATTTTTCTTTCAATTTTCCGGGCACTTTTGGAAATCGGAGTTACTATCAACCGTCTTCCTCAAGTGTTTTTAACGGTGTGACCCTCTTGTGATAACAGAATTCAAACGCATGATCCACTTTGACAAAAAATGAAACATATGACCCTATCTGAAAACGGACTCAACCACAAGTATCTGTTATGTACTTTTCCAATTACTACGTAACATTTATGAATGAAAATATATGCAATCATGTTGCGAAAATAACTTTTTATATAAAGTTCAGAATTACATATTACATGTGCAAGTTTGGGGGATTGATCTCACTCTCATTCAAAGTTTGAGATATTTATATTATTTTTGCCTACATTATTTATATATTTCTTTCAATTGCACAATATCTTTATCATTTTAAACAACATGCCAAAAAGAAACCGTCAAGAGATTCTATTGGGTCAGATTAGGGATGGATTCGGTCCGGGCCACCCGGCCCGTGACCCAGCCCGGCCCGGTACTGTGCGGGACCGGGACCGGCCCGGTCTGGCGGTCTAGGACCGGGTGTGGGCCCGAACCGGTGGGGGAAGCGGGGGCGGGCTCGGTTCCTACAAAAGGTGACCTGGCCCGGCCGGGTCGGACCCGGGTCCGGTTCACAATGGTTCTTTTTAAAAAAAATTATTTGGGCCAAAAATGACCGTTGGGTGGGCTGGGGACAACCCAAACGGCTATATAGCCGTTGGGTGGGCTGCAGGGGGGTCCGGGCGATTTGGGGGTGGGGGTGGGGGGTAAAGAAACCTATAAATACTCCTAATCTTAAACATTTTTCCATATCTCTTCTCCAACTCTTCCTAAATCCTACTCTTAACTCACTACTCTCTAATTATCTTCATCTTCTCAAATTCTCTTATTCTCCAATATATTATATTTATATACCTACTTTATATTAATTATCTACTTATAATTTATAAATACATACATTATATTACTTATATTTCTTATCTAATTATATATTACTTATACATTTATTATATCTATTAATATAGTTGGAATTATATCTAATCAATTTGAAGTCATTCTATTACTCCCATCCGAAAGACCGAAAGACCGAAAGAGGTACGAAATCATTCTATTATTTACACTTGTTTAATTTTGTATTAACATTACTTGAAAAAAAACTAGTTAATTCTCATTATAGTTAAAGTTAAACTATAATAATTGGGATAAGGTTCAGATAGGGCCTCGAACTTGGGAAAAAAATGTCAAATAAGGTCATATTTAGGATGCTCTGTCCGGCCGACGCCATTTGGGGCGCTTCCTGGTGGAATTTTTTGATGATTTTTTTTGAAAATCTTATTCATTAAGTCTAGTTTACTCATATCAAATTTGAACTAAAACTTCATTTGGGAAGGCATTCAAATGAATTCTTGAAGATAACTGATCTTTTAACTGCGCAGTTATCTTCAATAACTCATTTGTATGCCTTCCCGATTGAAATTTTAGTTCAACTTTGATATGAGTAAACTAGACTTAATGAATAAGATTTTCAAAAAAATTCATCAAAAAATTCCACCGGGAATCACCCCAAATGGCGTCGGCCAGACAGAGCATCCTAAATATGGCCTTATTTGACATTTTTTTTCAAGTTTGAGGCCCTATCTGACCCTTATCCCTATAATTTTTCATTAAAGTAGTTAATTACTTTATTACAATTTTTTATTAATTGCTACATTTGACTCTAGTTTAAAAAACTAGTTAATTCTCATTATAGTTAAAGTTAAACTATATTAATTTGATTGTTAGTAAAAAAAAATAGGTAGTACACAAAACTAGTTAATTCACTAGTTAATTTGACTATTTATTAAACAATAGTATTGCTATAAATTTTGGTTCAATTCATTATTTTTTTTCTTCACATTTCACTCGAATTAAAGTATTTTGCTATAACTCGAATTAATAGTTAGAATTTTATTTGATTAAAGTAAACTTTTTAGATTGAAGTATTATTTAAAATAGTTTTAATTACTCTTATTAATATATTTGTTGCAATTTAATATTTGTTACATTTTTTAGATGGATCGTCCTAGATATTCGGTTGATATGGGTAACCTTGAGCGCAACCGAACGAAAGAGCTTGCGAGGAAGAGATCCCCGCAAAGGTAAATCACATATCGGCTCTTCATCTCAAAGTCGAGATGATTTTGATACGGGTTACGCAAGGAGGGATGGGGATGCGATGACCGACGAACAAATAGAACAAGAATTGCACCGACATAATAGCCGTTTTTTTCAAGACCAATCGAGGACCATTGACGAAGAAGAGCTCGAGGACGACGATGTGGAGGAAGTAATTCCGGAGAGCCACGATGACGACGAGGAGGAGGGTGGTGGCAGCCACGACGCCGACGAGCCTGCCTCATCCCAAACCGATACGAAAAAAAGTAAATCTGAACTAATGGCTAATAATTTTTCTAAGTGAAAGGACCCGAACACCGGGAATTGGACCGCAACTTGCAATTGGTGCAAGAAAAACTATAGCTTGGGGATTTCCGGCGGATACGGATCCGCCACAAGACATCTTAAGTCCAAACACCCGGTGGAGTATGCAAAATTAGGCGGCGGAACGGGGAAGCAAACTCAAATATCGAGGTTTGCAAATAACCAACAAGCTTTGGGTAATTTCTCATACAATGATGCACAAAATTTGTCTTATTTTTTTCTGAAAGTCTTGCTTTTCGTGATTATGAACAAACTTGTTTAAATCCGCAATATAGAGGTTATAGTCGCAAAACGGTTAAGAAAGAAATTTCAAGGCTTTATGGTGCGGAAAAGGTAAGGTTACAAAATTATTTTGCAAACTTTGATGGGCGTGTTACTGTATGTTCTTACATATGGAAGGATACTTGTCATAATTTAAATTATTTGGGTCTGACTGTACATTATATTGATAATGATTGGCATATGCATAAACGTGTTCTTGGTTTCCGTGAATTTAATGATCGTCACACCGCTGAACATATTTATATTTTGATTGAGCGTATTTTAATTGAGTATAATTTAATTGATAAGGTGTTTGCTATTGGTTTTGATAATGCTACTAATAATACTGCTGCTATTCCTAGATTGCGTGAATTGTGTGGTTCTACATCTTTGATGGGTAGATTTTTTCATCAACGATGTGCATGTCATGTTCTAAATTTATGTGTGCAAGATGGTCTAAAAGCGTTGGGAGCATCTTTGGAGGTAGTCAAGGGGGGATTAGACGTATTTGGGGTAATGGACAACTTAGAAAAAAGGGCATGCTTATTTGATAGAAAGATGTGAGAAATATGTGGCTCTTCCTAAAGATTTGTCTATTCGTTGGAATAGTACTTATAAGTTAATTAGAGTTCTTCTTAGATATAAACAACATTTTCCTGCTTTTATGAAACAATATGATAACTATATTATAAACTCGGCTGAGATCGACACCTGTTAAAAAATTTGTAATGCTTTGATATATTTTAATAATGCAACTGAAACTTTTAGTCATGTTTATAAACCTACCTCAAACCAATTTATTCGTGAAGTTGTTAATCTTGCCGGTGCTTTTTCAAATTTTGAGAATGCTGATTATGTGAGTTATTTTGCTAGTTTTATGAAGGAAAAGTTTTTAAAATATTATTCACATATTCCGTATATTTATGGTATTGCATTTGTTCTCGATCCTCGTTTTAGACTTGGTTCTTTAGAAGAATGTTTGAATTATTATTATGCTGCTTTTTTGGTCTAATGCCAATGTATGAGGACAACCCAATTGATCCGAAAAAAGAATACAGCGAGGGGGTTTGGGGTGGTTTGGGGTGAGGGGGGAGGGTTGGGGGTTAATTAGGAAAAGCCAAAAAAAAATTACATGAACCGAGACCCGGCCCGGCCCAGACCCGGGGGTTACCCGGGCCGGTTCCGGGCCTCCCCTTTCATGAACCGAGGCCCGGCCAGGCCCAGGCCCGAACCGGAACCGGTCCACCCCTAGACAGAAGTGTGGGAACCCATTTTAGTTTGGTGGGGATGGAGAAAGCAATATGTAGCGTTTATAGAACATCACATAAATGTTTGTATTGACTATTGAATGATGCAATGTGAACATTTCATGATGCGATGAAATTTATCTACAAATACAGCCTTGTCAAGATTTTAAGAAACTAACTGAATAAACCACATGTGAGATTACCAAACACGGCTTTCCTTCACAGTGCAAACAATACTCTTCAGAGTGCTCTGCAATAGAACACATGATCGTTATTATGAGAGCTATTATACTCGGAAAGGCGGTTTATTAGATGTACTAACCATAGAATGATCTTTCAAACCAAGTGAGAGAACCAAAGACTTAGAAGATCCCGATGAACTGTAAACATATTGTAAGCTACTTAATTACTTATCCAACATTCCCCACAGATGGTAAAGATTGAGAGAACATGGCTGCTTTGTGCAGGACAAAAGGAAATTGTAGTCACTAGAGAAGTGGAAGTACCTTATATGTTCAATAATCTGTCTAGCACAAGCAACTAGCATTTGCTGCAGGATTTGTTATGGGGTATTATTATTTTATTCATGTACTCTAGACATTTAGAAACAATGGTAATAGAACTCAGTAATGTGCTCATCACTTACCTCATCGCGTTTTCCCAGCACAACAGACACACTAAAGTTTGGTTCCGTCGTCATCCCTTCCTCCTTCCTACCAAACCAGACCATACAAACAAATAATGCATCTGATTATAAATACGGAGTAGTAAATTTTGATCTATTAACTTGGCTACCAACTACTCCCTCAGCCCAAAAACGAGTCATGTTTGGTCAATGTACAACTTTTAAATTCCGGCAAGGCACAACACCTAGTAGTGAATTCCTGTCATCCTGCATGTACTTTTGAAACTATTTTTTTCATTTAACTAAATTTATACATCATACGGAGTAATAATTAACTTGTCTTTTAAATAGGTTCGTTTGATAGAGCAGTACATTTGGGAGGGGGGGGGGGGGGATTTGGGACAAAGCTCCTCTTTTTGGGACTGGGAATGTATTTTGACCGCTCTTAGATAGAAAAGCTTAAATTATTGTTCGTGCATCCTGAATATTGTTGGTGATTTTAGTGTCACCGGCCATTTTGTGTAATTGGAAATGACATGAGTGCCAATGAGGATTAGAATCGTGTTCTAATACAAGCTAGGAGGTGTGGAGTGCACACTTGTATATAAGAACGAGTTCTATTCCAAAGTGTCTACGACAGTGGAACTCGAGGTAGAACACTCAGTAGACCAACTCTGTGGTTCTAGACCGAGGTCTAGAGCGGTTGGGCAGTTTCGTGCAGTTTTTCCAAAAACTGTCACAGTTATTCCAGAACGTGTTGCAACTGCCCAGGACGTGTAATATGGTTATATATCACCATATTTCGTACAGAGAATGATGAGGAAACATATCCAACATATCTTCATCATTTTTGGCATTCAACTGAAGATATCAATCCATATGCTCACTAGTTTGGCTCTAGTTCTTGTGTCTAAGTTCTAGAGTGTCCTTAAGTATTATCCTAGATTGAATTTTTTGTAACCCAGGCATAGGGGAAAAATATCAATTCCGAAAGTGAACTTACATGATCCTTAAGCAATCCAAGTACTCGATTATCTCCCCCTACGTGATTTACCCCAACAATCGAATTGATATTTCCTTTGTGATAATCATGAGTACCGTGGAAGAGATGACATCCAAGTTCAACAAATTGGACAAGTTTCAAGGGAACGATTTCCGTAGATGGCAAAAGAAGATGCACTTCCTCCTCACCACTTTGAAGGTTGTGTACGTGTTGAGCACTCCGATGCCGGAAGTGATGGAGGACGAAACCTTGGAACAAACTAGGAGGCGTAACAAGTGGGAGAACGATGACTACATATGTAGAGGCCACATTCTTAATGGTATGTCCGATGCGTTATTTGATATTTACCAAAACGTTGAGAGTGCGAAGGAATTGTGGAATTCTCTTGAGTCAAAATACATCGTCGAGGATGCTTCTAGTAAGAAGTTATTGGTGAGTGAATTTAATAATTATAAAATGGTTGACTCAAGGCCGGTTATGGAACAATACAATGAATTCCTTCGTGTTATTGGTCAATTTAAACTCCACAAGATAGGTGTTGATGAGTCCTATGGCGTGTCGAGTATAATTGACAAACATCCACCCTCTTGGAAGGATTTTAAATGTTCTTTAAAACATCAAGATGAGGAATTGTCATTGGTTCAACTTGGGAGTCACTTGCACATTGAGGAGTCTCTTCGTGCGCAAGAGAATGACCAAATTATGGGCGAAGTTGAATCTAGACTGGCTCATGTTCACTTGGTTGAGGATAATAAATCTAACTCGAAAGATAAGGGGAAAGGCAAAAAGCGCAAGTATGAAAACCATGACAAACCCAACAAGAAACCGAAAGGTTTGGTTTGTTGGAGGTGTCAAAAGGTTGGACATGTCAAGTGTGATTGCCATGTGAAACTAAACAAGAATGGCGTTGGAACGAGTGACAGTGGACAGGAACGGTCTAAGGACCTGGTTCCACGGAAAGGAGGTCAGTTCCTGACTAACTTTGATAATTCTGTCCAGAATTATGTATCACTCATTCCAGAATCTTTTTATGTACAGGATGATGACTGTGCATGGTGGATTGACTCGGGGGCTACGAGCCATGTGTGTAAGGATAAAGGATGGTTTGAAGATCTAGAACCAGTGGAGGTCGGTTCCTTCTTACGCATGGGAGACGAGTCAATGGTGCCTATCTTGGGAAAGGGTGTAGTTGTTTTGGAATTTACTTCTGGAAAAACAATTACGTTGTTTGATGTTTTGTATGTACCGAAGGTTCGAAAGAATCTTGTTTCGGGATGTATGTTGAATAATTTGGGGTTCAAACAAGTGATTGAATCCGATAAATATGTTCTGTCCAAGGGGGTGTGTTTGTTGGTTTTGGATATTTATCAAATCGCATGTTTCGTTTAAATGTTGTGAATAAATGAATTTCTAGTGATAATTCTGTTTTTGTGGTATCTTCCATGAATGATTGTATGATTTGGCATGCTAGATTAGGTCACGTTAATTTTAGAAAAATGCATGAAATGTCTAAAGATGGTTTAATTCCGGCTTTTGATATTAATATAATGATAAGTGTAGGACTTGCATGCTTACTAAGATCACAAAACAACCGTTTCCTAATGTTGATAGGAATTCGGCTATTTTGGATCTTGTACATGGTGATCTATGTGACTTTCACTCAACTCCTTCCCTTGGCAATAAAAAGTATGTTGTTACTTTTACTGAGGATTCAACTCGGTTTTGTTATGTGTATTTATTACACACTAAGGATGAAGCTTTAGAGAAATTTAAAGTGTATAAAACCGAGGTTGAATTGCAATTGGGTAATCCGATTAAATGTCTTAGGACTGATCGGGGAGGAGAATATATGGATCTCCATTATTTTCAATCTATTGGAATCATTCATGAGACCACGGCTCCGTATACACCACAACAAAATGGTGTGGCTGAACGGAAAAATCGAGTGTTAAAGGAAATGGTTAATTCCATGCTTTTCTACTCGGGTTTGAGTGAAGGGTTTTGGGGAGAGGCCATGCTCACGGCCTGCTATGTTCTAAATAGGGTTCCAAACAAACAGAACAAGACAACCCCATATGATCTTTGGTAAAAAAAGGCGCCAAATTTGAAATATTTTCGGGTATGGGGTTGTAGGGCAGTTGTAAAATTGCCGGAGCCCAAAAGGAAAACTTTGGGGGAGAGGGGAATTGATTGCATATTCATAGGGTATGCTGAACATTCCAAGGCTTATAGGTTTTATGTAATAGAACCTAATGATGCGGTAGCGGTTAACACCGTGATTGAGTCTCGGGATGTGATCTTTGATGAGATGAGATTTTCATCAATTCAAAGACCAAAGGAACTAGTTCCAAGAACTAGTGAGGTGCAAGTTCCAGAATGTTTGGATGGTGCTTTGAATCGAGAAGCACCACAAATAAGGAAAAGCAAACGAGGCCACATCGTGAAAGACTTTGGTCCCGATTTTCACTTGTATTTAGTGGAAGGTTCAAGGGATGAAGTGGGGGTACAATATTCATATTGTTACCAAGTTGAGGATGATCTAAAGTCCTTTAAAGAGGCAATGGAGTCTCGAGATGTTTCCTTTTGGAAGAAGGCAATTGATGATGAAATGTCATCAATTATGGAGAACAACACTTGGGTGTTGTCGGATTTGCCACCGGGTTCTAAACCCTTAGGTTGCAAATGGATCTTCAAAAAGAAGATGAAGGTGGATGAAACTGTTGACAGGTTCAAGGCTCGGTTGGTCATTCAAGGTTTTAGACAAAAACCCGAAATTGACTATTTCGATACGTATGCGTCGGTTGCTCGAATTACAACCATTAGGTTGTTAATTGCTTTGGCGGCTATACACAATCTGATTATACATCAGATGGATGTCAAAACGGCATTTTTAAATGGTGATCTTGATGAGGAAGTTTACATGAAACAACCGGAAGGTTTTGTTATGCCGGGAAATGAGCATAAGGTTTGTAAACTTGTCAAATCATTGTATGGGCTGAAACAAGCACCCAAACAATGGCATCAAAAGTTTGATGGAGTTATTTTGTCCAATGGTTTTAGTTTAAACCAATCGGACAAGTGTGTCTATAGCCGATTCGATGCCTTAAGGGCGGGTGTGATCATATGTCTCTATGTTGATGACATGTTGGTTTTTGGAACTGACCAAAATCAGGTTGATGAAACCAAAAGGTTGTTATCATCAAGGTTTTCCATGAAGGACATGGGGGAGGCGGATGTGATCCTTGGTATAAGGATTAAACGGGTAAACAAAGGGATTGCTTTGACACAAGCTCACTATGTTGAGAATATTCTCAAAAGGTTTAATTGTAGTGATTGTTCACCCGTTGGTACTCCCATGGATCCTAGTGTGAAGTTGATGCCTAATAAAGGAAAGGCGATTTCACAACTTGAGTACTCTCAAGCTATTGGTAGTTTGATGTATGCCATAACAAGCACTGGGTCGGATATTGCTTATGTCATGGGTAGGTTGAGTCGTTATACTAGTAATCCTAGTACTCAACATTGGCAAGCAATGAAGAGAGTGTTCAAGTATTTAAAGGGAACCATGGATTATGGTTTATGTTACTTTAAGTATCCTTCGGTTTTAGAAGGATATTCGGATGCAAGTTGGATATCCAATGTAGAGGATCATTCTTCTACAAGTGGTTGGGTATTTTTGCTTGGGGGAGGTGCCATTTCTTGGGCATCCAAGAAGCAAACTTGTATCACAAGTTCAACAATGGAATCTGAGTTTGTTGCGTTGGCTACCGCCGGTAAAGAGGCGGAGTGGTTAAGAAATTTAATATTTGAGATTCCATTGTGGAGGAAGCCGATTGCACCTATTTCTATCCATTGTGATATTGCTGCCACTTTGGCTAAGGCTTATAGTCATGTTTATAATGGCAAGTCTAGACACTTAGGTGTTAGACATAGTATGATTAGAGAACTAATCATGAATGGTGTAATTTCGGTGGAATTTGTAAGATCGCAACATAACTTGGCGGACCACTTGACCAAAAGTTTGGCCCGAGACTTAGTGCACAAGTCTGTTATAGGGATGGGTTTAAAGTCCATTTAATCCTTAATGGTGAGACACCCAATTCCCCTCTAATACAACGTTAGAGGCTGAATTCAATGCGGAAAGCTCACACTTAATGGATTGGAACACACAATGAAAATCATCCCAAGGTGTGTGTTTGAACCTGTAGTAGGGAGGCTGAATTTATTTCTTAATAATTCCTTTGATAAAGTGTAAGCAAGTACACAAGTAAAGGAATTACCTATATGATCGTGAAGTGTAGCCGCACTTCAAAAAGCTAGGGACTTGGCCTTTATACGATCATGAATGGGATTAGGACACATGGTTTTATAATTGTGTCAAGTTTGTATTCTAGTTGAGTATAGAAACTTGTATGTATTTTATCTTGAGGTATTCAAATGAGTTGAAGGGTTCAATCCGTAGGACACCACGATTCTCGAATATTTTGAATGTGTAAAATACTAAGATGGAAATTCAATCGTATCGACATTTCCATTTATGTGCAAGTTTTGGTTTGTGAACTTTGTTATGTCATTTCATGGGTTACACTAAAATGGGGGAGGATTGTTGGTGATTTTAGTGTCACCGGCCGTTTTGTGTAATTAGAAATGACATGAGTGCCAATGAGGATTAGAACCGTGTTCTAATACAAGCTAGGAGGTGTGGAGTGCACACTTGTATATAAGAACGAGTTCTATTCCAAAGTGTCTACGGCAGTGGAACTCGAGGTAGAACACTCAGTAGACCATCTATGTGGTTCTAGACCGAGGTCTAGAGCGGTTGGGCAGTTTCGTGCAGTTTTTCCAAAAACTGTCACAGTTATTGCAGAACGTGTTGCAACTGCCCAGGACGTGTAATATGTTATATATCATCATATTTCGTACAGAGAATGATGAGGAAACATATCCAACATATCTTCATCATTTTTGGCATTCAACTGAAGATATCAATCCATATACTCACTAGCTTGGTTTTAAAAGGCACGAGGCGCCTTGAGGCGATTTTTTTGATTTACCCGAGGCGCGAGGCGCTAGGCGGTGATGCGCGCGCATCACGGATCTCAGCCCCATTTCCCTCGTTAAATATATTTTTAGTACTTCTACATGAAGCACTCTTCTCAAAAATACTTCAAACTATTAAACAATCTTAATAAACATCATAAGAGAAACAAAATATTAATTAAAGAGAATAAGACAGAAGCAAGAAATATATGTTTAAAGGCATAATTGCCACAAGTCAAGTCACAAAACTCAATCTTAAAGCTTCAAAACATAATTAAACTTGCAAGCAATATTGTCAACAATATTCATCACTGTCATCATCCTCATTATCGAGAGTAGCAAGCTCAACATCGTCATTTCCTTCATCATCAGTTACTCCTAAGTCTTCCTCCCAAGTTTCTTCAACAATCCTCTTGCCTTTGTCATTGTTTGATGTGCTAGCTCCATCATTCCTAGCTGCTGATCTAGTGACGTAACTAGGCTCATATGCTCCAGCAGCTCTAGCAACTGCCCCCCATGTCAAAGTATCATCTTCAAACACAAAATCATCATCTTCGTCATCATTCTCCATTCTTCCGAGCAACCACTCATTACTTTCATCAATCTCTTCTAACAGAATGGGATCGGTGGTGTCTTTCCTCTCATACCGTCTTTTCAAAGCACGGTTATATTTTACAAAAACTAAGTCATTCAAACGACTTTGCGCCAATCGATTTCTCTTCTTAGTATGAAGCTGTCAAAATGAAATTATGTAAATATTTGAAATTTAAAATCTATGAAAATTAACACGTTTAATTTGCGGATTAGAGCTTACATGCTGAAAAACACCCCAATTTCTTTCACAACCAGTGGCACTACAAGTGAGGCTAAGGACTCGAATAGCGAACTTCTTCAAATTAGGAACAGATGATCCAAAGGAATTCCACCCATCCGCTGGTGTTTGAGTTTCGAGAGTTTAAAAAATAGTTAATTGAAAATCATTTGAATTTATAAACATAAATTCTAATTTGTTATAGAAAGAATTATAAGTTAAAAAAGTATCAGGAGATTTTATTTTTCTCTGCCTTATGGCTGCCGGGATGCCGAATAAGCCTTGTGCACTCGAATATGCATCCAACTCCTTGATGACTTTATCTTGGTCTTCAACATCAACAACCAATCTAGCAATACTAGCATACAAGTCATTCATCACCTCTTCATCATTCGTTATGCGTTCTGAATCATCATAGAAGAGTTCCGGGTTCAAGTAATGCCCCGCAGCATGTAACGGCCGATGCAACTGACATTGCCACCTCTCATCGATTATTTCAAATGTTTTCTTATAAAATTCTTCTTTTTCTCCGAAAGATTTTGCAATGGTCTCCTTAGCCCTATCCATGGCTTCATATATGTATCCCATGGCCGGCTTTCTTTCTCCATCAACGATCCTCAACACTTTCACAAGCGGCCCCACCAATTTCAAAGCATAAAGAACACTCTTCCAGAAACTCTCTTGCAATAAATACGACGCAACTTTCTTTCCAGCTGCTTCTTTTGACCATTTGCTTGATCTCCAATCTTCCGAAGTCACCAACTTCCTCAAATTATTCTTCTGCTTGTGATATTGAGAGAGAGTGATAAAAGATGTAGCAAATCTCGTGATGCCAGGCCTATGCAAATTCCTTTGGCCTGTGAATCTCCTCATCATATTCACAAGACCAACATAGGAATAGATAAAACCGTTCATAAAAACTGCCTTCTTCAAAGCATTGTGAACTTTGGGAATCTTCCCAATGTCCTCTAACATAAGATCAATGCAATGCGCAGCGCAAGGAGTCCAATAAAGGTGTGGGCGTTTTGCTTCTAGTAATTTTCCTACGAAAGTTTTAAATCACAGTTAACATTTTAGCTTTTTGTTAAAAAGAATGAAAAAACATTTGTAAAAAAGTAAAATTGATATAATCATATAACTTACCCGCTTTCACATAAGCGGATGCATTGTCAGTTACAACTTGCACTACATTCTGCTCACCAATTTCTTCAATCATTTCGTCAAGAATATTAAACATAAGATTTGCATCTTTTGAGACTTCTGAAACATCCATGGACTTAATGAACACTGAACCCTTAGGAGAATTAATTAAAAAATTAATGATCTCCTTTTGGGCAACAGTATCACGCCACCCATCAGATAACAACGAGCAACCTTTTAATGCCCATTCTTTCTTGTACTCATCCAGCATTGTTTGGGTATCCTCCACTTCCTTTCTAAGTAATGGAACTCTTAACTCGTACATGCTAGGTGGTTTCAGTCCAGGACCAAATTGCCCAATCGATTCAATCATAATTTTAAAACTATCATAATTGGCAGCATGAAATGGAAGAGCTGCATCAATAAACCACCTAGCTATGTCTCCACATACTTTAGCCCTTAATTCCTTTTTACAAACTTCATTGATGGTTTGTTGCTTCCCGCTTTTTTTTCCTTTAAGGACATCTTCGGGGTTAGGTCTAAAATAAACATCAATTGGACCCTTTTGTCTTGGTCTTTTGGCCGATGGCAATTTATTTGTGAGATCCACACAATCTTCTTCCTCATCACCATCATACTCATAAAGTTGGGCCATTTTTGGGAGCAACTCGTTTTCTTCTTTGGAAGCTTGTTTTTTCAACATAAATGACTTAATTTCTTCCCGAACATGTTCAGGACATTTAGGGCATTTGGTAACATTCCTAAACCCTCCCACAAGATGTTGTTTTAAACGAAAAACCCCTCCCTTAGTTACTTTCAAACAGAAATTGCAAGTGAAATTGTTCCTATTGGTAGGATCCGGTATCGCATATTTTCTAGCAAGGTCCCTAGCTTCGGAACAACCCGCGGAAGAAGTTGAATTTGAGTCCATTGAATCCCTAACAAATATATGGTATTGAAAGAAATAATCACAATATAAACTGTGATAAATATATTTTAATTTAAAATTTAAATAATTAATGTAATAAACTGTGATAAATTAATAGTCATTTTGTGATAAATTAAATAATTAAGTTGTATAAAAACTGTTAATAGTAATTTAAATAATTAATGTAATAAACTGTGATAAATCAGTAATCATTTTGTGATAAATTAAATAATTAAGTTATATAAAAACTGTTAATACTTAATAGTAATTTAAATAATTATTGTAATAAGCTATTATATAAAAATTTGTTAAAAAATGTTAATAATAAAAACTGTCATTTTTTGCAATACATTGTTAATAAATCAGTGTTCTAACACTAAAATATATATTATATAGTATTATGATATTATCATTGTTATGCAATTGTAATATACTATAAAATAATACATATTTAATTAATAAACTATCACTCAAATACAATTCTGTAAAATTAATTACACACAGATGTATGGTCAGAATCTGACTTTTTATTCAAATAATTTAGTGTTAGAAGATAAAAACTTAAAATATATTTTTATTCATAGTTAATAATCTGTCTGACGTTTATATACAATTCTGTAAAATTAATAACTACGTACGGTCAGTTATCTAACTTTTTATTCAAATAATTTTAATATTTTTATAAATATAACAACTTAAAATAAAAGAGAATAAATAAAAGAAGATAAAAAAATAAGCAGACTTACCTCTGCGGCTCTGCAAGATCGGAAGCAGACTTACGCGTGATAGAAGGCAGAAGCGCAAGATCGGAAAGGTCAGAACCTACGCGTGATAGACTTACGCAAGATCGGAAAGGTCGGAAAGGGCAGAAGCGCAAGATCGGAAGCAGACTTACGCGTGATAGACTTACGCAGATGAGACGGTAAATTTATCTGTCTTTCTCTTTAAGCAGAGAAAGTCTCTTTACGCAGATGAGGAGCTTAGAAGGCAGAACCTACGTTGTCAATTTATAATACCACTGCAGAATTTTCTGGAACCAGAATTTGAAACGCCAAGGAATGGGAATCGACAAGGAAGGGTAATCGCCAGAATCCATGAGGCGGCTAAGGCGCTCGCCTCTCAGAAGCGAGAAAGGCGCAAATAAGCGGGAGAAGCGCACGCCTCGTAAACCCTAAGCCGCCTGGCTATGTAAAAGGCGATGACTTCTTCGCCTTTATGCGCCTCGCGCCTTTGTGCGCCTCAGGCGCGCTTTTTAAAACTAAGCTCACTAGTTTGGCTCTAGTTCTTGTGCCTAAGTTCTAGAGTGTCATTAAGGATTATCCTAGATTGAATTTCTTGTAACCCAGGCATAGGGGAGAAATATCAATTCGGAAGGTGAACTTACACGATCCTTAAGCAATCCAAGTACTCGATTATCACCCCCTACGTGATTTACCCCAACAATTCCGAAATGTACTCAAAATGGACTTGTCCACTAAAGCCTTAAACAATTTCGAATCCATAGTAATCTTTACAATAACTGTAGAAGACTACCCTCACGGGCAGCAAAGTAGCAATTCCTTAAGTGGTTATAAGAGCTGGCAATATGCAAGGACATATGACTGGAATGGAGATAGCTTATATTTGAATTGTCAACAAATATGGATTCATGTCCTTAGCAACGACTAACTGCCACAGGAAGGTTGGATAAAAAAGCAAAAACAGCTAAAATAAATAGCAAGTAAAAATAACAGACCGGGCATGCAGTATGGTCCCCATGCTTCCTATTTGAGTTGCAATGACCTGAGCAAGTTACAAGAATGAAATCATAGAAACCTCGCAATTGTAATTTAAAAAAAAAAACTCATAACGAATTACGGGATTCAGAACTCACAAGAAAATGGTCTTCGTAACTACATATGATGATATCTGTTTTATTCCCCTGAGAAGACAAATAAAAAGAAATCAAATTTGAGAAGAAAAGAAACTGTCGGGCCGCGGCTATATGAATTTCTACTGCGGCGATACAAGAGAACAATGCGATACAATACATCAAACACTTGGTGCGCATAGTTTTTATCACACATAAAATGGACTGAAATTGAGTATTTGCTCAGACATTTCAGAAACAGGATGAGCTGTGTTTAGCTTCTAGACACTTATGTCTTTCCAGCTTCAATATCATCGTGGGGGATAGTGGAACAACATAAAAATGAAAAGAACAAAAAAAACAATGTGAAAGCCATACGCATACGAAAAAACCTGGATGTCAAGAGAGAACTGCGTGTGGCGAACGGGAAAGTCCAGTGGTGAGATATTCTGATCCATCAACAATGAATTTAGAGTTTCAGACCAAGCTTTTGCAGAGAAGACCTGGGTCTATCTTTAGGGGGAAGAACAAATGATATGCAGAACATCAAATTTTGCAGTGAGGGCCTCGGTTTCTTTAAAATGGAAATAACGTCCACATAGTTTTCTGGGTCATCATAAGACTATAAGAGTGAGTAAATGACGGAACAGAGTAGAAAATGAGCGGTTGTTTCCGAATCGCGTTGATGTATTTTTTGACGAAAAAGAGTAAAACAGAGTTGAGTACTCCGAATTTGAAGTGGTCATCAGCAGCTTTGAACATTTTCGGATCTGACAACTCCGAAAGCCGTTGGCGTCAGAAATGTCAACCGTTTTACCATTTTCGGAGCTGACAACTCCGAATGCAGAAGATAAGGATTTTCGAGGCTTTTTATTGGCCCGTCGGATTCCAACCTGATAAAAATTTTGCATAAATAATGCTCCAGTCACCTCCTCCCCACTTTCACACCAGCCAACATCTCCTATCCTCCTCCCACACTTTCACACCAACCAAACAAACAAGGCTTCTTGTTCAAAGGTTAGAGTTTATTATTATTATTATTATTATTATTATTAGAAAAAGAAGTTTAATATTATCTGTTTTTATTATTCCATTAGTAGTAATAATTGTAGAACTTTTTCATATTTACTTACTTCATATTTATTAATTATAGTTATGACTTTGTAGTAGTTGTACACCTAGTATTTGTGAATATTTATCACAATGGATTGTGATTTATTCTTGTTTTTTCCAAAAAATAAATTATGTAATTGTAGAAATTGGTATGTGTGTTTAATTACCTAATTCTCAAGGGTTGCTTGTTAATAAGTACAATTTAATAGTGGACACATAAAAATATAACATTAGTTTTATTGTTAAACTACATAATATTATTGAACACATTTATTAACACTAAATTAAAAACATGATAAAAAATTTAGTATTTGTATACATATTAATTGTAGGTTGTAATGGTTGAACGAGTTGCACACCCTGGCCCTCGGGATCGTTCTGTTTTAGTTATGATACCCGGTGAGCATCGTGTCGATCGTGTGTGGCACGAATCAGCATTTCGAGATGACAAACTGAGGTGCCATCACTATTCGTCGTGTGCCTGTGTTGATGATGGTCCGCGTCATCCTGGGGTGGTACGGTTGTTGAGAGCATCTGGGTTTCACAGTGTCGAGAGAATAGGACAAGTGCAGTTAGATTGGTCACTTGTGACTGCGTTAGTGAAGAGGTGGAGACCTGAGGTACACGCATTTCATTTGCCCTTTGGTGAGGTAGGATTGACTTTGCAGGATGTGCAAGTCTTGTTGGGGTTGCCCATTGACGGCATACCACTCACTGGTCCCACGATTACTGATAAGGCAACGTTGTTGCAAATGTGTGCACAGTCTGTTTGTAGCACCGTCCCCAAGCATATTTACTTTTAGTAAATTATGTAATAAACCTTGAAGGATGATTTATGAATTTGCGTAATTGTAAATTTTTATTATTTCTTTTACGTGAATAGTAAATTGCATGTGGGGCCCACGCCCGGACCGGGGGGCGCCCGATAATTTCCGAACCACATATTATATTCGTCTTGGTCTAGATGACATCTATATGGTGATGGATATCCTATTTGGGCCATAAGAAAGGCATGGAGTTGACCGGTCGGTCAAACGGGACCCAATTACCGGTATTGGTAATTTAGCGGATAACAGCCCGAAATGAGTTTCGGAGGCTCCAAAATTAATGTTGGGGAATGTACATCTATTCTAAAGGCCCATAATTATTGGGAACGCGTGATATATTTTATTTGGTCCGATAAAATAAAATATGATTAAAACGGGCCGAGAAATACAACTTTCGGGGCCGATTGTACACACCGGGACGTAATGGGATGACCTCCCACATAAGTGGGGGACACCCCACGTTTTTATGGGTGCTGATTGATCAAATAATGGGGGAGGGGAGCAGCAAAACGTGCTGGTACGCACAAGGGGGAGGGAGGAAGTCTCCTTTGAGACAAAAACTCATGTTAAGGGTCCTATCTCACACAAATCATTTGTGTTGATTGAGAAGGCACCCTCTCTCCACCCCTACACTCATATGACCGACACAAGAGGAGAGGATCTCCAGGAAACCAAATTCCCAAGGCCTCATTGAGGAAGAAGAAGCTAGAGAATCCAAGGAGAAGAGCTAGGCTTGAGGTAAGAACACCAAATAGCTCTTTAACTAGTTTTATTGTGCATGATTTTTAAGAAATCATATGGTGGATTAAATCACGAGTTATACACGTTTAAAAGTGTAGAATATTGATATAAAGTGGTGGTAATTAACTTAGGAGGGTTGGCCAATCGATAGGAGTTGAAATCGCCGGAAACCGCCACTTCAAAGGAGCTAGTCGTAGTTGCAGACCACGAAAGCCGCCCGGCTTTCGTGAAAGCCGCCCGGCTTTTGCCCAGAAATCCAGTTTTCCACTTTCAATCGGCCTAGAACGGGGATTGATCGAGGAGCTTAGCAAAGGCAACTATTTCAGCACTTCATAAGGTGAGGATGGCTGACTATATTGCTTATAATTAGTGAGTTAATTTCATAAGATTGCCTAAAGTATTTAGATAGGATTTTCATGGATTATTAATGATTAATAATGCCTAAATGAAAATAATATTGATATGAATGAGTGAAGCATGATATACAAATTTAGAACAATTGTGTATGATTATGTGAAATGAATGGAACGGCATGTCAATGAAATTACTATGATGACATTGTGATAAAATATACTTTTACTTCATGTATGAAATTCATGAATGGTTAAAAGTGATAGTTTTGATATTTGGATTAAATTATATTTGGATTGGAAAATCAATCGATATGAATTAATTGGCTATGACTTAAGAACTTGGCGGTTCTAAGATTATCCGACTAGTGTTGGAATACTAATCGGGAGATTAATATAAATAAATGATGGAATTAATCCTAAGAGATAGGATTGTAAATGAGTGTGCCTTAAGTAGACTTAAGAGATACTTTAAGGTTGAATTATATGAACACTAAGGTGTGATAGGGGTAGGCCTAAGGCTACCCAAGGCAAATGATTCTAGGCATAGGATTTGCTTGAGAATCGGATTATGAAAATAATTAGAGTTGGACTCTAGGATGACATGGAAATGTAGTTGGGCCGAGCCCATGCCATGTAATATGATTTGCATGGAAACGTAGTTGGGCCGAGCCTTTGCCATGCATATGTGATCTCCGTGGAAACGTAGTTGGGCCGAGCCCTTGCCACGAAGTTATGGTCGGTATGGAAACGTAGTTGGGCCGAGCCCTTGCCATACAAACTTTGATATGTTATATTGAGTCAGAGGCTTGTATAGAAATGTAGTTGGGCCGAGCCCATGCTATACAATTGGGGCTCGAGGGGACCCCACGGGGTTATCGTGACTTGCGGTCACGGGGGAATGGAAATAATGAATTCTAACTGAATATGGGCTCACGGGCCGACTACTTGACTTTATATAAAGTAAGTACAGTTAAAAGAAAAAGGGGTAACCGAGGGTTATGGTCTATAATATAATAGTACCCTAAGATGAGGGTCTTAGAAATTAAATCATCAATTATACTTAGTATAGTTGCTATTGTACTTGTCAAATATTTCCAAGTACTAACCTCCCCTTCACGGGGGAGGCCACCTCACAGTTTCAGGTAGAACTTGAAGGTTGCTGCCACCGCCCGTTGCTTCGGGAAGATCCAAGGAAGAAGACGTGGTTCGTGCTTCTTCCATTCTGTTTTAAAAACAATTAAGTAAATGCTCATGGACACTATTTTATTAATAATTACTTTGGGGGCTTGTATGCCTAGTTATGCCAAGTGTGGCTTGAACAATTGAACTAATGCTTCCGCTGTTTTAAATGCACGTTTTACATTATGTTTGTTTATGGATGTGCTATGTGTGAATGATATTCGTGACGCCTTGTATAGTATGGATGAGTTGAACTGCGGTTGACTATTCGTACTGTACGGCGGGTTGTTGACGTGTCCGGCTAGGTCCGGGGCGTGACAATTTAATTGGTATCAGAGCCTTAGTCCGTAAACATCATAATGAAGCTTCAAAACTTCTTTTTGAAAATGAATTTGAAAACCATGAGCATAAGGTTTTGTACTTATAGAACTTTTGGTACTTGAGTTGCAATGTCTCTAATTGTTAAGATGGTACCCTTAGAAATTGGCATGGCGGTGATTTGAGCCAAATGATGTCTTTAAGTGTCTATCCGTCAATTGACATTTGATATGAGTCTAATGACTCATTCTCAATTTCTTTCAGAAATGGAACATACCGGGAAAGTGACTAGGAGAAACCCGACTGGCCGAGCACCGGGAGGATCCGTGCAAGGCAGTAGAGGGGCTTCTAGGGTGTCCAGAGGACAAGGCCGTGGAGGCCAAGATCAGACCGTGAGTGACAGTTATGTGGAAACAGTCAACGAGTCATATGAATCCGAGGAGGATTCGACGTATCAACCGGGAACTGAGCCGGTTGAGACCCCATATGATGGGGAATATGATGATGTTAGTGAGGGGAGCGACGATGACGACGCTCTAGAAAGGATGGAGGAACTACTCTGTCAATTTCAGCAAGATCGCCAAAGGCGCCGGGCAAGGCGTGCTTTGGGAGGGGCTTCAAGAAGGGGAAGCCATGCGGGTTCTAGGGGACACGTAGAGTCCCGAGTAGATCGAGGTGTTGAGGTCCCGATAATAAGGATCTCGAAGTACCTCAAGGAAGCAAGAGATTTGGGGTGTAAACCGTTCGATGGAACGGGAGATATATCTGTTGCGGCGGAGTGGATCAAGAGGTTCAATGAAGCGGCCCTTGATATGCAGCTGCCGCCAAACATGAAGATGAGAGTAGCAACAAGGTTGCTAGAAGGGATGGCGTCCACATGGTGGGACGGTGTCAAGGGGAAGTACGGTGAGGCCGTAACTTGGGAGAATTTCCGACAGGAATTCTTCAACCAATACTACTCCGACTTCGAGGTGAACTTGAAGAGGAGAGAATACACCAACTTGACCCAAGGAGGCAAGTATACCGTGAGGCAACTTGAGCACAAGTTCAGGGAGCTCGTGGAGTTCATACCGGAGTATGCTTGTGATGAGAACCGGATGGTGAATCACTTTTGGGATGCTTTGGATTTAGACGTGCGTGAGCGGGCAACACAATTGCCCAACATGACGTTTAGTCAAGTGGTGGAGCAAGGCCTGAAAGGGAAGAAAGAATGGGAAGAGAGAAAACTGAAAAACGCCGAGGAGGCGAAGAAGAGGAAATGGGAGAACATCGGCCCCCAAGGTTCTAGCAAGAAGGGGAACCACGGGGGAGGTGGGTCTTTCAGAACGCCCGCACCACCATCTAGGGGAAACCAAGGCCCAGGAGGGCAAGGCTCGAGGTCGCAAGGCTCGGGCATTAGCAGGTGCAACAACTGCAAGAGAAACCACGCGGGCAAGTGCCGCGATCCCCCTAGGTGCTAACAATGCGGGGAGACGGGGCACTTGAGATCAAACTGCCCACAACTTGGGCGAGCCATGGGTGCAGGACCTAGCAGCGGAACTACGGCAAGTAGGAACCGAGCAGGGGCACTTCACGCGAGCACGGCGCACGGAGGGCCAAGTACAAGTAACGCGCCATCCGTGAACCAAGGCAAGACTCAGGCTAGGGTCTATGCGATGACGGAGGCGGACGCACGTGCTAACCCGGACTCCGTGGCGGGTAAAAAAATCTTAAACTCATGTTATTAACTCCATTGTATGCAATAGGAGTGTTTGTAATGTGCAAAATTTGTAACCCCGACGGTTTGGTCGGAATTGTAGGGGAAAGGGGAGGAAAAATCCCCGCCCTGGGCGAATGCCGCCCGGCATTTGACGAAAGCCGCCCGGCTTTCGTTCTGAGTTATTGGGAAAATACTGCGGCGACGAATGCCGGCCGGTTTCCACCAAAAAACCGCCCGGCTTTCGTCAACATTTAATCAGGAAAATCCTCGCAACCAAAAACCGGCCGGCTTTTGTAAAGACCGGCCAGCTTTCATAAATGACTGACCTGGGGAAATTTCTCGCAGCTGAAAGCCGCTCGGATTTGGCGAAAGCCGCCCGGCTTTCGTTGGGCCTGGGGATTCCTGCGCTGCTGAAACCCGGCCGGGTTTCGTAGAAACCGGCCGGCTTCGAAACCCATTCCATGAATAAAAACTGCGGCGACGAAAACCGGCCGACTTTCGTGGAAGCCGCCAGGCTTTCGTGATTTACATACAAGAATTTTTCTCGCAGACGAAAACCGGCCGGCTTTCGTGAAAAGCGGACGGCTTTCACCTGGTTTAGTCCTAGAACGGTCCTAAAGGCTAGAAACCGGGAAATTGCGGAAGGGTATCGAACGGACTCCACCCGAAACACGACCAACATACTCTACGACTTAAGAAACAAGCCTATTGATTAGATAGTGTGTCTTACATTACTTATGAATGTAGGAACACTAAAGATAAACGGGAGAGACGCAAGGATCCTTATTGATACCGGGGCGCAACGATCATTTGTGAGTGAGGCGTTCGCCAGCGGATTCAACGGACCACTTGTACCGATGACTCAAACCCTATTGGTATCCACGCCTCTAGGGGATGATATCGAAAGGGATAGCCACTATCCATCGTGTGAGATGGAGGTGGAGGGACATAACTTGACGTGTGACTTCGTACCGCTGAGCATGATCGAGTTTGACGCGATCCTCGGGATGGATTGGCTAGAGAAGCATCATGCTAGGGTTGATTGTTATACGAAGGTTCTCAAACTCGAAAGCGGTGAAGGTTTGACCTTACGCTTCGAGGGAGATAGAGGCAAATCAAACAGTTGTATCATATCCGCCGTGAGAGCGAGGAATATGATGAGAAAAGGATGCCACGCATATCTAGCTTATGTGGTGGACAAAACCAAAGAAGAGGTAGACATCAACGATGTGAGAGTTGTGTGCAAGAATCCGGATGTCTTCCCAAAAGACTTGTCGGGACTTCCACCCGATAGGGAGATTGAGTTCGTGATCGAGGTCGAATCCGGCACCAAACCAATCTCTATACCGCCATACAGAATGGCACCCGCTGAACTTAACGAGTTGAAAACCCAATTGCAAGAGCTATTGGACAACGGTTTCATAAGGCCGAGTCACTCTCCGTGGGGAGCACCGGTCCTTTTCGTGAAAAAGAAAGATGGGACACTTCGAATGTGCATGGATTATCGTCAACTGAACAAGGTCACAATCAAGAATAGGTATCCCTTGCCTAGGATTGATGACTTGTTTGATCAGCTCCGAGGAGCGACGGTGTTTTCGAAGATCGACTTGAGGTCGGGGTACCACCAACTGAAAATAAAGGAGGATGACATACCGAAGAGTGCATTCCGCACAAGGTATGGTCATTTCGAGTTCCTAGTTATGTCGTTCGGGCTAACCAACGCCCCGACGGCATTTATGGACTTGATGAACCGGGTATTTCATAAATACTTGGACCGGTTTGTGATTGTGTTCATAGATGATATCTTGATTTACTCGAAGAGTGAAGAAGAGCATGAGGAGCACTTGATACTTGTTCTTGAGACACTACGGGAGAAGCAACTCTATGCCAAGTTTTCCAAATGTGAATTTTGGCTAAGGGAGATTGGCTTTCTCGGGCATGTGGTTTCGGGATCAAGGATTGCCGTAGATAACAAGAAGATTGAGGTCATTACTGAATGGGAGAGGCCAAAGAACGTCAAGGAAATTCGTAGCTTCCTTGGATTGGCAGGGTACTACCGAAAATTTGTGGAGAAGTTCTCAGTTTTGGCATCGCCATTGACAAAGCTCACTCGAAAGGGGGGCAAGTTTGTATGGGATGACCGATGTGAGAAGGGATTCCTTGAACTAAAGAAGAGATTGACCGAGGCACCGGTACTTGCATTACCCCGACAGGGTATGGGGTACGATGTCTATAGTGACGCGAGCATCCAAGGACTTGGATGTGTCTTAATGCAGGATGGGAGGGTGATTGCCTATGCTTCACGACAGTTGAAGAAGCATGAGGTAAATTATCCTACTCATGATTTAGAATTGGGGCAGTGGTATTTGCATTGAAGATTTGGAGACATTATCTCTACGGGGAAACATGTCATATATACACTGACCACAAAAGCCTGAAATACGTGTTTACTCAGAAAGAGTTAAACATGAGACAGAGACGGTGGATGGAGTTGATAAAAGACTACCATCTAGTTATCGAGTACCACCCCGGTAAAGCCAACGTGGTAGCGGATGCCTTGAGCCGAAAGAATTCATCTAGGGCATTATTGACTAGCCTGAGGGCATTGAGAGCCCGATTGGAGGTATCTAGCGATAGTGCCTTGTTAGCTAGATTCGAGGTGAGACCTACATTACTTGATGAAATCAAGAAGGGTCAAGAAACCGATGAAGAACTTATGAAGATCCGCGAACGCATGCTAGCGGGACCGGTTGAGGATTTCAGAGAGAGAGACGATGGTCTCTTATTATTTCGTGACCGAGTATGTGTACCGTTGGATGATGAGCTCCGAAAGTCCATCTTAGAGGAGGCTCATTCATCGGCGTATGTCATGCACCCGGGAGGCACGAATATGTACCGTGATTTGAAGGAAAGTTACTGGTGGTCGGGTATGAAGAGGGAAATAGCCGAGTACATCAGTAGGTGTCTTACTTGTCAGCAAGTTAAGGCAGAACATCAGCATCCGGCTGGGTTACTACAGCCACTTTCCATTCCCGAATGGAAGTGGGAGCACGTGACTATGGATTTCGTGATGGGGCTGCCACGAACGGTTAAGAACTATGATGTTGTATGGGTTGTGGTCGATAGGCTCATGAAAAGTGCACACTTTCTACCTATCAACACCACCTATGCATTGGAAAGGTTAGCCAAATTGTATGTGGATGAGATCGTGAGGCTACATGGAGTTCCAATAACCATTGTATCCGATAGAGATCCGCGATTCACATCACGATTTTGGCCGAAGTTCCAAGAATCGATGGGGACAAAACTGAAGTTCAGTACTGCATTTCATCCACAGACGGATGGACAGTCTGAGAGGGTTATACAGATATTAGAGGATATGCTGAGAGCTTGTGCATTGGAGTTCCAAGGGAGTTGGGACAACCATTTGGCACTTGTGGAGTTTGCCTATAACAACAGTTATCAGGCGAGTATAGGCATGCCTCCATACGAGGCATTGTATGGGAGGAGATGTCGTACACCCTTGTGTTGGGATGAGGTTGGCATGGCCAAACTCGAGAGCACGGAACTGGTAGAAATCACCAAGTCAAAGGTAAAGATGATTCGTGACAGACTTAAGGCGGCACAGGATAGACAGAAGAGCTATGCCGATAAGCGCCGAAGAGCCTTAGAGTTTAAGGTTGGAGATGAGGTATTTTTGAAAGTTTCACCTTGGAAAGGAATCATCCGATTTCAGAGCCGAGGGAAACTTAACCCACGCTACATAGGGCCATTTGTAATTCTTGAGAGAATTGGGGCCGTAGCATACCGATTACGATTGACTCCGGAATTGGATAAAATACATAATGTATTCCATGTGTCTATGCTTAAGAAGTATATTCCGGATCCATCTCATGTACTAGAGAAACCACCCGTGGAAATACGGGAAGACTTGAACTACGTCGTGCAACCGGTAAAGATACTTGATAAGCAAGTAAAGAAGCTAAGAAGCAAGAAAGTTCCAATGGTTAAAATCCTTTGGAAGAGTGACCGAGTTGAAGAAGAAACTTGGGAGACTGAAGCCTCGATGAAGGAACAGTACGCATTTCGGTTTGATTAATCGTTATGAATTTCGGGGACGAAATTCCCGTTAAGGGGGGGTGAACTTGTAGCACCGTCCCCAAGCATATTTACTTTTAGTAAATTATGTAATAAACCTTGAAGGATGATTTATGAATTTGCGTAATTGTAAATTTTTATTATTTCTTTTACGTGAATAGTAAATTGCATGTGGGGCCCACGCCCGGACCGGGGGGGACCGCCCGATAATTTCCGAACCACATATTATATTCGTCTTGGTCTAGATGACATCTATATGGTGATGGATATCCTATTTGGGCCATAAGAAAGGCATGGAGTTGACCGGTCGGTCAAACGGGGCCCAATTACCGGTATTGGTAATTTAGCGGATAACAGCCCGAAATGAGTTTCGGAGGCTCCAAAATTAATGTTGGGGAATGTACATCTATTCTAAAGGCCCATAATTATTGGGAACGCGTGATATATTTTATTTGGTCCGATAAAATAAAATATGATTAAAACGGGCCGATAAATACAACTTTCGGGGCCGATTGTACGCACAGGGACGTAATGGGATGACCTCCCACATAAGTGGGGGCCACCCCACGTTTTTATGGGTGTTGATTGATCAAATAATGGGGGAGGGGAGCAGCAAAACGTGCTGGTACGCACAAGGGGGAGGGAGGAAGTCTCCTTTGAGATAAAAACTCATGCTAAGGGTCCTATCTCACACAAATCATTTGTGTTGATTGAGAAGGCACCCTCTCTCCACCACTACACTCATATGACCGACACAAGAGGAGAGGATCTCCAGGAAACCAAATTCCCAAGGCCTCATTGAGGAAGAAGAAGCTAGAGAATCCAAGGAGAAGAGCTAGGTTTGAGGTAAGAACACCAAATAGCCCTATAACTAGTTTTAGTGTGCATGATTTTTAAGAAATCATATGGTGGATTAAATCACGAGTTCTACACGTTTAAAAGTGTAGAATATTGATATAAAGTGGTGGTAATTAACTTAGGAGGGTTGGCCAATCGATATGAGTCGAAATCGCCGGAAACCGCCACTTCAAAGGAGCTAGTCGTAGTTGCAGACCACGAAAGCCGCCCGGCTTTCGTGAAAGCCGCCCGGCTTTTGCCCAGAAATCCAGTTTTCCACTTTCAATCGGCCTAGAACGGGGATTGATCGAGGAGCTTAGCAAAGGCAACTATTTCAGCACCTCATAAGGTGAGGATGGCTGACTATATTGCTTATAATTAGTGAGTTAATTTCATAAGATTGCCTAAAGTATTTAGATAGGATTTTCATGGATTATTAATGATTAATAATGCCTAAATGAAAATAATATTGATATGAGTGAGTGAAGCATGATATACAAATTTAGAACAATTGTGTATGATTATGTGAAATGAATGGAACGGCATGTTAATGAAATTACTATGATGACATTGTGATAAAATATACTTTTACTTCATGTATGAAATTCATGAATGGTTAAAAGTGATAGTTTTGATATTTGGATTAAATTATATTTGGATTGGAAAATCAATCGAGATGAATTAATTGGCTATGACTTAAGAACTTGGCGGTTCTAAGATTATCCGACTAGTGTTGGAATACTAATCGGGAGATTAATATAAATAAATGATGGAATTAATCCTAAGAGATAGGATTGTAAATGAGTATGCCTTAAGTAGTCTTAAGAGATACTTTAAGGTTGAATTATATGAACACTAAGGTGTGATAGGGGTAGGCCTAAGGCTACCCAAGGCAATTGATTCTAGGCATAGGATTTGCTTGAGAATCGGATTATGAAAATAATTAGAGTTGGACTCTAGGATGACATGGAAATGTAGTTGGGCCGAGCCCATGCCATGTAATATGATTTGCATGGAAACGTAGTTGGGCCGAGCCCTTGCCATGCATATGTGATCTCCGTGGAAACGTAGTTGGGTCGAGCCCTTGCCACGAAGTTATGGTCGGTATGGAAACGTAGTTGGGCCGAGCCCTTGCCATACAACTTTTGATATGTTATATTGAGTCAGAGGCTTGTATAGAAATGTAGTTGGGCCGAGCCCATGCTATACAATTGGGGCTCGAGGGGATCCCACGGGGTTATCGTGACTTGCGGTCACGGGGGAATGGAAATGATGAATTCTAACTGAATATGGGCCCACGGGCCGACTACTTGACTTTATATAAAGTAAGTACAGTTAAAAGAAAAAGGGGTAACCGAGGGTTATGGCCTATAATATAATAGTACCCTAAGATGAGGGTCTTAGAAATTAAAACATCAATTATACTTAGTATAGTTGCTATTGTACTTGTCAAATATTTCCAAGTACTGACCTCCCCTTCACGGGGGAGGCCACCTCACAGTTTCAGGTAGAACTTGAAGGTTGCTGCCACCGTCCGTTGCTTCGGGAAGATCCAAGGAAGAAGACGTGGTTCGTGCTTCTTCCGTTCTGTTTTAAAAACAATTAAGTAAATGCTCATGGACACTATTTTATTAATAATTACTTTGGGGGCTTGTATGCCTAGTTATGCCAAGTGTGGCTTGAACAATTGTACTAATGCTTCCGCTGTTTTAAATGCACATTTTACATTATGTTTGTTTATGGATGTGTGAATGATATTCGTGACGCCTTGTATAGTATGGATGAGTTGAACTGCGGTTGACTATTCGTACTGTACGGCGGGTTGTTGACGTGTCCGGCTAGGTCCGGGGCGTGACACTGTTGGTTTTATACTAGAAGAAGATGATTTAAATTCAGCTACCATAAAAGTAACGAATATCCACCCCATTCCATTAACCGATTGGAGCAATGAAAACGATGTGACTCAACACACTAGGACCCTCATTTGGCAGTTGTTAGGTGGTTCATTATCCCCTACCACTGGTGGAAACATGGCTAGTTGGTATTCCTTGGAGTTGTGGCAAGGCAACTTAGTAGATGTGCGCCGATGGAGTTGGGGCTCAGCGGTCTTGGCCTATCTGTATCACACCATGTGTAAGGCGGCCAAGGCCCAGGCTAAACAAATTGGAGGATGTTTAATCCTTCTACAAATCTGGGCATGGGAGAGGTTGCCGATGGTTCGGCCCCAAAGTCATCTCCCACTTGACCATATATTGGATTTTCCGTATGCTGTTAGGTATTGTTTAAATAAACAATACATTATCTATGTTACTTAGATTATTGTATTACAAGATGCTATTTGTGTTTTTAATCTACACTATTTATTTAATTATATTACTGTTCATGGAAACTAAATCTAGGTGGGCGTGTCAAGATGATTAGCAGCAAACAAACAGATTTTCGTTACGGGTATATAGGGACCAACTAGATCGGATGACGGAAGGTGAGGTATAATTTGTTACTTGTACAATTCAATTTTACATGATTTTTAATTTGTTACATTCAATTTCAATTTTCAATAAATTAAATGATATAAATAATTATGTGTGCTTACTAATTGGGGGATATTTTTCAGTTCGAATGGATCCCCTATCTGTTGATGAACCCCCTTCCACCATATTGCCATGATGCGAACGATTTGTGGGCTGCGGAGTTTCCATTGATTTATACACGTTTTTCTGAGGCGCACTATCCTAGGAGGTTTTGTCGTCAATTCAACGCATATCAGGATCGACCCGCTCCGATGGTGGGAGGGCATCGTCACCACAATAGTGGATCACGATTCATGGTCGAGCTGGTTGAAGAATGGACATTACGGTGGAACAAAATATTCCCACTTCAGTTGGTTGATGAAGGTCCTATCATTAGTGATGAGTACCCCGAGTGGTAACGTAATGTAGGAAAATGATGGCTCACAAACCCGTGTGTTGATCGTCCCACTGTGGGATTCGTTCCTGCTCACCCACAAGCGGCTACTGCAGTAACTATTCGTTTTAATTCGTAATTCTATTAATAAATAATTTGAAACAAATTATAAAAACTGATACATATTTTAGATTCAATGTTTGGGTGAGATTATTCGCCGATTACGAGACAGAGATGATCCGGATGACATCATTGCACACGGTGTAGAGTGTCTTACACGACTTGGTGCAGAAGAAGCGATTGATCACGACATCATCACATATGAAGTTGCAGATGTTGATCCTCTCACTTCTCATCGTCCCCCACACCCTCATCGTGGGAGGGGCGGTCCCACATGCAGAAGGCGAATTGGTCGGGGTAACGTTTGGACGCAAGGTGGGATGGGGGATGCTGGCACCCATGATGATGCACATTTGCATTCTCAATCCTCTCGTTCCAGTTCATATCATCCATCTCCGGTGCATCAGCCACATGTGTACTCCACACCCACCAGTCCAAACATTCCTATATTCGATGCAAGACTTAGCCTTTTCCATTCACCGGTGGATGGGATGATCGACTTATTTGGCTCTGAGACCACATGACCGAGCACCCAACCTACTGTTGAGGTTAGACCGAGATGGGAGCCTCACAGTCGTGAGACAGATTCAGACGAATCTGAGTAGTTGTCATTTGTTGTTGGAGGATGAACGACATGCCATGCGTCCATGCACATGTTGTGTGCCATTTTCTTAAGTGCCATGTTGATCATCTTATTCCAGAGGTATACAAACTGAGTTCTTACATAAATGCACATTCTAGTGATATCATGCCATTGCCGAATATGAATGAGTGGCCACAAAATGAGTTCATTCTTCTGCTGCCTAAGTACTCTTCCAGAACTTCTCGATAGGGGTGAGCATAACGGTTCGGTTTGACCGAACCGAACCGAACCGTACCAAACCGAATTAAACCAAACCGAAACCGAACCATTTGTAATTTTGTTTGAGTTTGGTAGTATTCCTCCCAACCCGTATTAAACCGAACCAAACCGAACCGAAATCATAAAACCGAATAAAACCGAACAAAACCGAACTAATCTAAAAATGAATAAATTTCTTATTTTGTTTAAAATAGAAAATCAAAACCAACTTACACCAAACTAAACCAAACCAATGTATAAGATTTCTCTTATTAATTTGATTGATGTTAATCTTTTTGAAGCTTTAATTCTTTAATTTTACTGTCCAGGACTAGAGTTTACTACAAGAGTTACATTCACAACTATAACAATTATAGTGTTTTAAGTAGATAGTATTTAACTATAATTTATTATCTACTACTACTATATATTTGGTTCATTACTTACAAATACCAGTTCTATTTTTGTTTCGACTTTATATATAATTAGATTCATTCCCGTTGTTGTTGTTGCTTACAAATGTGTCATGCTTATATATGTTGTGGTTCATATGTGTTTTGTTACTGTTTGCAAATTTATATCTAACATTATATTTGGTTCATTACTGTCGCTTCTTGGTTCATTATTTAGAGTTAATTTTTTTTATTTCAATCTAAACTTTAATACTTTGGTAAACCGAATTCCAAACCGAACCGAACCATACCAAACCGAAACCTCCCCCGGGTTGTTCTTGTAACCTCCCCCGGACTTGGCTTGGCCATGCCGGGGGCGATCCTCGGAGGGGACTGAACCTTTGGATTGGTGGAATGAAGGTCCCGGTCCCCGGTGGTTCTTGTCATCTGCCCTAGGACGTTGCTGCTCGAGGTTTTGGTGGCACTTTCCACCTCCTCGGCCTATGCGTACCGGTCTCCCCGCTGGAGGGTCCTTATGTAGTCGCGAGGGGGTTTGATGATGAGGCTCCTTGAGAAGTTTCCGGTGCGGAGAACCGTTTGTAGGAGAGCCATGAGGGTCCCGTCGTCGGTGCCGTCGACCTTATCCGTCTCCAGCCTCCAGCGTCCCAAGAAATCCTGGAGGGTTTCCTCCTTCCGTTGCCTCACCATTAGTAAGTGGGAGAAATGTTTCCTTGACCGGTGCCTCCCCGCAAATTGCGTCAAAAAACGTTGGGCAAGCTCTTTCCACGAGTCAATGCTGCATTCGGGCAATCGGTTGAACCATTCGTACGCCGGTCCTTCCAAGGTGGAAAGGAACCAACGGCACAAATATTCATCTGATGCCCTCATCATCATCATGCTAATTTGGTACCTGTTATATTGTTCCTGAGGATCCGTCTTCCCCTCATAGGGCTTTATGGGCTGCCCTTGATATTTACCGTGGATCTGAGCTGACAGGGCCATTGGGGGTGAAAGGCGTCTTTGTGCGAAGCTGAACGACAGGTTCCCCGGAGCCCACAACAATCTTCCTTTGCATTTCCTCCATTTTGGACAGCATGGCCTCATATTTGGGATCCTCATGAGAGGCAGGAACGGTTGTGTGCGCTTGGCGAGCCTCCATTTCATCAAGTCGGCGTTGAAGGGCCTCAATGATGTCATCCCGATGATCCTTCGGGAGTGGTTCCGCCCCCTGTGATTGTGCGCGGGCTGAGTGAGCTTGTTTTATTTGGTGTCTGGCGTCATCGACATGAAATAGTCCCTTGCCCTTATCCCGAGGGGGACGCCTCTCGTCTGCCCTTGAGACGGATCGTCCGCTCTCCTGAGGTTTTTGGAATGCTTTACCATTGAGGCGGTCTTGGACCCGTCGGCGATCTTGCACTCCTCCGAGCCTCTCGAGGGCGGAGGTCCAAGGCCTATCTTTGTTCGCCCTGCGCTGGCCCCGGGACTGAACCTCCCGGGAGGCGGTATCCTGAGCAACGATCCCTTCGTTGTTCCCGATCCGAAGGATAGGGCTTACGAAGGGGGGTGGAGGTGGGGGAGGAACGATGTTCTCCCCGACCTGTGGCTGAAGTGGCACCAGAGTGCCGAAGGCCCCCGGGTTCTGGGTGAGCGTCAATATGAATGCAGAGAACGTTGACTGTACGTCGATAGTGAGGACTAGAGGGCTTACTTGGTTTTCACTCCGGTCCTTCTTTCGAGCTTCGATGCCGAGGCGGGCATCAGGGGCATTCTTCTGGAGCTGAAGACGTAAGTCGACAGCAGCCTGTTCCAACCCGGTGATGACTCCGCCCTCAAGAACCCTGTTGGAGGCTCTGGGGGCGTCGACTTCACCGAGGGTTGGGTTGTTGTCTTCAAGGGTCTTGGACTGGGCACGAGTGGTTTTTCCCATTTCGATAGGTATTCTTGTGTTTAGAGGGGGATACTTTCTTACTTGATTGTTCGGAGTCTCAACGAGAGCACCAAATGATAGATAGTGTACCCGGGGGTAGCTTATCCGAGGGGTTATTTCGGGGAATAACCTAGAGAGAAGTCAGAGCAATGAGTAAGAGAGAGAGTGTGTGTATTTGAATAGAAAGTTGTGTCTCAATTACAATGGAAAGTGGCTGTTATTTATAGTAGCCATAAATGCTAGGCAGGGGCATGTGTCAAGCATCTGACGACCGAGGGTCTCCTCAATCGGGGTGACATCGGCACTCACATGTGCACCGCATTAAATGCGGTGGTTGGATGTGACGTTATACTTGACGCAGTAATTCATTGCATGTGGGAGAGCAGATCTTTTCGAGAAGAGCGCCTTCGGCTGTATGTGCTGACAACTCCACATACCGGGGGCGTTATGTGCCCAAGGCTTGGTTTTCAAGTCTTGTTCTCCTGTAATTTTTATTGACTTGGTTTCATGAATGCAAAGCCTTCGGGCATGGGGCCGAAGGCACGCCTTGTGTATTATGAGCTGCCTGGAGTCCTGTTCGCTGGGCATGGCCCATTTGAACTTGTTGGGCCTGATCGTAGTAGTGGAAGTATGTGGACCGGGGACCCTATGTGAGATTTCATGCAAGTGAACAATTGAAGAATAGAGAACTATTATGGAGAAGGCTTGTGAAAAGAAAAAGAGCTTACCAATAACCCACCATGAGTTACAAGTCTTATGAATGATTCCAATTACATGATCCTGGAAAATAAAATGATAAGGTGCATTATAGTTTTCAAACTGAAACAAAAGTTAAAATAAATGTGCACATACACGTCTTATATGGCTATATCACTTTTCGATAGGCCTGTTAGGATGCAATCCAATGGCATCTAAAGTACCTTTATCCATAACAAGTGGAACTTCATATCTAGCTTTGATTCAAGAACAACATCAAACTGGGAAAAAGGCAATGACAACTGCCTATTCACTTAACAAATTGAAAAAATAGCAGACTATCTCGAGAGATAACAAGTATAGTCACTAGGCACTTGTATTACATCACTGGATGCTGCCATACAAATTAAGAGAATTGTGATACGATTAGAACAAGGTTCAGATTGTTGCAGACAAAGGATTCTCAATTGTTAGTTTCAAACAAGAAGCCATTTTACTTGTCACATGGCAAAGTAAAATGAATTTAAAATGCCATTTATTTGAGTAATGGTAGTGGGTAATGAGCATGAGTGAGGTAAGACTTCACGGTAAAGAAGTTTCAAGTGCATAGAGTTAAAAATGAGTAAACATTATCAAGAATTTGATCTCAATTACGTAGTGAACTTGAAGTTGCAGAGTGTTCAAGGATTGCTCTACAAATTAATATCTACCAATTACATCAAAGGTGCTCCATAAACTCATACCTTATATTTGTGGAATACCAGCCTCACCATTCCTTCATAAGGATATGGATCAACCTCTTCTATTTCAATTAGGTCTCAAATCTTGAAAATTACATTTAAAACTATATTGCTACCCAATTGACGTGCTCAAACAAGCATGTCTCAAATAAGCATGATTTTTATCTCTAAAATATAGATAAAGTCAAAATTAGTTTCAGTTTATGACGTAAAACAGAATATGATAAAAGTGTTTTCAATTCATTGATATTACTAGGGGTGGGAAAAATCGAACCGAAACCCGAAAACCGATCCGGGCTCGGACCGAAAAATGTTACCGGGCCGTTTTTGTTTTTATTTTTGATGGGCCGGTTAAAAAAACCCGGACCGAACCCGAAATTCCGGGCCCAAATCCAGTCCCTAAAAATTACAAACCGGCCCGGACCGGCCAAAACCCGACCCGGATATTTCATTATAATTTATTATAAAAAATTAAGATATTCTATGGAAACAAGTCCAAATACTCAGTTGGGGTCTTCTAATTTGCTTTGTTTTTGAATCAATCTTAAAGAGAAACATCATTTTGTCAGAACTTTGTTCTCTTTAGTCTGAATTTTTGCTGTTGGGATTTTGCTAGTATTTATGTTTGGCTCTTCATGAGTGTTTTGGATCAATACTTTCTTTGTGCTTGAAATATCGTTGCTTTATAGCCTTTGAATTATTGATTAAATAGTTTTGCTTTGACTATAATAGAAAGTGAGAAGGTTGAATCGTTTTGATTGATTATCGAACATTTTTTTGAATACTTTTTTTTAATAAATATAATGATATTTTTTTATTGGGCTTTTACCGACCCTACCCAAACTCGGACCGAACCCGAGCCTCAAAAAACCCGGCTCTCACCTCATATGTCGGGCTTTTTCCGGTCCCATTTTTTATAACCCGAGAAGTTTCGGGTAATTTCCGGGTAGAGCAAAAACCCGACACAGCCCGGACCGATCCCACCCCTAGATACTACTTTACCTCTCCATTGCATTTCTATGATCCAAAAATAACCCAAATACAAAACAAATCATTCTGATCTAAACTAATCTAGAATATCATTTATCGTAGAGTTAATAACTGTTGAGGGTAAGTCCCGTAGATCCGAAAGCCCAACACGAACTTTGGATATATCAGGAATGGCCCAGAATCAAAGTGTAAAAGAAAATATAAGATCTGAACTAACTAAAACTCGAAAGCTCGCTTGTATCAATTAACCAATCTGATTACAAGGGATTTCCCGATCGATAACTCGGAAATTATGCCTTAATACAAGAAATAAGAGCAAATGATGTTATTCTAGAGCTTGAGTATTGAAATGCTGACCCTTACAATGACTTGAAACCTTCTATTTATACTAATGGAGAGCATGGGCTGCCTCTTGCTGATTGGCCGTTGTTCCACCGACTTGGTCATCCATGCTTCCACTTGTTGATGTCATAGTCTGGCATTAACTGCACCTGGTCACTTGCTGGTTGGCCGTTGCTCGAACGGGATGTTGGTCCATACTGAAGATGCTGTCAAATTGGCCCAAGTATGGTATATGGCCCGAACTCCGTTCGGTATGTCTTCTTACTGGGCCAACCTTTATTTGGGCCGAACTCCGTTCGGTATGTCTTCTTACTGGATCTATTCATCATAGAGCGATGGGCCCGTTGCTTGGGCCGGATACCTTGGGCCTTCCCGAACTGGGTATTGGGCCTCTAGGCCAATATCCCAACACAAGTCCCCCACTTCCGATGTCTCGAACGAAGTGAGTGCATCAGGAAGTATACCAATGTCATAATACCCCGAATGGCGATCGGGGTACAGAAGTAACTAGTTCCCCATGCTGCGATTTGACGGCTGCCACTCCATTTCCCCATATTCATCATGATAACCGTCGTTTAGTCTTTTCATTAGACGCGTGTCTAGCTTAAATGCCCCTAGTGATGTGTTGCTCTCTGATTGGTTCTTGACACGGCGGTTTCAAGGCTTATAAATTAGCCCTTAACTCCTCAATTCCGGGTTTCGACTCTGCAATTCCTTGGCCTTCGTTGTTTCCTCTGCAAATTTCCCCCTGCTTCCCTTGCTCAGGTAATTTCCCAACCTTGGATTTCCCATCTTCATTTCTGGCTTCGATCGAGATGAGCCCCATAGAGCATTCTTCTGATTCGGAGATGGCCTCTCATGGAGATGACCGTGATACCGCCATTGTAGATGCCATCCCAGTTCCGTTTGCCGGTGTTTCTTCTGAGACGGCGACGAATACCAGGGCTGAGGCGGAGGACCTCCCTAGCACTTCTTCTTCCTCCAGTGAGGATTCTGATGACACCAAATCCGAGGATGAAATAGTCTCCATGGCGGCCGGACGTCCCAACGATGTTCCTCGCCATACTCTTGACCTAAAATTGATTAGGGAGAGGAGGCAAAAATTGACTTCTCACGATAGGGCCGAAATTCCGGCCCTTATCCCTGATCCGGTGGATTTCCGTTTGCAAGCCGGGCCTCACCCAATGCGTCATAGGCCCGGAATGACCATAGTCCACTTTGACTCGATTAGGGCCGGCCTTAGATTTCCGCTACACCCCTTTTTCATTTCTTTCTTCAATTTCTACGAAGTTGTGCCGGCCCAGATTATGCCGAACTCCTATCGGGCAATGGCGGGGTTCATTTGTCGTTGCAAAGATGCCGGTGCCCGACCAACCCTAGATCTCTTCCATCAATTCTTCAAAGTAGCCCCCCAACAAACCCACGGTTATCTGGCCACCAGTGCCCGAACGGGACACATCCTGTTCAAAGGAAATCCAACTTCAATTAAAGGGTGGAAAGACCGTTTTTTCTTCGTGTCTGTCCCGGACGGCCTAATTCCCCGCAAATGGAATGCCTTTCCTCGCAAGACTCCTGACCCTGTCCTTACTGAGGAAATTTACAAGGACGTACTTGCCGTGGAGAAGGATAAATGCATGGACATCATGAGTTATCTGACTCCTGAACGACTTATTACAGCCGGGATAGGTACTGCCCGTTCTCTTGGGTTTACTTGTTTTGAAAAACCAAGTGCCATGGTCCGGGCGGTCCTTCCCGTGCGAGAAACGTTCTTTTGTTCTTTTTTCTAGTTTCTCACACGCTAAGGTCGCCCGATACTAACATTGTTCTTTTGTCTTTTTTCAGTACAAAACCCAGATCTACCTATGGACAACAGCAGAGTTATGGCAGCTGGTGGGGTCGGTAAGCGGAAAAAGGCCAGGAAGAACCCCCAACCTACTCCCTCTACTGTTCCGGCCCAAGATGCTGGGTCTTCTCAACCGCTTCCAGAGCCACAGCCGATACAGCAGGTCCATCAGGACCAAATTGATGCCATGCTGGTCGATGATCGGTTTGGCTCTGATCAACTGCAGCAATTTTCCGAGCATTTTCAAGCTGCTCCAGAAGCCGGTCAGGGTACGGGTGAAACCCCCACCGTTCAGTTATCTGGCCAGGTTGACCGGATTTCCCTGGCGGATCCGGTTCATGATGTTGTGGAAAGAGGTGGTTGTTCGGCAAGTCAGATCTGGTCTACCTCCGCCTTCTTCAACAATTTCACCATCCCTAAGTTATCGATCGAGCAGTCCGAGGAATGCCTTGCCTTGGCAGCTCTAAAGGTATCTTGCCATTCCATAGTTTAAATCTTTCTTAATCTACTATTTCTCTTCCCCATTTCATTCCCTAAATGTCATTCCACAGGTTGGGCTTTATAGCCTGCAGCTGAAGGAAGCTCGGTTGGCCAAGGAGCGGGAGCTGATCGTTGCTCAGAGTTCCGCGGAGCAGAATGCAGCAGCTGCTTTTGCTGCCCTGGAGGCCGAGCGGAAGGCCCATACTGAGGAGAAGAAACGTCTTGAATCGGAGCTTGGCGAGCTTCGGGTTCAACTCGGAGTTTCTCAGTCCAAGGTCCATGCTGCAGAAGCTGCCTTGGTCAAATTCGAAGAGCATGCCCCTCGCATTCCGGACGGCCCTACTGAAATACAGGTTGACCTGTCCGCCGTTCGGGAGTCATTTAAAGGGTCTGATGAGTTTGCTATTTTGAAGAAAGATTTCGCACAGCAGCAACTCCCAGTCACCTTTGGTGATTATCTTGACCATTTTTCCACGGGTGACGCTCGTCGGAGCGAGGGGGTCAAATTGCTCGATCAGGACCCCAGGGGGAAAAAATTTAATGATTCCCTGGCTCGATCCCTGTACGTCATGGGCTGTCAGCACATCATGGCTCCCTTTATCGCCAAATTCCAAGAATTGCTAGGGAGGCCGGTCGAGCTTACTGATCTCCCTCAGGCGCCCATAGTCGAAGCTCAATATGAGAAATATCAAAGAGATTTACAACGGGCTGCTGATCGGGAGGCGGGAAAGGAGCCTGATCCCCTTACTGATTCGGATGAGGAGGGTGATGAAGAAGACAATGGGGCAGGGCAATAGAGTAGTATCTTAGTAACTGTAACCCCTTTTTGTTCTTCCCTTACAAAAAACCTTAACTGTATTTCCCGGTCAGTAGAGCCGACGAATATATATCTCTTTTTTGCATGAAATTTTGTGTACTATCTTTTCTGTCTTTAATGCATGATTTAATCGCCATTCGGGATTCGGTCTGTTTCGTAGGACTTAACCAATTTTCTAACTTATTTCTTGCTCAAAGGGTAATCCTAACGCCGTTGATCGCCGTTCGGGCATTAGAAAGTTCTGATAATTTACTTAAGGAAAAAACCCCTTCCCCCTGGTACTCAGTCGTTCGGGCTTCATACCGAATTTTAGGACTTGGCACACTCTTGCTTTGGATAATCTCTTACAACTTGATAGCCGGTCGGGCTTCAGTTCACTCCTAGGCTATCTTTTTATGACATTGATAACCGGTCGGGCTTCAGGTCAACTTTTAGGACTTGGCAGTTTTCTTCCAGATAACCTTTTACAATACTGTTGGCCGGTCGGGCTTCAGGCTGATATTTAGGACTTAGCATTTTCTTCCCGACTTTTAGCATTTTCTAAACAGCAAGCCCCCGTGATCTTTGCTAAACCTCTGTAAGCCCGTCTGGGGTATGTGCATAAAGAATGAATCATAAATGCCCCAAATTAATCGTAACCACCCAATGCCACGTGTTGCTCCTGGATTAGGGATTTGTGCGGTACTTTCCCTATTTATAGGGAGGGGCTTCCCCTAATTTCTCCTGCTGTTTTCTCACTTTTCTTTCGAGCTTTCTCTCTCTAGAATTCCTTTGCATACTCTCAAGCCTTCTCTCTAGAGTTCCCAAATTTCCTCCAGCGTTTTTATGTACTACTCCTCTAGCTCAGAATCTGAAGAGATGCCTTTGATTCGTAGGAGCAAAACATCCGCTGGTAATCAGGCCGAAGGCTCTTCATCCCAAACACCCAAACCTGCCAATACTCAGGTCAGCAAACCTATCGAACAGTCGCAGGAGGACGGATGCCTGTCGGGAGATGACCTTCAGGTTTATAACAAGGGGATGCCCGAACGGCCACCCCGCATTGCCCTACACTTCAATCGCATACGCAAACACAAACAGCGTCTCCCAGAAGACGTTGAACGGCAACTCAGCCAGTTGTTGCCCCCACCAAGAGAATACTATGCCGGATTCATTCGGCATCCTATGAGGCACAGACCGGGGCACGTGCTAGTGCATCTCGATGCCTTGACTACTGGACTTCGGTTCCCTCTCCACTCATTCATAGTGGAGTTCTTACGCCGGGTTGCTGTGCTGCCCGCTCAGTTCGTGCCCAGCACCTACCGGATTCTGACAGGCTTCATTATCCGGTGCCACGAGTTGAGGATCACCCCGAGCGTCGATCTATTTCTTTATCACTACTGCTATCAGCCGTACTGGACGACCGGGTACTTGAAGCTGGTAGCCCGTTCTGACCGTCAGCTGTTCACAGAGAACGTTACCCAGCAGGCTGACTGGGAAGAGCGGTTTTTGTTCGTTCGGGTAGGTGATTCTTTGCCATTCCCGGACCGGTGGAACGCATATCCCGTCCGGGATTCCCTGCCCAGGGTGGATGCCGTTCTACGCTCCCAGGCTGAGTCTCTGCGAATGGGAGGGACCAGAAGTCTTCGCAGCTTTGTCACTGCCTCGAGCATGTTATCTGCTGGAATTGGTAAGCATAGTAGGGTTTTAACCCGATCATCCTTCGTTCTCGCAATTCAACTTTCTTATTTTTTATTTCTCTTTCTTGTAGGTGTGATCTCTCCCATACCCGTCCGGCGTTCCATCCCCTCTGCTAAAGGGAAAGAGAAGATGATAGCCGATCGTGATTCGGCAGGGCAAACCCGAAAAAAGCGCAAAGGAAATGATGGCGATCATCTGATCCCGATCGACCATGTGGTTGACTTGACCGGGCCGGAGGTTGAGCCCAAAGGTTCAGTACCTGTCAACAGACCAACTCCGGTTCTTACTGCCACACCGATCGATGATCGGATGTTTGTTGAGTTCTCAAATATGGGGCCCAGATCGGAAGGGAGGTATCTGTTCGGGTTGATGCCATCTTCTATGTGGTGTCATACCGCGATCAAAGTTCCCCCGAGCTTCACTAACTTGACTCACTGGTCGGACCTTTTTGAAGCAGGTCACCAGGAAGCACTTAAGGTACATTTCAGTTCGTCCCGTACCTTTCTGTTATTTATGTTTTACCTTTTCTGACCTTCATTGTAACCTTGTTTTCAGGCTGGCGTGTATTATCACAAAGCCTTTCTTGCCGCGGAGAAGGAGATGAAGGCCCTGGCCAGTGATCGGGATGACATCCAGGTCCTCCTCTCCGCCGCTCGGAAGTTAGCGACCGACCTCCAAGAGCAGGCCAAAGAGGGTGAGAAGGCAAAAGCTGCTCTGGCCGAGATGCAGGAGATGTCCCGTCGTCGCGACCGGGAGCTCAAAGAACTCCGGGCCAAGGTGCGGGCTGCTGAATCTGCTGGCATTAAATTTGATAAGGCTGTCGGAGATCATCTGCCCGAATCCTACACGGTCAATACCTCTCAGATTGCTCAGCAATCGGTATTGGATTTCCAACGGGGCAAGGCGCTGAACCTCGCTCTGGAGAATACGGCCCGGCAATTCCTAGGTCCTCACCTTGGCCAATTTTTGCGTGAGAGCTCAGATCCCATCAAGGCAGGGATCGACCTCCTGGATAGCACGCCGGAAGGGAAATCTTTCTTGGATGTCCTGACCGAGAAAACTGTTAAGCAAAGTCAGGACCTGCTTCTGGATAGGAATCTTGAACTGATCTTAGAGCGTTTCCCCAAGCCGTTCGATCCTGATGAACTAGGCTTCGATGATCTGTTCGGGAATACGTATGATCGCGTTATGGAGAAAAGATCCAAAGCAGCGCCTGACGATGCAGTGCAGGCAGGGAGCTCTCAGCCTACATCCTCCCCGAACGGCGATCATCCATTAGTGTAGCCTTTCCTTATCTGTTGTCTTCTTTCTTGTATATCTGTTCTTGTATATTCCGGCTAGTAACGCCGAAGAATAAACTGGACTTTCTTCCTTTGTCTGTTGCACTTTTTCTGGCCCTTTGATTTTTTGTCCACAATCTTTTCTACATGGCCGAACCTCACTCGGCTTATGTATTTTTATATCTGACCTTTTCCGGACCCGTTTTGATCCCTTTTCCTGTTCGTGATGCACGGGTTCAAAACTCTCAGCTGAGGTGAATTCCTCCAAGCCGTTTTGATCGTGACCACAGGGTCAAACTCTCGGCTGGGATAGGGGCTCCCTCCAAACTGTTAACCCGCTCGTCATTCGGTCATCCAGAATGATTTCATGCGTTAACAAGCTGAGGTGAGACTCTCTTTATAATTGTTCTGACACCTTCCCGAACCCGTTTTGATCCCTTTTCCTGTTCGTGACGCATGGGTTCAAAACTCTTTAGCTGAGGTGAATTCCTCCAAGCCGTTCTGATCGTGATCACAGGGTCAAACTCTCGGCTGAGATAGGGGCTCCCTCAAAACTGTTAACCCGTTCGTCATTCGGTCATCCAGAATGATTTCCTGCGTTAACAAGCTGAGGTGAGACTCTCTTTATAATTGTTCTGACACCTTCCCGAACCCGTTTTGATCCCTTTTCCTGTTCGTGACGCACGGGTTCAAAAACTCTTTAGCTGAGGTGAATTCCTCCAAGCCGTTCTGATCGTGATCACAGGGTCAAACTCTCGGCTGAGATAGGGGCTCCCTCAAAACTGTTAACCCGTTCGTCATTCGGTCATCCAGAATGATTTCCTGCGTTAACAAGCTGAGGTGAGACTCTCTCCTTCCAAACCCGTAATTCCGATGCATTCCGAACTGTTTTCTCTGGCTCGTATCATCCATATTAGGGGTCTGAGGTAACCCTTTTTTGAACTGTAAGCAAGACCACCGAAGTTGGGTCATTTCTTACTTATAGCTAAAAGGGCGACTAGCTTCCAAGTCACGTTTTATGACTGAGGCGAGATTTTTCAAAACCATAGTTCCGATTCCCCGGACGACAATCCGTACATTATCCGAACGTCGCTCGGTTAATCCATATCTTACAGTCTTGACATCATCTCCAAGCCGTTTTGATCCCTTTGCCCGTACGTAATTACAGGGTCGACTTTGGCTAAGTTGACGACTCAGCTCCCTCCAAGCTGTTAACCCGTTCGTCATTCGGTCATCCAGAATGATTCTACGTGTTAACAAGCTGAGGTGAGAATCACTGTCCTTCGAACTCCAGGCCATTTTGATCCCTTCATTAATGCGTAATTACAGGGTCAAAACTCTTGCTGAAATGTATGGCTCCCTCCAAACTGCTAATATGTTCGTCATTCGGTTTTCCAGAATCGATTCTCATATTAACCGCTGAGGTGAGACTATCTGAGCGTCAAATTCCCAGTCGTTTGGCTGAGAATGACCTTCCTTCCATGGAGTTAACCCGTTCGTTATTCGGTCATCCGGAATGATCGAGTTAACCATGGGCACCGATTTTCTGAGCCTCAATTCTTCAAGCCATTTTTGATCCCTTTATTCTTACATAATTGTAGGGTCAAAAACTCTCTAAACTGAGAATTGATTTTCTTTCCATGGAATTAACCCGTTCGTCATTCGGTCATCCGGAATGATTGAGTTAACCATGGGCACCGATTTTCTGAGCTTCAATTCTTCAAGCCGTTTTTGATCCCTTTATTCTTTCGTAATTCTAGGGTCAAAAACTCTCTAAACTGAGAATTGATTTTCCTTCCATGTTGTTAACCCGTTCATCATCTGGTTATCCGGAATGATTGAGTTAATCATGGGCTGAGTTTGTGGAAGTTATGTCTCCCTCTCCCTATTTTTTTTTTATTTTTTTTTAGAGGTGGCAACAGCCGTTTTTACTGATAAAATCTCCTCAGATGCTCTACATTCCAGGTTCCTGCCGGTCGGCCTTCGGTATTCTGTAGGCCAAACGTTCCTGAAGCATACTTTTTACATACTTGGTAGGGGCCTTCCCAATTTTGTGCCATTTTGCCCCCTTCGAGCGGTTTGCTTTTCTCTCTCTTTCTTAGTACCAGGTCCCCTATCTCGATTGAACGAACTCTAACCTGCTTATCGAAGTATCTTCTTGTGGTTCTGTGATACTCTTCCATTCATGCCGCTGCCAGATCCCTTCTTTCTTCTACGAAATGCAATTCGGCCCGTAAGTTATCTTCATTCTATCCTGGGCTGTAATGCACCGTTCGGTGTGTGGGAACCAGGATCTCTGTTGGTACTTTGGCTTGAAAACCATAGGCAAGGGCAAATGGAGTCTCTCCCGTGGCCGTTCGGGGTGTGGTCCTGTAAGTCCATAGAATGTAATTCAACTGATCGGGCCACGACGAGGAGTATTCTTCTAGCTTCTTCTTCATGCCATCCATGATGGTTCGGTTCATATTTTCTACCTGGCCATTTGCCTGAGGGTATGCGACGGATGCTCTGGAATGCTTGATCCCCCATTTGACCAGATAGTTCTCAAAATTCCGGCTCACGAACTGCCTTCCATTGTCAGTTATAATCTGTTCAGGGATTTCGAACCGGCAAATGATATTTTTCCAGACAAACTTCTGGCATTTCATATCTGTGATGCTGGCCAGTGGCTCGGCCTCTACCCATTTAGTGAAGTAATCTATCCCCACAATGATATATTTGTTGTTTCCGGGTGCAGTAGGTAGAGGACCTAACAGGTCTATTCCCCATCTTGCGAATGGAAGGGCCACCGTTATTGGAGTGTAGAACGTGGCAGGCCGTCCGGGAACCGGTGCGTATAATTGGCATACCTTACATTTCCTGGTATGCGCGAAACAGTCCTGTTGGATAGTTGGCCAATAATATCCTTGCAAGATGATTTTTCTGGCCAGCGTCTTGGGCCCTTGGTGACTGGAACAGATACCCTCATGAATCTCTTCCATTACGGCCGCCGCCAGACCGGGTGGGAGGCATTTCAGATACGGTCCCCCAAACGTCTTTTTGTACAGCTGCCCGTCCACTAATTCGAACATGGAAGCCCTCCTCTGGATGCATTTTATTTGATAAGCAGGATTTTTATCTTGCGGGAGGGTTCCGTCTTTTAGGTAGTTGGTCATATCCACGACCCAGCTTGGGATGGCATAAGATACGGCCTCGATCTGAATAACCATTATTGCTGGGGTTGCCAATGTATCCCGATGGGCAAATCGTTGGATATGAGCCGGGATCTCCTGTGCCCGATCGTCGAACGCTGCATGTTCTAATTTGGACAGGATATCTGCTTCAGTATTTTCGATTCTGGATATCTGGTCGAGCACCACCTGTTCAAATTTTCGTATCTGCTCCTCGACCATTTCCTTGTATGCCTTCATCCTTTCTTCTTTGGCCTCAGTCGTGCCGTTCACTTGATGTACCACCAGTTGACTGTCCGATCTTACTTTTAACCGATCGGCGCCCAGGGCCCTTGCATACTTTAAACCAGCAATGAGAGCTTCATATTCACCCTCATTGTTGGTCACCTTGAAATCAAAATGAATGGAATAATACGCTTTGAACCCTTCGGGCGATGTGATCACAGCTCCAGCTCCACAACCTTTGGCACTAGATGCTCCATCCACGTACATTTCCCACCAATTATCCAGCCCGTTGTTCTCTGAATCTTTTTCTGAGGGCCGGGCGGTACATTCTGCAACGAAATCTGCCAGGGCTTGCCCTTTGATAGTAGGCCAGGGTTTGAAATCTACCTCATATTGTCCGATCAGGAGACTCCACTTGGTAATGTGCCCACTCGCCATAGGATTTCTCAAGATGGTGGATAATGGTTGGGTAGTATATACAGTTACCGGGTGAGTTTGGAAATACGGGGCCAGGCGTTTAATGGCAGCTATCAGGGCCAGTATATTCTTTTCCAGCAAGGTGTACCTGGTTTCCGGGCCGTTCAACGCCTTGCTCACAAAATAGATTGGCCGTTGAACGCCAGCTTCTTCTTTTAGCAGAACCGTGCTTACGGCCAAGTCGGCTACAGCCAGGTACATATACAGATGTTCCCCTGGTTCGGGCTTTGTCAAGACCAGGGGGGAAGACAGATATGTCTTGAAATCCTCGAAGGCCGTTTGGCATTCGGCCGTCCACTCGAAAGGGTTGGCTTTCTTCATGATTTGAAAAAACGGGATAGCTTGATCGGCCAGTTTTGATAGGAATCTGCTCAGGGCTGCTAGCCGACCGGTCAATCTCTGCACCTCCTTGAGATTCCTCGGGGGCTCCATGTCCACAATGGCCTTTACCTTTTCTGGATTGGGCTCAATCCCCTTCTCGCTCATCATGTACCCCAAAAATTTGCCTCCTCTTACAGCAAAAGCGCATTTCTTGGGATTGAGCCTCATATTCGCCTTTTGCATTATCCCGAACACCTTTTCTATGTCCAGGACATGGTTTTCCTTCTTTTTGCTCTTGATCAGGATGTCATCAACGTAGGCTTCCATTGTGACACCCAGTACATCTTTAAACAGCATCCCGATCATCCTCTGGAAGGTTGCCATCGCGTTCTTTAATCCGAATGGCATGACGATGTAGCAGAACACGCCATCCGAAGTAACAAACGTCGTTTTCTCTGCATCGGCCGGATGCATGAATATCTGATGATAACCCCGGAACGCATCCATGAAGCTCAGTAACTCGCACCCAGCAGTCTCATCCACTAGCAGATCGATCCTCGGCACCGGGTAGGGATCCATGGGGCATGCTTTATTGAGATCGGAGTAATCCACGCACATCCTCCAGGTAGATTGCTTTGGAGCTAGAACCACATTGGATAGCCATTCTACGTGGATTACCGGACGGATATGCTTTATCCTCAGCAAAGTGGCCACTTCCTTCTTGGTGAATTCCCGCCGTTCGGTCGCTTGGTATCGTTTCTTCTGTTGGACCGGTTTTGCATCAGACCGAACGGCAAGTTTGTGGCATATTATTTCTGGATCAATGCCTGGCATATCTTCTGGCCCCCGGGCAAATAGCACCTGAAACTTTTTGAGGACGGCAATCACGCCATCCCGGATATGTGCCTCCAGATCTACCCCGATAGCGACCTTACGGTTCGGGGGAAAGTCGAGGTCGATTTGTTCAAGAAAGGTGGCGGGCTCCGGATGTGCCTCGAACTCCGTTCGGTGGGTTTCCACCTCAATTGTATTCACCCGCATCCCACGAGTGTTCATCTGTTTCAGGGCCTCCCGATAACATGTCCGGGCTGTTGTTGGGTCAGTTCTGGCCACCCCTACCCCAGTGTGTGTGGGGAATTTGATGCATGAGTGGCGGACAGAGGCTATCGCCTCCAGATCTTCTAATCCCGGTCGGCCCAAAATGGCATTATGGGCGCACTTTATGTCTACCACCACGAACGTCATTCGGAGTGACGCTTTGTGGGTTTCATCTCCAATTTCAACCATCAATCGGATGGTCCCTTCCGCCTCGATGCAGTTACCGGTAAAACTTGCCAGCGGAGTCCGCAGGTGGGTCAGGTTGCTCATTTGCAGACCCATTTTCTCGAATGATTGTAGATACAATACATTCACACTGCTCCCAGTATCGACCAGCACTCGGCGGATTAAAGCATTGTCAATACACATGCTTACTACCAGTTCATCCCTGTGGGGGCTTGGAGAGTTGGGTAGATCAGCTGGCCCGAACGTGATCGGGTCTGTCCTTCCTTTCTTCTGGGGGGGAGCGGAGACGGACCCCACATAAAGACTCCGCTCGAACCTTTTCCGTTCGGCGTTCGAATCTCCGGTCTCTCCGCCCCCAAATATGACCCTGACCTCCATTCGAGGTTTCTTTCCGGGGCCTACTGAGCCCTCTGGCTCCTCTCTGGGAGGAACATACATATCATTCTGAGGCTGGGCGTCACGTTGAGCATCCCGGCGCCAGCTGTTAGGTTTCCTGGCCGGTTTTAACGTGCCCATGGCATTCGGATCTTTGTTCACATATTTGCCCAGATGGCCCCTTCGGATCAGATCCTCAATTGCTGTTTGCAGGGCCCTGCAGGCATTGGTGGCATGACCCTTTCTGTTGTGATATTTACAGAAAGCATTGTCATCCGTTCCCATGAATTGTCCAGAATCAGTCGGGATGGGGATATTGTCCCTCTCGTTCTGATAGATGGCCGCTATTGATAGGACCAGAGGTGTAAATCTCCCTTGCTTGGGAGGTAGAGTGGCCGCTGGGCTAGGACCCAGCCGATCAGTCAGTCTGATTGGGGCAGCAGGCGTAATGACCTTATCCCTGATCATTATTTCTTCTTCTAGGGCGGCATGTTTGCGCGCCCTATCTAATACTTCGGCGTACACCGTGCCCGGACTCTTCTTCAATTCTTTGTACAACTCCCCCGTTCGGAGAGCATTCGTGAACAGGGTGATGGCGGTATCATCCGTCATGCTTCCCACTGTTAAAGTCTCATCCCTCCACCTTTTCAGGAACTGGTTGAGGGTCTCCTTGACGTTTTGCTTCACGCTGGTCAGATAGCTGAAATGCCGTTTGTGATTGGCACTGGAAGCAAATTGAGCCAAGAATAACGTTGATAACTCGGTAAAGCTATTGATTGACCCGGGCTGCAGTGTCCCGAACCATTCCTGGGCAGGCCCCCTGAGCGTGCTGAAAAACAAACGGCAAATGGCAGCCTCGGGTGCTCCTAGCAGCATAAGTCCGCCTTGGTAACTCCTCAGATGTACATGGGGATCTCCCACCCCATCATATATTTGGCCGGTCGGAGGCTTGGCACCCCCTTGGATGTCCGCGTACATGAGCTCCCTTGTAAACGGGGAAGTAATCCCCAGTTGGACTGGTGCAGGTTGTGCAGGTACCCTGTTCATGTGGTCCCGCATTTCGTTCATTTGCCTCCTCATCTCGGCCATCTCTTCCTCCTGGGCCGTCAAAGGGGGCGGTGGTGGAACCCTCATATCCGCACAGTCCCGGTCCCAATGCCGCTGAGGGGCCCTAATATTTTCCCGCTCGACATATTGGAAATGATGACCGACGGGAGTTGGCCCTCTAGCTTGCGACCTGACCAGGGTTCGGTCACTGGGACTGGGATGCGCTGCTGGTGGGGCGCTACGCCGATTATCCCGATGGGTATGTGAGCGGGATGACGCTGTGGTCGTTTCTGCTCGTGGAGTTTCTCCTGTAAAGCTGGAACCTCCTTCTTCTTCGTTTGCCATGTGCTGCATGAATTGGGCCATGTCACGCATGGCCTGGGGATTTCTCCTCAGAGATTCGGGGATCACAAAATCCCCATCAATGCGAGGATAGGATCCTCGACTGGATTGTCCCTGGGGGTTTTGACTCCCCGGGGTGTGACTCCTTCCGTGACGGTGTGAACCGTCGTTTGTATGATAGGAATTGATTCTGACCAATTTTTTTTTTTATAAAAAAATAGAGGTTTTTTGGATGTTTAGAAAGTGAAACTTTTTGCAAGTTTCCCACAGACGGCGCCAATGTTGAGGGTAAGTCCCGTAGATCCGAAAGCCCAACACGAACTTTGGATATATCAGGAATGGCCCAGAATCAAAGTGTAAAAGAAAATATAAGATCTGAACTAACTAAAACTCGAAAGCTCGCTTGTATCAATTAACCAATCTGATTACAAGGGATTTCCCGATCGATAACTCGGAAATTATGCCTTAATACAAGAAATAAGAGCAAATGATGCTATTCTAGAGCTTGAGTATTGAAATGCTGACCCTTACAATGACTTGAAACCTTCTATTTATACTAATGGAGAGCATGGGCTGCCTCTTGCTGATTGGCCGTTGTTCCACCGACTTGGTCATCCATGCTTCCACTTGCTGATGTCATAGTCTGGCATTAACTGCACCTGGCCACTTGCTGGTTGGCCGTTGCTCGAACGGGATGTTGGTCCATACTGAAGATGCTGTCAAATTGGCCCAAGTATGGTATATGGCCCGAACTCCGTTCGGTATGTCTTCTTACTGGATCTATTCATCATAGAGCGATGAGCCCGTTGCTTGGGCCGGATACCTTGGGCCTTCCCGAACTGGGTATTGGGCCTCTAGGCCAATATCCCAACAATAACCATTGCAAAATGAAGACACAAGGTACATCCTAAGAAATTGAATTATTATGGAATAACTAATGCTAAAAATATATTAAAACATGAAGCAAAACACTTCCAGAAACCTAATACTATGTTAATGTTTTTTCAAATGAAGATGCAGATAAAAATTCAATCCAAAAAAGATAGATATATCAATTGAGGGAATCAAAACTGATTATAAGAGAGATTACCTACGATAGACAATTCAAATCATGTAAATCGACTCTCTGATTTTGTTTGTAGTTCCGAATTATAGTGTATCTATCTCTTACTAATGGACTCAAATAAATACCACACGGCCTTGTATAGCGACTAGAGAGTTGAGCATAAAGCCCAATAATAACGTACTATGCAATCCGACCCTCTCGATACCCTAGCAACCCGGCAGTACTTAATCGCAACCAGTCGCTAGCTATTTCGGCAATTCCATATTCATCTTCCCATCCCTCAATCTCGTCAGGTTCCTCCGTAGATTCGGTCTTTTCAGAGAGATTTTTGTTATTTCATTTGCAAATTTGCAGTTTAATGCTTTTCCGAATGTCATTTGGACGAGTTGAACGGCATTTGTTTGAATGCTGGTGATGATGATGGTGCTTCTTATATTTCTGACACCTCTTGTATGAGGGGAGCCGTCAAAAGCTCTTCGTTGAGCAGATTAAGCAATAATCTGAACCTCTTATTTTCTGTTTTTATCCTTTTTGTCAATTTTGATTGAATTCAAGACCACTATCGAGCAGAAATTCAGGCAGCCCCCTTTCATAGAATAATAATTAGGAAGGGAGGTGTTTATCTGCTCGTAGATCAAATCATTCTTTTGCTCTTCAGATTTGCTGAGATTTCCCATCTTTGAAGCTGGTCTAGTAAGCATTAGAACATTCATCACAAATATATGTTGCTGTAGTTTCCCACATTTTACATAAATTTTACTATTTAAAGCAGCTCAGCACCAAATCATTGTTGTTGGAGGAACAGCGTTCTACAATTGAGAACTTGCATTTTCGTATCAAGAATATGTACATATAATTAATGAGGCGGAGAACATGCAATCTGGTAAAGAAGTTAAATGATGATGTTTTACATTGAGTAAAGAAGTTATTTGAACAAACACACGGGCTCTAATTATGGCTTAAGATGACGTTTGGGGCATTAAACGTTGAACATTGCTGGAGATCCATGTGATACAAAGATTGTTGATACAAAGAGTTTCCATGAAATGCAAACCTCAAAACTCCAAAACTTTTCTTTGGCATCCAATGAAACAGAAATCAATCACATAACTTTTGTTTTTGAGGAACCCTTAAATGTTTAGAAAGCCCTATTTACAAAAAGCATCTGGTTAGGGGTGGGCATAACGCTTCGGTTTGACCGAACCTTACCAAACTGAATTAAATCAAAACGAAATTAAGCCATTTGCAATTTGGTTTGAGTTTGATAGTATTTCTTCGAATCCGTATTAAATTGAACCAAATTGAATTGAAATCATAAAACTGAATAAAATCGAACTAATCTAAACATGAAATAATTTTTTATTTTTTTAAAATAATAAATCAAAACCAACTTACATCCAACTAAATCAAACCAAAATATAAGATTTCTCTCATTAATTTGTTTGATGTTAATATCTTTGAAGTTTTAATTCTTTAATTTTAATATCTAGAATTAGTGTTTATTACAAGAGTTACATTCACAATTATAACAATTATAGTAGTTTAAATAGATACTATTTAACTATAATTTATAATCTACTTCTACCATATATTTGGTTTATTACTTATAAGCACCATATTTGTTTTGTTTTGGCTCTATATATAAATTAATTCATTTCCGTTGTTGTTTACAAATGTGTCATGTTTATATATTTTTGGTTCATGTATGTTTTGTTAGTGTTTGTAAATTTATATTTAGTATTATATTTGGTTCATTACTATCCCTTCTTGATTCACTATTTTGAGTTAATTTTTTTTATTTCAATCCAAACCTTAATACTTTGGTAAATCGAAGTTCAAACCGAATCGAATCATACCAAATCGAAACCAAACCGAAACTTAATCGGTTTGTATTTGGTACATTTTCTATCAAACCGAAACCGAACTGAAATTGAACCGAAACCGAAGAAAACCGAACCGAAAACCAAAATGCACACCCCTATATCTGGCTGTAGTAACTAAAAGCCATTCTCATTCAACTTGAGCAAATGCAATTGATAAATATTCATATATATACGGAGTATTACATAAATATGGTAAGCTAGTAGTGTTTACATCTGAATGTGTTAGAGATTAAGCGATTAAGCTTAGAGTTTGAGAGTTGAATTCTGTCTCTTGGTGACTGGTGGGATGCATCTGTTATAAGACTGCTCATATCAATTCCAGTCTCTCTTTCCAGGGCTTGGATCTCTTCTGGAGTCTTAATAATCTGATCAAAACACATGTATCTCCCATGAGCTGCTCTATTCATCTCCTCGTACACACCTACATGTGCCTTTGCTAATGTGTTTACATCCACTGTTGCCAGCACCCCTCTCTCGCACATCTCTCTAGCTCCTAAGTTAATCAACCAAAAAACATTTACCCAAGTCTTTAGTTCAATTCAGTAAGGGTCTGTTTGGATCCCATAAGGTTATGCAGATGAGAAAAGGAGAGCAAAGGAAGGAGAAATAAAAGAATCTTACTATAGTCCAATTTTTGAAATCAATAATCCAATTTTTTAGTGCTCTTCTTACAATAGTTCCATTTTTTGATTATTTAGGAATAATTCAATCTTTGCATCCTATCTTTATTCAATGATCCTAATCGGTTGATGACATGTTATTACAAGTTATTTTCTTGTCGTTGCTATATATTATGAATCTTACCGTATGGTCATATAATGTTTTGCAAAGATAAGAAAATAATTTGAAATATCAGGTCATCAACTGATCAGGGACCATTGAATAAAGATGAGGTGCACAGATTGGATTATTCCTGAATAATCAAAAGGTGGGATTATTGTAAGAAAGAGCGTTAAAAGGTTGGATTATTAGTTTCCATTTTCCCATAAAAATACCTTTGAGAAATGCAATGGTGGATGTTGAGTTCCTGTTACAGTACTCGGAGCTAGTGATAAGACCTGGGCAAATGGTGGTGAGCTTCAATCCTGCCTCCATTGCTATTTCCCACGCTGCCCTTTCCGCCTTTAGCTTACCCAATGCATACCAAAGCTGTATTTACAAAAAAAGGATGACACCCCACCCCTGAGGGTCCCCCAACCCCGACCGGACAGTACGTTGGGAGGATGTAAGTTGGACTATAATCCCAATCTGACAGATAGAGAGTGGGGCTCTGTCCCCGGTACTTGCAGAGGCCATATGCATTTTTTAGCATAGTAATCCCTCATCGCAGTTGTCGGGATTCGAACCCGGGACCTAACCCTTGTGGCACTCCCTCGCTACCAGTTGGGCTACGCCCACCGGTCCAAAGCTGTATTTACATTTTGATGGTTAAGGTTATGTTCAACAAAACAGACTCATCGAAAATGCTCTCCCAAGTTTTAAAACACAATTTTAAATAGGGTCAAGGTCCAAAAATGAAACTAAGATTTTTAACGAAGTTCGAATTAGACACCATAGTTTTAAATAGACCAAATAAACACAAATCTAAGGGCCTATTTACAATAAGAGATATTTTCCTGTTTTCTACTTCTATTTTCCGTTCTCCAATTTCCTGTTTTTATTTTTCAGTTTTTCCATCTCCAGTTTTCTGTTTCTATTTTCTAGTTTTTCATTTTTAAATCTGAAAAAGTGTTCATCAATTTTTTCACCCAGTTCTGTGATCATCCAGAAGACTCACATGTTTACTTCACGGGTTACTAAATGGTGCTTATTAAGACTCGCGTTAATAAGCGACACATAAAATAAGCAATGTTATAAGATCGTGTTTACTTCAAAAGGTTTAAAACACCGTTTAACATTAAAATGTCTAAAATAACTCTATACATATATATAGACACACAAACATTCATGAACACAAATATATAATATAATATGTGGGGTCGATCACCTCATACGTGTACCCATACTCCTAACCCCTACCCTGCCCCTATACCTCGTACCCCACCCTACACCCAATTCCACACTTTTGACCCCTACCCCTACCCTTACCACGATCTTACACTCTACCCATACTCCCCTAAAACCCTTCATACCCACCATACTTACTCGTAGGGGTCGGGGTAAGGTATGGGTTAGGGTGGGGTGGGGGTGGGTGGGGTGGGGTGGTAAGGTCTAGGGGTACGAGGTTGGGTGGGTTAGGGTGGTGGTTAGGGGTAAGGGTGGGGGTAGTGAGTAGGGTTGGGGTTAGGGTAAGGTAGGGGTAGGGCAAGGGATTGGGATAGGATGGCGGTAGGGTGGGGTCAGGATCAGGGTGGGGCCGAGGTAGGGGAAGGGGTAGGGTGGGGGTAGGATGGTGGTGGGGTAGGATGACAGTAGGGTGGGGGGGGGGGTAGAATGGCGGTAGGGTGGGGCCGAGGTAGGGGGCATGTGGGAAGGGTAAGGTAGGAGTAAGGGTTAATATACGAGGTGGGGGTAGGGTTAGGGTGGGTAGGAGTGGGGTTGAGGTTGTAGGGCGTGGCGGTAGGGTAGGGTGGATCGGGGTCTGACCGAGGTAGGGGAATGTGGTAAGGGGTGGGGGTAGGGTCATTGTAGGGAAAAGGTGCGGGGTGGAGGTTGGGTGGGTAGGGTAGGGTAGGGTAGGGGTAATGGGTAAGGTATGAGGATGGATGTACTAGAATTAAATCGACATCGGAGCGGGAGCAGACCCACAACTAGGTGTAAGTATGCAAATTCATTGCAGTGGCCTGTAGCATCTGCATTTTCTAAATTTGGAAAACTAGTAAAAGTCACTTCTCCAAATCATTAAGGAAAAGAGAGTCATGTCTCATTTTTTTCGTTTTGGAAAATGGTTTGGTAAACGCGGTTTTCTGTTTCCCTTTCTCCAGTTTTCCAGGAATTTTCTTTGGTAAACATGTTTCCTGTTTTCTGTTTTCTAGTTTTCCAATTTTCTGGAAAACTGGAAAATATCTCTGTTAGTAAACAGGCTCTAAACCTTTTGAGTCCATTTCAGCCACCCCTTTTAACATCTCTGTTAGTTGACCCTTCCCTGTCGTTAAACATAACAGCCCAATGTATGAAAATCAAGTTCATGTGTGTAGAGAGCCTTCTATTTGGTGGAGGATGAAGAATCGTAGGTCTATGATAAAAATTGGGCAGTATTGTTCGCTGATTCTTCCCTTGTGGGTAGTATTTTCAGCAACCCAAAGTATTGAACGAGACCTATTCTTCCCTTGCACACCATTAGTCCCATGACTCCCATCGGAAACGGTGTTGGAGAAGATGTTGGTGCTGACTTTTTTTTGTTGGCGCCATTTGCTGGAGCTGCTCGTTCAAATGGTGCTGCTCGTTCGCTGAATCAGTACCGAAGGTTAAGGCGTTGCTGATTCGATTGGATGTTGAACTCGATATCGATTTTCTCTACTCGGATTTTCTTTGTTGTGCAACGGACATAGGTTTCAAGGTAGCCATCGAATCTCTCATGTTACCCATCAATGTGCCCGTCGAAGAAGAAGGAGCTCCATCTATCATTTTTTCTCCTAATTTGATTTGGAGTATCAGAAGGATGCTGCGTTCTTTTCACCGCAGAGGATGAGTGTTGTTCCCTTCACTTGGGAGAAGAAGAGCTGAATCGATCTGTTCTAATTTCTGATAGGAGGATTGGGAGCAAGGGGCAGAGGCGGCTTGAGCATTTTGGAGGCCCAAACAAAAAATATTTACTATGTACAAATCACTTTTAAAATCAGATAAATTGAATAAAAATCGCCTTAAGAAAAAAAGCGTATTCAAAGTCCACGATATAATGTTTGTAATATTCAAAAAGATAAATTTTAAAATGCAAACTTATTCAAAACACAAGGCAAACTTGTACTTGTAAAAGTATTAAGAGACTTCAAGAACGAGACTCGGAGAGAAGAGCTGAAGAGTCTCAGTTGATTCACTAACCAAGGACCCATGTCGACGGCGGGCAGCGAGGCATATATACAGTAGCCGATTAGCGGTCTGTGTTGGACGTTGATGCGTGTTAAGATCGGCTTTTGATAGTTTTTTCCTAACTTTAAGGTGTCATAAGTCTCAATTTTAAGCTCAAGTCATATTTTCCAGCCGTTGATTCGAGTTTTGGTATTTTTGGAGTTAAAATCAGGGAATTTGAGCCTGGCACCGGTGTTTGAGAAGCAATAGGGACGAGTTGAGAAGCATTTTAGAGTTGATTAGGAACAATGGATATCAGTGAGGTGTTAAAGACAAAGTTTTGAAGACAGAAGAGCTCTAGAATTGGCTACAAGATCAAAAGAAGACGAATAGAGCTTGAAAACAACGGTCAGGATGACGTTCTGTCAATCGTTCAAGCATATCTTTTCTTAGGAACATCCAAAAAACATGATTCAAGTTTCATATGAAAGCCAACTTCAAGGGCTACAAATCATATGAAGACACCATTGTGAGAATCTGAGAGAAGCAAGGTGAAAACAGACGATGAAGTCAGACAATCTCTGTTGAGATTTCAGAATGCGACCTTCCACCATTTTATTCATATATTTTTATTGGATGATTCAAATCCAGTTTTGCAAGTTGTGTTGGATAGAAGACTTCATTAGCTACAACTTTGATGAAGGACGGATAGTCAAAAGTGAAATATAAAGCTGATTTCTGCTTGCAGGTGCCGCTTGGTGTATTGGCGGTATGCGAATAACACCTAATACTAATACCGGAGTAGAATTTTTTGGAGGCCCCTTGGTAGTTGAGGCCCAAGGCAGTTGCTTGGCCCAACTGCCCTCAAAGCCGCCCCTGGCAAGGGGTGATGAGGCAAAGTCCATAGCTAATCTCTTTCGGAGGTGCTTTTTAGCGACATCGAATGGAACAAAATAACGGAGTAGTTAAGGGTGGCTAAAATGGAATCAAAAGGTTTAAATTTGTGTTTATTTAGTCTACTTAAAACTTGTCCAATATGAACTTCATTAAAAACCATGGTGTCATTTTTTATCCTTTTCCCATTTTAAATAAGCAAAAAAAACAAAAAAAAAAATGAAGCTTGTTTGGATGGATACTAGAATAAATCCATAACATTGGTACAATCATAATGGTGTACTAATTTCCTTATAACTGGGTTTTCAACTTATAGTGGAGGAGGGATTAGTAGTCCAAACTATTTGGTTTCCTAATTTAATACATTGGGAACAATAATAATGAGCCAGGAGGGGAAGGCAAAATTCATACGGAGTATAATTTTTATGACCTTTCCCATAATATCAACATGACATAAAGTTTTAAAAATTACTCCGTATGGAACATGAACTTTTAATTGATAGTGTCTCCATAAATATCGAAGTTTACATGATCCATTTTTTTTAATTAACCGAAAAAGCAACAATTTAACATCAAAATGAGTGTATTTGTATTTCAAAAACTATTCAGAAAAAAATCAAAGAAAAACATTGCTATAATAATGCACGAAAAACCTGTATTGACGAAGCCGATTCAGTGATTTCATATCAACGACATTCATATTTAAGTTTTTGATATATACCCGTTATAGCGCATTTTTTATACATGAAGGCAACACAACTCAAGTAGCGAAGTACGAATGTGTTGTTGTATACATTTAGCATCTTCGATTTTTCTTATCAATGATGTAAAACTTTGATTAATAATACTTTTATATACGGACTATGAAAGTATTTATGTTATGAAAACCATATAGATGTGTACTACTCCGTAGTCAATGTTCACTAACTAAAATGGGATGGACGTATAATCAAAGTTGATTTGATCTGGAATGAAAAAATAAACAGTGTGTTGCTATATGTAGAAAGGAGGCTTAGATTACTTCAATTACGTACTTATTGATTTCAAAAGAAAAAATGTATGTGACTAAATTAAAAAATGTACTTATAATGTTTTCTAGAGTTTGATAACTTAAAATGATGGGTAAAGTATTTTCACAAATGATATCGCCACCCTAATTTCTACCCCTCTCTATATTTATGGTTCACATAAACACTTCATTAAGCTTTTGTGAATGAAACAAGTATCTCTAGCAAAACTCAAGTACCTTTTTAGTGAAACATAAGGACTCATCGCTCCAGCTGTCATGATCAATTTTGTGGTTAAGAAAAGTAGTGTGGTCTTGCCATACACATGCTAGGAGAGAGGAGGTGAGCACACAATATCTAACCGACACTGTACGTCCACATGCCTCCACAACATTCTTGCTTGTCATCACTTCCACCTCAGCCATTGATTTCTACATTAATGAATTAATTAATTAGTAACAAAACATCAAAAAAATTACTCCCTACGTCCCATAATTAACTTCGGTTTTGACTAGGCATGTGGATTAAGATAGTGAGATTTGTGTGGTGCAGAGTTGTGCAGAGGAGAGATGAGTAAGAATGATTGTGAATCACATATTCTTTATCAAAAAGGAAAAAATGAGATAAATTTGGGATGAATCGAAAAGGTTGTGTTTTTATAATCATTCATTTAAAGTGTGGTTCTTTTTTGGTAAAAAAGTTGTGTTTTTATGGTGAGGAAATTAAAAGTGAATGAGAAACTACTGACAGAATATCCAGATAGGCCAGCGGGGTCAATGAAGGCAGCAGTGTGGATGACGCCACGACAGCCTTTGAAAGCCTCTGATATGCTCTCCACGTCACTCAATCGCGCCATCACTGCCTCTGCCACGTTGCTGCCATTACATCCCCTCATTTCACCACACTCTTCCATCTCCCTCAGCAAATCCAGATCCTCTACAATCACATTATATGAGTAGTTAGTTAGTTGTGCACTTTTAAATCCTAATCCCTACCATTTTGTTTTCTAATTTTTTAAATATTTTTTCACTCATCGCAAAAAAAAAAAAATCACTCAACTACAACAACATTAAGTTAATTTAATAAAAAAATATAAAAATACTTTTTTAAAATATAAAAGCTCATGTGATTATGGTTATGTTTGACAGACACAAGTTCATGCATTCTAGCTTTTGTACTATTTAAAATGTCTTTAAAAGCTTCTAATTTTATGTTTGGCATCACATATTTTAAGAGCTTTTATTAAAACAAAAGATTTTTTTGAGATGTTACGGTGAGTAGCATCTCAGATAAGTCAGTAGCTTCTAGTACAGAGTATTAATTAGTCTTTTAAGATCTTTTCAATCACTAAAAACTAACAGTTACTAAAAAACTCATAAAAGTATCTTTTCAGCTAGTTGTGCCAAACATACCCTATATCTTAATCTTTGGGCAGAGACATCTTTTAGGTGGTGCAACAGGTGCTTGGCACCGGGACCCACTCACGTATGGGGCCTCCAAAATTTTAGAATGTAATATTTGTTATAAGTTTATTTTTATAGATGTTATGTATTATTCAAGATTTCAAAAAGGTATATTATTTTTAGATTCTCTAATTTGTGTGTTTTAAACATCATAAAACTTATATTTCATTGAACTGTCAAGTCTACATGTATTTCATCGTTCAAATTTGTAATTTTATTGGTTTAGAGGACCTCAATTTTCCATTTGTGACTGGGACCTCCAAATTCATTAGAGGGCCCCTTCTTTGGGCACGTGTTGCATAATATCTGATATTTGATAGAATTAGGCAATTAATTTACATATAACATTCTTTAGATGAGTAGCCGACTTTGGATGAGAATGCAAAATTTACCACATGTAGGCGTGTCTCGGTTCATCCCTTTAATTTATCACATGCTTATGTCAACTTTACTCGTTATTCAAATATATCTTCTTTATTTTAAATTTGTTGTAAAATCATGAGAATGACAAGTGCGAATTGTTCATCCTTATCATCAGGACATTAATCCAATTTCCATCCTTGTAATAGACAGATGACTAGGTTTAATGCTTCCAACAGATTATGTAGAATAATTCTTTGATGATTCATCTCCTAGTCAACTAGTATAAATAGGATGATCAACCCTTTGTAAATGTACTGAGAAAATTCAGAAAATATCCCGATATTAGGAAGAAGTAATTTAGAGGTTTTATCTATATATATCTATCTCATAAATTTGTTCATCATCTTCTTCATTTCACAACACGTTATCAGCACGAATCTGCTCAAAACTCTCCAAGAAATCATCTTCCTGCAGTATCATGGCAAACATAAGCAAAAGAGAATTTGACGTTCTTGATCTATCCGGTCAAAAATACCTGGAATGGAAAGTTGATGTTTTAGCACATTTGAAGGCTAATGGTCTCGAAGACACTACTGAGGCTATTAATCAATCATCTTCCCAGGATAAAGCGAAAGCTATAATTTTTCTCCGTCACCATCTCCATAAAATCTCAAATCTGAATATCTTTTGGTTGATGACCCAAAAGAATTATGGGACAATTTACATGAGAGGTATGGCCATCAACAAACGGTACTTTTGCCTAAACCTCAATACGACTGGATCAATTTAAAATTCCAGGATTTTAAATCAATCAGTGACTATAATTCTGCCATGTTCCAAATAACATCCAAATTAAAGTTATGCGGACAAAAGGTCACTGATGCTGATATGTTGGAGAAAACCTTTTCTACCATGCATATTTCTAATATGCTGCTACAACAGCAATATAGAGAAAAAGGTTTTCAAAATACTCCGACTTAATATCAGTTTTACTTGTAGTTGAGCAAAATAATGACCTTTTAATGAAGAATCACAACTTGAGACCCACCAGTTCTAGTCCTTCGGTTTATGTTCCATCTACCATCTTGTGATAACGGAATTCAAACACATGAATCACTTTGATAAAGAATGAAACACATGATCCTATCTAGAAACAGGCTCAACCACAAGTACCTTTTAGGTACTTTTCCCTATATATTATTAGAAAATCGTAATCAAAGTAAGGTATGTGAATAGTGCAGAAATTCCAATGTTGCAACTGTTATGGAATGGAGGAAGTATATTTTAAAAACCGTTGAAATCTAGTTAAATTCGATATCAATTTTATGAATTAGAAAAAACGATGGCCGATAAAATAAATGGGACTTTTTACAATAAAATACTTTTATAATTTCAATGTTTATAAGTATTTAAATAAATACACTGTTTACTATTTCAATGTTAGATTAGTAAAGTTATTGGATTTATATTAAAAGAAATACATGTATTGTATGTATATTATATACAAAAAATGTAATCAAAATCCTATTTATATGTAATTACATTTTTTAACAAAAAATGTTGATCAAAATGTTCATAAAATTATGTGGCCTCATCACAACGGGTCATTTTGCATTTTCGCCGACAAAATAAATGGCACTGCTCACTTTGAAATATTAATTCGCGGTGAATATGAGAAACAAATTAACCATACTACCAATGTTATTTACAACGAAATGTTTTGAAATGTGTAGGTTACGGAACCTGATTTGTCTATCTTTCAGGTCCTGAATCGATAAATTCCTTATTTATCGCTTCTTATTCCCAAAAATAATTTGTACCAACTATATGAGTATTTTCTCCTTAATTATAAATATTTGTGTCTGTTGCATCTAAACTCTTTGCATTCATTTACATTCTAATTAATAATGTTAACCGATAATAGGATATATGTCCCGAGTAAAAATGAGATAATTACCCTAGATACTACTAAAACTCAATTAGTTTCCCTATCTATGACCTAACCAGTTTTTTTCCTAGAATAATATTAAAATTCAAAATATTTAATTAAAATTCGAAATATTAAATAATAAATACTTTTTAGAGACAAATATACCCTTTAAGTTTTACCTATAAAACCCCAATCTCCTACTACTTTTCTTCCAATTCTAGCTTCAGCCGCTCACGTATAACCCTGTAGCCCATCCACGCAACCGCCCCTGCTGAGCCTCCATCCGCTGTCGAGCAGCCGTTCACTGTCCAGCGCTGCAGCCTTCCACAGATTTCTGGTCTAGGACTACAGCCGCCGATTTCCACATATCTCTGGCGTAGGAGCACAACCGCTGTCATCCAAAGACCAATCTCTGACCTGGGAGCACAATCGCCGACCTAGGTGCCAAAGCAGTGATGGCGGCCGATGTCTTGTCTCTGATTTCTCACCATTCAAAGATAGCCCTGAATTAGTGTAACAGATTTGACGTTGATTAATGGTGGTGGGGTCGAATTTAGAATGAGTTTTTGATGAAGACGAAGACCTGGTGGAGAGGGAGAGATCGGTATGGACACCGTCACGCCGCCGATTCGGTGTTAATGGTATTCACGGAGATTCGGAGAAGGTGGTGTTTCTTGGAAGCGTTGGGAAGAATCGGTAGTCTGGGAAGAAACGATGTTGTCCATTCTTCTCTTCAATGAACAGTTGCTTGCAGGGCATTTAATGTTGAACATGGCAATAAATCTTATGTATGGGCGGTAAATAAATAATATTGTATATGGCAGTAAATAAATGCATTGAAAAAGTTAGTTGGGCAGTGATTATGACCAATTGGGCAGTAAGACAGAGCAGTAATGCCGCCATGAAATGCAATATAAAATGATCAAATTAATAAATCTAAAAAAATATAAACTAAAAAACTATAAATAAATTTCTAAAGTGAATGAGAAGAGAATTATAGTTGACGGAAGTGCAGTGATTATTATTGGATGTGCAATAATATTATGCAGTGATGTCGTGCAGTAATGTGCAATATAAAGTGCAGTAATTTTAATTGGACGAAATTAATGCAAATGTGCATATTTAAAATAAGGGTATTTTCGTCATTGAACATTTAAAATAAACACGATTTTCTTTTTTTTTTTTCTGTGGATTTTTGGTCATACAAATGTCAAAAAACTAGGTTAGTCATATTTAGGGAAACTCAATGAGTTTTAGTCATATTCTAGGAAATTTCCCGTAAAAAATTTAGAATAAAATATGTCGACCATGAAGATGTCATTCCAAGGTTAAGCTTAACTCCTTCGGATTCAATAATATCGTTCAAATTTTAAAGAAGATACAATTTCCAGTCATGACCTCTTACGCGATGACTATGAATAAGGGTCAAGGTCAATTTTTGTCACATGCAGAGCTCGTATTAAAAAAGTACGTCAGTGTTCATGCATGGTGAATTGTATATTGCAGTATCAAAAGTAACAAATTCTAAGGGTTTGAAAATATTGATTTGCGGTGAAGATGGCGAGCTCAACAATAATCCTAACTATTGATTATTTTTGTATAATTCCAACTATATGGATCATCCGCCAATAGTGGTTCATGACCGCATATTACCTTCTCTGATCTAACAAGTGAATTTTTAATAGAAATTAAGCGTAAAAATTAAAATTTGGGATTATGTATAGGGATTACTTGTTATATCTGCTTAGAAACTATATGAATTTATTTATAGTCGGTCACGTCGGACCATTATTGGCGGAAGGTCCCTAAAGTTGGGATTATTCTGAAATAATCGATAGTTGGGATTATTATGATCGGACCGCCAATAGTTGAGATTATTACAATCAATTTTTCCTATTTTAAAAATCGTTGAAATCTGATTAAATTCGATATCAATTTTATGAATTAGAAAAACTGTCAATTTGATTCTTGTACTATCAATAAAACGTCAATTATATCCCCACACTTTGTAAAAACGTTCAATTGACTTCATTAGCAGGTTATTTGCCACATTAGCAAATCACTTGCTGATGTGGCACATATGTGACCGTCCAATCAACTGTGACTTAGCTGATGCAACGCCCATGTGGAAGCTCAATCAATCATTTTCCAATGACGTGTCACACACATGGACCGCCACATGTGCGTTACGTCACCGGGTGACCTGATGACATGACAAGTTTCATGTTCATTGACCCAATTGCATGGTTTTACAAAGTTCAGAGATTTGATTTACTTTTTTAAAGTATGAGTAACTAATTAACTTTTTCATGATAAAGCGAAGACCAAATTGACATCAAGTTTTTCGTTAACTATGAATAACACTTATTGAAATATTAAATGCACGCCGTGTGTAAATTTCCGAGTCCACGGAATGCACATCACTCTCAATCAAAGTGGTTAGAGATGAGATTATATTTCAAAATTAATGAAAAGATGTTGATCATATGATTCTTATCACGTAAAGTGACAACTGACTGCTTGTGTATCGTTTTAAGTTTCAACCATCCCTTAACCCATACTCCCTATATCTAAGTCATACAATTTTAACTTTTCTCAAATCAAAGTAGTTAATATTCAATGGGAAAGAAAAAAAAAAGTACTCCGTAATACTTTTCTTGTCCTTCATTTTTAAAGGAAGTACGAAATAAGTTTTTTATACTCCGTAATTCAATTTTAAATGATAATGTAAATATCTATGATTTAGATTGGACTCAAACATGTGACATTCACTCACTTTGTAACATCAATGCCACGGGACTGTAAGGTGTTTGACGGTTCAAAATGACTTTTGATGTAGGGTTATACGAGTGAATTTTAATTATTATTACAGTACTAATTTACATATTATTAGGGGATATATAGCTTCAACCGGAAATGGATGAACAAATCGGAACGGACATAGACGTCTTAATATAAAAAAGGATGACTCTCATCCCGGAGGACTCCAGAGTCGATCGGACAATTATGAAAAGATAATGGGGTTCCAACCTCAAAGCCGAATGAGCTGAGCCGAGTCGATCTCGAACACCCAACAGAGCTTGAGCTTGACTCGATTCGGTAATACGGGTGTTCGAGTTTGAGCTTGAAACTCGGCGAGCTTTAGAAATGAGGCTCGAGTTCGGCTTGATGAGTGTTTGATGTTCGAACCAAGCACACGATAAGCTCGATAAAAACGCTCGAATTTAAAATTTTAGGTGACACTCGTTAACAGGCTCGTGCTAGACTTATTCAGCAAGTATTCGGTTCGTTAAGAATCATATTTAAATTCATAAAATCATACTAATTACTCCCTCCGTTCCTAAAAATTCTTCCCGGTTTGACTTGACACGCTTATTAAGAAAGTGAAATAAAGTGGAAATGTATGGTTGTGGCTGTGTAAGAAAAATGTAAAATGAATGTGAGCCACACAAATCGTCCAAAATGGGAAAGTGGGACGTATTTTTGGGAACAGCACAAAAAGGAAACTGAGAAGTATTTTTGGGAACGGAGGGAGTATATTTAAACTTTGACACATACGGAGTACAAATTATACTCCCTCCGTCCCTCTAACAATGGGACACAAGAGAGTGACACACAAATCAATAAAAAGTGGTTTATGTGGTTTATATTGAATTGATAAAGTAAGAATAAAGTAAGAATGATTTAGAGCCACACAAACTTTGCAAAATTTGGTATGAGACAATCTTAGTGGGACGGACCGATAAGGTAAAACGGGACAATCATAGCGGGACGAAGGTAGTATTTATAATTTCAGTGCGTTTAATAGACTCTAGCTCGAACCGAGCCGAGCCGAATACTACTATGTTCGAGCTCGACTCGATTAATTTTTCGAACTTAAAACTCAGGTAGATTCGAGATCGGTGGGTTCGTTAGGTCGGAAAGAAAGCTGGAACTAGAATAGTTGTATGTAACCCTGGTTAAACGTATTGATATTGATATAGTCCGTATACAGGTAATAGGTTGTGTTGTAATGAATACAGGAAATTGTACAAAACCAAGCCTGTATTTTAATTTTTGTGTAATAAATAAAACATTAAAAAGAAAGTGACAGGTCGGAAGTTAGGTACGTACCTTGGTTGAGGACGAGGATCCGAACAGAGTAGCCTCGAAGTAGGAGTTGGTTCACAATTGCGATTCCGAGGAAGGAAACGCCTCCGGTGACGCATACCACTTTGTCGTTTTCCTCCGACGGCAATACCGGCCCGGATAACTTGAGCGATTCGCGGTCCTTACTCCGGCCGGTGCCGGCGCAGGACAGGAGCATTCGTCGGAGCTCCTCCATCTCCATCTTCTGCCTCTCATCCGTTCTCACGATTCCCATTCCCGTTGCTGCAGCGTCGGATGCTCTTTCTTGAGGGCTTCAGCTCCTGCTCCGTATATACTTATACTGCTGCCGCCCAACCGCTTATCCACTCATTTTATTACTGCTCTTTCATTCGTGCCTTGCACGGAGATGATTAAAATTGAAATTGAAGTACTATCAGGGGTGAGAAAATCGAATATGTCCCGGCCACAATATGTTTCTGGTTCGGATTTTCTTTTAACCGATCCTAATAAAAAAACTTTGCGTGAACACAAACATGTTCAATTTTGTATATGATAGTGACCATAAAATTATATTTATAATAACTTTAGTCATATTTCTATCCATTTATTTTATTTAGTACTCCTTCCGTCCCGCTAACAATGGGATGTGGTTTATGTGGTTGATATTGAATTGATAAAGTAAAAATAAATTAAGAATGATTTATGGTCACACAAATTTTGCCAAATTTAGTATGAGACAATTTTAGTGGGACGGACCGATAAGGTAAAATGGGACAATCATAGCGGGACGGAGACAGTAATTTTTTAGATAACCTACAGTATTTATTTACATGCATTTTCAAACCAAATATTATTGAGATATGTAATAAATATTATTATATATGCAATAATACTAGACTAGTATATAATTCGTCTACGTGAGTTGGCATGGCCCATGGAAGCCACATGCATAGTTCCTAGCCAAGCATAATTGAATTGGCATACTTCTTGTACTATATATTCATGCGTAGGCTTCATAATAACATGTATGAGTAGTGTGATATTCTCCTATCAATAAGACTTCTAAATTATCAGTATCAATTTTATCATGGTATCAGAGACGAAATCCTGGAAACCAAAATTATAGGTTTTCACTTTCCCATATTTTCTTTTATGGCGGCCAGATTGCCACATGTCATTTCTTGGACAATTGATTCTGGAGCCACTGAGCATATCACGTGTGATGATATTAATCTTTTTAATATTATCAGTCCTGCATCGGAACCATCAGTTAAAATTCCTAATGGTGAATCCATTCCAGTTCATGCCGTGGGAAGTTTATACTTACCTAATGGGTTCCATCTTGAACGCGTTTTATACATTCCAAAATTCCAATGCAACCTACTTTCAGTTAGTCGCTTAACAAGCGATCTGAACTGTACATTTACATTTTTTCCAGACTCCTGTATTTTACAGGACGTACCCTCTAGGAAGCTGATTGGCGTGGGTAAATTCCGTAATGGTCTCTATTACTTGGAATGTCCAAAAAATGAAGCGGTAGCAATGTCAGTTACCTCTAATTTATGGCATCAACGTTTGGGGCATGCATCTGATGGAAAATTACATCATATTAGTTCTCTCAAGGGATTTCACCGAAGCAACAATTTCTGTGATCCTTGCGTCCGAGCTAAGCAGACTAGACTACCTTTTTCTACAAGTGCTATTAAAACAACTCGCTGTTTTGAGATGATACATTGCGACATTTGGGGACCTTATAGGTGTGATTCAATCTCCGGTGCAAGGTATTTTCTATCTATAGTTGATGATTTTACTAGAGGTGTATGGGTTTATTTAATGAAAAATAAATCTGAAGTTCCTCAATTTTTAATCCAATTCTGCAACATGGTCAATACCCAATTTGAGCAAAAGGTCAAACGAATACGGACTGATAATGGTGTAGAATTTCAAACCAACATTTTATTTGATTATTATAGACGGAGTGGAATATTGTTGGAAACATCATGTACAGACACGCCACAACAAAATGGAGTTGTTGAGCGTAAGCATAAACATATATTGGAAGTGACAAGGGCACTACGTTTCCAGTCTGGCTTACCTATTGATTTTTGGGGTGAATGCATATTAACTGCTGTTTATATTATTAATAGACTTCCTTCTCCCATTATTTCAAACAAAAGTCCTTTTGAGATGCTATTTGGGAAGGTACCTAGCTATGATCATTTGCGTGTATTTGAGTGTTTGGTATACGCCCACAACAATAAAAGAAAGGATAAATTTGGCGAAAGGGGGAGTCCTTGTATTTTTATTGGTTACCCATATGGTCAAAAGGCTTATAAGGTGTTCGATTTGGAAAAACATATTGTTTACAGTTCCCGGGATGTCACTTTTTATGAAGAGAAATTTCCATTTAAAACAGTTCTGGACCAGGATCTTGATTTTCCCGTTATTGTAAACAAAGTTTATCATCAAATTTTGAATTATGATGTCCCTAGAGCACACAACCCCAATTGTGTTGATAGCCCTGCTATACGTCCTATTATTGTGCATGGGCAGCCCCCTGTTATTCCCAGTTCTACCTCATGGACAGAAGACAATGGACATGTGGATGCTCCTACTTGTCCGGACATCCCAAGCAGACAAAACTCACCCATAAAGTGGGCTCCGGAATTGATGAACCACGCCAACAACTCCTCAGCTGTATAGGACGACAGCTCGATGTGCCATCAGCAGCACATACCTGGCAGTAACCCCACTGGCACTGGAAAGACAAAGGAGCCCTTGAATAATCCTACTAGCTCAGATTGTGAACGTATGGAGACAAATTCACCCTCCAGGCGGCTGCCAAATACATCTGTACACGGCCCATCTTCACCGATTGTAAGTACTGATTGTGATGCTCCTGTACAAAATCCAATCATCGGGGGACCACCTAGCCAATCAATTGTAAATCCATTGATCAAGTCCAATAAAGAATAAAAAAGGAGCGAGAGGATCCGAAAGATTCCAAAACATCTCGAAAATTATGAGATTGACTTGCCCTCCTCGCTTGTTCACTCTGGGCCCACCGTGAATCACCTTCACTCAACAGTATATCCAATGTCCAATTTTATCAGTTATGAGAAATTTTCAAAAACGCATAAAGCATTTCTAGTGGCTATCACTTCACATGATGAGTCTAAATATTTCTCACATGCTGTTCAGGACCCCTTGTGGCGGGAGGCCATGCAAAAAGAAATTTCCGCATCGGAAGAAAACGGCACATGGACTTTGGTTAAATTGCCACCCGAAAAAAAGGTTGTTGATTCTAAATGGGTTTATAAAATTAAGTATAAGCCAAATGGTGAAGTGGAACGTTACAAAGCTAGATTGGTAGCTAAGGGTTTCACACAAGTGGAAGGAGTTGACTTTCATGAAACTTTTGCGCCTGTTGCCAAACTTGTCACGGTACGGTGCTTATTGGCCGTAGCAGTAAAAAATAAATGGGCAGTCCACCAGCTAGATGTCAACAATGCGTTCCTTCATGGTGATCTTTATGAAGACGTCTATATGCGGATGCCTCCAGGATTTGCAAAAAAAGATGATACTTGCGTTTGTAAGTTGCAAAAATCTCTATATGGGCTACGACAAGCCTCTCGAAACTGGTATCATAAATTCACTCAGGCCCTCACGAAAATAGGATTTCAACAATCCCACGCATATCACTCCTTATTTATCTTTGAACAGGGTCCCATCAAAACTTTTGCTCTTATCTATGTTGATGATGTTATCTTAGCTGGAAACAATGTCCCTCACATTGACATGGTGAAAAGCCACTTGGATTCCAAATTTAGCATCAAGGATTTAGGCACACTAAAATATTTTCTTGGTATTGAAGTTGCTCGTTCTCCTGAAGGTTTTGTACTCAGTCAACGCAAATATACTCTTGATATTTTGAAAGAGAGTGGTCTTCTTGCTAGCCGCCCTAGTCAATTCCCCATGGATCAAAATTTAAGACTTCGCCCAGATGACGATAGCCCTCTAGTGGATGCTTCATCTTATCGCCGACTAATCGGGCGTCTACTTTACCTTACAGTGACTCGACCAGATATTGTTTATTCTGTTAGTCAATTGAGCCAATTTCTCAGCACACCACGACAAACTCACCTCGATGCTGCTATGCGTGTCCTACGCTACTTAAAACAAACACCTGGTCAAGGCATATTCTTGTCATCTGAAAATGACTTCAATTTGAAAGGCTATTGTGACGCAGACTGGGCAAGATGCTCTTTTACTCGTAGATCCAACACTGGTTACTTTATCACTCTTGGGAATTCGCCTGTCTCTTGGCGGACTAAGAAACAATCTGTTGTCTCCCGCTCTTCTGCTGAAGAAGAATATCGTGCCATGGCTGTCACGGTTAGTGAAATTCTATGGCTCCAGTGGCTTCTTCGAGACCTTATGGCCCCCAAAAAAGACCCAACACCCTTATATTGTGATAATCAGGTGGCTCGACATATTGCCATCAACCCGGTTTTTCATGAACGCACAAAACATGTGGAGATAGACTGTTATTTTGTCCGAGAACGAGTAGTCAGTAATGAAATTCAACCACTTCCTATCTCCACAATCAATCAAGTGGCAGATATATTCACCAAAGCACTTGGTGCAGAACGTTTCCAGTTCCTTCGAAGCAAGTTGGGTGTTCGCAATCTTCACACTCCACCTTGAGTGGGAGTATTGAGATATGTAATAAATATTATTATATATGCAATAATACTAGACTAGTATATAATTCGTCTACGTGAGTTGGCATGGCCCATGGAAGCCACATGCATAGTTCCTAGCCAAGCATAATTGAATTGGCATACTTCTTGTACTATATATTCATGCGTAGGCTTCATAATAACATGTATGAGTAGTGTGATATTCTCCTATCAATAAGACTTCTAAATTATCAGTATCAATTTTATCAAATATTAAAATAATTATATTTTTTTGATTTGAATTTTTGGTGATTTTGGTGACTAATATTTGTGTTATTATTTGCAGTCTGTATTTTTTATTAATTTTACTTGAAAATAGGTTTTACAATATAAAATGACAATGGGACGATTTCACGTCTGGTCTTACCTTCAAGACCATTCGACCATGAGCCTGTTGAAAATCATTAAACTCGGTCAATTTCTTGTTCATCTCGTTCTCAAATTGAGCCACATCGATGGTTTCGAGCTTCTCCGTAGTTTCTCAAAATGGAATCTACCTCACAACAAAAAACTGCTCAAGGCCGATGTGCGGCCACATAAAACTTCAAGCGATGTAGTGCCTCTCTTCCGCTTTTTGCCCCCCTTGTTGCGTTATTAGAGAGATCCACTCACGAGTAGACTTGTCACATCGTACAAGTTGTGAAGCAGAATTTACTCGTTTGAAATATAACAATTGGAGCTTGCAAAAAGAAAAATACCGGAGTATAATACTACAACCCCCCCCTAAAAGAAAGGTTTCATCTAGATTTATTATTTCTATCTTTAACAATTATATTTTAATATTAGTATGTGTACCCGTGCACGGCATGATAAGATATATGTATAAAGTTTTTCTTAAATTTATAGGGACCGTCGATTGTATATGAATTCATCAATCAAAGTTTAAAAGAGAACTCAACTGAGTATATATACACATGTCAAAATGAGTCGAGCTCCATGGGGCTTGCTCGATTCATGGTGGATTATATTTTAATAACCTTGATAGAGTATATATCTAGAGAGAAGTGAGAGCTAGAGAGAGAAGTGCAAGTAAATGCTTCAATAGAATGATTTTGTAACCCCTACAACTACCTCCAGAGGAAGTATTTATAGGAAAAATACGGGCTGGGCTCCCAAGCCTTGGGCTTGGGAGGCCCATTTACAACTGGACCGCTATTGGGCCGAATACAAAGTAAATGATGGGATATATAAATGAATGAGTGTAAAATCTAGTTCTGCGAGACCTCCGTGGTCGATGAGGGCACGACCGATGAGGGCACGGCTGATGAGGACACCCTGGTTCCCTGGCTTCAGGATCATATTCTGAGTCGGTCCCTCTTCGGCCGACGAGGGTCCTTTGGCCGACGAGGGCACTGCGTAGTGGCTTGTGCTTTCTGTTCTTTTGAGTATGTGGATCCTGGGGCCTAGACCCATATACTCCATAAAGAGTCCCCCACTCTCTAAGCTGAGATGTAGACGAAGTGAAGGAGAGTAGATTTCTGTGCTTGATGCTCTTGGCCGATGCGGGACCACGTTGGCCGTTTCCTGTCGTGGCGTTTGGTGGCCCTGTTCTGAGTTTGGCCGTTACCCGTTCCTTGACGTGGACGAGGAAGGCTGTTACTCCTTTGGTGCGCTTGTTTGTGGACGATGAGTGTTCCGGCATGAGTGGCCGACGAAGGTAGTGTCTATCCTTGGTCGTTGATGGTTGAACTTCCCTTTTGGGCTGATGAGGCCGTTGGGGTTGCGTCTTGTTTTGAGGACGACGAGCGTCTATTGTTTTGGGTGGCCAGTGAGGGTGCTGTGCATTCCTTTTGGCCGTTGTTGATGACACCATGTGTCTTTGGGCGACAAGGCGCCATATTGCCCAAGGTTTTGGGGATGATAACACTGTCTGGCCGGAGATGGAGTTGTGAGGACCTTGGAGCCGTTGTGGTACATGGACGATGGTGATTCAGGTACGTCAACCTCCTGTTCTTTGATTCCTGGCTCAGAGTGGTTTTTGGTCTCAAAGCCGATAAGTGTCCTGTGATTTCAAGCTTTGCTGCGGCCGATGGTGCACCACGATGTTATTGACGTTGTGGACTTAGTATATATTTGGATTTCTTTGATTTTGTCCTGACTTGCAAAGGCCGGTGTAGTCCCCCAGTCCCCCACTGCTTCAGGCCGAAGAGTAGGTGAGGGGTGAAGGAGTAAAGGATGTACCCAGGCCGAAGCGGACTCTTGTACACACCAGAATCCAATTCCTTGGTGATTTCCTGGTCAAGGTAACCCTGTGGGAGAATCCTTGGACGCAGGTCGCTTTCAAGAAATTATCATCAAGGTTTTATACAGGGCCGATGGCATGGGGTTTTCTTGGCGGTTTTACCGCCGTGGCCATTGAGAAAACCATGCGATTGGCGTTCTGTTCAAGCCGATGTCGACGTGACTTGAGATGTGATCTATCCCTTTGAAGTATCTCTGTGTTGAGGCCGATGCGGGCATGATTTACCGGTGTGGCCGTCGAGTGGTTGGCTTGTTAGTGGTGAGCTGGTGTTGTGGAAGTGGGCCTGGTTCGACTTCTAAACCGGTGCCCGGCCCAATGGGCCTTGGGGGTGGTGGCCGTTCGTGTGGCCAATGGGAGGTGGCCACGTGTAGTGACTGTTGGGGGGGGGGGAGGTCTATAAATACCCCCCCCTCCGAAGAGGTTCCTCATTGCATTCCTGAGATAACAAAGTGCTGCTGAATTTTCTAGAGAGATAAAGTTCTTGCAAGTGTTCTTCGTGTTCATCCAATCTTCAAAGGTTAGTTCATCGAAACTTTCCTCTGTACTTTGCCTATTTCGCTTCTTAGGCCATTGATCCTTTGTTAGTGGAGAAAAACCCTTAGATCCCAAGTAGAAACCTTTAGGCTCTAGTTAATTGTTATAATGAAGCCTTTGGATGATGAGTACTACCCGTACGACGATGAACCCTCTGCTAAGTCCCTTGATTACCGGGTGGTAGAGGAGTGCTGTGAGGAGATAGAGGAGTTGAGCTCCTTCAAGTCAGAGGAGGGTGAAGGTGAGGACGAAGAGGCCGCCTAGTCGTCTGATGGTGAAGACGTAGCGGCTTCACGTGCTGTGGACGGAGCGTCTACATCGGCTGCGATCCCCTGCCCGAAGCCGGTTTCTGCTGTGAAGGGAGCTGCTCTGATGAGAAGGCGGCGGCCGAAGAGGGGTCCAGGTTTCTCTTACCTGGATCTCACCAACCTTTACCTGATCAAGCCGGAGAGTAGTGCGGCCGATTACCTGGTGGCCAATATGTACGTGGGGCCGTATGGGCGGGTTAGGGCGCCCAAGCCGACGGATCACGTGTTGAATCCACCTCTGGGGTATTTTGGAGTATACCCCATGAGCTTCACAAAGGGACTCAGGTTTCCCCTTCACCCCTTCATCACGGAGTATCTGGACATGGTGGGTCTCCCTCCGGCCTTGCTGACTCCCAACAGTTATTCGCTCATCGTCGGCTTCCTTCTCTGCTGCGATGAGCTAGATTTTAGGCCGACAACGGCACTGTTTATGAACCTGTACCAGATTGGCCGAGGGAGCCACAAAAACTGTGCTGGTTACGCCAACCTTCAACAGCTGCCGAAGAAGAGGAGTTTCACTGACCTCCCTTCGTCTATTCATGGATGGAAGAGCAAGTTCGTGTTCGTGTCCTTGGGTGAGGACGGTACGGAGTTTCCTTCAGTTGGTCACGACGGGAAGTTCACCCTGCACGACGTGCCGAAGAGCAGTATCCTGGATGCCCAGGTGGCGGCGTTTCTGAAGGATGGGCCGAGGAGCTTGAAACATTACATCACGGAATACAAGATGACCGCCCTTGGCTTCATGAGGTATCACGTTTATGGTGACAAGGAAGGTGATATCGAGTTGTGGCCGAAGATGACCACCAACTTTGAGGAGGCCGACGGCCCGGATATGGGCATTCCTGCTGATGCCGATGGTAATACCTTCCCTGGCGTCTTCGTCTATGTTTTCTTTTGTGTTTTGCTAACTGTTTGTTTCCCTTATCGTGCAGACTTCGCTATGGATCGTAGATCCGTCATGGCCCTAGCAAAAGCTAAGGCGAAAGAGGAAATGGCCGCAAAGGAGGCCGCAAAGGTGGCCGCAAAGGTGGCCGCTGCGAGCAGCGCTCAACCAAATTCTGATGCAGCGAAGAAGCCGCCAACGCAGCCGAAGAATAAGCGGCCCGCCGATGACGGCCAGAAAAAACTTACCGAGGCCGGCATGCAATCCAAGAAGTCGAAGAGGGCTTCCCCTTTGGCGGATGCCGGTGCCGGGGTGGCCATACCGGATGATGATGCCGGGGGCTCTAATTCTATTGCCGTTGTGGATGCGGCTTCGGTCCCTTCTTCGGTGATCCTATCTCAGCCGCCGCCTATCGGCCAAGAGCCCCGTAAGCAAAGGGCCGGCAAGGAGCTGGCCGGCGGGACTTACAAGCTTGAGATAGAGTACCCTGTGAAGGGTGGCGTCTTCAATAACGCTGTTGACGACCATGAAGTCCTGGCCCAAGCTGTCCCGGTCGAGGATCGGGCTTATCTGAAGAAGCTGGGCCCCGTCAGGATTTACGATAGCGGCATGGACCTCATCATCCAAGTAAGTTCTTCATACTTTATGTCCTTTTGCGTCATGGGTTTTGCGTCGTCCTAACTCTTCATTTTCCCCTTTTGTTGCAGGGTGCTCTCATGCTGATGGAAAGCCACAAACGGCAGGAGCAGGAGATTGCCCGCCTAAGGGAGGCCGAGAAGAAAGCCGCTTCTACTGAGGAGGCCATGGCCTGCCTGGACCGGCTTCGGGAGGAGGTGAAGGCCCTTCTGAAGGGTGTTGATGAGGCCGATGTGGCCTACCGGCAGGTAGCGGCTGACCGGGATGACGCTCTGAGGGCTAGGGATGAAGCCCTTCGAAGCCGTGATGAGGCCCTGCTCCGGGCCGAAGACACCGCCAAGGCTCAGGCTGATTCTGAGAGGGCCGCTGAGAAGGCCGTCGACGGTGCCATCGAGAGGTTCCTGGCCGAAGGCTGGAAAGTCGTGGCGGACCGGCTCGAAGATTGGGGCCAGAACTGCCCTGCTGGCCAAGAGTACTTTGCCCGTGAGATGGCCGTCTACTATGATATGGGCCAGCAGAGGATGCAGCGGCTACTATACCGGAGGCTGCACCGGGCGTTTAAGAAGCTTAAGTTCACCCAGAAGTGGGCTAAGAAGAACCTGAAGCTTCCACGGCTGATGAGGGATCCTGAGGCCGAAGCGAAACTCCCCCCATCTGAGAGGCAGGATCCAGTGCTCAGCTCTTCAATTGGTTCGCCTGTCTATTCCGATGATGAGACTATGGCCGATACTGCCGTCTCTTCAGCAGCCGAGGCCAGCGAGGGTACCAGGATGGAGGAGGCCGAAGCGGAGCGGGTGGCCGATGAGACCGTCCCTGAGAGTTGATCGGCTGAGAAATCTTTTGTAATTTTAGCTAGGCTAGTGCTTCTGTGCTTGTACCGTCCTTCTTTTTGTAATGGCCGTTGAGCCCTCCTTATGTAATGACCTCATTTTAATGAAATACGCTTTCGGCCTTATCATGTCTTTTCGTCGTCTTGTTCTCCCTTTACTTTTGTTTTCAAGTTTTTCAGAATTTTGTCTAAGTGTTTGGAATTGGGACTTAGGTAATTTTCTAAGTATCGAGGCTTCAAGTGAGTGGGTGTTCGCGTCGTCTTGGTGTTACGCCCCCTTTCACTTTTGCCCGATACTTTGGAAAATTTCCTTAGTGTTGAACCAAATGCCACACGTGGTGTTCTTTTCGGCCCCTTTGTTCCCATGCCCCCTGTCTAAACAGGAGGTCGCATCCGATTTCTCTAATCGTGGCCGATAAGGGTACCTGACCTTTGCCGTCTGAGTGTGATGGCCGAGTTGCTCCCCTATGGGACTTAACCTTTGGATTGCATGGATTGCTTGTCCCCTTCGGATTTAAATGTTTTTGTTTCTTGCCTTACTTATTCCAACTTCAAAATTCGTCTAAGTGTCAAACCAGAACGTAGGTAACTACTGCCTGTGGCTGGGGCCGAGGCGGGCACCTTCGAACGTTTGAATGTCCGCTTCGTCTTGAGACTGTCCCTTCGTTATTCTATAGTTTGAAGATTTCCCAAGTGTTAGGCCATGTAGTTTCCTCTGCGTAGTATCGTCATCGGCCAAGTTGGGCGGTGTGGCCGATGAAGGTGCCCGGGGTGTTTTGCACCCGGGTGTTTGCTTCTTCCTTTGCATTTGCTTTCTTCAGAACATCCTCTAAGTGTTTGATATTCATTTGGCAATGTTCTTCGAAATTTTCTAAGTGTTTGCAAATCACTTAGACAACTTTCTTCGCAAATTTTCAGCCTAAGTGTTGGAACCTCAGTCGGTCATGGCCGACGAAGGTTACCACCCTCGTTTCACCCAACCACTTTGGTTAGGATTTTATGGGCGCATGCTCCGTCCTTGACAATTTCCTCGTAGCGGGTGGCCGCTTCGTCCGCGTCACCTGTTGGTAGTGTCACCTTTGTGTTCAACTGATATGTACTTAGCCAGATGTGTGGCTTGATTTGTGGGGATTTGTTTTTGCTGCTCGAGGCCGACAAGTGTGCACGGTCCTCGGCTTCCCTCTTTTTTTTGTTTTTGTTTTTTGTTCCCTATTTCGAGGAGTGTCCTTCTTTCAGGCTTCGGCCGAAGAGGTCGATAGTCCTCCGGCCGGTTTGGACTTCGTTTGTAACGTCCATGATCTCAGGGGGGTCCCGTTGCCTATTTATGACGCGGGCTAGACTTTTGGTTGGTTTCCAACGGCTGCCGTTGCCCATCCCTGAGTTTGGGGGATTTTTTCGCCTCGGCCATGATTTCAGGCCTGTCGTCCTGCGATCAGGCGCGTGGACGACGCGGTGAACTTCCCGTTTCAAGACGCGGGGCGTTTGCGGGCCCATCGTCCTGGGGACATCGTCGGCCCTGCCTGAGCGTTTCGCTTTGAGGGGCCGGTACGACGTGCTCTTTCAGCTGGGCCTAAACCTTTTGCTGATACAAAATACAATGGGGCATACCTGAGCTTTTCGCTCTAAGGCTGCAGAAGTGAAACGCCACATCGGCCATGCCTGAGCCTTTCGCTCTAAGGTGGCCGATGAGGGCGCCCGTTAATGTGTCACTCAAATTCCAAGAAATCAAAGGAAACATGATTTTTATTCATAAGTGGCTCAAGGCCGAGGGTGGTGTTCGATCAATAACCCGTCAAGGGGTGAGGGCTTCGCCGGCTGCACCTCCGGATTATTGATAAAACTTCACCAGATGGTGTACATTCCACGTTCGTGGTATATTGGTCCCATTTGGGCGTTTAAGCTTGTAGGTGCCGGGTTTCACCACGACACTGACGATGTAGGGACCTTCATATTTCAAAGCTAGCTTGCCCCCTTCCGCCGGCTGACTTGCTTCCCTTCGGCGGAGGACGTAGTCCCCCACTTGGAATTCCCGGGAACGTACCTTGGCGTCATAGTATGATTTCACTTGACGCCGGTAGTTCTCCGCTCGGATGAATGCTTGCTCACGTCTTTCTTCGACCAGGTGGAGGTTGATCTTCATGTTCTCCTCGTTGACCTGAGGGTCGTACTGCTCCACCCGTTGGCTGGGAATGGAGACCTCTGTGGGTGCCTTTGCTTCAAAGCCATAGCACAGGGCAAAAGGTGTTTCACCCGTTGCCCTCCTCGGCGTAGTACGATAGCACCACAGGATGTTGGGGAGCTCGTCGGCCCAACTCCCTCCTGCGTCCTGTAGGTTCTTCTTCAGCCCCTCCATTATAGTTCTGTTGGCGTTCTCAACCTGCCCGTTGCCTTGAGGGTAGGCAACGGAGGAGAAACGATGCTTTATTCCCCACTCCCAAAGGAGCTCCTGAAAGGGCGCCGCTTCGAACTGGGTGCCGTTGTCGGATGTGATCTCTTGGGGGACACCAAAGCGGGTGAGAATGTTCTTGTGGACGAACTTCTGACACCTAGCCCCCGTGATGCTGGCCAAAGGTTCCGCTTCGACCCACTTGGTGAAGTAGTCGACTGCGACGATGATGTAGCGGTTGTTGCCAGCAGCTCTGGGTAGTGGGCCGACCAGGTCAATCCCCCACTTTGAAAATGGAATGGCAGTGCTGACGGGGGCGTAGTTGACGGCTGGCCGACCAGGGGCCTTCTGGAGCACCTGGCACGTGGTACATTTCCTGGCAAGATCCGCACAATCCCGCGCCATCGTCGGCCAGAAATAACCCTGGACGACGAGACGCCGGGACATACTGAAAGGGCCCTGGTGTGAGGAGCAAACACCACAGTGAACTTCCACCATGGCCACTTCAGCCTCGTCCTGATGCAGACATCGGAGGAGGATACCATTGTAGGATCGCTTGTAGAGCTTGCCATCTTCGATAGTGTAGCTTGGGGCCCTGAGTTTGGCAAGCTTGGCCCTCTCCTCGTCCTGGGGTAGCTCCCCCGTGGTGATGAAGGTGGTGATGTCGGAGATCCAGTCCTCTGGCCGCTGTTGGATGCACAAGATGGGGCTGACATGGATGCTGGACATGCTCAGCTCCTCGATCTTGGCTAACTTGGAGATGTGCTCCGGAGTATCCGAGCTGAGCTTGGATAGGATGTCGGCCTCGGCGTTCTCGGCCCTTGGGATCTGTGTGATCTCGTAGGTTGCGAACACCCTCAGCAACTCCTCTGCTGCCTGTTTGTATTGCTTCATCCGGCCTTCCTTTGCTTCATACGTACCCTCAACCTGGCCCACTACCAGCTTGGAGTCGCACCTGATTCTGATGTGCCTGGCTCTGAGGCCAGCGGCAAGTCTGAGGCCGCTAAGGAGGGCCTCATAGTCGGCTTCGTTGTTAGATACCCTGAAGTTGAAGTGGATGGCATATTAAGCTCTGAATCCTTCAGGGGATATGAGGACGACGCCGCCCCCACATGATTTTGCGGCCGACGAGCCGTAAGTGAAGAGGATCCATGTGTCATCGGGCTCTGGCCCGAGGGTGGTAGCGGTTGTGTCCCTTGCCGTGCATTCGGTGACGAAGTCGGCCAAGGCTTGCCCTTTGATAGATGGCCTTGGCTTGATCTGAATTTGGAATTGGCTGAGGAAAATCGCCCATTTCACCATCCTTGAGGAGCTAGTGGGGCTCCTCATGAGCGCGCCAAGGGGCTGCTGGGTCAGTACGTGGACGACATGGGCCTGGAAGTAGTGCCCCAGCTTTTTCACCGTATGGACGACTAGCACCGTCTTCTCTATGGGGGAGTACCTGAGCTTGGCCTCCCTAAGTGTTTTGCTGATGTAGAATATGGCCTTCTGCACCCCCTCGTCCTCGCGGATGAACACGGAGCTGATGGCCGACGTGCTCACCCCCAAGTACAAGAAGAGGGTCTCACCGGTCTTGGGTTTGGAGAGCACTGGTGGGGACGAAAGGTACCTCTTCAGCTCTTCAAATGCTTCCTGGCACTCCGTCGTCCACTTGAAGCTGTTTGCTTTGCGCATGATCTGGAAGAAAGGGAGTGACCTCTCAGCTGATCTGGAGAGGAAGCGGCACAGGGCTGCCAGCCGCCCCGTTAGCCGCTGTACCTCTTTGACGTTGCGGGGTGGCTCCATGTTGATGATAGCCTGTATCTTCTCTAGGTTTATCTCAATGCCTCTCCGGCTGACCATGTAGCCGAGGAACTTGCCGCCTTGGACCCCAAAGGCGCACTTCTTGGGGTTGAGGCGGAGTTTGAACTCCTTCATGATTTCAAAAATTTCCCGGAGGTCGTCAGCATGTGTGGTGGCTCGCTTGCTCTTGACAATCATGTCGTCGACGTATGCCTCCATCGTCCGGCCGAGGACTACTCTGAAGATCTTGGCCACCATCCTGGTATAGGTGGCACCGGAGTTTTTGAGCCCGAAGGCCATGACGAGGTAGCAAAAAATTCCCTCTAGGGTCATGTAGGCCGTCTTCTCAGCATCATCTTCATGCATGAAAATCTGGTGGTACCCTCTGAAGGCGTCGAGGAACGACATCAACTCGCATCCCGCCGTCTCGTCCACCAATTGATCAATGTTGGGGAGAGGGAACGGGTCCATGGGACACGCTTTGTTCAGGTCAGTGTAATCAACACACATTCTAAACGTCGGCGGTTTTTGGGCGAGGACGATGTTGGCTAGCCACGTCAGGTACTTCACCTCTTTGATTTGGTTGATTGAGAGGAGCATGGCGACCTCTCCTTTGACGAAGTCCCGCCTGTCGGCGGATAAGTAGCGCCGCTTCTGCTTGACAGGCGTGGAGGCTGGATCGACGGTCACCTGGTGGGTGATCACCTGCCGACTGATGCCTGGCATGTCATCTGGGCCCCATGCGAAGATGACGACGTATGACCGTAGGACGAGGAGGATGGCGTCCCGCTGGTCCTGCGGGAGTTGCTTCCCAATTTTGAGGACCCGCTCTGACCGGGAGGTATCCAAGGGGACCTCCTCGACTTCTTCGGCCGGTTCGGCATGCGGTCTTTCCTCGTCCTTGGCAACGGCTACCGTGATGGTGTCTATTCTCTGCCCTTCCCTCTCGGCCGGCCTCGTTAGCTTGAGGTAGCATGCCCTGGCTATCCTCTGGTTTCCTCTGGCGTAGCCGATTCCGCCGTTGGTGGGGAACTTCAGGCATAAGTGTTTCATGGAGATGATGGCCTCCAGGTCCTCCAGTGCTGGCCGCCCCCAAATCAGGTTGTGGGCGCACTGAAGGTTGACCACCATGAACTCCATGTCAATTTTGGCGCGGTGGGAGCCGTCACTGACCTCCACGGGGAGGACTATCGTGCCTTCGGCGTCGATAGAGTCCCCGGTGAAGCTGGACAACAGTGTCTTGATCGGCTTCAGCAGAGCCCTATCCAGCTTTAGCTGCTTGAAGGTGTCCAGGTACATCACGTTGACGGAGCTCCCCGTATCGATGTACGTGCGGTGGATGATGGAGTCACCGATCTCACACCGGATGACAAGGGCGTCTTTGTGTGATTCCGTACCCGGAGGCAGATCCTTGTCGGTGAAGGTGATCGCCTCCGTTCGCTGCTTCTTCGGCTGGGGGGGAACGTGGGACACCTCCCCAATGTAAAGGGATTGGGCCCATTTCTTCCTCTGGGTGACGGAGTCCCCCCCGGTATTCCCACCTACGATGAGGTGAATATGGTTCTTCTTTGGCAGAGGCTCCTCAAAATCTTCGTTGTCGTTGAGCCTACCGATCTCACGCTTGTTCGTAGAGGGTTCGCCCCCAGGTTTGCCGGTGTTTACCCACGTATTTTTGCGCGGGCCACCTTTAACAAATTGGGAGAGTTCCCCCTGATGAATAAGGCGCTCGATGGCTTTCTTCAGTGTGATGCAGTCGTCGGTGTTGTGTGAGGAGTTTTTGTGAAATCGGCAGTATGTGCCGCCTTGCTGGATGGCAAGGACCTCCTCCGCCGGCCGAGGAGCTTGTTCAATGAGGCCATGCTTCTCGGCATAGTCGAGGATGGTGCTGACCGGGTGGGTGAGGGGGACCCCCGGCCGCCAATGGCGGTCTTTCTTGTTTTGTCCACCAGAGCCGTGACGGCCCTGGGCACCCTAGCCGTCCGGGGATGCTCCCGGGGCCGGCGAAGGATTTGTCTTCTTGGAGGGATGACCTCCGTCTTTTTTGTGGTTGTGGAGTTCGTCGGCATCAGCGTACAAGCTCCCGCGCTGAAGCGCCTTTGCATATGACCTCGGAGGGTCGGTGATGAGGCTCCTGGCATACGGGGAGCTGCGGAGGGCTCCCTGGTATAGGACGAGGAGGGTGCGCTCATCGGCCCCCTCGACCTCTTCGGTCTCCCTCGTCCACCGATCAATAAATGACCGGAGGGGTTCGTCATGTTGCTGCTTGACGGAGAGGAGATGAGTGAAATACTTCTTCGCATGCTTCCTCCCGGCAAAGTGGGTGAGGAAGCGCTGGGCAAGGTCCTGCCATGAGTCTATACTCCCTTCGGGAAGCGCGTTGAACCACTCGTACGCCGGCCCCTCAAGAGTGGAGAGGAACTAACGGCAGAGGTATTCATCCGACGCGTTCACCATAAGCATGTTGTTCTGATAGCGGCTGAAGTGTTCATGAGGGTCTGATCGGCCGTCGTAGGACTTGATGGCGTTTCCCCTGTATTTCTCCGGGATGGGGGCCGAGAGCACCCTGTTAGTGAAAGGGTTCTTGGTCCTGACCTGGATGACGGGGTCACCTCGCCCTTAGGCCAACTCCCTCTCAAGGGCGCTGACCTTGTTCATGAGAGCGTTGAGGCCAGGATCGTTGGAGGCGCCGGCCGTGGGGATGTTTGCCGATTGCCTGGCCTCCATCTGAGCCAGCCTCCTTTCCAGCTGGGCGATGACCTCGTCCCGGGGATCCCTGGCGGCTGCAGCGGCGCCCTGCTGGTTCTTCATGCGCTCGTCGTGGGTCGCATTGATCTGGTGGCGCACGTCGTCCTCGTGCAACTTTCCCTTGCCCTTGTCCAGGCCGGACTGGTTCGCTGTCCGGGACACAGACCCCAAGCTTTCTCTTGGCGAGCCAGGCCGACGCTCACCAATCCGCCCTGCCATCCTCTCCGAAACCGGACGACGGCGCGTGTCACCTAGCCTATTGAAGGCGGAGGCTTTTCCACGCGCTGGGGTCTGCCCAGGCCGAAGAGGGGAAGCGGGGTGGGAGTGGGACGACGCCGTGTACTGGGCTATCACCCCCTCATCGTTGCCTAACCTGACGGCCAACGGTTGGGGCTGAGGAGGTGGAGTGACGTTCCCCCCAGTCCTTGGCAAGAGTGCGCTGAGGACGGTGGGGTTCTGAGCCAAGCTGGCGATGATGACCGACAACGCGGCCTGGACCTGTGGATCCACAGACGGAGAAGCCGCGGCCATAGGCTGGGCCGGGGCGTGATTTGTCTTCTCCACGTGCTTCTTGTCCATGCTGATGCGGGCATCAGGGCCACCGCCGTTGAGCTGGTTGCGTAGGTCCGTCGTGAGGTTGATGGCCTCCTGGAAGACGTCCCCTCCGCCAACCTGGTCAGCCGTGGCGTCCTCCTCATGCTCCTTGGTCTCTTGATCCTCAGGGATGGCCTTGCTGATGAGGTTGCGGTTTGACTTGGTTCTTCCCATGATCAGTGGTTAGCTGTGCTTGGTAGCGACGAAGGGTGCTCACTTGATTGTTCTAGCTCTCAATGAGAGCACCAAATGATAGAGTATATATCTATAGAGAAGTGAGAGCTAGAGAGAGAAGTGCAAGTAAATGCTTCGATAGAATGATTTTGTAACCCCTACAACTACCTCCAGAGGAAGTATTTATAGGAAAAATACGGGCTGGGCTCCCAAGCCTTGGGCTTGTGAGGCCCATTTACAACTGGACCGCTATTGGCCCGAATACAAAGTAAATGATGGGATATATAAATGAATAAGTGTAAAATCTAGTTCTGCGAGACCTCCATGGCCGACGAGGGTCTGGGCGACGAGGGCACGGCCGATGAGGGCACGACCGATGAGGACACCCTGGTTCCCTGGCTTCAGGATCATATTCTGAGTCGGTCCCTCTTCGGCCGACGATGGTCCTTTGGCCGTCGAGGGCACTGCGTAGTGGCTTGTGCTTTCTGTTTTTCTGAGTATGTGGGTCCTGGGGCCTAGACCCATATACTCCATCAACTTGATTAGCTCACTGGTTTCGTTGATCAAAATGCACATGTTGTGATTTCTATATATACGACTTGCGATTTGGTCAAAATATGAATATGTAGTTGTTGAGGTTTATTCCCTCAACCCACAGGCCCAACACGTAACCTGGGGGTTTCGAATGGGTGAATGACAAATAAGATCAATAAACAACAGGGAATGGGCCAACAACTGTATTTAATCACTCAAACGATTACAAACTGAAGGGCCGAACGTACTATGCTATGCTACGAGCTGTTATTACTGCTATAATCCTAGAGAGTCAAATTGCGAACCCTTTACAATGAAATAAATGCGACTATTTATACTACCCATGGGTGGTTGGGGGAGCTGACGTTGTTGGCTGTGGGCGACATGATTCCAACCACCAAATCTCTCGCATTTAATATGTTTCCTGCCAGGATCTTGGTTTCCCGCCATGGTGTGGGGACGTTCGTCCCTCAGGACTGGACCGAATCTTCGGGTGGCAGCCTGATCCCTATGGTAAGGGCCATGAGACGTACGTCCTCTGGTCCTTTGGGCCCTGAGAGTGGGGTATGCTGGATCACGTACGTCCCCTGCCCCTTGGGCCCTGAGACTGGGGTATGCTGGATCATGTACGTCCCCTGGCCCTTGGGCCTATAACAAGATGCTCTTAGGTGGTCATTAAAGGTTTATGGGCCGACCCTGTGTTGGGCCATTAACCCAACACAAGTCCCCCACTTCTGATGTTCCGAGCGTGCACGGGACATAAAGAAGTAATTAGTTTCCGCCGTACTACTTTGAGCCGCTGTCCCCTTTCCCCCGAGGTGACGGTTGCTTCCCCGCCATTGTTCACGGGGCTCTAGGTGGCAGTTATCCTGGCCGGTTCAACTTCCGATGCAAAAGTAATCATTTCGTACCTGCTCCTCTCAACATGACACGTGTCCCCGGGTACGCTCCTCGCCACGTGTCACCCGTGGTTTGGCAATTGAAAGGGCGCCTCCCCTTTATAAATACTGGGATCGCAGGCAGGATTAGGGTTTTCCATCCTCTGTTTCCTTCCAATTTTCCAGCGTTTTCCAAAAGGTGTCCCCGGTTTCCGCGTTCGTCCCTCCTTTAAAGCTCCGTAAGGTAATTCTCTGATCCAACTTCTCTCCTTTTCTTCTCACAATCCCTCCCATGGCCTATTCCATGGAAATCTCCTCCGACTCGGATACTGGTTCTGGCTCTTCTACCGGCTCTTCCGCCGGTTCCTCTTCCGCGACGAGCTTTAGGTCCCGCTTTTTGGAGGGAACAAGTAGTTCTGGCCGCTCCAGCGCCTCTACAGTTGCGGTCCTTGTGGCGGCAGATGAAGCCGTGGCCTCGGATGCAGGGGGTATGTTGATATGGGCGCCGTTCCTGAGAACGCCGTAGCGGCGGTAACGCAACCTGACGCGGAGGTGGAGTACTCGGCCGATTATGACTCTGGCGAAGAGGCCGAAGAGGGGGACGATCTCCAGGTATTCAAGCTTGGCGTCCCCGTGGATCAACACCGGCACATCGTGCTCATCCCCAACGTCGCCGTGCTCAATAAGGTCTTCTCTAGGAGGGCCCTGAAGGAGCTGCAAACACTTCTCCCCCCACCATTTCACTACAGCCTCCGGGGCGCGGACAACCTCTTTAAAAGACGTCCGGGAATGGTGATGATGCATATGGTCTCCATAAAGGCCGGACTGCATTTCCCACTTCATCCGTTCTATCTTGACTTTTTCGACTTTTACAGTGTTGTTCCGGCTCAATTCATGCCGAACTCCTACCGCCTGATCTCCGCATTCATTGTTCGTTGTAAATCGCAAGGACTCACCCCCATTTTGGACCTCTTCCATTATTTCTTTCAAGTCACCCCCCAAAATGCCGATGGGTTTCTGAGCGTGGCTGCTCGTCCCAAAAGGAAACAGTTCGAGGGGGCTCCCACTTAAATCCATGACTGGAAGAACCGTTTTTTCTTCATTCGTTATTCAGACGAGCGGCTTCTTGTGAGATGGAATGGGTATCCCCCGAAGATTACGTCGCCAGAGCTGACCCAGGGATTGCAAAACGACGTGGATAAGCTAAGGCTGGACGGCGTTAAAAGGCTGAAGGATTTCCTGACCATTCAGGCACTCTCCGATGCAGGGATAGGTACCGCCCGTGATCCCTGGACTGGCATTCTCTTGTGTTCATGTTGTGGGCCCGGGCGGTCCATTCCCTGAGGTGAGGGCCTTTGAGATTCGCACCGCCCGGTTCTAATGTTGTTGTTTCTTTGTTTCAGGTCTTCCTCCCACTCAGGACCAAATGGATCACGAAGCCATGATAGCTCGTCGTGAGGCCAAGGCCAATACGCAACGAGCGGCGCTGGCGAAAGCTCGCAGGGCCACTCAGTCTTCCGAGGCTAACTCTTTCAAGTTATGCAGAGTCAGTTTGAAAATGAGTATGATGGGAGAACTGAGCTACTTCCTTGGATTACAAGTTAAACAATTTCCTGAAGGAATCTTTATCAACCAAGGGAAGTACACCAGAGACCTGATCAAGAAGTTTGGTGTAGAAGGCAAATCATCAGTGAAGATTCCCATGAACACTTCTCAAGGAATTGGACTAGATGATGAAGGAAAAGATGTTGATGCAACAACATACAGAGGAATCATTGGATCTCTTCTGTATCTAACTGCAAGCAGACCAAACATATTATTCTCTGTTGGAATATGTGCCAGATACCAGTCAAAGCCCAAGGAGAGCCATCTAAGTGCTGCAAAAAGAATCATCAGATACATCAAAGGAAATTCAAATGCAGGCCTATGGTATCCCAAGGGAGGAAACTTTGAACTAATTGGTTACTCTGACTCAGATTTTGCAGGTTGCAGGTTAGACAGAAAGAGCACCTTTGGTCACTGCCAATTGCTAGGAGGGAGAGTTGTCTCCTGGTTTAGCAAGAAGCAGAACTCTATCTCAAGAAGTGTAGCAGAAGCTGAATATATTGCATCTGGGAGTTGTTGTGCTCAACTACTCTTGATGAAGCAACAACTGAAGGATTATGTCATTCAAGCAAAGGAGATCAAGCTTCTCTGTGACAACACCAGTGCCATCGCAATCTCTCAGAATCCAGTTCTTCACTCCATGACAAAGCACATTGAGATCAGACATCATTTCATCAGAGATCATGTTGAGAAGAAACACATATGCATGGAGCATGTGTCAACAGAAGACCAACTTGCAGATATCCTAACAAAGCCTTTGCCCGAGGCTAGGTTCAACAAGCTGAGAGAGGAATTGGGAATGATGGATGAAATTCCCAGAGAAAGCTGAAAGGAAGATCTTCTGCTACAGATTCTCTGTTAACAGAACCTCTGTTGCAGAACCCCCTTCTGTTCTCCACGTTGAACAGGGTACCTCTGTTCTAAACAGAACACCTCAGCAACAAAAACCCTCTCTATCCCTGACAGAAGGTTGTGGACTTAGAATTTTTTTAAGGAAACGGGCGACCTAATCACTTATTGAAGGTCTTTTACCCTTATACCCTTAAACGGCTTTACTGCCGCAAAATATTTACTGCGCCCCTATTTTCATTTATTGGTACCTCGAAACCGCCAATAATCTCAAACGTCCACTAACCCGAACCCTTATATTCCAATCCTTTCAACCTAAACCGCTACTGCTTCCATCACTCTCAAGATTTCGAACGTACTTTCCTCTCAAGCTCTCAAACTCTCACAACTATCTGAAATGGCTTTCATCAACATCAACAACCTCACCGAGGAAGAAACCAATATCTTGGTCGCCAATATTTACACTGGGATGAAATGTGATCTTTCCGCTCTCCCAGAACTGGCCGCTAACCAAGAAATGACGTGGAAGATCATCCAAGGAATAAAGGATTCCCAACTGGACAAGGTTGTAGGATATCACTTCAATTCCTACAGCACCAAGGATGTGGCTGAGTTGTATCTCAATGCCACATACGAAGGAGAAACCATCCGCTCTCATGTCAACGGAGATGACATCACCTTAACTCCGGAGACTATCAATGCCCTTTTTGGGGTAGTGGAGGACCCCAGGAAGAAGACACTAAAGGGTTCATTGCCCTAGAAAATGTTCAAGTCTCTGTTGAAGCATTCGTCAAAACCTACTGTAGACGGGAAGTTGGAGAAGTACCCAAATTAAACATGAAGAAGAACCTGATTCAGAGTGACTATGAGAAGCTGGTAAACATATTCCACAGGTGCGTCTGGAGCAAGAGCACCTCCACTGATGATATGACAGCCCTGAATGCAAAAGCTGTATTTGCTGTCCACCATGGGATGAATATCAATTGGGGGCAGGTAACCATCAAATCCCTAATAGAATTCATTAAGAAGAAGAACAAGGAAACCGGCCTTTTCAAAACCCCCATGGGTTATGGCCTTCTGCTATCAGAAATTTTGCTAAAAGCAAGGATAGGGCTGAGAAACCCTATTGATACATACTACACCAAGCTCTTGTTCTTAAACACCTCCAATGATAGGAGAGTTGCTCTCAAGGCTGAACAAAAGAGGTTGAGGACTCTAGAGTTCAACCGAGAAAGGCATCAATGGAAGGCTGTTAAGCCAAAGAGAGGTGGGGAACCACAGCAGAAGAAGAAGCCAGAGAAGGCCCCAGTTGCTTCCAGTGTCTCAGAAACCGATGAGGAAGAACCTCTGGTAAGAAAACATGTGAAGAAGGCTGTCCCAAAGAAGGCTGCCACAGCAAAAGTCCAGAAGCTGGTGGCAAAGAAGGCTGTGATCAAGAGGAAGCAAGTAACTCCTACCTCTACTGCATCTACACCCTCTGCCTCTCCCATTGCCAAGAAGGCAAGAGTTGTGACTCCAGAAACTCAGGGGGAACCAAAAAACCTCAAGAACTCTCTCTGGCAAGGGAAGAAGATCACCTTTGAGTCTAGTGACTCTGAGGACGATACAGTGGTGAAAGATGCCACAACTCAGGGGGAACCCGAGACATCTGTCAAATCTACAAAAGTAACAGAACACCTTGAGGCTGTACTCTTTCCAGAACCCCAAAGTGACTACATCATTGCTCTTGGCAGACAATTTGAAAGAGTGCTGACTTGGAGAAGATGGAGGATGGGACCTCTCCAGAAGATCATCCAGTACTTTGATCACTTTGAACCTGAAGAAGAGGCAGTTCTCAAGTGGGTGGGCACTGATGATGTCTCTAAGTGCTTTGCTCTGAATTTCCTCACATCTGTGCTTGAAAAGAAGAAAGCTAATTACAAAGGAAAAAACTGTTCTTGTTTCTACCGCTTCAGAAGAGCCAGTGAAACCTCTTGCATATGATGAGATTGAAATCTTTGAAGAATGGTTATCTGCACCAAGAGGATCGTCTGAGCATACGACAAAAGGCCTTGTAATAATGGAGCTCATCCAAGAATGGAGAGCCTCTCTGCGGAAGAAAACGTACTCGAGGTAATCTCCCCTACTCCCTCTATTCATATCTCAATAGAACCCCTCCCTTCACCACCCAGATCACCCTCACTACAGAAAGCCTCCTCACCCAAACTTCAATCACCCCACAACACTCCACCTCAATCCCTTATTCATCAAACATCTCCTACACCTCAACGAAAAACCACACCACAACAAGACATCTCTTCCCCTTCACAACAGAAATCCCCATCCAAACAAAAGACTCCCTCAGAGAAAATCAAACCCCCATCACCCTGCCAACAGAAAACCCCCAGCAGGAACATATCTCCATCACCCCCTCCACCTCCCCAACCACAAAATACTCCCTCTCAACAGAACCTCATTCACCAGAAATCACCTTCACCCCAACTGAAATCCAAATCTCCCACTCCTCCCCACTAGAATCAAAACCAGAATAAGGTTGCAACTCTTCAGGATCAGGACCCTCCATCTGTCTCTCCTGTTCCAGCACCTCCTGGTTATTCTAGAGACTCCAATGCTTCCAATCCTTCTTTTCACAAGAAGATGCATGTGGTCAGGGACACCATACCAATCTATTCGTCCTATGAGGACTCATCTAGCATGGGTGGGTTCATTGTTAGTAACCCAAACCAAGCCTCATCCAAAAGACAGAAAACTTCTCCAATGACACAACTTGAGTATGAAATGCAGCAGCAACATCACTCATCTGTTCAGGACAACTTTCCTAGAAGGCCTCCTATGCCCAAGTCAAGAGGATTGGGCATGACTGACTCTGAATATCCAGAACAACAGATTCCATTCAATCAATTTGTGATGATTAATGACAGACACTATGAGCATCTGACCCAGGTGAATGCAACCCTTGAATCCGGCTTCAAGCATCTATCTGACACCCTGGTAACCTCTCTACACAGCTTCATGACCTCATCCAATGCAAAGGTTGATGCTATCTCAAATGAAGTAGACACTATCAAGATAGTTCTCTCCTCCATGAATCAGACTCTGAATTCCCATCATACCTCTCTTACCACCCTGTCTCAAGCTATTGACTCACTGCAGAGATCTGATACTATGATTCAAGAGAGACTACAGGAACTCAACACACTGTGCAGAGAACATTCTGAACAAGGCAGGTTACTCTTAACTGCTGACAAGGAGAGATATCAGAAGATGGTCTTGCTAGAAGCAAGCAACAAAGATATCTTCTCTGCCATCCAAAAGCAGCAAGGGTTGATAGAAGGCCTTACCTCTGTCACACAAACCCTACAAGAGGCCCTTGAAGAACTTGCTACATCTCAGGCCACAGAGTTCCAGAGGCTCAGCTTGATGATTGAGGACCTCCATGATGCCAAAAGGGGAAGAGGATCCTCAACTTCCTAAGCCTCGCTCTACCAGAACCTCTGCTAGAGCATCATTCTCTGCTGAACCAACTGTTGATCCCACTCCGTATTTTGAGGCTGCCATTCAGAAGAAACGGCTGGCAGGCATTCCTAGGCCTACATCTCCACACAATAAGGCCCCCCCAAAAGAAGAAGGCCCTAAACTTTATTGATTGGAGATTGGGTGGATCTCAGAGGATTGATAAATCCCAATTCGAGGAAATGAAACAGAAGATGACCCCTACTCAGCAGCATAATCTTTATCTTGACAGAGATGGTCATGTAAAAGTTAAGCATGGTGGTTCCCTGGAAGAAGCTGAATATTGGTTTCACAAGCATATTCTTCCAGTAAAACACAGCAACGTGCAAGACGAATTTTGATGGGAAAACTTCATCTTCCTCAATGCTAATCAAATATTGCTTCCATACCTGAGTGTTGGGTTCAAATAGACTAAAAGATGCCATTCTTTAGCCTATATAAACCCCCCCATTCATCATGCAAAAGACATCCCATTCCATAGATTAATTCGTAGCTTTTATATTTTGGTCTTGCTATTTTTCTTCATGTTCTTTGGAGAAGAAGCTATTTCTCTCCTCTACAATTGGTTCTAGGTAATATTTCTTGTATGTTATTGTATTTATTTGTTCTTAGTTACAATTTTGTAATTAATATGAGCATTAGAGGCTAAATTCTTAGCTAAGGCTAGGGATGAACTTCTATGCCCATTAGGTGTTTGATAAAAGTTCTAAACCAATAAATTGTGATTTATCCTTTATATATTGATTGGTTATGACTATGGTGTACAACATAGAAGTATGTTAAATTTAGTTTATACTTGCAATTAACGTTGAAGTCTAAACTATGAACATTAGAGGATAAACATATATAGTACCGAGAATAGAAATATATCCGGTCTTATATGATACGAGTGTGATGTCTTGATATTCAACGGGGTTTTCGGTAGATGAATGTAAGCCGTAACAGGACTTACACGTAATGAAAACCACACTCTCGCTGCCTTAACCGGAGTTGAGAATATATTAGCGACATTGTATTCATAATTATTGGCAAAGAACTAATATTCAACCCTATTAAAGCATTTAAGTGATTCCCGAAGCCTTAGTTGTTGTTATCATTCATCTTAAACTCAAACTTAGTTAACGATTATCTTTTGAACAAAAAGTGAAAAACCAAAATTATAAAACACAAATCAAAATCCCCACACTTTACTCATTTATTTTATTTAAAGTCACCTACTCTCGGACTAAATTAAACAACGTTTCCTTGTGAATTTGACCCGGTATTTTACGAGAATTTGTTACTATATCGACACTTGTACACTTGCAAGTTTTGCCCGGTCAAGTTTTTGGCGCCGTTTCCAGGGAAACGGTCTTGTTTAATAAAGTCCAAAACAATAAAAAAAAACAATCAATCAAAAATCTTGAAATTTTCATTTCCCATTGCTTTTCACTTGCTCTTGTGGTATTTTTCATTTCATGTGTGTAGCCTATGCTTTGTGTTTGAATGCATTTGAGAAGTCAAGGTTCTAAACATCTTGAACCTATTGATCTTGAAATAGAAGGAACTTTCAAACACAACCAGAGGGAAAGAAAAGAAGCAAAAATGATGCCAACACTCAACGAAAGGAAGAGACCCGTGGTTGCCGCCACTACCTCATGTATTGTCCTAAGCGAGGCGGCAAGGGACTATGAAATGAAGAATAGCTATTTCAATGCTATGCCTCAATTTCATGGTCATCCGGGAGAGAATCCACTTAACTTCATCACCGAGTTCTATGGATTTTTCCAAGGAATTCCCAGGCATGGTCTCTCCGAGGATGACCTCAAACTCAAAAGCTTTCCCTACACCTTTAAAGGGGCAGCAAGGGGATGGTTGTTGGAGCAAACACCGGCGAGTTTTACAACATGGGAAGGTATCTATAATGCTTTCATTTCTAAGTATTACACACCCACGATGACTCAAGAGCTAAGGCAACGAATCTTCAACTTCAAACAACAAGTTGGAGAACTATTCCAAGATGCATGGAGGCGTTTTAAAGTCTTGTTGAAGAAATGCCCACATCACCGCATTCATCTTGATCTTCAAATTGAGACATTCTATAATGGTTTGAACTCTTCATGCCAAGCCATTGTAGATAACCGTGCGGAGGGCTATATTGGGAACAAAACTGAAACGGAGGCATTAAGAATCCTTGAATCCATTGCTTCAAATCCTCAATTACAAGGAGGAGATGTCAAAGTGGCCGGTGTGAGTGAAGTGTCTATAGCTCATGAATTGGACAAGCGGTTTGCTGATTTTCAACAAGCCATGCACAAAGATCTTCGAGCTTCAATTCACACGGCTCCACAAGCCGTGATTGGAGGGGCTAAACAAGTATCCAATGTGGAAAGCATATCAAACCCGGAAGGTGATTTATCTCAACATCTTGAAGAGGTAAATTATATGAACTCTTATGGGAATCGGGGGAACAACAATTTTTCCAATCAACAAAGGTGGAACCAAGGAAATAATTGGAAGCCACAAGGTAGTTCCTCACAACCTCAATCCGGAGCACCAAATTTTGGGCAATCCAAAGAAACCACCATGGAGGATATGATGTAATTCATGTCCAAGAGCATGGCAAACATGAAGGCTCAAAATGAGGAAAACCATAGTAGAGTGGAGGCATCCATTGAAAATCTCCACTCTCAATTCACCAAGTTGGATCTTCGTTTTGAAGATCAAAATATAAAGCTCAACCAACGCATCGACACCATTGAGCAATACACCAAGGCTTCCATTCGGAATCTTGAAGTTCAAATGGGGCAACTTGCCCAAAAAGTAAATTCTAGGGAGCAAGGCAAATTCCGTACTACCACGGAGATGAATCCAAGGGAAAACGTAATGGCCATTACCACAAGGAGTGGTAAGACTACGAAGGATCCAAAGATGCCGGAAGAGGAGGAGACCCCGGAAAAGCAAAAAGAAGGTGAACATGAGGAACATATAATGCCACCATCAAACATGGCTAATTATGTCTCTCCCATTCCATATCCTCAAAGGTTGAAGAAAAAGAATGATAGTGTTCAATATAGAAAATTTCTTGATATTTTTACTAAATTGAGCATCAACATTCCATTTGCCGAAGCTATAGCGGAAATTTCATCCTATGCCAAATTCTTGAAGGGCATACTCTCAAATAAAAAGAAGTTGGCGGAATTTGCTACTAATGCCCTTACGGAGGAGTGTAGTGCTATCCTACAAAACAAACAAACTCCTAAGTTGAAGGACCCCGGAAGCTTCACGGTGCCATGTTCTATCGGCAAGATTGGAGAGGTAAGATCCCTTTGTGATCTTGGTGCTAGTATCAACCTCATGCCCCATTCTTTATTTAAAAAGCTTGGTGTGGGGGGGGGGGGCTCCAATCTACTACAATAGCTTAACAACTAGCGGATAGATCAATCCGCTACCCTATTGGAGTTATGGAGGATGCGCTTGTCAAAGTTGGGAAATTCTATTTTCCTGTGGATTTTCTTATCTTAGAAATGGAGGAAATGGAGATACCGATTATTCTTGGAAGGACATTTCTAGCCACTGCAGCCACCCTCATTGATGTCAAAAACGGAATTGTCAAATTCCGTGTTGGAGATGAAGAACAAGAGTTTCATGTTTGGGACTCTTTGAAAAAACACCATGATAACCCTTCTTGTTTTAGCATTGACATTCTTGACACATTAACTCAAGAATGCTTTGGAAAAATGATTCATGAAGATCCCTTGGAGACTTGCATCATGTTAGGATGCAACGAAAAAGAAGAAAACCATGAACTTCTTGAAGAAGTTATGTACTTGCAAGCCGGAACTCCTTTCAAACAATTCCGACAAAAATTTGAAGATCTTGGAACAAGTAAGTCCACATTAAAACCATCTATTGAAGTTCCACCAAAACCATCTTTGAAAACTGATGGTCCCGGATAGGGTAAAAGTCTAGAGGGGGGTGGGGTGAATAGACTTTTAAATCTTTTTCGACTTTACAAAGTTTTCCCTCTAGATGAGTTGATCTATAATCTTTTGAGAGATTTATAGATGCACATCGGAAGTCTTTACCCTTTATGTAATGCGTAACAACTTTCTATGATGGATGAAGTCTTTGCTTAATGGTGAGCAGTTGGCTAGGTAGTTAGCTAGAAAGCAGGGAACTGCTTAGTCGACTGCTTACGAAATACTTGGAGTATGATGAAGGTGCATTCAGAATCTTTCTTAGAGTGGGAAGAGCTTTCTGATGATGTACTGAGGTGGATTGATAATCAACCTTAAATTAGAGCAGTTGTCTCAGCAGTTGGGTGGAAACCAGGGAACTGCTGAGGCACCTGCTGAAGTAAAGGTGAAGGTATGGAAGGTTTGATTATATGGTGTTGCTCAGGATGATGTGGGCTTTCTGAAGATGTGCTTTGGACCAAGTAAGTAGAGGGTTTTACTTAGGTAGTGGTCTAGGCAGTTGGGTGATAGTGAGGGAACTGTTGAGGTACCTGCTGGGTTATCACCTTGAATCACAGAGATTATTTTGAACAGACTTCTTAGAGATAAAGATGTAAAGGTCTAGTAATGTCAAGATGTTCACAGGAAATACTTTTGTGTGAGCAGTGGGCTCAGCAGTTGAGTAGTCTTTAGGAGACTGTTGAGGCAACTGCCATGCCTTAAATGGTATTTCCTGAAATCTTAATGAAACAGACCTTTTTGTTGTGATATTGTGAAGCTCTTGTATCTCAAAGAGAGTGAGTAATTAAGCAGTAGGATAAGCAGTTGGGTCAATTAAGACAACTGCTTAGGATGCTGCTGGCAAACTACAATCTTTATGTGAGAAGTGTTCAGTGTGTGCTTTGTTGACTGAAAATGAATCAACACACAGTATATCCTGGTTCAGAGGTGGTGTAATCCTCCTACATCCAGTCCCATCCTATTTCAAATGGATTTCACTAATGTATTAAGCCCAATACACTTAGTGCCAATCTAGCCTTGACAACTCTGGCCTAGATTGAAAGTGTTTCACGAGGAGTACAATACCACTCCAAGCTACTCAATCCTTTAGGTTTTTCTCAATTGATCCAGTGGGGATTAAAAGGTACTCCTGACCTATCTAACCACACTCAGGCCGGGAACAACTGTCCTCCTGAAGTGTTTTACAACACCTTGTAAACTACAAGGAAATTCTGGTCTCCAACTATAAACTAAGCTCTAAAAATATGAAGATGATGATCTAGTCTAAGAGCTTAGTGAAGCATGAGTCAAAGCAGAGTTGCTAGATATTCTTTGAATGCTTATGGAATCTCTCTGCTTTGAACTCAAAAACTTATTTTCGAACTCATGCTTCGGCCTTCATTTATAGGCATCTCCGGTAGATTAATCTCATCCGTTGGTTAAGATGATTTAATCTTGTGCGTAGAATTTTGTTCGCAGAAGATAAACAACTTGTTGTTTATTTTCTTCTTCGGAGCGTATGGGTTCTGCTTGTCTTGCCCGCCTAGCCACTGTAGATTTCTTTTTAGGCTTCAGACTGTGCGCCCATGCTGTAGGTCCATGTATCTGTCTTTATTTGCCTTCGCTGAAATATCTCTTTGTGTGCGTCTTCAATGCTCCGGACCCTAGTACGTATCTGACATTAATAACTTTTGAGCTAAATAAAATATGCCGGTAGGATTTAAATATCCTATTAAGGTAAATAAAAATTACCTTATTGCATATTTACTTTTCCGGTAATATTTCATTAGTCTCAAAAATTGTACATTTATTTTGTCACATTAATACTAGACTAAAATGAGATACAATGTACACGTGCTAAGTATAGTGGCATCATCAAAATCTCATCAAAATTGGGTACTAAAAAAAACTCTACCGGAGCATCTCAATTATGCATTTCTTGGAGACAACTCAACTTTCCCGGTAGTAATTTCTTCTTCACTCACATCTTTACAAGAAGAAAAATTACTACGGGTATTGAGGGAGCACAAAACATCTATTGCATGGTCCTTGGCGGATATTAAGGGTATTAGCCCTTCTCTTTGCATGCACCGAATTTTTATGGATGAAAATCACAAACCTACGGTGGAGCACCAAAGGCGGCTAAACCCCAACATGAAGGAGGTAGTTAAGGAGGAAGTTCTCAAACTCCTTGACTATGACATAATTTACCCCATCTCGGATAGTAAATTTGTAAGCCCCGTTCAAGTCGTACCAAAGAAGGGCGGAATCACGGTGGTGGCCAATAGTAAGAATGAATTAATTCATACTAGAATGGTCACTGGTTGGAGGATGTTCATAGATTATCGGATATTAAACTCCGGCACAAGGAAGGACCACTTTCCCCTTCCATTCATGGATGAGATGTTGGAGCGTGTAGCGGGCAATGAATTCTTTTGTTTCTTGGATGGTTTCTCCGGCTATTTTCAAATAGCCATCTCTCCCGAGGACCAAGAAAAGACAACATTTACATGTCCTTTTGGCACATTTGCCTATAGAAGGATGCCCTTTGGTTTATGCAATGCTCCCGGGACATTTCAAAGATGTGTAATGGCTATATTTGCGGACATGGTGGGAGACTTCATGGAGGTATTTATGGATGACTTTTCCGTGTTTGGAAACTCTTTCGATTCATGCTTACATTCCCTTGAGAAAGTATTAACCCGATGTGAAGAAACCGATTTGGCTCTCAATTGGGAGAAATTCCACTTTATGATGACCGAAGGCATTGTCTTGGGGCATAAAATCTCGCCTCAAGGCATTGAAGTTGATCAAGCTAAGGTGGAGGTTATTGAGAAATTACCACCTCCTCATTCGGTAAAAGCAATTAGAAGCTTCTTGGGGCATGCCGGTTTTTACCGGCGATTCATCAAAGATTTTTCAAAAATCGCAAACCACTTTGCGATTTACTTGCCAAGGATGCCACTTTTGAATTCTCTCAATCTTGCCTACTAGATTTCAACACTCTCAAGAAGGCTCTTACTACGGCTCCAATAATCATTTCACCGGATCGGTCTCTACCATTTGAGTTGATGTGCGATGCTAGTGACCATGCCATTGGAGTTGTGTTTGGTCAAAGAAGAGAAAAGAAACTTCATGCCATATACTATGCATCGAGGTTACTTCATGATGTGGAACTCAACTAAGCAACAACGGAGAAGGAGTTCCTAGCCGTCATCTATACCTTTGACAAATTCCGATCTTATCTCATTGGCCAGAAAGTGATTGTTTACACCGATCACTCCGCCATTCGGTACCTCATGAACAAAAAGGATGCAAAGCCACGATTAATCCGGTGGGTGCTATTACTTCAAGAGTTTGACCTTGAAATTCGGGACAAGAAAGGAAGTGAAAATCTTGTGGCGGATCACCTCTCTCGCCTTGAGCCAAATGCCACTACTAATATGAAGGTAATTCATGATCATTTTCCATATGAGCAAATTATGGAGGTGAAGGGAGTTCCCTTACCTTGGTTCACAAATTTTGTGAATTATCTTGCCAAAGAAATTCTTCCTCAAGATCTCACTTTCCATCAAAGAAAGAAATTTTTAAATGATGTCAAACACTACTATTGGGATGAGCCATATCTTTTCAAGCATTGTGCCAATGGAATCATACGACGAAGTGTCCCAGATGAAGAGATGTTATCTATCCTTGATCATTGCCATAATCTTCCTTGTGGAGTTCATCATGGCCCGGACCGGACCACGGCTAAAATCCAACAATGTGGATTTTTCTGGCCAACACTTTTCAAAGATGCAAGAAGCTATGTCTTGGCTTGTGACCGTTGTCAACGCACAGGAAATTTGAGCCGAAGGAATGAAATGCCACAAAATATGATTCTTGTGGTAGAAATCTTTGATGTATGGGGAATAGACTTCATGGGTCCTTTCCCTAAATCTCATGGCAAGGAATACATCCTTGTTGCGGTTGATTATGTCTCCAAGTGGGTGGAGGCCATTGCTCTACCGGACAACACCGCTAAATCAGTGGTGGCGTTTGTGAAAAAGAACATCTTCTCAAAATTTGGGGTTCCTAGAAGTATCATCAGTGATAATGGTACTCATTTCAAAAATGCCCATTTTCCCGGCCTTTTAAAGAAGTATGGATGCATGTTCAAGACCGGAGCCACTTACCATCCTCAAACTAATGGTCAAGTGGAGGTCTCCAACCGGGAAATAAAGTCCATTCTTGAGAAGACGGTCAATTCTTCAAGGAAAGATTGGTCTATAAAGCTTTATGATGCCTTATGGGCATACCGAACAGCCTTCAAAACTCCACTCGGTATGTCCCCTTTCTGACTTGTTTATGGAAAACCATGTCATCTCCCTGTGGAACTTGAACACAAATCTCATTGGGCTATCTCCTAACTCAATCTTGACACCACACTTGGGAGGGAGAAAAGGATGCTTCAAATCAACGAGCTAGAAGAGCTCCGAAGAGACTCATATGAGAACTCCCGCATCTATAAAGACACTTAATCGTGGATGTTGTTGGAAGTGTTTGTTTATCATGCATCATACATTAGAACAATGTATCTTAAGTGTGGGGGGTGCATCTCAGGGCGGTTAAACAATTTTTTTTGTGCAAAATATTTTTGTTTTTAGGAAGGTAAAAAAAATTATTATCTCTCTCTTTTTAATGGGTATTTGGTTGAGAATTTTTTTTTTACTCACAAAACTATCTTTTTTTTAGATTTATTACACTACTTGTTACTCTTGAAAATCATTCCCAAAAAAAAAGAAACCTTGTGACTAGGAAACATCATCCTATTTTATTTCCAAAAATGGTCAGAAATTCATCTCAAATATTCAAGAACCATTTTGAAGTACAAGCCACCCCCATATCTCATCAAATGATTTGGGACTATCAAAATGACATTCGGTAAATACTTGTTGAGAACCATTCCAACTGAGTTTAAAACAAAAAAAAAACTCATGGTCTCTTCCAAGAATTTCAATTGATCCATTTCCATACTGAAAAGTCAGAACCTCCCAAAAGAAAACCATCCTACACATCCAAAAAGCCCCAGTCACAACTCACTCATCAATTCAAGAGTATCAGTAATTTTTTTTCTAAATCTAATGATATTTTTGTGTGTGTAATAGCAAAAAAAGGGTTTTGGACCGAGAATGATAAAAGAGTTATATACATTTTTTTTAACTCCCTTAAAATTGAAAGTATTCTTGTGCATATATTTTTGGTGAACTAACCAAGGCATCCAAGACTAACGACATTGCTCGAGGACTAGCAACGTTCAAGTGTGGGGGAATTTGATAAGCACAATAATTACTTATGTTTTACATAAGTAATTATATTTATCTGTACAAAAATATAGAGCAAAAACAGATAAATATTCCAAAATTTTCAAAAATGTGGAATATGGCTAGGAGCGACAAATACGAGGTCAAATGTCAAAAAGGATTGAAAATCGGCACTTCTGGATAAATCTCGGGCATGAAATTGAGAAGAAGAAGCAAGTAAACATTTTGGCGCAGTGACCGGCGCTGGTCCGGCCAGAATCGGCGCTGGTTGGATCGTAATTTCCGAAAAAAAATATACATGACCAGCGCCGGTCAGGCCAGAATCGGCGCCGGTTGGGTCTGATTCTGCTAAAACACAGCAACGTGCAAGACGATTTTTGATGGGAAAACTTCATCTTCCTCAATGTTAATCAAATATTGCTTCCATACCTGATTGTTGGGTTCGAATAGACTAAAAGATGCCATTCTTTAGCCTATACAACCCCCCCCCCCCCCCCAATTCATCATGCAAAAGACATCCCATTCCATAGATTAATTCATAGCTTTTATATTTTGTTCTTGCTATTTTTCTTCAAGTTCTTTGGAGAAGAAGCTATTTCTCTCCTCTACAATTGGTTCTAGGTAAATTTTCTTGTATGTTATTGTATTTATTTGTTCTTAGTTACAGTTTTGTAATTAATATGAGCATTAGAGGCTAAATTCTTAGCTAAGGCTAGGGATGAACTTCTATGCCCATTAGGTGTTTGATAAAAGTTCTAAACCAATAAATTGTGATTTATCCTTTATATATTGATTGTTTATGACTATGGTGTACAACATAGAAGTATGCTAAATTTAGTTTATACTTGCAATTAACGTTGAAGTCTAAATTATGAACATTAAAGCATAAACATATATAGTACCGAGAATAGAAATATATCCGGTCTTATATGATACGAGTGTGATGTCTTGATATTCAACGGGGTTTTCGGTAGATGAATGTAAGCCGTAACGGGATTTACAAGTAATGAAAACCACGCTCTCGCTGCCTTAACCGGAGTTGAAAATATATTAGCGACATTGTATTCATAATTATTGGCAAAGAACTAATATTCAACCCTATTAAAGCATTTAAGTGATTCCCGAAGCCTTAGTTGTTGTTATCATTCATCTAAAACTCAAATTTAGTTAACAATTATCTTTTGAACAAAAAGTAAAAAGCCGAAAATATAAAACACAAATCAAAATCCCCACACTTTACTCATTTATTTTATTTAAAGTCACCTACTCTCGGACTAAATTAAACAACGTTTCCTGGTGGATTCGACCCGCCATTTTACCGGAACTTATTACTATATCGGCACTTGTACACTTGCAAGTTTTGCCCGGTCAGAGGCTCAGATCAGCCCTGCTTAGATGCATTCTTTTGAAAACGTCCTAGTATAAGACATTGACACTGCTCCCTGTATCAATCAGGACTCGACGGATTATCCACTCCCGGATATCCATGCTGATCACCAGTTCATCCCTGTGCGGTCCTGGTGATTGTGGTAGATCTGCTGGTCCGAACATAATAGGTTCGGCCTTATGCTTCTTCACGAGAGGTGCGGAGATGGAGTTTATTCGGAGGGTCCTCTCGAATTTCTTCCTCTCCGCCGGGGTATCCCCGGTTTCCGCCCCTCTGAAGATCATTTTGATTTCCATTTTCTTCTTGGTGCCGACCGGTCCGAGTGATGCCTCCGGTCGCTTGCCGCTATGACGGAAGTCCTCCTCCTTGACCCCAGTCTCCCGCCGATCGTCCCAGCGCCAGCTGTAGGGCCTTCTGTGTTGCTGTGAAGGCCCCTGGGACGTTCCTCCTGTAGTGAATTCTCCCAGATAACCTCTCTCGATGAGTTGCTGGATGGCGTACTTCAGACTTTGGCAGTCATCCGTACGGTGCCCCGTCTTGCGATGATATTCATAGTAAGCTCCCACGTCCGGTCCCATCATGTGCCCCTTGGTGGGTATCGCTTCCTTGAGTAGCTCCTTGTCCTTGATAGCCCCGAAAATCTGGCTGATGGGATAGGCCAAAGGAGCATGCCCAGTATCCATGCGAAGGATGTCACCCGGGAGTTCCTGTGCGCCCCAAGGAACGTAACCACCGGTCTTCTTCTTCTTTTTAGATGCCGGTGAATCCACCGGCCCGGGACCTAGTCGGTCCGATATCTTACGCGTTGCGGGGGCCGCTACTCTGTCCCGCTGCGAAATCTCCTATTCGATCGCAGGGAACTTCTGTGCCCGAGCCAGTACCTCAACATAGTTGCTCCCGAGGTTCCTTTTTAGATCCAGATAGAGGTCCCCGGTTGCCAGCGCATTGGTGAAAAGAGTGATGCCGGTGCTCTCCCGAACATCCTCCACTTTCGGAGTCTCATCCCTCCACTTGATGAGGAAAGCGGATAGGGGTTCCCCCTTATTCTTGCAGATGTTCGTTAACCAGCTGAAATGTTTCTTGGGCGTGGAAGTCGACGCGAACTGTGCCATGAACTGTCGGGATAATTGCTCAAAGTTATCAATGGACCCGGGCCTGAGCTGCCCGAACCATTCTTGTGCTAGTCCTCTGAGGGTGCTAAAGAAAAGCCTGCAGATGGCCTCGTCGGAGGCTCCCAGCATAGAGAGCATCCCCTGGTAAGATAACAGATGGGCCTTGGGGTCCCCGGTCCCATCGTAAGTCAGAGTTCCTGGAAGCCGAACGTTCCTCGAGATGTCCACTGCCATTACCCTGGCAGAGAAAGGGGGTGAGAGTGCAATCCTGGGCTGCGCTGGCGTATTCTCTGTACGTCGGTTTAGTTCATTGATCTGCCTCTGCATCTCCATGAGCATGGCATCCCGTGGATCAGTCGTACCGGGTGCGGGGTTCACCACCGCCCAGGTGTTTCCCCTCGGCGCAATTCCGAAGTCATGTTGTCCATGGTAGACTCAGGCCCCCGCCATCATGCCATCCATCACGGGAGTGTGTTCCCTAGCTGCCCGTCCATTACGAGGCATGATTGGCGTGGGGTCCTGGATCATGTGGCACTACGTTCCCCCGAAGGGCTCGACTCCTACGGCGCCCCCATATCCGGAAACCGGATATTCTGAGTGATCCTGGAATGGACCGGTACGCTCGGCGAAAGGTCATTTTCACCGGTACGCTCTGCGAAAGACTGCATAGGGTGGATAGGCGAGAGTGGGGTCCGCTCGGTATTGGCGGTATGTACGTGCTCCACCTCCTGTTGGGCCGCCAATCGGCGGATGGTGTCTGCGATATCTCGTAGCGCATTGGGGTCCCTCTGGAGCTCCTGGGGGATCAGGTAAGTGAGTATCCCAAAACCCCTGGCTCCACAAGCTGCTGGACTGGGCCCCCGTTGTCTAGTTGTGGCTTCTCCTGCCGTGAGCCAGTCACGAAGAAAGATCTTGAGAGTTCCCTGCGTTGTTGGTAGTCATCTTACTTGCCTTGTAATGTTCTTAGAGTTTTATAATTGGAGAGCTTGATTAGGAAGAACTTTTTGATCAGTTTCCCACAGACGACACCAGTGTTGAGGTTTATTCCCTCAACCCGCAGACCCAACACGTAACCTGGGGATTTTGAATGGGTGAAGGACAAATAAGATCAATAGACAACAGGGAATGGGCCAACAACTGTATTTAATCACTCAAACGATTACAAGCCAAAGGGTCGAACGTACTATGCTGTGCTACAAGCTGTTATTACTGCTATAATGCTAGAGAGTCAAATTGCGAACCCTTTACAATGAAATAAATGCGACTATTTATACTACCCATGGGTGGTTGGGGGTGCTGACGTGGTTGGATGTAGGTGACATGATTCCAACCACCAAATCTCCCGCATTTAATGTGTTTCCCGCAAGGATCTTGGTTTCCCGCCATGGTGTGGGGACGTTCGTCCCTCAGGGCTGGACACAATTTTCTGGAGGCAGACTCTCCCTATGGTAAGGGCCATGAGACATACGTCCTCTGGTCCTTGGGCCCTGAGACTGGGGTATGCTGGATCACACACGTCCTCTAGCCCTTGGGCCCTGAGACTGGGATATGCTGGATCACGTACGTCCCCTGGCCATTGGGCCTTGACCTTCCTCTTGGGCCTATAGCAAGATGCTCTTAAGTGGTCCTTAAGGGTTGATGGGCCGACCCTGTGTTGGGCCATTAACCCAACAGTAGTTTTGACTTTAACTATCTTAATTATTGTTTGTTTACTACCAAAATTATTTTCTATTATGTACTTATTATTTAACAGCAGCCTTCTTTGAACTACTATTTTTATAATAATTATTCAAATAAAGTATTTCTACATATGTTTTTATTTTGTAGTCGAAAATAATTTTTTCTTGACAATTAGTAATCAATATTTACAAATGTATACTCAAAAGATCTAATGTTAACCTTATTTTTCTACAACGAGTTCCTTTTATTAATGCCATCTAATAGTTATCAAATATTGGTATAACAATGATTTAATAATATTTTTTAATTAAACTCATCAACTATGTTGTGCTTAGTATTTTAATTTGTTGTATATCCTTTTATTACTACTTACACACTCGGGAATTTTTCAAGAGGTTCAATAGGTTCTACATAACAGATCTCCCAATTTATTAGTCCCCAAGTTTTTAATAATTTATTAGTTAACATTAATTAGTAAAATACAGTGAGTAAGTAAGAAAAATACAAATCCATTATTTTTTGTCGGTCCTTTTAGTACTCTTTTATTCAAATTGCTTGAGTAATGAGGTGTGTTGCTTTAAATCAAGTACTCCCTCCGTCCCGAAAAGGTTTGACAAATTGACTTTTCTTGGTCAATGACAATCAACTTTGACTAATGATATATTTTTATACGAAATTATTTAGATTATGAAAATTATATCAAAATATTCTTTATTGAAAATATTTTCATAAAAGTATAAAATTTATAAACTATATACAAATGTAATAACTAAAATCATTGCTCAAAATTTGTCATCATTGACCAAGAAAAGTCCATTTGGCAAACCTTTTCGGGACGGAGGTAGCATAAAGTAACTTTTAGAATTTTTTATTACATTATTTAATGTAAGGAATAATTGTAATTAGATTTTGATGATGCTAAGATTAATTAGCATGTTAAAGTACCCCATTAGAATTTTTGTATTAGAAATTTTCTAAGTGTAATGTTGTAGCATATTCGACAGGACAGAGAACCTCAAGGATCTCTGTTAGTTCCGAGAAGCAACGAAGACAGAAGGTCAGGATATCAACAGAGTTGCCCCGTACTACCTCTACCAGAAATGCTTCTTACTTAGCAGAATTCGAAGTCACTTCCAACGGCCGTGAAACTAACGGGAAATACCCTAACAGCTAGGAACCTCTTCGACGGAACATGGTACTGTACACGCATTTAATGCTCAATTAATGCAGTACGTACAAAGAGATATTTAAAGCTGATGATTGACCATGCGGATATGCTTTCGTCCACAAAATAGCAAGTCGAAGGACCAACCGGCCAAATCAACAGTACAAGCATTTAATGAAGTTGTCTTCTACACTCCAACGGGAAGACCGCTCCCTGTATATAAGATACACTTCGAAGAACTACAGAATAACTTTTGCTCTCTACAACCTTCAAGCTTTCTTGAGATAAACATCCTCATCTTCCTCAAAACGAGAAAAGCTTAAGTTGGAAAGATATCATCCTCATATCCTTTCTTCCAACAAGAGCAAAGTTCTTTCAGTTCTTCAACACTTCGAAAGCCTCATCTATTCATCCTTTGTAAAGAAGCTACGTTGGAGAAAACTGTATTTCAATCAAACACTTCTTGCAAAAGAAGGGACGTCTCAAACTAACTGGAGTAGTGAAGTGGGGATACTTCAAGAGACCCAGTGAAACGAGACCAGCCATCAGGAAGCAAGGACTGCATCCCGGATGGCAACTAGGCTTAAAGAAGACATGGAGTGCTTCTTAAGTTCTAGGGACTAAGGCGTTGTAATTGTTGACTTACAAGCTTAGTGGAACAGTGGACTAGAGGAACGCGTTGTTCCTTGAACCATTATAAAAACCCCGATGTCTTTTACTTTACGCATTTATTTTATGTATTTAAGATTCTAACTGATTAACTCAAAAAGTTGGAATCTGTGTTCTGCATATCTTCTTTAAGAGTTAATAGAAAGGCATTTGCCTGTAGCGTTTTCTGAGGCTACCCGGACAGAATTCCTATCCGCTGCCAGGTCCAATTCTGTCATCAAAACGTGACCTTCTCTGTCACCAGAACCAGACCTTCTCTGGTAAGTTAGAGTTGACTTAGAGAAATGTTTGAAAAGCCTGAACAGTCTATTCACCCCCCTCTAGACTGTTCACAATATAAACGGGACCAACAAGTGGTATCAGAGCCTCCTCATTCTTGTAATCGTTTAGGTTACTTGCTGAACAGAGATCCACTTGTTTCTTAGCTTCTGCTTGATCTCTTATTATGGATAACACTCTTTCAAAGAACTTGATGTTTTCAGTTACCAAGTTTGATGACTGGAGGATCAGGATGAAAGCAGATCTCTGTGCCCTGCATGGTGAGATGTGGGAAGTTCTTGATGCTGGCCCCTTTACTGAGTTTGCCAAGGTGAACCCAGAATATACTGTTGGTGGTGGACAACCCCAGATGATCACCAAACTGCGCCATGAATGGTCAAATGAATAAAGAAGGAAGTACAACCTGGACAACATAGCCAAGGACATCTTGTACAAAGCTATAGATGACAAGTACTTCACCAGGATCAAGAAGTGCAACTCTGCTAAGGAAATCTAGGATACACTGACCCTCATTGGAGCTGGTGATGAGTAGGAGAAGGATAACAAGCTGACCATTGCTATGAAGAAGTTTGAAGACTTCAAGCTTCTACCGAAAGAGTGCATAGCTGAGATGTATGCACGCCTGCTTACCCTCACAGCTGAGATCTCAGAGCTTGGGAAGGATCTGACTCCCAAAGAGATCATCTTGAAGGTTCTCATAGGTCTATCTTCTCCTTGGAAGATGAAGGTCACTGCCATGAGAGACAACATAGATCTCAGAACCTACAACACTGAGAAACTCATCTCTGATCTCAAGTCTTATGAGTTCGAGATGAATGAAGAGGAGAAAGAAGAAGTTAAGGATAGAACAACTACTACCCTCACAGCCAGCACCTCACAGGTAAATAACTTTGACCATTCCATACTTTTAACTGACGAATATATGGCTGCTTTTGCCAGGAAGTTCAGGAAATTTATGAAGCCCAAGGATGGTAGAAGTCCATCATCTAGCAGAAAGCCCTTCCAGAAAACCAAGTCATCAGAAAGCAGTGGAGAGCTTCTCTGCTACAATTGCAGACAACCAGGGCATTTCAAAGCCAACTGTCCACACCCCATAGTCTCCAAAAGGCAAGGCCAAGAAGGAGAAAAGAAGTATGAGCACAGAAGGAGGAAGGCACTCGTTATTGAGCAATCAGAGAGGGATCCTCTTTCTGAGACAGAGTCCAGCTCAGAATCAGAATCAGATGAGGCATTCTGTTGCCTAGATACAGAGACTGAAGACCTATGCCTTATGGGTCAATCTGATGATGATGTATGCTCTACATCTGCTTCTAGTTTTTCTTCGGTAGGCAAAGCTTTTGATTCAGAATCAATGTCTGAATTTTGGGAAGAGTTTAAGGTCATTCAAACCACTTACTCTTCAGTTAAAGAAGAAAACAGTAAGCTGAATGTTGAAATTCTTGACTCAAGAAAGGAGGTTGAGATCAAAATCAATCTTCTCATTAAGGAAAGAGATTAGCTGGAAGCTGAAAATGTTTCTCTTCTAAAGAGAGTAAGAGAAATAGAGTCATTTGAAATCAAGTACAACACCTACCAGAAGGCTCAGTCTTCAATGGAAAGGTTACTACTTGACTAACAAATTGGCGTTGGTTTTAGTCTTGGATATGGCTCAACAGAATTAGGTGAATCTTCTGTAATGCTTAGCACCAGAGTTGCTCAAGCAGAAAAGGTCATAGACCCACTGATTTCTAGCTCCATCTGCCAAGCTAGTGTATCTGGTACCAAGGTGGTTCATGAGAAAGTCAGACCAGAAAATCAAAATATAAAGGTTCAACCAAAACAATTTTTGAAAACTAATAAACCTGGCAGAAAACCTAACAACAGAAAAGGTTTTCAAAATAACAGAAATCAAAGACAGAACCCTACCAGACATTCTCATGACTATCCCACCACAGATGATCACCAGAGAGGAAAATATCAAGAGAAGGTTAACTTTAGGCAGAAGAGGTTGGCTGGTCAACTTCAGAAGCCCAAAGCTAACCGCCCCTCTGCTCTTGATAGTATATGGGACTTCTACCCAATCAGAAAAGCTATGCAGAAGTATGTAAACAGGAAGCATGATCCTCAGAAGCATCTGCCCAAAGTGAATCACACTTCCGTTTACTATGACTACCAGGTGGACAATGGGTACCACCCATCAAGGTTTCACTTGATGAGACGAAAGTGGTATCGGCTACCCAGACTGCATGACCCCCTAGGACCCAACATTGCTTGGGTACCTAAATCTTCCTTTTAATTTTGCAGGAACTGTGTGCTGGAGCCATCTTTGAACAAGAATGGTACATTGATAGTGGATGCTCCAGGCACATGACAGCTGACATGAGTTGCCTAACAGAGTTCCAGAAATCCAAAGGACCCATAAGTTCAATCTGCTAAGTGCTAGCCAGTTCTGCGACAAAGGCTACACAGTTGAATTTTCAAAAGAAGGTTGTTCTGTCAAGCATGAGACAACCAAGGAAGTGGTTCTGAGAGCTACCAGAAAAAAAAACATACTCCCTCCGTCCCTTATAACTTTTCCATCTTTCCTTTTTTGGATGTCCCAAAAACTTTGCCACTTTCCCTTTTAATCAATGAATTTGTGGTTCCTGTCATTTCTCTCTCCTCTGCACATATCTCAACCACACAATTTTTACTTTATTATTTCCCGTGCCGGTCAAACATGGCAAAGTATTGAGGGACGGAGGGAGTATATGTTGTTGATTGGTCTACTGCAAAAGAAGGAATTTGCCTGATAGCCAAAGGAGATTCAAATCTTAGCTGGGAATGGCATAAGAAGCTGAGCCACTTGAATTTCAAAACGATCAACAAGCTAGCAAGGGATCACATTGTTGATGGACTGCCCAACATTGTGTACAAGAAGGAGAACCTATGTAGTGCATGCCAGAAAGGAAAACAAGTGAAGAACTCCTTCTAACCCATTGCTGGAGATCTCTCTACAAGTCCTTTAAATCTGATCCACATGGATTTATTTGGACCAGTTGAGACTCCAAGTGTTGGTGACAAGAAATACACACTAGTCATGGTTGATGACTACTCAAGATATACATCAACAATCTTCTTGAAAAAGAAGAATGAAACACTGCAGAAACTACCATCTCTGTTGAAGCTACTACAGAATGAACAAAACCTGAAGGTCAAGACCATCAGATTTGACAAAGGAACAAAGTTTGTCAACCAGGTCATAAAGGATTTCTGTGACCAGAATGGAATAATGCATCAACTCTCTGCAGCCAGAACTCCTCAACAGAATGGAGTTGCAGAAAGAAGAAATAGAACACTGAAAGAAGCTGCAAGGACCATGATTGCTGAATCTGGTCTACCTCTCAGATATTGGGCTGAAGCAATTAACACTGCATGCTACACTCAGAACCGTATCATGATTCACAAAACTCATAAGAAGACCCCCTATGAACTCTGGATAGGAAGGAAACCCAACATCAACTACTTTCATGCATTTGGATGCAAATGCTACATACTCAACAATGGAAAGGAACAACTCAAGGTGTTCCAGGAGAAAGCTGATGAAGGGATATTTGACCGAGTTTTGAGGATACCGCCCGATCCTTGGGTACTCCACCCGTCCTATGATCTACCACGTATCATACTCGATAGGACCTATATCATAATCAATAAACAAGACTAGACCAAGTCTTAAGGCCTAAGCAAAATCATTCATGCAATTCATGCATTAAAATTAGCATATAGGCAAAGTAAGGCCAAACCGGTGCCGGTTCAAATCTGACCGGTGCCAGTTCGTAATCAAATAATATGAGCCGGGCTAAACCCGCTCGAACCGGCGCCGGTTCTGTGCATGACTGGCGCCGGTTGCCATTGGACAACCGGTCAACCCTCGGTTGACCCGCTATTTCAAATCCATAAAATGTCAAACTTAATTACAACATGTATTAAGTTATAAACAACCATAATATGCACCATTTATCTCTACACATGTCACACATGTTTTTATAAACGTTTTCATATCATAATTCATGCATATCTTTATAGTTCATTTCATACCAACCTAATCACTTTGGCTAATCACATGTTTAATCTCATTTAAACATTATTATGAACACATATAACATTTACTTAGGTAATCTCATGCTTAACCGAAGAGTTACAAGACATTAAGCCATCCACTCACCTCAAATGAGCTTTAAGAAGATTCTACTCTCCTTAAATGAACTCTGGCGAAACTCCGGAGAAGCTCCGGTGAACTCTAGAAACACTTTAGTCAAGCCCCTAACATGGTATTATCATCATAAAACCCATATCAACACAAATAACCGCTAAAAGGTTATTTTTTTGGCGAACCAGTCATTTTAGCTTCTAAGTCCGTACTTGGACTTAGAACTACCTTCCAACCCCTCATTCTACATTTCTAAACATGTAGAACAAGCCTAGGGGTTTCTCATATGATGTATAATCCATATGGTAGCTAAAGAGTAGAGGAAAAGTTAATATAAGATCATTACCTTAATCACCACACTTTTTCCTCACTTTTTCTTCCTTAAGTCTTCCTCCTTGGACTTTGTCTTCTTGAGATTACTTGGCTATGGAGGAATGGAATTTTGCAGAGGTTTATCTATTCCTTTGAGAGTCTTGGTCTAAAATGAGAGGGATAGGGGAGTAGGAATGATCCTTTTGTCTCATTGGACAAATGAGTGTGGATGGGAGGTCCACCTCATGTCCTTTAGATGCCATCCCCTTCACCTCACCCTCTCTCAACCCTCTTCCTATCATTCCAACCGGCCAACCATTGGCTTTTGTGACCAAAAAACTTGGGTTGGCCCCCACACATGTGGAAGGTCAACCCATTAACTCCCGAGGTGTACAATCGGTCCCGAAAGTTGTATTTTTCGGACTGTTTTAGTTATATTTTATTTTTATCGGACCGAATAAAATATATTATATGTTTCCTATCATTATGGACTCTTAGAATGAACATACATTCCTCATCTTTAATTTAGGAGTCTCCGAAATCCATTTTCGGGCTCTTATCTGATAAATTACCAATACTGGTAATTGGGCCTCGTTTGACCAACGGTTCAACCCTATGCCATTTTTATGCTCCAACTAAAATATATACCATCATATAATATTATGTAGACCAAGATGAATATAATATGTGGTCCCAGGATTATTGGGTGGTCCCCGCTCCCGATGTAGGCCCCACGTGCAATTCACTATTCACGCAAATGCAATAACAAAAATTTACAACCTCGTAAATTCATGAATCATTATTCAAGGTTTATTACATGATTTACTAAAAGTAAATATACTTGGGGACGGTGTTACAAATTTTCTCAAGTTATGCAGAGTCAATTTGAAATGAGTATGATGGGAGAACTGAGCTACTTCTTAGGAGTACAAGTGAAACAGGTTCCAGAAGGAATCTTTATCAACCAAGGGAAGTACACCAGAGATCAGACCTGATAAAGAAGTTTGGAGTTGAAGGGAAATCCTCAGTAAAGATTCCCATGAACACTTCTCAGGGAATTGGACCATATGATGAAGGGAAAGATGTGGATGCAACAACCTACAGAGGAATAATAGGATCTCTTCTGTATCCAACTGCAAGCAGACCATATATATCATTCTCTGTTGGAATCTGTGCCAGATACCAATCAAAGCCCAAGGAGAGCCATCTAAGTGCTACAAAAAGAATCATCAGATACATGAAAGGAAATCTAAATGCAGGCCTATGGTATCCCAAGGGAGGTAACTTTGAACTAATTTGTTACTTTAACTCAGATTTTGCAGGTTGCAGGTTAGACAGAAAGAGCACATCTGATCACTGCTAGTTGCTTGGTGGGAAATTTGTCTCCCGGTTTAGCAAGAAGTAGAACTCCATCTCAACAAGTACAACAGAAGCTGAATACATTGCAGCTAGGAGTTGTTGTGCTCAGCTACTCTGGATGAAGCAATAACTGAAAGATTATGGGATTCATGCAAAGGAGATCAAGCTGCTCTGTGACAACACAAGTGCCATTGCAATCACTCAGAATCCTGTTCTTCACTCCAGAACAAAGCATATTGAGATCAGACATCACTTCATCAGAGATCATGTTGAAAAGAAGCACATATGCATGGAGCATATGTCAACAAAAGACCAGCTTGCAGATATTCTAACCAAGCTTTTACCTGAGGCAAGGTTTAATAAGTTGAGAGAGGAACTGGGAATGATGGATGACCTACCGAGAGATGCATGAGTCAAATTTTGCCCTGGACCAGAACTCCTTTTCTGGACCAGAGATCCTTTCACCACAATACCTCTGGCAGAGAACCTCCATCTCAACAGAGGACCTTTTCTACTTGTTTATTCCAATAGAAGTGGTTGTGGACTTGAGTAATTTTTTTTCGAGGTACGAGCAGACCTAAGTACTTAAGCAGGTCTTTTACCCTTTTACCCCTGATAATTATTTCTTTAACAGAAACGTCTTTCTGCCCACAATGCATTAAGTGCTGCCTCGAAAGCGTCAATAATATCAAACGTCCACTAACCTAAATCCATTTATACCCACTTTTCAACCTAAACCGCTACTGTTCATTATATCTCTTGCTTTCAAACTCTCTCTTACCAAAAACTCTAAAAGCTTCTAAACTTCTTCAATGGCGCCCGTAAACTTCAACGACCTCTCAAAAGAGCAGAAAGCTACTCTCATCAAGAATGTGCTAACCGGGATGAAATGCGACCTGAACGTATTACCCAGATTCGCAGAAAATGAGATGAGAATGGCAAAAATCATCGAGAGTCTGGAGGAATGCCAACTAAGCAAAATCATCACTTTCAACTACGAAGTCTACAACATCATTGATACCGTTGAGTTTTACCTCAACGCCTCTTACAAAAATGAGATCATTACTTCTCATGTCCAAGAAGAAGACATTCGCATTGATGCTGACGCCATCAATACGCTCTTCGATATTCAACTAAGAGAAGGCAACAACACACTATTTGACCTAGAAGAAGTTGACGTCACGGCTCTTGAGTTCAAATTAAACTACTTCAAGAAGGGAGAAGATGTTGAGAAGCTGAAAATTAAGAAGTACTTGCTCAAGAAGGAATTTGAGTTGTTAATCAACATTTTCCATAAATGTTTATGGTGCAAATACTCCTCAACAGATGATGTCACAACAGCAAATGCAAAGGCACTCTATGTAGTACACCATGGAGTGAACGTCAATTGGGGCCAAGTGATGGTGAAGTCCATCATTGAATTCATCAAGAGAAAGGACCCAAAGACTGGCCTCTACTCTGGAAAGCTAGGCCATGTGTTGCTGATTTCTGAGCTACTGCTTGCTCAGGGTGTTTCTCTAAGGAAAACCTCTCCTTTGGACAACACCAAGGTAATCTTTCTCAATGCCTCTCCCAATAGGGAAATTGCTATCAAGTCTGAGTTGAAACGCCAGCACCTGTTTGATAGTAAACGCCAGCAGAACTTGGAGAAAGTTCAAGAATCATCCACAGAAGGACCTATGCAAAAACGAATCCTGCGAGGTATCGTTTTCCTTCGATAGTTTTGTGGCCTTAAACTGCTCCAACTGATGTAAAACTCACCTCTATGGATTCCTTATCTTGAGATCTTTCTTTTGGCACCTCACACGACTTATTTGGATGAGTATTTCTCAAGATACGAACCAAACACTGAACTCCACGAACTGGAAATTATCCCTACGACCAGCTCTCCCATCTCCCTCTCTTTTGATTGTGAGGCTCTCCCTTCTTTCTTATCCTTTTGAGTTCGAATGAGGCTGAGAGCAAGGTGTTTAATAGTCCTCTCAATCATGATAGGAGAGTATGTGGTGCACAAAATGAGGGCAGGGTGTTTGATTGCAATCAAACATGGGATGGTCCTCATCTTTTATTTCTTTTTTGTATTGTTTGAGCTCTCAACTCAATAGGTCCGCCCCATTTATGTGTCCTAACTTATTCTCCTTGTTTTGCAGGTTCTAGGAAGGTGTGAGGCGCACTCTTATGTCCCCTAATTAATTTGGAGCAAAATATCCACCAATACTTCCAAAAGTGGAAAGATGGGTCCTATTGTTTTTATCTTTTGTCATAAGATGTACTTTTGTGCTCATCCCAATTTATTTAGATCAAGTCAACCTTATGCATCATATTATTGATCTCTAATATGTGTAGGATGATCCCAATAACTTATATGATGCATAATTATAAAAGAAGACCATACTTCCATTATTTAGCTTAATAATGTCAAAGATGGGACCATAGGCATTTGTATTCTTCTCCAATCATTCTATCACTTATTTATGACATTAGTATTCATATAGCTGGGCTACTAGCCGTGAGGGTTACCCTCCAGTGGGTTTAGGATGCAATTCTTGAATAATTGCTATTTTTAGCAGGTTAGGCCCAAAATAACATTTGGGCTGCCCGACCGCTCTTACTTTGTATCGAGGGGTTATATATATCTCTATTTAAGAATGTTGGGCCCCAATATCAATAAGATGGCCCAATTAATTATTTGGAAGTACATTACTATTATACGAGCCCAAACAGTAATATGATTAATCACACGTTACGTAAAACTTTAATCGTTTTACAATTGTTCGATAATAGGGAAATTCAATACATAAGCATTGAAATTTAATTTGAATTTCAAGGACGTTCGGGTGCGGTGTCACATTCCAACCCTCACCAACAAAGGCAGGGACAACATCCTCCCGAGCCTTAGCAACAACATCCTCCCTATAACACCCGTATTAGTAAAACATTAGGAATTCTTTTGTCTTAGCTTATGCTTCGAGGACGAAGCATTCTTTAAGGGGGATGAAATGTGACACCCTAAAAAACACTGCTACAATTTTAGACCTAATGTAACATTAATGATGTAACATATCTATAATAGTGTTACCTATTTCTCTAATGTAACACTTTTTAGACCTAGTGTAACACTTTCTAGAAGTATAAGTGTTACATTCGGTACTATAAAGTGTTACAATAGGTCAAATGCAACACCACCAAATGTAATGGTAAAAAAATGTTACATTTTCTCTAAAAAGTGTTACATTAGAGAAAATGTAACATTTTTTTTACCATTACATTTGCTGGTGTTGCATTTGACCTATTGTAACACTTTATAGTACCTAATGTAACACTTATACTTCTAGAAGGTGTTACACTAGGTCCAAAAAGTGTTACATTTGAGAAAAAGGTAACACTATTATAGATATGTTATATCTCTAATGTTACATTAGGTCTAAAAATGTAGTAGTGAAATCAGATAAAATTTATCTGCCAAAAATAAAACAAATATAAAATATCTGATTAAAATAAACCATATATAAATTATCTTATAAAATAAACAAAAACAAAAAAAAGAAGTATCATGGGCTAGTAAATACGATAGTATGTGCACCAATGCACACCAACGTACCATACATAATAATTATCAACGTAAGTATGTACGCATGGCATACATACATGGATGATATCTACGCCATTCATTATTATTAAAAAGAAGATAATTACCTTAGGTATAACTAAAACTTAATCAGTTTCCCAATCTATGACTTAACTAGTTTTTTTTCCAAAATAATATTAATAATCATAATATTTAATTAAAATTCGGAATTAATAAAAAATAATTAATTTTTATGGACAAATATACCCTCTAATTTATATCTATAAAACTCTAACCTCCTGGCTATTTTCTTTAATCCTAGCCGCAGCCTCCCACCGTCCACCCACGCAGCAGCCTCCCACCGTCCACCCGCGCAGCAGCCTCCCACTGTCCACCCGCGCAGCAGCCCTGCCGTCCGACCGCCGACCGCCATCTAGCCACCGTCCAGCGCCACCTCCTTCCAAGTACTCCGACCCAGAGCACAGTCGCCAACCCAGAACTCCGGCCTGGGGTAGGTGTCCACCCGACCAGGGTGCGAAGGCGCCGTTCGAAGTCGATCTGCTTCCCGCCGTCCAGCCGCCGCTCGCCGTACAACCTCCGCCCAGATATCCGATCTGGGAGCAAAGCCGCCGTCAAGATCTGGCAAACAAGGCGGGGCCAACGAGGCATGCAGATCGTCCCAGAGCTTCCTCTACGCCATCCTCATCCCCTTCCCACTTGAGAGCACGAGATCTATCGGTCTTCAATTTAGAATCCCACCTTTAAGGGGAAAAAATTTAAAGTTTATTTTAAAAAAAGAGGGGTCAATTTAGACTCCTTCCCTTCCACTGGCCACTCTAGCAGATACTAGCTAGCTTAGGAGGCTAGGTGTTGCTTTTCATAATAGGGTGTAATAGGGTTAGAAATGCTAATTTGGCATAATTATATCATACCGAGTATACTCCATATGACTCCGTACAAAATTGGCTCAATCACTTTTCTTGTTTTCGGCTCTCATTCAATATTTCATGTTTTCAATTACGAATTGAGAGACTTTGTTTCAAAAGTTGCTAAGATAAGATGGTTTGAAGAAAGTGATGGATAGTGTACCCGGGGGGTAGCTTATCCGGGGGGTTATTGCGGGGAATAACAAGAGAGAAGTCAGAGCAAGTAAGTAGAGAGAGAAAGTGTATTCAGAAAGTATGCAGCGTTTATGACTTGGTTACAAATGGGGAAAAGGGGTGCTATTTATAGTAGCAATAAATGCCGGACAGGGACACGTGTCAAGCGTCCATTGGCCGAGAGGTCACCTCATCTGGTTGGCGCTGGCAACCGCATGTGGCCGCATTTAATGCGGCTGTTGGAAGGGACGTTTGTACAGGGTACGGTGATCTGTACGCATGTGGTGTGGATATCATGTCGGGCAGGGTGCCCTCGGCTGTAGAGGACTAGCCGAAGGCTCTGAGTTCCGGGGACCCCTAGGTGCCGAGGGCTCCAGGTGCCGAGGGCTACTGATTTTCGCCGTTTTTCCCAGTAGCTTTGCTTTGCTGTCCTGACCTTCCTGTGAAAGTAAGAGCCTTCGGCCAAGGGGCCGAAGGCAACTCTGGTGCGCATTGTGGGCTGCTTGGTACTCTGGGCGCTGTGACTTGGGCCTGTTGGGCCTTCTGGGCCCGTTGGGCCTTGATCGGAGTAGTAGGAATCTATGGGCCGGGGGTTCCCGGGCCATATACTCCATCAGGAGTCCCTCACTCACTCCTTTTGCCGAAAGGTACTTGAGGGAAAAGGAGTAATCGTGTTTGTCCTCTGCCTTTGTTCCGTTAGTAGCTTGTAGAGTTGTGGGTAGTTTGCTGTTTGTTGATTCTGCGGAGGGCAGTCCCTCAATTACCCACATGTCGGGACTTGAGGGGTCATGTTTGTGAATTTTGTGATTTTTCCCGAGGGGGTCCGCCAGTCCCCCACTCCTTGAGGCACTTGCAAAGTGGTGAAAAGGAGTAGAGTAGTTGCGTTGCTGTTGTGGGCCGAAGGCTGACGCTTTTCGTTTCATTTTGGGGGGATGCCTCGTTTAAAACCTCATTAGGAAAAAACCCTGTGGGAAAAAATCCTAATGAGGGAAAAAGAGTGCACCGAATTCCCCCAACGATGAATCGAAAATGTGAAACCTTGGTTCAAAATGGAGAATATGGTGATGCCGAAGGCTCTCCTTGCTCTGAGGGCTCCTGTGTTGATTAGCCGGAGGCTTGTTGTTGATGTCCTGGGAGGTGCCGAAGGCGGGTCCCTCGATATGGGGATCGAGGGCGTAGTGAATGATGGTAGTAGTTGAGGTGTTACCGGGGTGGCATTACGAGGGCTCCCATTACCTGTGTGCCGTAGGCTATCTGTCAATGAGGCACACTGAGGGGGGATCCCCTATAGTCCGGCTCCCTTCCCCCTGTGCGAAATCCCTATAGCGAAGCTCTGCCAAAATTTCTAGAGAGAGAAACAGCAGCCCTCGATCAATCCCTGCCTTAAGGTCAGTTCCCCCCTGCTCTTCTCGTTGAAGTTAGCTGTGCCCTGTGCCCTTAGGCTAGGAGATAGAATTTTTTAGAAAACACTAGTGTTTCCGAGCCCTCGGACTATAGCCAAGATGTCTTCCCAGAGTGACTCCCAGGACATATCGAGGGATCCATCGGTGGAAGAGGAGAGCTTCTCAGACGCTGGGTCCTCAAGTGAGCAGCCCTCGGTCCAAGAGGACGTCGCGATGGCGATAGAGGTACAGAAAGACTTGACGGCTGAAGTCGAAGCCGAGGGCTTTGAGCAGGAGGCGGAGGACGAAGACCTAGCCCTCGCCGTGCAGGTTGCAGAGGAGGAGGAAGCAAAGGAGAGGACAAGGGTGACAGTGGCTGTCCTTCCCCCTCGCGGCTCTGGTGAAGCAAGCAGCTCGAGGCCACTGAACCCGACGCCCTTGAGAGTAGCCCCCGGATCGAGGGAGAAGAAGGCGAAAGCTGCTACCAGGAAGAAAGTCGGGGCTGCCGACCAAGGGAAGCCCGTTGATATGCCCGAGGGGTATTCTTGGCTGAACACTGAGGCCCTTGAGATAAAGTCGAAGGCAGACAAGGCGGATTTCTACGTCATGCAGCTACACGTAGGGCCTTCGGCCGTGGTGGTCGAGCCGGGAGTTGACGATGTGCTGTCTCGGGCGCCCGAGGGGTGTATTGCAGTACACGTACTGTCGGTCTCCATGGGCCTTCGGTTCCCTCTGCACCCCTTCCTCTGGGAGTACCTTAGGTTTGTCGGCTTGGTCCCCTGCCAGCTGACACCTGATAGCCACTCCTACGTGGCGGGTTTTTTGAACCTCTGCAGGGACCGAGGGGTGACCCCCCAACCTGGACTTGCCTTTCCAGAGCTTCAACCTCTGCCGAGGGGGTCACGCGAATGCCGAGGGCTTCGCCAACCTGCAGCAGATAGCTAGGTGGAAGCTATTTACAGAGGCGCCTTCGTCCAATAAGGGATGGAAGGAGCGATGGTGCTACGTCAGAGTTGCTGAGAGCCCATTTCCGGCGGAACTTCGGGATCGCTTCCGTCAGCATCCGAAGGTTGGAAACGCCGCTCTCGAGAAGGATGGCTTGATAATAGCCAAAATCCCGGAGGGTCGCACGAAGCAAGTGTATATTAAAGATTACACTGCCGACAAGGAACTCTTCGCCCTCAGCTTCCGGAGATACCGCTTCATCGGGGAAACGGACGAGAAGTATCCCGTTTTTGCTGAGGCCTTCGGGGGAGCAGGAGGTAGTCTACGAGGGCCCTTAGTCTTGTACTTAGGCATTCTTATTTTGCATCCCGATAGTTGTCTGTTGTATGGATCCTTCGGGTTAATCTTTTCTCTTCATTTTTTTGTAGGTATGGAGGCTCTCTTTGCCATGAAAAAGAAGAAGGAGAGGGCTCAGGTCCACAAGAAGGAGAAAAAGGAGCCCTCGGGCCAAAAGCCCATTGATGAGGTCTTCCCGAAAGAGGTTGTGGAGCCTTCTGTTGATGCTGCCCTTGCTACAGTGGCCGGGGGGCCGAAGGCCGAGGTGGCCGCCAAGAAGAAGAATGGAGGCAAGGGGGTGGAGCCCCCGATCAAGAAACAGAAGGTTGCCGGGGGCACCGTTGGAATGGCGGCCCCCCCTCATAGTAATTGATGATCAGCCCTCCGCTGACTCCCCGGCCGTTGACACCCCGATGGCTCAAACAGATCTTCCCCCGGAGAACTTGCCTCAGGAGATTCTTCAACTCTCCCTCGCCCCGGGGGCATCTGTGTTGCACGGTTCAGCTGAACCGATGTCTTTCCTGAGGGGGATTACCTCGATGATGGATAAGCAAGCCTTCTCCACCTACGACGACGATGCCCTCGAGAGCAAGCTTGTCTGAACCCATTGTCCGTTATTCAACAGGCGTGTATAACCCTCGGTGAGCAGGCCCGAAGGCGCGAGGAGTGGCTCCGTCATAAGGCCGAGCTAGAGAAGTCCGTGAAGGAGCTGATCCATGACAAGGACGCTTCCCTCCGGGCGGTGTGCAAGCTGGAGGACGCCCTTCGGCAAGCGGAGCTGAAGCTGAAGGAGGCCAGAGATGACGACAAGGCCGAGGGCAAGGCGGAGGCCGAGAGGGTTGCGGCCGAGGAGAGGAAGCAAGCGGCTGAGGACGCCGAAAAGGCCAAGGCCGAAGCTGTTGTCAAAGCCCGAGAAGAGGCCATCGCTGGGTTCATCTCCGAGGGTTGGAAGGCCGAGGGCCAGAGGGAGTGGGTGGCCTCTGTGGTGAAGGCCTCGATCGAGGAGTGGGTGAAAGGCCCCGGGCTCGACTGGATGAACGAGAGGGGTGACACCTATTATCAAGCCGACGAGTTCTTCACCCAGCATCTGGTTTACCGGAGGCTCGCCCGGCATTTCGGCACCCCTCTGGCGGAGTTTGACCCCTCGGTGTATGGCCTCCCCCCGTTGCAGCCAGATGTGAGAGTCCCCCTCCCCGAGGGCGACGAGCGCCCGGTGATTCATGATTCTATGATGATGAGCGGCGATGATGATGGTGCTACCGTCGGGGACAATGCCGTCGAAGAAGAAATCTCCTCCAAACCTGCCGTAGGGACCGTCGATGAAGTTTCTGATAAATCTTAACTTGTACTTAGCTGATTTTTGAAAAATCTTTGTAATGAACCTTTGTCACCCCTCGGCTTTGGCCCGTATGTAATAGTTACACTCACTTTCCTTTTGATGGTTGATGGATGAATGTTAGCCTTCGGGCTTTTATATATGAATGTGTTGTCCTTCTTTTCTTTTGAATGTATGCCTTCGTCTCGTTTTGAATGTATGCCTTTGTTCCTTTGAATGTATGTTTAGGACTTAGAATACTTTCTTCCAAGTACGTTGCCCCTTGTAGCCCTCGGTTACTAGTAACCTTCAGTTACTTTAACGTTTTACCGGGGCACAATGTTCAGGACTTAGGAATATTTCCAAGTGTGTGTTCATCTGTTGGCCCCCGGCTGATCTTCCCTTCTGGTTCCGTGTAGCCTTCGTGCGATGGCCGGAGGTGAGGTGCTTTAGGACTTAGAGAATTCTTCTAAGTGTTTGAATACAGTCATAGCCTCCGGTAGTTGGGCATCCTTTGCTAGATGTGTGACCGAGGGCCTAGCAATAGTTAGGACTTAGAAAATTTTTCTAAGTGTAGTCTCACCAAGCCTTCAACCGTGTGACCCCTCGGGTTGAAGGGAGATTCGGGACTTAGAAACTTGTCACCGAGGGTAAGATCTTTTGGGACTTAAAATTTTTTCTAAGTGTAGCACGTATGTAGCAAGAGCCCTCGGTCAGCATGGAGATTTGACCGAGGGTCAAAGTATGTAGGACTTAGAAAAATTTTCTAAGTATAGCTTCACCAAGTCTTCAACCGTATGTCCCCTCGGGTAGCATGGAGATTTGACCGAAGGCCCAAAATATGTAGGACTTAGAAAATTTTTCTAAGTGTAGCACACCATAGGGCCTTCGGGTGTTTGTAGTCTCCCATTGGAAGCCCTCGGCTGGCACCCTTAGAAAATTTTATAAGTGTTGTTGCATCACGTAGCCTTCGGCTATCATATGGTTCCCCTAGTTAAAATATTGATCAGGCTGGGGGCTCAATCTTCAGGACTTAGAAAAGTTTCTAAGTGTTGCTTCCTTGTGTAGCCTTCGGTTAGTAGTGTTTTCCACTTAAGATATCCCGAGGGCGACATTATTTTGGAATAATCCCCCTTGGTTGGCTTTTGATGATTTGTAATAGATGCCTTCGGTCGTTGGGTGATATGTGAGCCTCCGACTGTTGTCATTTTCTCAAAAGTGTGGACTTAGGAAAATTTGTAGGATATTGATGTTGTAGTGAATGCTGGTGGGATATAGGTGCCCTCGGCATTCAGTTACCGGAGGTGTTCCCGTAGGGAGCCTTCGGTATGCTGTGATTTGTTGGAGTGTTGTACTCATTGATTTCTCGATGAGTCTACTCCCCTTCACCCCCTCTGTTTTTTTTTGGTTGGTGGTGAAGGGAAGGCATCAAGAAACTTGGTTTCTTGGTAAGGCTGGGCCTATCAGGAGACCATCAGAATACACCAATGGCTCTCCTCCCTCGGGTTAACCTTCCGAGTTCCGAGGGAATCGAGGGTCGTTTCCTGGGCACAAGATATGGTGGTCTGTAACCTGCCTCCCCTTGGGGGATGGCGCGGAAAGCGCCTCATTTTTGAAAGTCGTCCCCTCGGCGCTAGACATAGTCCGTGGCCTGCCACACCCTTTGGGTGGCGGCGCGGGGAGCGTTTCGGTTTGGAAGTCGAATCCTGGGCATTTCTCGTGCCTGTCATACCCTTGGGGTGATGACGCGGAAAGCGTTCCTTTTTTGAAAGTCGAATCCTGGGCATTTCTCATGCCTGTCAAACCCTGGGGGTAGTGACGCGGAAAGCGTTTCTAGGAAGGGTTTTCATTTGCACACTAGTTGCAAATGGCCCGGGGCACTACGTGCCGCCGGCACCGATGGTGGCGCCTTCGGTATATGCGTCCTCGTGGGGTACGGCTTTAGAAACAACACTTGGTGTTAGTTTCGATATGTAGCCCCCTGGTACTTGGTACCGAGGGGTCTTCTTTAGGGACACTTAGTGTTCTTCTTCTATTTGACGTTGATGGGTGAGTTGTGTACCCCCGGTACTTGGTACCGAGGGGTCTTCTGTAGGAACACTTGGTGTTCTTATCTTTGATGTTGATGGTGGAGATGTGTACCCCTGGCACTGGGTGCCGAAGGGTCTTTTGTAGGAACACTTGGTGTTCTTCTTTTTGATGTTGATGGTGGAGATGTGTACCCCCGGCACTGGGTGCCGAAGGGTCTTCTGTAGGAACACTTGGTGTTTCCTGTTGCTGGTGATGGGAGTCCCCACCCTCGGTACTTGGTACCGGGGGGTCTTGTTTGAAACACTTGGTGTTTTCACTGTTGTCGAAGGTGTTAATGGTGTCCGCCCTCGGCACTTGGTGCCGGAGGGGGTTCTTCTCGTGGTGAGGCCTGGGGCCTGTAGTTGGTATGAGGGCTTGGCCGCTCATAAGTGTTTTGCGGTTGTTCTTGGTGTCTTGAATGTGTCTTCATTCTTCAAAATTGGAGGCCTTTGGCCATAGGATAGTACATTCACTAGTTATGAGGGCTTGGCCGCTCTTACATTATTGATAAAATTTAACTAAGTGGTGTACATTCCAGTGCCTGGGGACCTCTTTCCCGTTGGGGCGCTTGAGCTTGTAAGTCCCAGGTTTGATGATGGCTGCTATGATGTAGGGACCTTCGAACTTGGGTGCCATTTTGCCTCCCTCGGTCGGTTGGCTGGCTTCCCTCCTCCGGAGGACATAGTCCCCCACTTGGAATTCTCGGGTGCGAACCTTGGCGTCGATGTAGCCTTTGACTTGCCTTTGGTAGTTTTCTGCCCAGATGAAGGCTTGCTCCCGGCGTTCTGAAAGGAGGTGGAAGTCGAGGGCCATGTTGCTGTCGTTGACCTCGGGGTCATATTGGATTACCCTCCGGGTGGGAAGGGTGACCTCCGTAGGGGCTTTGGCTTCAAACCCGTAGCAGAGTGAGAAGGGTGTCTCGCCTGTTGCTCGCCGAGGGGTGGTGCGGTAGGCCCAAAGGATGTTGTGGAGTTCTTCTACCCAGCCACCGCCCTCGGCCTCCAGCTTCTTTTTGAGGCCCTCGAGCAAGGTCCGGTTGGCGTTCTCTACTTGCCCATTGCCTTGAGGGTAGGCAACGGAGGAGAAGGTCTGTTTGATGCCCCATGCCTCCAGAAGGGCACAGAAGGGGGCTGCCTCAAATTGCGTTCCGTTGTCGGAGATGATCTGCTGGGGGACGCCAAACCTTGTGAGGATGTTCTTGAGGACGAAGTGACGGCACTTCGCCTCCGTGATACTGGCGAGGGGCTCAGCCTCTACCCACTTGGTAAAGTAGTCGATGGCCACGATGATGTACCTGTTGTTGGAGGTACCCCTCGGCAGTGGGCCCACGAGGTCTATCCCCCACCGAGAAAAGGGGATGGATGTGCTGATGGGGGCATAGTTGACCGCTGGCCTGCCGAGGGCTTTCTGGAAATGTTGGCATGTGGGGCATCTTCGGGCAAGGTCAGCACAATCCCTGGCCATGGTTGGCCAGAAGTAGCCCTGGAGAATGAGCCTTCGGGACATGAAGAAGGGTCCCTGGTGAGCCGAGCAAGTGCCACTGTGCACTTCCTCCATTGCGACCTCGGCTTCATCTTGATGGAGGCACCGAAGTAGTGTGCCGTTGTAAGATCGTTTGTAGAGCCTTCTGTCTTCGATGGTGTAGCTAGGAGCCCTCAGCTTTGCTAGTTTAGCGCGGGTCTCGTTTTCGGGTAGCTGCCCTGTGGAGATGAAGGTGATGATATCTAAGATCCAGTCCTCTTGGCGTTGTTGTATGTTCATGACCGGGCTCGCATGGATACTCGAGAGACTGAGTTCCTCAATTTTAGCAATCTTGGAGATGTGCTCGGGGGAGTCGGCCGAGAGCTTAGATAGTATGTCGGCCTCGGAGTTCTGAGCCCTCGGTATTTGGGTGAGAGAGTGTGCCTCAAATACCTTAAGCAACTCCTTGGCCGCTTCCTTGTACTGTTTCATTCTTCCCTCCTTGGCCTCATATTCCCCGGAGATTTGGCCAACGACCAACTTGGAGTCGCATTTGACATGGATCTGCCGAGCCTTCATGTTGGCAGCCAGCCGAAGGCCACATAGTAGGGCCTCATACTCGGCCTCGTTGTTGGAGACTTTGAAGGAGAAGAGGATTGCATAGTAGGCTTTGAAGCCCTCGGGAGTAATGAGGACTACCCCTCCCCCGCATGCTTTGGTCGCGGAGGAGCCGTCGGTGTAGAGGGTCCACCAGTCGTCCGAGGTAGCCGAGGGCTCCCTGTCCGTGGCTGCCCTTGCGGTACACTCCATCACAAAGTCCGCCAGGGCTTGGCCCTTGATGGCAGGCCTCGGACGGATGTCAATGTTGTACTGGCTCAAGAAGATAGCCCATTTCACCATGCGGGAGAGCTGGTGGGGCTCCTCATGAGGGCGCCGAGGGGTTGATGAGTGAGGACCTGAACCGGGTGAGCCTGAAAGTAGTGGCCCAACTTCTTGACGGTCCAAACGATGGCTAACACCGTTTTTTCCACAGGAGAGTACCTGAGCTCGGCCTCCCTTAGGGTCTTGCTTACATAGAAGATGGCATGTTGGATGCCGTCTTCCTCCCGGATGAGTACGGAGCTGATGGCTGCCGGGCTGACCCCAAGGTAGAGATAGAGGGTCTCCCCTACCTTTGGTTTGGAGAGCACAGGGGGTGAAGATAGATACCATTTGAGCTCGTCGAAAGCCCCCTGGCATTCTGGAGTCCATAGAAAGCCATCCGTCTTCCTCATGATCTGGAAGAAGGGTAGAGACTTCTCCGCTGATTTAGATAGAAAGCGGTTGAGGGCTGCCAGACGGCCCGTCAACCGTTGAACTTCCTTCACGTTGCGTGGGGGCTCCATGTTGATGATGGCCTGGATCTTCTCGGGATTGGCCTCAATACCCCTTCGACTCACCATGTAGCCTAAGAATTTGCCCCCTTGGACGCCGAAGGTGCACTTCTTCGGGTTTAGCCGAAGGTTGAACTTTTGCATGATGGCGAAGATTTCCCGGAGGTCATCGGCATGGCTGGAAGATTGTTTGCTCTTGACGATCATGTCGTCAACATAGGCCTCCATGGTGCGCCCTAGGACGGCTTGAAAGACTCGGGCCACCATCCGGGTGTAAGTGGCCCCTGAGTTCTTTAGGCCGAAGGCCATTACTAGGTAGCAGAAGATGCCCTCGGGAGTCATGAAGGCTGTCTTTTCAGCGTCTTCCTCATGCATGAAGATCTGATGATACCCGCGGAATGCATCGAGGAATGACATGATTTCACACCCCGCGGTTTCATCTACAAGTTGATCGATATTGGGCAAAGGAAAAGGGTCCATAGGGCACGCCTTGTTGAGATCGGTGTAGTCCACGCACATGCGGAAGGTAGGAGGCTTCTGTGCGAGGACTACGTTTGCCAGCCATGAGGGATATTTCACCTCCTTGATGTGCTTAATAGAGAGGAGCATGGCGACCTCCTTCTTCACAAATTCCCTCCTTTCGGCGGAGAGGGGTCTTCTTCGTTGTTGTACTGCTTTTGCCGAGGGGTCCACCGAGAGGCGGTGGGTGATGACCCTTCGGCTTATTCCCGGCATGTCCTCCGGCCCCCATGCAAGTACAGTGGAGTAGGCGCGGAGGGCGTCGGTGATACCGGTCTTCAGATCTTCAGGGAGCTGGGCTCTAATCTTCATGACTCTCTCCGGCTGGGCCGGATCGAGCACAAAGTCTTCTACGTCCTCGGCTGGTTCAGCCCTCGGCCTCTTTTCTTCTTCATCGATGGTTCCGGTGATGGTGTCAACACGGAACTCCGTCTTACTTACTTTCTTCGTGACTTGAAGATAGCAAGCACGGGCAATTATCTGATTCCCCCGGGAGTAGCCAATGCCCCCCTCGGCGGGGAACTTGAGGCAGAGGTGCCTCATGGAGATGATGGCCTCGAGGTCCTCGAGGGCTGGCCGGCCGAGGATGATGTTGTGGGCGCAGTCGATGTTGACGACGACGAACTCCACTTCGAGCTGGGCTCTATGGAGCCCGTCGCCGAAGATTACCGGGAGGGTTATTACCCCCTCGGAATCAATAGTATGGCCGGTGAAGCCGGCAAGAGGGGTCTTAATGGGCCGAAGGGACCCCCTCTCCCGATGCAACTCTCTAAAGGTGCTGAGGTACATCACATTGACGGAGCTGCCCGTGTCAATGTAAGTTCGGTGAATGATGGTGTCGTTTATTTCAGTCCGAATCACCAAGGCATCCCTGTGAGGGGAAGAAGTAGGAGGGAGATCTGCGTTGGTGAAGGTGATGGGTTCCTCCCTCAGTCGCTTTACCGGGGGCATATGAGTGACTTCCCCCACGTAAAGCGATTGAGCCCACTTCTTCCGCTGGCTGGTGGAATCGCCCCCTGTATTGCCACCGGTGATCATGAGGACGTGGCGTTTTTTCTCTTGGTAGTGGGGGTACTCCTCCTCTTCCTCCTCCAAGTTTCCGATCTCCCTCTTCTTGCCGAGGGGGATGGTGTTCGGGTTCACCCAAGCGTTCACCTTCGTGTGGTGCCCTCGGGGAGGTCCCTGATGAGAAGGTCCCTCCTGCCGAGGGCTCTGAACAAATTGGGACAGGTGCCCCGCTTGTATCAATCTCTCGATGGCCGTTTTTAGCTGGTGACAGTCGTCGGTTCTGTGCCCCTGATGCCGATGGAAACGACAGTAGGGAAACTGAGGGTTGATAGCATGTACCTCCGGGGGTGCACGAGAATCGCGCTCAACGAGGCCCCTCTCCTCGGCAATGGTGACGGGGTGCGTCAATGGTGTCCGGGGGCGGTCCAGGAGAATGGGCTGTGCCCAAGTCTTAGGGCTGCTCTTATAACCTCCCCCGGGATTGGCTTGGCCTTGCCGAGGGCGGTCATCAGAGGGTCCTGAAGCCTTGGGGTGATTTGGAGGAGCCCCCGGCCCCCGGTTGTTCTTGTTGTCAGCCTTCGGGGGTTGCTGATCTGGATGCTGGTGGTATTTCTCCACCTCCTCGGCCTCGGCATATCGGTCCCCCCGTTGCAGGGCCCTTATGTAGTCGCGGGGGGGGGGGGGGGGGGTTCAATGATGAGGCTCCTTGAAAAGTTACCGGTGCGGAGGACGGTTTGTAGGAGGGCCAGGAGGGTCCCGTCGTCAGCACCGTCGACTTTGTCGGCTTCCGTTCTCCAGCGTTCCAGGAAGTCCCAAAGGGTCTCATCCCTCCTCTGGCGTATGGTTAGGAGGTGGGAGAAGTGCTTCCTTGTGCGACGCCTCCCGGTAAACTGTGTCAAGAATCGCTGGGCGAGTTCTTGCCATGAATCAATGCAGCCCTCGGGCAACCGGTTGAACCATTCGTATGTCGGCCCCTCTAAGGTGGAGAGGAACCAACGACACAAATATTCGTCTGACGCCCCTACCATCATCATGCTGTTCTGATATTTGCTGTAGTGTTCCTGGGGGTCCGTCTTCCCGTTGTAGGGCTGTATGTGTTGCCCTCGGTATTTTTCCGGGATCCGGGCTGCCAGTACCCTTGGGGTAAATGGCGTCCGGGTCCGGAGCTGGATGACAGGTTCCCCGAAGCCCTCGGCTACCTTCTTCTGTAATTCCTCCATTTTGGCCATCATGGCCTCGTATTTGAGGTCTGAATGAGGGGTGGAGGTGGTGGCGTGAGCTTTGTTGGCCTCCATTTCATCAAGCCGGCGTTGGAGGGCCGTAATAATTTCGTCTCGGGGATCCTTCGGGAGGGTCTCCGCCCCCTGCGAACGAACCCGGGCCGAGTGGGCCTGGTTGATTTGGTGGCGAGCATCGTCGGAATGAAGGGGTGCCTTGCCTTTGTCCCGTGGGGAACGCTCCTCGTCTGCCCTCGAGACAGACCCTCCGCTTTCCTGGGGCCTTTGGAGTGCTTTCCCTCCGAGGCGGTCTTGGACCCCTCAGCGGTCTTGCCCTCCTCCGAGCCGGTTGAGGGCGGAAGTGCGGGGCCTTTCTCTGTTGTCATTGTGGCGGTCCCGGGACTGAACTTCCTGGGAGGCCGTATCTTGGGCCACTACCCCTTCGTCATTCCTAACCCGAGGGATGGGGTTTCCGAGGGGGTGTGGCAAAGGGGGAAGTATGATGTTCTCCCCAACCTGGGGTTGAGCCGGAGCCAGGGTGCCGAAGGCACCTGGGTTCTGAGTGAGCGTATGGATGAAGGCGGAGAGCGCCGAATGAACGTCGATGGTGAGAACCGGAGGGCTGACTTGGTCATCACTCCGGTTTTTCTTCTTGGCCTCGATGCCGAGGCGGGCATCGGGGGCATTTTGCTGGATCTGAAGGTGTAGGTCGACAGCCGCCAGTTCCAGCCCAGCGATGACACCGCCCTCGGGAGCCCTGTTAGAGGCTTCGGGGGCGTTGACGTCGCCGAGGGCCAGGTTCTTTTCTTCTACGTTTTTGGAGTTGGCACGTGTAGTTCTCACCATTTTGGTAGAGGGCTAGTGTTTGGCGAAGGGGGAGGGTTTCTTACTTGATTGTCCGACCTCTCAACGAGAGCACCAAATGATGGATAGTGTACCCGGGGGGTAGCTTATTCGGGGGGTTATTGCGGGGAATAACAAGAGAGAAGTCAGAGCAAGTAAGTAGAGAGAGAAAGTGTATTCAGAAAGTATGCAGCGTTTATGACTTGGTTACAAATGGGGAAAAGGGGTGCTATTTATAGTAGCAATAAATGCCGGACAGGGACACGTGTCAAGCGTCCATTGACCGAGAGGTCACCTCATCTGGTTGGCGCTGGCAACCGCATGTGGCCGCATTTAATGCGGCTGTTGGAAGGGATATTTGTACAGGGTACGGTGATCTGTACGCATGTGGTGTGGATATCATGTCGGGCAGGGTGCCCTCGGCTGTAGAGGACTAGCCGAAGGCTCTGAGTTCCGGGGACCCCTAGGTGCCGAGGGCTCCAGGTGCCGAGGGCTACTGATTTTCGCCGTTTTTCCCAGTAGCTTTGCTTTGCTGTCCTGACCTTCCTGTGAAAGTAAGAGCCTTCGGCCAAGGGGCCGAAGGCAACTCTGGTGCGCATTGTGGGCTGCTTGGTACTCTGGGCGCTGTGACTTGGGCCTGTTGGGCCTTCTGGGCCCGTTGGGCCTTGATCGGAGTAGTAGGAGTCTATGGACTGGGGGTTCCCGGGCCATATACTCCATCAGAAAGTTTGTTAAATTTAGAGTTTGTGAGCATTAAATATGATCATTGAATATTAGCAGTGAAAATGGGCAGTGAAAATCAACGTAGATATTGTTGAATATGGCAGTAAATATGGAAATATATATGTTGTACATGGCAGTGATTGAATGCTTTGAAAAAGTTTGTTGTGGAGTGATTATTACCGGTAGTGCAGTAACAAAGAGCAGTAATTTCACCGTGAAACGTAATATACTTAATTAGACGTAAAATAATAAAATTATTAAATCTAAAAAAACAAAAAACTATAGATAATTTAGTAAAGTGAAAGAGAAGAGAATTAATTTTGGCGGAAGTGCATTGATAATTACCGGGTTTGCAGTAATGTCGTGCAGTATCGACAATATAAAATGCAGTAATTTTAATTGGACAAAATTAATTCAAAATGCACATATTTAAAATAAGGGCATTTTCTTCATTCAACTTTTAATTAAAAACGTTATTTTCCTTTTTTTTGAAATTTCGGTCATATAAAAGTCCAAAAACTAGTTAGGTCATAGATTGGGAAACTTATCGAGTTTTAGTCATATCCTAGAAAATTTCCTTATTAAAAATGCAAACTTAAAGCTTGAGTAACGGACGCTGAAAACTAACCGGCAACTGGGCAAGGGAGTTGATAAACTGATTAGTATCATCATTAAGAGCATAATTAAGATCCTTAAACATATATACCATCAGAAGCCAACGGGCAGAGCTATGCGTATCTGTCTGTGTATATATATCCATGTCCGGCACTCTCGTCTGGCACATCTATTTGACTCCAAAAAGAAACCAAAACAATCCAAAACATTCCAAACGTAGTCCCTAAGAATAAAAGAGACACCGAATGTAGTAGTTGGAAGTAAAGAAGGACGCCGGAGTGCAGTTTACTTCGCTGTCGGAGGGGAAGAAGATCGTCGGAGTTAGCCGGACTGTCCTTCACGCCGGAGATAAAGGGAGGAACTGTAGCTGCTGCGTCGCCGGAGTGGTTGCTGCTACGCACCGTGACCTTTCCGCCGTTGGTCGAGGTAAGCCTGCGTTTTCTTTCATTCTTATGGCGCATCGTACGAAGAAGGCGAGTGAACATGCTATTCACGTACGTACTGCGTATTCCATACTACGTAGTATAAAGGAAAGGGGCTGAGGGTATAAATTAACCTAATCGGACTGAATCTTTAATTAAAAATAAGTACCTTCACGTACTTATCTTATAATAATACTAGTTTGAATCAGCCCTTCACGTACCTAACTAATCTGTAATTTAAAAAGGGAATACTGATTATATTAAGGTGGACGAAAATGTAATAAAAATACTGTCAGGCCATTTAAATTAATAGACTGTTAACAACAAAACTGGACAATCATAACAACTATCGGTCGTATAATAATAATAATAATAATAATAATAATAATAATAATAATAATAATAAGCTCGGAGAATCTTAATTAAGTATATCTGATATTACTTTGGCAAATTTATCACCTTTAAGGTAAAATTAGCAAACTGATTACTTGGCCTAAAATGTTCAAACTAACCATTTCTATAATCAGGTTAAATAGTGGATGTGATTAAATGTAGTTAAGACTAAATGGATTTATAACAGAATTGACATATCTTAATTAGCATATTTTAATAGGATAACACTGTAATCCGTCATTCAGGCATTTTAAGTATGATTACATAATCCAAACATCCGGTCATCTCTTATCCGAATGCACAGGCAAACCAAAACAAAACAATAAAACTAATGTCATAATAAATAATACTTATCTTATAATGATACTAGTTTGTTTCACCCCTTCACGTACCTAACTAATATGTAGTTTAAAAAGGGAATACTGTTTTTATTAAGGTGGACGAAAATGTAATAATAATACTGTCAAGCCATTTAAATTAATAGATTGTTAACAACAAAACTGGACAATCATAACTACTATCGGCAGGGCCGGCCATGGGGGCAGTCAACCTAGACAATTGTCTAGGGCCCCCAAATTCTAGAGGCCTCCAATTTTTTATGTAAGTCCATTATATATATATATATATATATATATATATATATATATATATATAATTTAAATTAATGATAAAATATCTCTAATAAAAACATAAAACCTGCGGAGTGTGGAAGAGTAACAGGCTAACAGAGTAAGAGTTAGCGGATCAGCGGAGTCTTCTAGAATCTAGAGTTCTAGACTTATACCGGTGACCCGTGACCCTTCATTCCCCTTCAATTTCTCTGCAGCTTTGCTTCGCCAATCGCCAATCGCCAGTTCGCCTAGTTCGCCGCCGGCAGAGCTGCACAGCCGGCACAGGGCCTCCGACTCTAAAGGTATGCCGTATCACCGTATGCCTTATCTCTTACGAAGTACTCCGTATTGTCTTATTGAGTTATTGATGTAAAGATGTAGTTGGACACTTGGACTGTTGGTTTATCTTTTTAATTCTTGAATTGGGTCAATTCTTATTCTTTTAGGCATAGGGGCAGTAGGGCCGTAGGGGCGGGGGACTGACGGACTGTAGGATCATTAATTCAAATTCAATTATTTGTGTACTTGTATAATTGTTAGTCATTAAAATTATTGTGTATTTGTATAATTGTATGTATATGATTGCATATTGAAAGTTAGAAAAACTTTATCTACTTAGAAATTGTATGAAATTGTAGGTTTACGATGACGGGAAAACGAAAACATGACTCGGGGTGTACAAAGAGAAAGAACAAATTAAGAAAGGACATGGTCACAAAATTGTTTGTCGGCTCTATGGATCGGTACATAAAAAACAAATTCTATACGACCGTCTAGGGCCTCACAATCGCTCTAGTCGGCCCTGACTATCGGTCGTATAATAATAATAAGCTCGGAGAATCTTAATTAAGTATATCTGATATTACTTTGGCAAATTTATCACCTTTAAGGTAAAATTAGCAAACTAATTACTTGGCCTAAAATGTTCAAACTAACCATTTATATAATCAGGTTAAATAGTGGATGTGATTAAACGTAGATAAGACTAAATGGATTTATAACAGAATTGGCATATCTTAATTAGCATATTTTAATAGGATAACACTGTAATCCGTCATTCGGGCATTTTAAGTATGATTACATAATCCGAACATCCGGTCATCTCTTAACCGAATGCACAGGCAAACCAAAACAAAACAATAAAACTAATGTCATAATAAATAAATGTTTATTTCTTGACTAGGTTTGACTAAGGCATCTTCTAAATCGATCTCAGGTTCAAGCAACCAATCAATCAACATAAGCTTCCAACTTATCACTTGTTAAAAAATTAAGGGAGGAGAAAGGAACAAGAAAAATAACAAAAATTAGCTTTAGAGCTAAGTAAGTACTACCCAACCCCGTAAAATAATCAGGTTTGGCGAAAATATATTTTCATGTAATACTATATAAAAATACTCACATCACCAAAATTCTTTCCAAATCAAAAACATTATTTATCAACTTTATAACCTCAAATACCCGTATAGTTTAAAATAATACTTATAAGCTCCAAACAATTCACATTTCGATTAAAAGTATCACTCTTCAAAATAGATCTTTTGTAGCTAAAAATACCACCATTACAAAATCAATGTCACTTAGATTCTTTTAAGATGGGCGAAACTCAAGATTCCTCGAGTCCAATGAATCGTTGTTGTGTACGACTCATCCCGGAATTTCGGCTCCCACCGACCACCAATTAGAAACTGAACTTCACCCTTAATTGTGCACACCCCCTAAAAGAGATTCCAAGCCCTCCGAGTAGTAAGAAGTCCAACTAGTTCGGACAACGTCCCCCTACCTCACAATGGGTTAGATACCCGGGTAATTAGAAACTACTACCGCTGCCACCAAAGAACTGTTAAAGTTCTCAAAAGAAATACTGGGAATCTCCCGCCACCAATATTTACCGGGATTTCTCCCACCACCAATCTCTACAATATTATAAATGTGAATAATGTCACGGGTTAACCGGGGATAAAAAAATGTTGGTGTCTCTTTGTGCATGAATGCAGTGTACTTGATCCTTATTTTGTTGTACATCGTTAACTTGCTTCTGGCTACCATTACTAACGAAGACGTTCGCCCGTTATATTAGAGATGATACATTACAGAAGCTTATTTTCTGGATATTTCATTCGTGAAACTGTAAAAGGATTTTCACCGGCTACCCCTTCACCTCCTCTTATGCGTTTCAGCGACTGAGCATTTCTAGGGTCCATAGTATTTGACTTCTGGACATCAGTTTAGTAACTCAAAGGTTCTATCGTCGCTTATTAATACTCCATGGCAACTGTTCAGCAGATTTTCCACTTCGTCCCTCTTCTGCTCTTGTAAGTTTTCCTCTATTCGGGCAATTTACACTATCGTTGCTTTAGTCTTACTGCTCTCAGCATCAATGTTTCAGTTCACTTGTTTATTTACATGTGCATTTGTATGCTTAGTTTCCTGTCAACGGCGATTTTTTTGTGGTTTAGTATATTCATTTTTACAGGCCTCCCAAATCCCTCTGTGGTTCTACTTTACGGTCTGTCATAAGTGTTTTTTTACTATAGTTTGGGTAGCTTTAGTTGATAAATTCATCTTGCCTTTGTGTAATTTCCCCTCTATAATTGCGCCCTCTATGTGTGTGTTTAAATGTCCACATGAAATCAAGTAATTTGTTATTCTCCAACCTCTATTTACACCTACCCTGGTTTATTTTGGATTTTGCAGTGTTCTGCCTTACTAAACCAGTAACCATAGGCATTATGACAATCTGCTATGTATTTATAACACAGTTTAAAAAGAGCCTTCAACTTAGTTTAAAACGTGACTAGCACAATTTTCTTAAATCTGAAAACTTTCATATTTTGTTTTCACTCGATTGGTATTTTTGGTGATAAAACTGAAAACTCATGTTGGAGATATTTTAATTGTGAATCAAGTTTGTCATAGATTAACTTTATTATTATTCACTGTATTAAATTAGTGCATGTATTAGATAGAATGTGGGCCAAGTGTTAGGCCCATATAAACAAGCTAAAAAGCCTTTCACGCCTAACCTAAACCTCGCCTATAAAAAGGGAGTCGAGGGTTTAGGATTAGGTTAACGTCGTACTTATTCATTATAGCCTTACGCGCATATCTTTCTGTGTACGAGTTCACGGTCTATCAAAGAGGGTTTTACATTGATTCAATCTGTGTTCATCTTTACGTTTAATCTTCTTTGTTAGATTGTTATTCATTGCTGTTACAGAAACATGGACTATCAATTGGTATCAGAGCCGATCGAGAGCCGATCAGAAGAACGCCTGCAGAAGACTCTGTTTTTCTTTACGTTGTTCTTTCTGTCGATATTTCACTCTGTAATCTTGTTTCTTGTTCAAAAGTTGTAAAAGTTACACCCTTAGAATCGTCATTTCAAAGCGATCAAGGGGTATACTTCAGATTTCGTTTTACGCATATTTTGTACTTGAGATATTTCGAGTAGCCCTTGTCTACATCTAGGTTTTAAGCAGGTTCTGCCAGATATTTCGAGCTGAAAACTTTACCCAAGGATCTCGACATCCTACTCTACAGGAAACTACCTTCAGATTTTGTTTATCTGATTTTTACAGATTGCAGGATTTCGACATTGAGGATTTCGACATCTATATCTCGAGATCAAAGATTTTGAGTTTAAGGTTTCGAAATCTGGTCTCGACATTTGATTTCTCAAATTAAGATTTCGAGTTTTAACTTCTCGACATTTCAAATCTCGAGATCCTCTTCTCGAAATTTGAAATCTCGAGATCCTTTATCTCGAGATCCCAATCTCGAGCTCAAATCTCGATACCGGGCCTCCTTTATCGAAATCCCAGATCTCGATATTCAGATCTCGACATCTGATTTTTCGACATTTTGCCTCTGAAAATCTTTTGATCAATTATCTCGAACGGTCAGTTTTTATACAGCAATGGTCTCAGAATTCAATGCACAAGGGAACAACAGTACTCCTCCCAGTCTCAGGAAAGGAGAATACCAAATGTGGAGGAATCGATTCCTTAATTTCCTTGAGCACAAAGAGAACTCCGCTGCGATGCTTGAATCTTTGCTTGAAGGACCAGCTGAACTCATGATTTCAGTTGGTGGTGATCCAGAAAACAACCCTCCTATTCTTCTAGAAATAAGGAGGAAAGTGGCATCTGAATACACGGAAGCTGACAAGCTCAGGCTTCGTGGTGATCTCATGGCCAAAACATACCTTCTTCAAGCAATCCCAAATGAAGTATACGTTCTCATCGATAGTATGCAAACAGCTAAGGAAATGTGGGATGAGATAGAGAAACTGCTCCAAGGCACAAGCATTAGCCTTAAGACCAAGAAGACGACAATCCTTATTGCTTATGACTCCTTCAAAGCAGGCCCGGGAAAACCTTTGAACGAGACTTTCAACAGACTCGTTCAACTGGTCAATGAACTCAGAAAAATCAAAGTATTCAGGTCCAACTTGGAACTGAATATTAGACTTCTATCCAGCCTGCATCCTGCATGGGAAAAGACAGTGAATGATGTTAGATCTCGGATTGACTTGGATGAAATTGACCTCTGGACTCTCTATGAACATCTGAAGCAATTTGTCAATGAGGTTGCTTGTGCTGAGGATAATCACACCACAAATCCCCTAGCTCTTGTGATGGAAGCTCAGCCCAGAAGGACAAACACACCACTGAAGAAGAAGAAGAAGGTGGTGGTTGAATCAGACGATGATGAAAGTGATGACGACAAATCTGATCTGGAGGCTGAGCTTGCAGATTTACAGAAGAAAATGGCACTGATTGCCAAGAGATTTGCAAAGAAGAACAGCTCCTCCAACAAGCTGAGAACCTCCTCATCTAACTACAATTAGAAGAACCATGAACAAGGATCTTCTAGAAAAGCGCCATCAGCTGAAGATGCTCCCAAATGCTACAATTGTGGAAAGGCTGGACATGTCATCAAAGACTGCCGCCTCCCAAAGAAGAAGGATGCTAACTTCTACAAGCAGAAGATGCTGTGGAATAAGCAGAAAATGCTGATGGTGCAGAAAGAAGAAGAAACTTCTGCAATTATTGCTGAGAATGATAACTGGGCAGAAGATTCTTCTGATGAGGAGGAGGAAGAAGAAAACTATGCCCTGATGGCACGAGTGGAGGAAGATGAAAGAAAGGGTGATGCTGCGATCCCCGAAAGCGAATGCTTAACCAGCTCTGTAAGTACCTCTCATACTCCTTTAAATAACCAAATGCAGTCCTTACTTGAGAAGGACAATCTAATTAAAGAACTAAAGGAGAGACTAGACAATAAGCACATGGTACTGAAACAGAATCTAGACCAAAAGTCTTCTTTAAGTGTTCAACTTGAAATTGCAAAAGATCAGGTCAAAAAGGTGTCCTCAGATTTTGAAAGCTTTGAACTTAAGATAGCTGAATTAACTAGGAAATTTGAGAATAGTGAACGACAAAAAAGCACAGCAAAGGCTGAATGCGATTTTTTGCATAATAAGAGAAGAACACTTTTAAACAAAATAAAAGAACTAGAGGATCTAGCTGCTAGAAGAGGTCAGTCTGAACAGACAATTTTTCTTAATCGAATAAAGGATGACCGATTCTACAATCCTAGAATAGGACTGGGCATAAAAAACCCATGTAATCTAAAGAAAGTTACCTGTCTTCAAATTTATAACAAAGATTACATGGGACTAGGGTTTGGTGAAAAAATGTATTTTCGATGTGATGAAGAAAACGCTGAAGCAGAAGAAGAAAAAAGAAAGAATCCTAAATCTGCGATTTCTTGTGATTATCCCTCTGTAAATGAAAAACAACTTTCATAAGAAAAATCTAGTTCCTGCTTTAGTGAATGTCTTGACCCTTATGCTAAAGATATTCCTCACATAGGACATCTTCTAGACCCACCCCCAAGAGTAGGTATCGCTAAAACTGGAGAGGAACCTTGTATTTTTTCCATGGCTCAAAAACTCAAAAACCTACAGAAAACTCTTGATAATGAGAGAGAGAGATTTGAAACTGAAAAGAAAGGTTTTGAGCGCAACTGGCAGGAACTTCTTCAAAAGTTCAATGAATTGAGTGAGCAGTATCATGCTAAATCAGCCCCTTCTACGTCTAAGACTGACAGCTCACACACCTCACCTGAGAAAAACAATGTTTTAAAAGGTTCGTCCACTCATCTCTCTTCTCCTTTGTTTACAGGAAATGAAGTGAAGAAGGAAGGAGAAGAGAAGAATGAGTGGAGGAAAAAGAGGAAGGAAATCGCAGAAGGCAAAAAGAAAGTTTTTGAGAATAGTGCCAGTCCTAGATCTAGTTCTATTTTTTATTCTAAAGTTAATTGTAATTCTGTCTCTAGAAAACAAACTTCTAGTAGTTCAGTCTTGAGTCCCAAGCTGAATATTTCTGAGACTTCTTCTAGACATCGTTCAATTCATAATTCAAGCATTGCTTATGGTTATTCTGTTCCAGACCCCCATAATTATGAATGTGATGTGAATGTTGTTAAAACAAAGCCTCACAGAAAGCTCAAACCAGAAAGAGAAACCAAGAAAAGAACTTCTAAGGGAACATTTTGTATTCCCGATATGAAATATGCTCTTCGAGTTCATTCAAGGAAACATCTTAATCGGCTTTCTAAAGAGGAGATTTTCAAAACTAAACTTAAGAAACAACCATTCAATCACAAAGCACATGTCTACTCTCCTCCCAAAGCTAAAACTAAAAGGTGGGTCCCCAAGATAAGACCCACCAAAACTGAAACGAAAAGGTGGGTCCCCAAGATGAGACTCACCAAACCTGAAACGGATAGGTGGGTCCCCAATCGCAGACCCACCAAAACTGAAACAGAAAGATGGGTCCCCAAATTAAGACCCACCAGAACTAAAACGGAAAGGTGGGTTCACAACATCAGACCCACCAAAATGGAAACTGCTAAGTGGGCTCCAAAAACTAGACCCACTGCAAAAGCAGATCTGGCTATTGGAGAGCCCACAAGAGAAAGATCTTTTGTTGAAAGAGCTGCTGACCTTGGATCACAGCTAAAAGCAAGATTTAGAAAGGTGTTTTTTGATAATAAGGATGGACCCACTCCAAGATGGGTACCTAAATCTTTTTGATTGTTTTGCAGGACGGTCATGTGTGGCACTTAGACTCAGGATGCTCAACCCACATGACCGGAATAAAGCACCTATTGAGCAACTACACCAACTGCTACGGAGGAAATGTCAGATTCGGGAACGACGCCTCATCTCCTATTCTTGGGTATGGGGACGTCATCTGTGCCAGTGTCACTATCAAAGATGTTTCATTTGTCAAAGGGCTATAACACAACTTACCGAGCATAGGACAATTCTGTGACAGCGGGATGGAAGTGAGGTTCTTTGCAAAACAATGTTGTGTTCTTGACAGCACAGAGAATACATTATTAATGTGTTACAGAACATCAAATCTGTACACTATTGATCTGAAAAGCGTCCAATCCACCACTTCCATCTGTCTGCTGTCCCAAGCTTCAACTGAATAGAACAACCTATGGCACAGACGTCTCTCCCATCTGAACTTCAAACATTTATCAACCTTGTCCTCAAAGAAACTTGTCAAGGGGCTTCCTCTGCTAAAGTCTTCCGCTGAAAATCATTGTAGTGCCAGCAAAATGGGCAAAATGATGCGAAGCTCCCACAAGTCGAAAACCGAACCATCATCTACACATCAGTTGCAGCTAATTCACATGGATCTGTGTGGACCTATGAGAGTCCAAAGCATCAACAGTCGCAAATACACTCTGGTGATCGTTGATGACTTCTCTAGGTACATATGGACAAAATTTCTCCGTTCAAAGGACGAGGCTGCAGAAAACATTATGACCTTTATCAGGACCATCCAGAAACTGCTACAGCACAGTGTTCGATTTGTGAGAACTGACAATGGTACCGAGTTCAAAAATCAAACTCTCACTGAGTTCTATACACCAAAACTCTTTCTTCAAGGTTTTTGGCTGCAAGTGCTTCATACTAAATGATCGGACAGAGAGAAGTAAGCTGGACCCCAAAGCCAGAGAAGGCGTGTTTATTGGCTACTCACTGCAGTCCAAAGCTTACAGAGTCTATCTCAGAGACAAGCGCACTGTCATCGAGAGTGTAAATGTTACATTCTATGAAATGGCAGACTTCGCGATCGAACATCTACAGACTGATCCATCACATGCTGTACCAGTAGCTTCTGATAAAGCTGAAAAAAACACCGAACACGAAGATGTGATTCTCGACTCTCTTTTCAGAAACTTCTACGAGAACTCACAACCTCCACCTCCTCCATGCACTCCAGCTTCAACATCAACTCCAACAGCAGAGATTCCGCTCCTCACAAGTCCAGACGATGTACCATCCACACCCTCAACCCCTCAATCCAATCTCAGAGGTGTGGATGATCACGGCTTTGCTACAAGTCCAGAATCATCTCCATTACACACCACAGCTGCTCCAGAGCCTTCAAACTCCTATCAGGACTCGGATCAACCAATAATTACTCCAACTCCTCTAGCTCATGAGAGAAAGTGGACGAGAGCACATCCCGTTGAACAGATAATAGGTGATCCGAGTCAAGGTGTGCGCACAAGATCCGCAACGATGAATGAATGCCACTTCGCATGCTTCCTAAGCCAGTCAGAACCATCAAAGGTCTCTGAAGCACTACTTGATCCAGATTGGGTGATTGCTATGCAAGATGAACTCAATCAGTTTGACAGACTGGATGTATGGTCACTGGTACCCAGGCCTCAGAGAAAGACAATCATTGGCACGAAGTGGGTATTCAAAAATAAAAGAGATGAAGAAGGAACAGTTGTAAGGAACAAGGCAAGGCTGGTCGCAAAGGGATATAATCAACAGGAAGGCATAGACTACGATGAAACGTTTGCGTCCGTAGCTGGAATTGAAGCAATCCGCCTCTTTCTTGCATACGCGGCGCACAAAAACTTCACCATCTTTCAGATGGACGTGAAAACAACGTTTCTAAATGGGACTTTAGAAGAAGAAGTCTATGTTGCTCAACCTGAAGGATTTCTAGATCCAAAATTCCCAGACCATTTCTACAAGCTCAAGAAAGCTCTCTATGGGTTGAAACAGGCACCCAGAGCTTGGTACGATGCCTTGACCGAATTTTTGATCGATTCAGGTTTCTCAAAAGGAAAGATTGATACTACTCTGCTTATCAAGCGACAGAAATCTGACATCATTCTGATTCAGATCTATGTTGACGACATCATCGTTGCCTCTTCAAATCCGCGCCTATGCCAACATTTTGAGAAACTGATGAAAACCAAGTTCGAGATGAGCATGATGGGTGAACTTAACTTCTTCTTAGGCCTGCAAGTAAGACAACTCTCTGATGGAATTTTCATCAATCAGTCCAAATACATTCTGGATATGCTAAAGAGATTCAACATTGAAGGCAAATCTTCCATGACGACCCCTATGTCCCCAAACAATAAACTGGACTCAGACCCCACCGGGAAGCCAGTTGATGCTACGAATTACAGGGCCATCATTGGATCTTTGCTATATCTCATCAGACCGCTGTACGACGAATCTTAAGATACCTCAAAGGCACGGTGAATCTAGGCCTTTGGTATCCCAAGCATTAAGGCTTTGATCTAGTCGGATACTCGGACGCTGATTTTGCTGGTTGCCGGATGGACCGCAAAAGTACATCGGGAGCCGTCCAATTCTTGGGCGAGAAGCTAGTCTGCTGGTCTTCCAAAAAGCAGAACTGTGTGTCAACATCTACAGCTGAGGCCGAATACGTCGCGGCTACTAGTTGTTGTTCACAAATATTATGGATGAAGACTCAGCTCCAGGACTACGGTTACACATTCCGCCACATCCCGATCTACAGTGACTCTCAAAGCGCCATCGCCATCACAAGCAATCCTGTTCACCACTCCCGCACCAAACACATTGATCTGTGCTATCATTTCATCAAGGATCACGTGGAGAAAGGAGACATAGATATGTACTTTGTAAGCTCAGAGCTTCAACTGGCTGACTTGTTTACTAAGGCATTGGATGAAAAAAGATTCCAGTTCCTGGTATCCAAGTTGGGCATGTTGAACCTCGAGCCTGTTTAATTTTTGTCTCCACTGGTCTGAAAAGTGTGTGTGTGGGACTTGTAAAAAGTGTGTGTGAGTGTGATCTGTAAATAGTGTGTGTGCGTTGCATGTGTTGAGGGGGAGAAAAATAAAAAAGAACAAAAAATAGTGTGCGTGTGTTGCATGTGTTGAGGGGGAGAAAAACCAGAAAAAGAACAAAAAATAGTGTGTGTGCGTTGCATGTGTTGAGGGGGAGAAAAATAAAAAAGAACAAAAAATAGTGTGTGTGCGTTGCATTTGTACATATTGTTTCTTGCATTTTTTGGGGGGGAGAAAATTTTCACTGATTGAGGGGGAGCTCTAATTTTTACTGGTATTGGGCCTTGAAAATCTTTTTAAAAAAGGGCATTGTGTGCTAGCCCAAACATTCGGGCTCAACTGTTACGAAGGAGGTCCAAAATATTCTCGCGTATATAAGCCTCGCGAAATACCCTTCTCTTTCCCATTATAATCTTTTCGCAAAGGCTCAGAATTTTCGCATCTCAGAGCTCGTAACCTTCTCTCCTTCGTCTTCCCAAATCTTTCTCCATCTCAATCTTTCTACTCTCGCGACTACTCTTCGAAGGTAGTTAACTATTCGCAGTCACAATCATCCATCTCGTTCAAAATCGAACGACTGTTCTCGCAAAACCGATTCGTTTTTTTCTCAAAATAAAAAAAAAGAACAAGGGTTTCAGTTTAATTCAAGGTCGAAATCTTATTGTATGATGTTTTTCGCATCTTTTGATTATGTCTTTGCAGGTGGATTCGTCTCTTCGAAATCTACGATTTCGAGATTTTGCTCTTCAAGATCTCGAGATCGTCGATTCATCTTCGAGCAAGATCTCGAGATGTGTATCTCGACATCTTGATCTCGAGATTTGAATCTCGAAATCAAGATCTCGAGATTTTCATCTCGACATCTTGATCTCAAGATTTGAATCTCGAAATCAAGATCTCGAGATTTGCATCTCGACATCTTGATCTCGAGATTTGAATCTCGAAATCAAGATCTCGAGATTTGAATCTCAAAATCAGGATCTCGAGATTCGGATCTCGAGATTCGGATCTCGAGATTTGGACTTAAACTGTATTTCCAAAATTCCAATTGCATAAACTTGTCTGAAACCAGCAAACCAAACTCTTTCAATCTAATCACAGAGAAATCAAACCGTTGAATTTCATATGCTGACCTCCTGCTTTTACAGTTTATAATGACAGGAACAACTCAAACGCAGATCGATGATGCCACTACCCCAAGGGGAAATGGATCAAGGTGCTGGACAACAATTTCCAGCTAGACCTTACAGTGTTCAAGTGCCAGAACCCAGTGGTTCCAGCAATAATGAAAGGTCACTATCTCTGGCCCGCACTTCACAACGCAAAACCAGTGCCAGAGATATACCTACAACAGTTTTGGGGTCACATGCATACGGAATCACCGAAGGATCGTTCCAAGATAAAGACCAAACTGAATGGCATGCGCGTGGTTCTGACACCATCAACACTGCGTACTACATTAGCGTTGCCAGTCCGAGATACGTATGATGCGCTGCCATCCATCCCCGATCTACTGAAAGACGTGGCATCCCTCGGCTACACCTCATTACTGCCACAGCTCTCAAACTTCAACGGAGCATATCTTCATCATCCGTGGAAGAGCCTCTTCGGGCTGGTGAACAAGTGCCTGTCGCCGAAGCATGCCGGATTCGACAAGTGCAACAAGCAGATCCTGCTAATATTTCATGGCATCGCATTCAACAAGAACTACGACATGGCACAGCTCTTCTTCTCAGAGCTAATGGACCTGGTCAAAGCCAAAGAGAAGAACAGGCCAGGTACCATCCCATATGCAAGGTGGCTCGGGCTGATCATCAACGACTGCATGGCAGAGCATTCATCAATCCCAAAACGCAGCTCAGATCCACACTACACTGCACCGAAGCTGCAGTACTTCAAATCAGACAAGAACCCTGTCTTCGGTCTGCGGATCCCTGGGTTTCTGCTCAACCTTGCCAAATCCTCAAATCCAGCAGTTCAACAATACAAGGAAGCCCTTGAGAGAACTGTCCCTATGGTTCAGCAAAACCCAGCTGGACTTACCCCGGGGGCAAAGCCGAGTGTAGGTAAGGGTCCTAAGAGAGCCTCAAAGCCACAGAAACCAGTGGCCGGTTTGCCCAATGAAGGAAAGTATGACGACTCTCTAGAGATGAGTCAGGCGGCTGAGGGCACCGAAACAGACGCTGAGGAAACTGCCAATGAGTCGTCAAGTGATGCCCAAACAAACACTGACGATGAGGCATCCGAGAGCGTAGGCACGGATAGCGAGGAGTCTGGCTCGGATGATGATGATGACGACAATGACAGTGAAGACGTTGAGCACACATATGCTCTGATTAGAAAAGGAAAGCTGCCTATCGAATCTCCACAGAAGAAGAGGATCACTGCTGAAGACGCAGCACCGATAATAGCAGGCAGACCCCAAGTCTTCACTATCAAAGAGCTGGCTAAACCAAGAGCCGATCCCAGCAAAACAAACTGCTCCAAGGATGACTACGATGAAGCAGCTCATTCTATAAAGAATTCCAAAGATGTCGTCATCCGGGAGAAAAGGGCCAAGGTTAGGAATGACAAGGCTGCTAATTCAAAGCCCCAGCCCGGAGTCAGAAAGAGCCTAATTGATAAGGCAGACGAGCACATCTTCGCCGGCTGCGATACCTTTATAAGGATAAGCCGAGCCGAATCCTTAAGTACAGGAGCTGATCTTTTCGGTTCTCGGGTAGAAGTCGCAGCATCTGGCTCAACTGCGCAAGCACAGCCTTCACCCAGCCACTCGATAGCCTCTCAACAGGTTATCGTTTCAAAAGAACGTGACTCAACCCCCTCACTGGTTCCTTCCGAATCAGTTGAGCGTACAATTGACCTATCGCCCGAGGTCAAAACCCCTTCTTCAAGCACATTGAGTCTAGGTGTCACATTCCCTACATTTTCTTCTTTTTCTAGGACACCAACACTATTCACTGCACATACAGGTGCACACACCCTGAAAGCAACAACCAGAGCGCAAGCTATGACGGTTGGAAGCCCTGCTACGCCCTCAATGATCCCATCATTGCACGCAGGCCACACATCAGCTATCTTCACTGATGCTGTGACAACAGTTACAACCCCCGTAACTGGTCACCCAACCTTTGAAGACGTCAACGTTCTACTAAATCGCTTCCTAGATTCCACCATTAAACCATGGGTGCAAGATGCAATGACCGCTCTAGCACAGGAATTTAGGATCACCCAAGCGGTTCGGTCTGAACAACCCCCACCCTAACCTTCACCCGAACCTTTCATCTCCCATACACAACCTGTATCCTCCACCCCTCTATGCCACCAATCTATCAACCAAATACCCGTCCCTTCACATTCTCGGGGAACCCAGGATACAGAACTAGTATTCTCCCCACGCCCGACCACACCCTCCATCGATCTCTCCTCACTACCCTTCGAAACCCTTGCATCGGCTTTGCTGGACAACCTTCTAAACATTCCTGAAGCCAAACTTACCCTTTACCAGCAAGCCATTCTCGAAGCCCTCCTTTCTTCCCCCGAAACCAAAAGCAAGTGCAAGGAGAGTCCTCGTGGTCGCAAACGTTCCCATGAGGACCCTAATGATTCGGATCCTCATGAGGGGGAGAACAAGCGCCCACGATCACTTGAGCAAACTGCTTTACCTCGCCAAACTCCACAGCCCATCCAACCCGAAACCTCTACAAACCAACAGCCACCACCCGTAGCCAAAATATCTAGCCTGGTCGAGCTAGACTCAACATCCCGAGGCGTATCCCCTAGAGATACCAACCGAGGAGGGGATGGAAGTCCTGATGATGCTACCACTGGTACATCTTTTACATCAGGCCATCAGTTAGAACCTAGTTCTAAACTGATGTCAACGGGAAATCCAAGTGAACCCGGTTGTGCTACCCAGGAACAATCACCGCTCCAACGGCAGCAAAGAGTTCCATACATTCCCCCAGGCAAGGACATCCACGATGCACTGGAGGAGGCGGTGATACATGATAAATGGCCAAGACAATGGACAGAATGGGATGATCTCCGCAATGAGGCTGAGATAGATGACATGCAGAGAAATTGGTGGCTACGAGAGCTAATCAACAAATGTGCTGAAGATATCATCAGGCTCGAGGACGATGAACGAAAGGAAGGGGAGAACTACAAGGAATCTCAGAAAACTCTTGAATCCGTCGTGAGACAATCAGCGGGAAGACTTCCCAAGACAGAGAAACCTTGGGACAACGTTCGAATCAAAGCCCCCTTCCAAGAGGAAATCAGAGAGCATATTTGGCGTCGACCAGACAAAGTCAAACCGTTGAATGAACTGAAGCTACGAGGCCTTACCCATCTAAAAGGAAAGCAGGCTGGAGGTCATCTACATATGCTATTACAAAGGTCAACCGGTACTCAGAGAGCTGATGGAACAAGACTTGAAGTCCAACATTCTCCCGATTCATCAAATTCTACAAGTGAAGGCCGAGGATTATCACGGAGTGACATTCTATTCCTACAGGCTTCAACGCACTGACGGGAGTGAATTTACTTGCCAAGAGAATGATTTCATCATGCTTAAACCAGACGACATCTATCAAATGTTCATGGCCTATCGATACCTTCCAGTCAGGCAAAGCAAAACATACAGCGAAGGTCTTGCAGCAATCAAGAGATTCATGCTCAGACAGATCAGAGTACACTCTTCACACGACCTACAGATGGCTATTGAGTGCAACTTGACAAAGACAAACCTTACAAAGCCAAGACTTTATGGTCCAGAACTCGAAGACTTCCCAGCTTACCACATCTTCTTCACACCACCAGCAGTCACTTATCTCAACCACAAGAACGAAAAACGTCTGATGGTGGTAATTGAAATTGAGAAATACTGTGACGGAACGCTGAAGATAATCAAAGAACAGCTTCTAAAGATGAAGGCATAGCTAGAGGAAAATCTTCAGGAGGCATCGTCATATGTTCAAAAGGAACACTCTACAGTAGAGACAATTTTAAAGGCCATCGACGATCGCCTCGAAAAGAGAAATATGCTAAGGCAATACGAGCATGCACTGAATATGAGGAAGCACTACTTCAAGTCACAGAAGCAATAACAAAATGGCACTTGATCACAAAGGGGGAGATTGTTGGAGATATTTTAATTGTGAATCAAGTTTGTCATAGATTAGCTTTATTATTATTCATTGTATTAAATTAGTGCATGTATGATGGCCCATATAAACAGGCTAAAAAGCCTTTCACGCCTAACCTAAACCTCGCCTATAAAAAGGGAGCCGAGGGTTTAGGATTAGGTTAACGTCGTACTTATTCATTATAGCCTTACGTGCATATCTTTCTGTGTACGAGTTCACGGTCTATCAAAGAGGGTTTTACATTGATTCAATCTGTGTTCATCTTTACGTTTAATCTTCTTTGTTAGATTGTTATTCATTGCTGTTACAGAAACAGGGACTATCAACTCATTACCAACCTATTTGAGGTAACTTGGGATTTAAAGGGAGTGCTTGATTTAAGTGAGTCATACTAATTATATTTTTGGTATCATGTGCCATTGTGAGTCTTGGTTTCAATTCAAACACTCTCTTATCACTAAGGTTCCTTCTTTGTACCTTAGGGATATGGCAACTTGGAATACAAACTTATAAAATTAAACTAAATAAAACGGAAAACAGTGAAACAAAACTTTTTGGAATATTCTTTGTTATATGTATCATCAATTTGGGTTCACCGACACAGATAAAATTGTCAATCAAATAAATTTCCTTTGCTCATAATGGTCCAGGGCTAACTCTGAGAAAATCATAAGGTGAGAAGGTTTGTTAAGCACAGAAAATATCCGTGTAAAAAGGACCTAAGATTTTAATATATATGGTTTAGAACTCCACATGAATGGAAAACCATAAGTTTCTAAACACCTAAAAGTAATGTGAAAGAGAACAACTCATATAAATGTGAATGTTTGAATAATGCTGTCATTCAGAATCAAGTGTTTTGAATATGGACCTATTTCCGATTGTGTGTTGCCCAGTGAAAATATAGTATCCTAAACTCAAAGCAGCTTCCCTAAAGCATTGAGTGAGCTGTGTTTCTTAGCACATCTTTTTTCAAACCGGATAAGTTTAAAAACTCATTTGAAAACTTAAATGGCAGAATGCACGAAGCTGACTCTTTTTCATTTTAGAAAAATAGATATATATCTAAAATAAGATTATACTGATTTCAGAATAAGAGTCACCCTTTTCATTTTTCTTAAGGGCAATTTTTTGTATAAAAAAACTATATAGAAAGATATAAAAAGCTATATAGATTTGAAGCTTCTCCGAGTAATGAAAAAACAAAACAGAAGCATTTAGACCCATGTTAATTTTCAGATCAAACGAAAACTAAATGCTATGTTCATGTTTTTAATAGTTAATTAACTGATGATGCCATGTTACCTTGTTGGGCCTGCACCATGTTACGTTTACAGCTTCATAATCCCTCTGTGGTTCTACTTTACGGTCTGTCAAAAGTGTTTTTTGACTGTAGTTTGGGTAGTTTCGGTTCTTATTTTGGAAAGTTCAAAAGCTTTAATGGCTTAAAAGAATCTGTCTAGACATTTCTAAATGTTGAGCAGCAGTATTTAATTAAAAATGCTACGGGTCGTATTCAGAGTTCTATCTTTCAGAGACTAATTTCATCTTCTATGTACTTTTTAATTTTTTTTTGCTTGACAGCTTGTTTGCAGTTTGAGCTCAAAGTGTTTCATCTGGAGGTAAGACAATTTCAATTCCCACCTTCCATTGTATTTGGGTTTCAAAAGGTGTCTATATTTGCAATCGTTTCAGAATTTATTTTTGATGTCTAATTTTAGCTATGGAGTCTACTTATAAATAAATTTCTAACACTACTATTGAATATCACTATTTACAATTTTCGAGCAACGCTCATTTGTTGCATAGATCACCATATAGCCTAAATCTAATAAGTCTATGAAGGTTCACTTGTATTTTTGTTGTTGTTGTACTTAATGTTAGTACCAACCATCAATCAATATAATAATACTTGAACATAACAATTATAATGTTATTTCATTGGGAAGTGTAGTTTTACGTATGAAAATCTCTATGATCAGTAACACATGCTCTATGTCGCGTGAGGTTTGATGTTTGTTGGGGGAAAACCAGACTTAGTTTTGACTGTGGAAGATAACATGACCCCTAGAAAGGAGGAAGTGGTAGAGAAGTGTGTGATACCTTTTCAAATTGTAGAGCAAGAGATGAACTTCAAGATTCTGTCAATAGATGATATGGTCTTGAAAATCATACTTTTGGGGAGTTTTTCTTGTTGTGTGGAGTAAAAAAATCTTCTGGTTTCCGATTACAAAAGATTTTAAATTTTATGAACTCTATAGTTAAACATACAGCCTCCTACATTTAGTTTTTTTTTTCGGTTCAAAAGTTGTGCCAAGTTGAAGTTTTTGGATCTCAATGTATCATAAATTAATTAGGCTAGAGCGTTCCTACTGCTACACCTGGACTGAAAGCTAATAAGTAATAACTTACCAACCTTTCAATAAAGATCTCCCTGATTATGTCCTTTGACATTATTTCCATAAGTGTTTGTGAGACTAAAAGTTAAACATATGTATGATTTAAAGTAGGGGGCCTGGTTAGCATCATTGGTGCATTCAAATGTAAACCTTTCTTATCAACTCATTACTATGTCAACACGCATTGCATCAATATTTTGAACAAAGTTAAAAAAATTGATGAAGTTCGTTAATTAAGTAATTCTCACACTTAGAGAGGAGCGCAAGCTTGGTTTGAATAGATGATACGTGATTGGGAAAATGCCCACAAGAGATTATTTATTTACTTTTATTGTTTGGAGTGTCTTCCAACTGTTTAAGTCATTTTAATTTTGTTCGGAGTATCTACTTTCATCACTTTAAGCAAGGGGATTTGCATCTTTAATCTTTCATATTCTATTTCCCCTTGGGTTTTTTTCTTAGAGGCAGCTTTGGAACTCAGAAAACTCCACACCTCTCAAAATATACATTACTTGATATCATGCCACATAAAGAACTTTGCCATATTATCCGATAACTCGATAGGAAGAAATTTAAAAATCAGTTCACCTTACAGTCAAAACGATCCCTGCCTTTCCTTGAAAACATTTCCAAAGCATCACTAATAGAGTTTAGAAAAAAGATTTTTAGTATATAGGCTCTGAAAGTAAACCTATAAAAAATACTTTACTGTCATTTAGTGTTGTTGGATAAGTGAGGCCTGATTTGGATTACCTAGCCTTAATTCGTTTTGCGTTGTAATACTAGGTTATATATAAACTTAATACACTCCCAAAAATCTTGTTAGCTAGCTAGACATGCAGTTTGAAGTCACCGGAAGTCTGCTCCCCCGATGGACCAAAACACTTCACTTCTTGCACTACCTGCCCTATCCCAAAGCATATTTTGTTTGTATGTACTAACTACATATACTTTTCTGGGTAAATGGGAAATGAAGGTAAAAAAATGAGTTTTAACAAAAAAATGATGTAGGGGAAATCAGAATGGTTACACCTACAAAACTTAGCTAGAAACTAAATAAACAGACTTATCCCTCTCATTGTCCTTCAAATGTTTTTTTTTCTGAACAAACTCATTGTGGTACTATAATGATATGAAAATAGGCTGAAAAAACATCAAGTAGAATGCACAAAATCTAAATAAATTGAACCTTAAAAACATGCGAGAAAAAAAACAGAATAAAGAAAGACTCATGAAGCTAAAAACCGATTCCAACCTTACATTCAACAACAATAATAAACTATAAAAGTGTAAAGCAACAGATCGATTATACAGGAAAGGATATATCCTTCTGGAACCAGGATGGCACAAAGTATTGTAATATGCCAAAAAACAGGGTGTCATTGTGTCATTATGTGTCACTATTTGATTATCCCAGTTCTCAGGATAATCACACCGCACCCTCATATGCTATTTTAGTTTTTTCCTCTTCTGGTACACGATTCTTTTTCATTCACTGTGTTTTATACATACCAATGGAAGCTATATTTCATTCACTGTGTTTTTTATACATACCAATGGAAGCTGGATTTCATTCACCGCAGTCTCTTTTTTTTGTTGTAACTGAAATTGCTTATTTACATACATATTCCATATATATACGTATTCGTTGAGTTTAGCTATACCTCCTCTGAGTGCTTTCGGCTGTCTTGAAAAATACAATCTCTTTAATCTCCATTAATTACCAGCAAAAAAGTTAACTAATTGAAATGGTCCAATTATTAGCCTGTTAAAAAGGACATTAGAGAACACTTGAACATTTAATATGAACTACTATAATTTCACACTAAACAAAATGTTGACCCCTCTTTATAAATTATGAAGGGAAAGAAGGCATCATTTCAATATGCAAATAAGCGCTTGGATAAAGAAGAATATATTGTAGAGTTGATAGATGTCACAATCAAGTACCTATCAAAGCAAGCCAGAACCCTCCTGCACCATAACATCCTTGCATGATGCATCTCATTACATTGTTACAACCAACATTGATCCACCAATCCCACCTTCATCAAATATGAAGCTCCCACACTCGGGAGTAGAGGACTCCCTTGTTGATCTCAAGCGCAAGAAAAAAACTTGATGGCTTATCACTATTTCCCACTACTTCTATTACTCAAACTATTTTCTTAGAATTTATGCTTTAATTTTCTTCAAACGCTAATGCCCAATAAATATTTGACTATTTCTCTGATTAAAATATTTTGTGTTTATTATGTGTGTTTTCATGTAAAACACAAATACATGCTACTGTTTCATGTGAATGTCACTACTATTATGTTTATTATAATCATCTTGACTATTTTATTTTCCCACATATATTCTATCCTCTAAATGCTTTATTGTTTATGATTCATTATCCATAAATAACAAATTATGTATTCAAACTGTTGTGCTCATATTAGTCATATTTTCATTAAACCTTAACTCAGATATTGTTGTCCCTACATTGGCATTGGGCATTACCACAAACGCGCAACGCGCGTTATTAAACTAGTAATCATCATAAACCTAAACTAAACCCGCGGTATATAGCTCTAACCACCCACACCTCGTGTTTCTCTCGAGATGTCAATAATCATTATAAAAACATTATTCATTCTTGGAAAATCATTTCTCTATACATAGTCTTCCAAAATATCCATTTAATGGATACGTCCACCAAAAATCCACATTCATAAATACTCCAAAATTCTTTTACATAAAAATTCATTCCAAAGTCATACTAGGGACTAAATCCCAAAATATATCTTCAACATTTCTCAAATTCTTAGTCACCCCAAATGGTACACATTAAAAATTCACACTTAATCAAATAATGCATAATAAGCATATAATACGAGGAAACAATTTTGGATTGGCAGAGAAACTTACCTCAACAATGATGACGCTCCTAGTTCACGTTCTCTAACATTGTCTCTAAGTAATCACCTTTTTCATTAAGAGTATACAATTAGCCCTTTATTCTATAATGAGCCCCATTCCCCTTCTACAATATTTGATTAAATCTATTAATTACTTAAATGAGTTATTTATTTTAGTCACTTCCCTTTATTTATTAATTCCATTTGTATGGTTAGCGGTCAATAATAAACTCTAAAAATCCCATTAATACCTATCTACTTTAATTCAGTCCATTATATTAGCTATAATTTTGTATTATTTACAGTGGCCGACTTATTATAATTTTAGAGAAAGTAGTAGTCTATTTTATTTATTTTAATTCATTAAAAGTCTCTAAATTTTATTAAACTAGCCAGATTATAGGTATTCTAAAATATTCGTTTTACTTTACTTACTTCTAGAGTAACCGCTAATTAGTACATCCAACTTCTACGTTTACTTCAACAACTTGCAAAAATACTTGTAGGGAATCTGAATAATTATATTACAAAACGACCGAGCTATTTTAATGGAAATGTTCGGATTATATAATCATACTTAAAATGCCCGAATGACGGATTACAGTGTTATCCTATTAAAATATGCTAATTAAGATATGCCAATTCTGTTATAAATCCATTTAGTCTTATCTACATTTAATCACATCCACTATTTAACCTGATTATAGAAATGGTTAGTTTGAACATTTTAGGCCAAGTAATCAATTTGCTAATTTTACCTTAAAGGTGATAAATTTGCCAAAGTAATATCAGATATACTTAATTAAGATTCTCCGAGCTTATTATTATTATACGACCGATAGTAGTTATGATTGTCCAGTTTTGTTGTTAACAGTCTATTAATTTAAATGATCTGACAGTATTATTATTACATTTTCGTCCACCTTAATATAATCAGTATTCCCTTTTTAAACTACATATTAGTTAGGTACGTGAAGGGCTGATTCAAACTAGTACTATTATAAGATAAGTATCCAGTCCGGCTATTTATAATTAAAGATCCAGTCTGCTTATTTTTAAGGCAATTTCTATGGTACCTTGAAGGTATGGTACCTTGATGGTATGGACCAATAAAAAAATTTCAATTGAATAATTTAAATGCAAATAAAATGTAAAACTTTGATTTGGACCAATGAAATGCATCCTAGGTTTGGTATCCTCATATTTTTGTTGGGTACCATAGCAATCACCTATTTTTAATTAAAGATTCAGTCCGATTAGGTTAATTTATACACTCAGCCCCTGTTGGTCCCGGTTATACTGGATACAGTCTAGAGGGGGGGTGAATAGACTGTATTGGTTTTTAGCTTTTTAAACTAAGTACCAGATTTACAAAATAGCCTGTTCTGTTGACAGAACAGACTGACAGCGGATGGGGTTCTGGTAGGGAGTTCTGTTGATTTAGCCTCAGAGAAGCAAAGGCAGTAGGCCTTCTGTTAACTCGTAGAACAAGTTCTGCTGAACACAGATACCAAGTCCAAGGAGTTAGACAGTTCTATCTAAGTGCAAATATTAAAGCAGTAAGTAAACGACACCAGGAATTTTTATAGTGGTTCAAGGAACAACTTGTTCCTCTAGTCCACTGTTCCACTAAGCTGTAAAAACTTCCGTTTACAAAGCCTTAGTCCTAGCACTTAAGAAGCACTCCACGTCTTCTTCAAGTCTAGATGTCTCCTGGGATGCACTGCCTGGCTTCCTTTAAGACTGGTCCTTTCACTGAGCTTCCTGGAAGTATCACCACTTCGCTACTCCAGTTACTTGGACGTCCTTCTTGTAGCAAGAAGAGTTTCTGTTGAAACAGGGGTTCCTCCAACTAGCTTCGTTACAAAAGATTTGTATGTGATGAGTTTGAAGAGTTGAAGAACACTTGGAACTTTGCTTGAGTTGGAAAAAGTATTTTTCCAACTTCTGCCTTCTCTTGTAGAAGATAATGAGTTTGAATCTCAAGGAGGCTTTTTGCTTTTCAGAGTTTGAATATCTTGTATGAAGAGTTATAGCAATGTGTAGCAAAAGTTGCAAAGTTATTCGGTTGTTCTTCGTAGTGTATCTTTTATACTGAGGTTGTCTTCCCGTTGGAGGAGTAGGAGGACAACTGCATTAAATGAACGATCAGTTTACTTGACTAGTAGAGCCCGGTAAAGTTAGCGGGTTACTATTTTGGGATAAAGTATTCCTGACATTGCGGCCAATCATCTGCAATTACTCTACGTAGCATGGGGTGCATTAAATGAGCATTTAATGCGTGCACTGTAGCTTTTCCGTTTCATACTCCTAGCCGTTGAAGGAATCTTTTAGTTGACTTCTCGGTTTAGTGAAATTCTTCTAAGTGTCAGACCTTCTGGTGTCTTTATCTGAGAGTAGAACAGAGGAGGTCTGGAGCACTTCTGTTGGGAGAGTATCCAACAGAGACCCAGAAGGGTTTCTGTCAGAGTGAAGACTAACAGAGACCCTGAGGTCTTCTGTTCTGGAGCAGAGAACCAAAGGTCCTCTGTTTCAATAAAGCCTTACGAGGCTCTTCTGCTCTTGGAGCCCTTCTGCTCAGAAGGTCTTCTGCTCTGAAGGCATTCTGTCAAGTCGATTACTCTAAGAACTTTACAAAGTAAAAATTCTAATACATAATTTCTAAAGGGGTACTCTAAAGTCCTAATTAATCTAGCATCATCAAAATCTAAATACAATTATTCCTTACAATTTCCCCCTTTTTGATGATGCCAAAACCCTTTAACTATTTCCAGAGAAGTGCCTTCACCATAAAGAAAGATTAAGTTTAAAAACTTCCATTAAAATCTTGGTGGGAAACTTGGCATAGGAAAATAGTAAGAGTATGATACATTCAGATAGCAGAATATAAAAGAAATAAACAAACACAAGCAGAAGGCAAAAAGACAAGAATTTGAGGAAAAGCACTTCAAAGTAAGAAGGCAGAGATGTGATTTTATTAGATAAGTTTTACAGAGTTTAAACCTTACACATTCTCCAGATTAGATGCCTGTAGAGCTTCTTCCTCTAGTCTTTGAAGCATGAGCAGTTCTTCATTTATCTCAGCTCTGATTTTGAAAAGATTGCCAGACCTTTGATAAGATGCCCAAATTGGAGAAAGCTTGCAGTCCAAATAGTTGAGAACACCTTCATGTATAGTCTTTCCTGGGACAATGTTCTTCTTATACCATTCTTCAGCTTCTTCTAGTGATCCCCCATACCTAACTCTGACAACACCATCTTTGTCCAGATAGAGGTGTTGTTGTTGGGTAGGAGTCATTTTGGCCTTCATCTCCTCAAATTGAGCTCTGTCAATTTTCTGAGAACCACCCAATCTCCATTCAGTGAAGTTAAAAACTTTCTTCTTCTTGATGCTCTTCTTTACTGGAGATGGGGGTCTAGGTATGCCTGCTGCTCTCTTCTTCTGTAGGGCAGCTTCAAAGTAGGGAGCCGGATCTACTGCAGGCTCAGCAGAGGAGGGTGCCCCAGTAGGAGTTCTGTGGGACCTAGGCCTGGTCTGTTGAGGGTCCTCTTCCCCCTTTTTGGCATCATTCAGATCTTCTATCATAAGACTGATCTTCTGGAATTCTGAGGCCTGAGTGGAGGCTATCTGCTCCAGGGCCTCTGGTAGAGTCTGGGTGACAGAGGTAAGGCCTTCAATGAGACCTTGCTGCTTCTGTATGGCAGAGAAGATGTCCTTGTTATTGGCTTCAAGGAGCACCATCTTCTGATAACGGTCTCTGTCAGTAGATAGAAGTGCTTGAGCCTGTTCTTGATGAACTCTGCACATTGCCTCAATAGAGGTCAAGTGCCTCTCTGTCCTGGCATCAGATTCCTTCAGAGCTTCAAGATGCTCTGAGATAGTGTGAATTGCATGTCCTTGACTCAGGAGAGTCTGTTGAAAGATAGAGAGAGTGTTGTGGATGCCTACCACTTCTGTTGACAGGGCATCTGTTCTGGCAGAGGATGAGGCTATGAAGTTGTTGAGAGTTCCAGTGAGGTTCTCAAAACGATCAGAGATGAACTGTATACCTGAGTTTAGATTGTCATTCACATGAGCAAGGTGCCCATAGTGTTTGTCATTGATCTCTATCAGTTTGTTCATGCCTTGGAGGATCTGTCCTCCAAATTCTTCAGCAGATTCAACAAATTTGTTGAAGGGAATGTTGTTCTGTTGTCCATCAGCTTGAGGCATCTCTAGACCTCTTCCCTTAGGCAAAGGATGATGTTCTTGGACAGATGATAGAGATTGGACAAGCTGTTCATGTTCCAGTTGAGTCAGAGGAGGGGTCTTCTGTCTCTTGGATGTGGCCTTGTAGGATTTGCTGATCATGAATCCATCCATGTCAGAGGAAACTACATAAGGAGAGTAGATAGGTTTTCTGTTGCGGACTACCTTCTTCTTCTTTGTGAGGGAGGGATTGGGGGCAACAGAGTCCCTAGAGTACCCTTTGGGTGCAGAGATGGGGGAGACAGTTGTAGGGTCTGAGTCTCTGAGAAACCATACAGGTTTAAGGTTCTCTGCAGGTTGTTGTGGGGGAGGTGATTCTGGAGGAGGGGATCGATGATCAGATTCAGAGGATGAAGAGGAGATCTGTTGGGGTGAGGGGTTCTGGTGCTGGGGTGAAGATTGAACAGGTAAGGCATTCTGTTGAGGGGGGGATGGTGGAGGTGAAGTTGAACGGTTTCTGAATGGAACAATTGCTCTGCAGGGAGATGCAATTTTTTGTTTGGGTGAGTGTGGAGGGGTGGGGGTTTTCTGTTTAGGAGATATAGGTTCAGGGTGTTCTGGTGGAGGAGTTCTTGTGCTGGAAGGAGGTGAGGGAATGTGGGGTTCTGTTGGGATAATAACAGAAGGGGTTGGAGAATTTACCTCAATGATGTTCTCCATGAGCAAAGAAGTCCTCCACTCCTTGATATGCTCCATCATTGCTTGTCCTTCTGATTTGAGTACAGAGGACTCTCCTGGGTTGAGATGGGGTTGCACAGAGTCTGTTGCCATTTTTGTGAACAGCCATTCTTCAAAGGCTTCAATTTCTTCCTCTTCTAGAGGTTTGACAGCCTCCTCTGAGGGTGAGGAGATAAGAATGGCCTTCCCCTTGTAGCTCGCCTTCTTCTTCTCAAGAACAGAGTGAAGAAAGTTGAGGGCAAAGCACTTTGAGACATCATCAGTCCCAACCCATTTCAGAATGGCTTCCTCTTCTAGCTCATAATGATCAAAATACTGGATTATTTTGGAGAGGGGTCCCATTCTCCACCTTCTCCATTCCAGAACCCGGGTAAACTGTCTGTCTAGCAAGGACAGATACCCATCTTTGACAGGACTGGGGTGTTCTGTTGAAGTAGACACCCTGTTCTGTTCAGGAGATGCAGCAGAGGTGGGGATCTCTGGTTCCCCCTGAGTGTCTGCCACTCCCTCAGACACAGAAACCACAGGTTTAGTAACCTTCTCCTTGGGTTTTGTGGTCCTCTTCCTCTTCTGTCCAGCCTTTGGAGGAGCAACAGGTGCTTCCTTTTCGGTCTTCTTCTTCTTCTTCTCAGCAGAAGGGGCTACAGAGAGAGGTTTATGTACCTTCTCTCCCTGTTGTCTTTTAGCCTCAAGTTGAAGCTGTCTCTTCATTTCTGCCTTTATGGCTTTCTCCCTATTAGGAGAAGCATTCAAGAAAATTACCTTGGTGTGATCCAAGGCTGAAGCCTTCCTCAAGTGTACCCCTTGTTTGAGGAGCACTTCTGAAATCAGTAGCCCATGTCCTAGCTTCCCAGAATAGAGGCTAGTTTTTGGGTTCTTCTTCTTGATTACTTCAATCAGGGACTTCACCATGACTTGTCCCCAATTGATGTTCACCCCATGATGCACTGCATAAAGGGCCTTTGCATTGGCAGTTGTGACATCATCTGTGGAGGTGTACTTGCACCATAAACATTTGTGGAAAATGTTTATGAGCAGCTCAAATTCCCTCTTGAGCAAGTTCTTCTTGATGTTGACCTTCTCTACTTCTTCCCCTTTTCTGCAGAACTTCTTCTTGAATTCTGGCAGAGGAATGTCAGTATCCTCCAAGTCGAGTAGAGAGGCCCTGCCTTCCCTTTGTTGAATGTTGAAGATGTTATTGATGACGTCAGCATCAATCAGAACTTCTTCTCCTTGGACGACGGAGGAGATGGTTTCATCCTTGAAGGATGCGTTGAGATAGAACTCAACGGTGTCAACGTTGCTGTAGGCTTCATAGTTATGAGAGATGACCTTGCTCAGTTGACATTGTGACAGCCCGTCAACAATGGAGGTCATCCTCTCCTTTTTCTCTGCGAACCTGGGTAGTACTTCCAGTTCGCATCTCATGCCTGTCAGTACATTCTTCAGGAGGGTTGCCTTTTGTTCCTTTGAGAGATCGGAGAAGCTCAAGAAAGCCATGGAGTTTACTGCGGTTAGAGAGTTTTTGGAGAGATAAGAGTTCAAAAGCTTGAGAGTTATGAGAGCAGTAACGGTTTAGGTTTGCGAAAGGGGGTTTTATGGATATGGGTTAGTGGACGTTTGAGATAATTTACGGTTCCAAGGTACCAATAAATGTAAAAAGGGGCGCAGTAAATAAACGGGGGCGCAGTAAATATTATACGGCTTGATACCGTTTTAAGGTAAAAGGGTAAAAGACCTTTAATAATTTACTAGGTCACCCGGTTTACAAAATTTTCTAAGTCCACCACCTTCTGTTAAACAAGAGAGGGTTTTTATGTAGAGGGGGGGGGGGGGTTCTGTTGCTGAGGTGTTCTGCCAGGGTAGGGATCAGAAGAGGTTGACAGAAGGGGTTAACAAAGGAGGTTCTGCTACAGGTGTTCTGTTAACAGCAAATGAGCAACAAAGGGCCTTCCTTTTCAACTTTCCCTTGGAATCTCATCCATCATTCCCAATTCCTCTCTTAGTTTGTTGAACCTAGCCTCAGGAAGAGGCTTTGTCAGGATATCTGCAAGCTGGTCTTCTGTTGGCACATGTTCCATGCAGATGTGCTTCTTCTCAACATGATCTCTGATGAAGTGATGTCTGATCTCAATGTGCTTTGTCCTGGAATGAAGAACTGGGTTCTGAGTGATAGCAATGGCACTGGTGTTGTCACACAACAGCTTGATCTCCTTTGCTTGAATTCCATTGTCCTTCAGTTGTTGCTTCATCCAGAGTGCTGAGCACAGCAACTCCCAGCTGCAATGTACTCAGCCTCAGCTGTACTTGTCGAGATGGAGTTCTGCTTCTTGCTAAACCAGGAAACAAGCCTTCCTCCTAGCAATTGGCAGTGACCAGAGGTGCTCTTTCTGTCTAGTCTGCAACCTGCAAAATCTGAGTCAGAATAACCAATTAGTTCAAAGTTACCTCCCTTGGGATACCATAGGCCTGCATTTGGATTTCCTTTGATGTATCTGATGATTCTCGTTGCAGCACTTAGATGGCTTTCCTTGGGCTTTGATTGGTATCTGGCACAGATTCCAACAGAGAATGAGATGTCTGGTCTGCTTGCAGTTAGATACAACAGAGATCCTATGATTCCTCTATATGTTGTTGCATCTACATCCTTTCCTTCATCATCTGGACCAATTCCTTGTGAAGTGTTCATGGGAATCTTCACTGATGATTTGCCTTCCACTCCAAACTTCTTGATCAGATCTCTGGTGTACTTCCCTTGATTGATAAAGATCCCTTCTGGAACTTGTTTGACTTGAAGTCCTAGGAAGTAACTGAGTTCTCCCATCATACTCATTTCAAATTGACTCTGCATCACTTGAGAAAATTTCTTGCACAGTTCTGGATTAGTACTTCCAAATATAATATCATCAACATATATTTGTACTAACAGAATATGATTAGCAACAGAGATTTGAAATAGAGTTTTGTCAACCTTTCCTTTAGTAAACCCATGGTTCACCAGGAAAAGGGACAATGTGTCATACCAGGCTCTGGGAGCTTGCTTAAGACCATAGAGGGCCTTTTTAAGCTTGTAGACACAAGAAGATTGAGTAGGAATGACAAAACCTGGTGGTTGTTCCACATAAACTTCCTCTTCAAGATCTCCATTCAGAAATGCACTCTTGACATCCATCTGGTAGACCTTGATGTTGCTGTAGGCAGCATAGGCTAGGAAGATTCTGATGGCTTCAAGTCTGGCAACTGGTGCAAAGGTCTCATCAAAATCTATTCCTTCTTGTTGACAATATCCTTTAGCTACCAGCCTTGCTTTATTCCTTACAATGTTGCCATCTTCATCTGCTTTGTTCTTGAATACCCATTTGGTTCCAATGACATTCTGGTGCTTTGGCCTAGGAACAAGTTCCCATACTTTGTTCCTTTCAAACTGAGTAAGTTCTTCTTGCATAGCATTGATCCAATCTGAGTCTGCAAGAGCTTCTTCAACTGTCATAGGTTCCATCTGAGATATATAGCAGGCAAGCATTGCTTCTCTTCTAGATGTGGATCTGGTTTGAACTCCACTTCTGATTTGACCAATCACTTGGTTAGGAGGATGATCTCTTAACCATGTCAGGTCTGGTTCTGTCAGCTGCTGTCTTGGTCTCTCTGGTTCCTTATCTTCAGAGTCTTCATCTTCATTCAACAGTAGGGGGTTTGGTGCAGGTGTAGGAAATGCAGGGTTGTCTGCCACCTCTTCTGTAGGTTCTGGTGTTCTGTCTTCTATGTTGACTTCCTTGAGAATCTCTGTTATCTCTTTAACAGAGGTGCTTTCATCAAACTTCACATGTATAGATTCTTCAACATGTAGAGTCCTTCTGTTGAGTACTCTATAGGCTTTACTGGTGTTTGAATAGCCTATAAAGACTCCTTTATCAGCCTTTTCTTGAAATACTTTCAGATACTCCTTTCCATTGTTAAGAATGTAGCACTTGCATCCAAATACATGAAAGTAGCTGATGTTTGGTTTTCTTCCCTTCCAGAGTTCATAAGGGGTCTTCTGGTGATTCTTGTTGATCATGCTTCTGTTCTGAGTATAGCATGCAGTGTTGATTGCTTCAGCCCAATATCTCATAGGCAATCCAGATTCTGCAATCATTGTTCTTGCAGCTTCTTTTAAAGTTCTGTTCCTTCTTTCTGCTACGCCATTCTATTGAGGGGTTCTGGCGGCAGAAAGTTGATGAAAAGTTCCATTCTGATCACAGAAGTCCTTTATGACTTGGTTGACAAATTCAGTTCCTCTGTCTGATCTGATTGTCTTCACTTTCAAATTCTTCTCAGTCTGAAGTTTCTTTAACAGAGATGGCAACTTCTGAAGAGTTTCATTTTTCTTTGATAGAAAAACAGTCCATGTATATCTGGAGTAGTCATCAACCATGACTAGGGTATATTTCTTGCCACCAACGCTTGGAGTCTCAACAGGTCCAAATAAATCCATGTGAATCAGATTTAGAGGACTTGTAGAAAGATCTCCAGCAATGGGCTTGAAGGAATTCTTCACTTGTTTGCCTTTCTGACATGCACTGCAAAGGGTCTCCTTCTTGTACACAATGTCTGGTAGCCCTTCTACAATGTGTTCTGGCCAGTTTGTTGATTGTTTTGAAGTTCAAATGGTTGAGCTTTTTGTGCCAGTCACAGCTCAGTTTTGAATCTCCTTTGGCTATCAGACAAACTCCATCTTTTGCAGTGTTCCAATCAACTACATAGATGTTCTTCTTCCTTGATGCTGTAAGAACCACTTCCTTTTTGTCTCATGCTTCACATAGCAGAAGTCCTTTGTGAATTCAACAGTGTAGCCTTTGTCACAGAATTGGCTAGCACTTAGCAAGTTGAACTTCAGTCCTTTGACATATGAGACATCATCAATGATTATCTGGTTCCTGATCAGCTTTCCTCTTCCTTTTGTTTGACCTTCTTTGTCATTACCTCCAAAGGTAACTCTAGGTCCTTTGCATTTCTGGAACTCAGTTAGGCAACTTCTGTCACCTGTCATGTGCCTGGAGCATCCACTATCAATAAACCATTCTTGTTCAGAGATGGCTCCAGCACATAGTTCCTGCAAGATCAAAAGAAAGATTTAGGTACCCAAGCAATGTTGGGTCCTGGGGGGTCATGGAGTCTGGGTAGTTGGTACCATTTTGGTCTCATCAAGTGAAACCTTGGTGGGTGGTACCCATTGTCCACCTGGTAGTTGTAGTAAACTGAGGTGTGATTCACTTTGGGCAGATGCTTGTGAGGGTCATGCTTCCTGTTTACATACTTTTGCATAGCCTTTTTTGTTGGAAAGAAGTCACATATACTATCAAGAGCAGAGGAACGGTTAACCTTGGGCTTCTGAAGTTGACCAGCCAACCTCTTCTGCCTGAAGTTAACTCTCTCTTGATATTTGCCCTTCTGGTGATCATTTCTGGCACGATTGACATGAGGTTGTCTGTCAATGAATGGTCTTTTATTTTTGTTATCTTGAAAACCTTTTCTGTTGTTAGGTTTTCTGCCAGATTCATTATTTTTCAAAGAGGATTTCTGTTGAACCTTTATCTTTCCCTTTTATGGTCTGACTTCCTCATGAACAACCTTGGTGCCAGATACACCAGCTTGACAGATGGGGCTAGAAATCAGTGGCACTATGACCTTGTCTGCCTTAGCAACTCTGGTGCTAGGCATTACAGAAGGCTCACCTGATTCTGTTGAGCCATAACCAAGACCAAAACCAGTGCCAATTTGTTGATCAAGCACAATCTTTTCCATGGAAGACTGGGCCTTCTGGTAAGCTTTGTACTTAATCTCGAGAGGCTCTATTTCTCTTATTCTCTTGAGAAGAGAAACATTTTCAGTCTCCAGTTGATCTCTTTCCTCAATTGGAAGATTGATTTTGATCTCAACCTCCTTCTTTAAGTCAAGAATTCCAGCTTTTAACTTACTGTTTTCTTCTGTTACAGAAGAATAAGTGGCTTGTATGGCCTTAAACTCTTCCCAAAATTCTGACATTGAATCAGAATCAAAAGCTAAGTCTACCGAAGAAAAACTAGATTCAGAAGTAGAGGTTACCTCATCATCAGAATGAGCCATGAGGCAAAGGTCTTCTGTCTCAGTATCCAGGCAATAAAAGGTCTCATCAGAATCTGAGTCAGAACTGGATTCTGTTTCTGACAGAGGGTCTTTCTCTAGCTGTTCTGTCACAAGTGCCTTTCTCCTTCTGGAGTTGTCCTCGTACTTCTTCTTTTCTCCATCCTGTCCTTGTTTCTTGGACACTCTAGGATGGGGACAAACAGCCTTGAAGTGACCAGGTTGTCTGCAATTGTAACAGAGAAGCTCTCCACTGCTTTCTGTTGATTTGACCTTCTGGTATGGCTTTCTGTTGAAAGATGGACTCCTTCCATCTTTGGGATTCTTCATAAACTTTTTGAATCTTCTGGCAAAGGCAGCCATATATTCATCAGATAAAAGTACTGAAGGGTCAAAATCATTTACCTTTGATGTGCTGGCAGTGAGGGCTGTAGTGGTCCTCTCTTCTGGTACATCTTCTTTTTCTTCAGTCATTTCAAACTCATGAGCTTTGAGATCTGAAATGAGCTTATCAGTGGGATAATTCTTTACATCCTTGTTGGCTTGGACAGCAACCACCTTCATCTTCCATGCTGAGGGCAGTCCCCTCAACACCTTCAGGTTGATCTCCTTGGTGGTGAGTTCCTTGCCAAGCTCAGAGATCTCTCCAGTGAGAGTGAGGAGCCTGTCATACATCTTGGAGATGCTTTCACCAGGAAGAAGTTTGAAGTCATCAAACTTCTTGTTGGCTATGGTTAGTTTGTTGTCCTTCTCTTGCTCATCACCAGCTCCAATGAGCTCAAGAGTATCCCAGATTTCCTTAGCAGTCTTGCACTTCTTGATTCTGTTGAAGTACCTATCATCAATGGACTTGTAGAGGATGTCCTTAGCAATATTGTCTAGGTTGTACTTTCTCCTCTCTTCAGTGGTCCATTCTGACTTGGCTTTACTGATCATCTGGGGTCTGGTGTTGTCTATAGCATGCTCAGGATTGACCTTCTGGAAGCTTGTGAAGGGGCCAATGTCTAGAACTTCCCACATCTCATCATGCAGGGCACAGAGATGTGCTTTCATCCGGATCCTCCAGTCATCAAACTTAAGATCTGAAAACATAAGATTCTTGGACAAGGAGTGATCCATTATATCAGATAGAAATGAGGTAAAACAGAAAAACAAGTGGATCTTTGTTCAACAAATAACCTAAGAGATTATTAGAACAAGGAGGCTCTGATACCACTTGTTGGTCCCGGTTATACTGGATACAGTCTAGAGAGGGGGGGGGGTGAATAGACTGTATTGGTTTTTAGCTTTTTAGACTAAGTACCAGATTTACAGAATAGCCTGTTCTGTTGACAGAACAGACTGGCAGCGGATGGGGTTCTGGTAGGGAGTTCTGTTGATTTAGCCTCAGAGAAGCAAAGGCAGTAGGCCTTCTGTTAACTCGTAGAACAAGTTCTGCTGAACACAGATACCAAGTCCAAGGAGTTAGACAGTGCTATCTAAGTGCAAATATTAAAGCAGTAAGTAAACGACACCAGGAATTTTTATAGTGGTTCAAGGAACAACTTGTTCCTCTAGTCCACTGTTCCACTAAGCTGTAAAAACTTCCGTTTACAAAGCCTTAGTCCTAGCACTTAAGAAGCACTCCACGTCTTCTTCAAGTCTAGATGTCTCCTGGGATGCACTGCCTGGCTTCCTTTAAGACTGGTCCTTTCACTGAGCTTCCTGGAAGTATCACCACTTCGCTACTCCAGTTACTTGGACGTCCTTCTTGTAGCAAGAAGAGTTTCTGTTGAAACAAGGGTTCCTCCAACTAGCTTCGTTACAAAAGATTTGTATGTGATGAGTTTGAAGAGTTGAAGAACACTTGGAACTTTGCTTGAGTTGGAAAAAGTATTTTTCCAACTTCTGCCTTCTCTTGTAGAAGATAATGAGTTTGAATCTCAAGGAGGCTTTTTGCTTTTCAGAGTTTGAATATCTTGTATGAAGAGTTATAGCAATGTGTAGCAAAAGTTGCAAAGTTATTCGGTTGTTCTTCGTAGTGTATCTTTTATACTGAGGTTGTCTTCCCGTTGGAGGAGTAGGAGGACAACTGCATTAAATGAACGATCAGTTTACTTGACTAGTAGAGCCCGGTAAAGTTAGCGGGTTACTATTTTGGGATAAAGTATTCCTGACATTGCGGCCAATCATCTGCAATTACTCTACGTAGCATGGGGTGCATTTAATGAGCATTTAATGCGTGCACTGTAGCTTTTCCGTTTCATACTCCTAGCCGTTGAAGGAATCTTTTAGTTGACTTCCCGGTTTAGTGAAATTCTTCTAAGTGTCAGACCTTCTGGTGTCTTTATCTGAGAGTAGAACAGAGGAGGTCTGGAGCACTTCTATTGGGAGAGTATCCAACAGAGACCCAGAAGGGTTTCTGTCAGAGTGAAGACTAACAGAGACCCTGAGGTCTTCTGTTCTGGAGCAGAGAACCAAAGGTCCTCTGTTTCAATAAAGCCTTACGAGGCTCTTCTGCTCTTGGAGCCCTTCTGCTCAGAAGGTCTTCTGCTCTGAAGGCATTCTGTCAAGTCGATTACTCTAAGAACTTTACAAAGTAAAAATTCTAATACATAATTTCTAAAGGGGTACTCTAAAGTCCTAATTAATCTAGCATCATCAAAATCTAAATACAATTATTCCTTACAGCCCCTTTCCTTTATACTGCCTGCGTCCCTTAAAACTTTGCCAACTTTCTTTTTTTGGATGTCTTACTAACTTTGCCACTTTCCCATTTAAGTAATGAATTTGTGGTTCCAGTTAGTTCTCTCTCCTCTGCACAAACCTCAACCACATAGTTTTTACTTTATTAATCCCCATGCCGGTCAAACATGGCAAAGTTTTAAGGGATGGAGGGAGTAGTATGGAATACGCAGTACGTACGTGAATAGCATGTTCACTCGCCTTCTTCGTACAATGCGCCATAAGAATGAAAGAAAATGCAAGCTTACCTCGATGAACGGCGGAAAGGTCACGGTGCGTAGCAGCAACCACTCCGGCGACGCAGCAGCTACAGTTCCTCCCTTTATCTCCGGCGTGAAGGACAGTCCGGCTAACTCCGAGGATCTTCTTCCCCTCCGGCAGCGAAGTGAACTGCACTCCGGCGTCCTTCTTTACTTCCAACTACTACATTCGGTCTCTCTTTTAGTCTTAGAGACTACGTTTGGAATGTTTTGGATGGTTTTGGTTTCTTTTTGGAGTCAAATAGATGTGCCGGACGAGAGTGCCGGACATGGGTATATATACACAGACAGATACGCATAGCTCTGCCCGTTGGCTTCTGATGGTATATATGTTTAAGGATCTTAATTATGCTCTTAATGATGATACTAATCAGTTTATCAACTCCCTTGCCCAGTTGCCGGTTAGTTTTCAGGGTTAAATACGTAGATATTACTAAAACACAACAGTTTTCCTAATGTATGACTAAGTATGTTTTGTATGTTTCGTATGACTGCATATCATTAAAATCATGGACGCATGAATGGTATAACTAGGGAAATAACAATAATACCCTTATAACTAAATAAGCATTGAGAAAGAGAAGAGTTACGGTTTGAGAAACATGCGCCAATAATTATGGAAGTAGATGTTGACTGGTATGCATATGCAGTAATTAGAGGACAATAAATAAATGGGCAATAAATTCTGACAATAACATAAATTTACAAATGACAGTAAATATGTAATGACAATTATATTGACATAGGTCATAGGCAGTAACTTAAGGACAATAAATAGAATATTTATATTCATCAGTAAATCCTTGATTCAATATATGATCCATAACTGAAATAGATAGTAAACATAAAAAGGAAGTAAATGTGTAATAGGGCAGTAATTATGTATGAGGGCAGTAAATGGCATGGATGAGAATAACTTTAGTTATGCCTAAAATTAAAAATACGCAGGCATTAGGAATAGAATCGATCATGGATTCCAAAAATATAAACAGTGCAAGTGCATACCAATAATTAAGGAAGCGGTTACCATATTAAATTAACTCCTTATTTTTAGGAATACTAATTCATAGACACCCTAATTAATTGGTACTTTAGTTGTGCCTAAAATTAAAAATACGTAGGCATTTAGTCGTGCATATCAGTTAGGCGACTAAATAGGAACAACTAAATACTTCATATACTTTATGTATAGGGCAGCCGTTGGAATATTAAAAAAAAAAGAGAATGGTCATGCACGTGAGATGATAAGTAATAGTCATATATCGGGAATAATAACTATAGAGTCATATATTGGGAAAGTCATATTGTTTTAGTCATATTGTGGATAATTTTCTCTAGTTTTCAGCGTCCGTTACTCAAGCTTTAAGTTTGCATTTTTAATACTCCCTCCGTCTCTTAAAACTTTGTTATCTTTCCTTTTTGGGACGTCTCAAAAAACTTTGCCAGTTTTCCTTTTAATCAATTATTTTGTGGTTTCTGTTATTTCTCTCTCCTCTGCACAAACTTCAACCACGCAGTTTTTATTTTATTATTCTACGTGCCAGTCAACTTTGGCAAAGTTTTAAGGGATGGAGGTAGTAATAATGAATGGCGGACGACGTTATGATTATCACGTAGATATCATGCATGTATGTATGCCATGCGTACATACTTACGTTCTATATGCATAGCGGTTGATAATTATTATGTATGATACGTTGGTGTGCATTAGTGCATATACTATCGTATTTACTAGCCCATATTATTACTAGATAGATTCCATAGTATCTTTAAGGTACCATACCTTTGTTCACATGGACCAATCAGAATGATGTAATTGAATTATTTAAATCTAAATTAAAATTGATATAATGATTTGAACCAATCAAGTGAGTGGTAGGTACGGTACCCCATTTTTTAAATGGGTACCGGAGTTGTCACCTTATTACTATGTACACGTAGGTAAGTAGACATACATATATGCAGGTTTGTGTGAGGGATATACGGGTATATATGTATGGGATACAAGTGTACATTATGTATGTATGTGTATTACATACGTATGCATGTAACATGATGTATGTATATGGTATATACGCATGCATGGTCTCCATATTATAAAGTGTATTACCTAGCACAATATTAGTATGTATAGATGCACTAACTCATCTTTATTACTTACTTTATGAAGTATATTTTTTTTGTTTTTGTTTATTTTATAAGATAATTTATATCTGGTTTATTTTAATCAGATATTTTATATTTGTTTTATTTTTGGCAGATAAATTTTATCTGATTTTTTAGGGTGTCACATTCCATCCTCCTTAAAGAATGCTTCGTCCTCGAAGCATATAAGCTAAGACGAAAGAATTCCTAATGTTTTACTAATACGGGTGTTATAATCTATCCCCCTTAAAAGATGCTTAGTCCCGAAGCTTAAACTAAGGTCAAATGACAAAATTCTTAAATATTACATTCTACCCCCCTTAACGAGAGGTTACGTCCTCATAACAAGAACATTACTAGTCAAGAAATAAACATTTTTTATTATGACATTAGTTTTAAATAATTCCTTTAAATAAATCCTTTAAATAAATCCTTAAATAAACATTTATTTATTTAAAGTTGATAATTCCTTTAAATAAATCATTATTTAAATGTATTTTTGGGCATGAAAAATGGGGGTGTTACACTCCCGAGCCTTAGCGACAGCCTCTTCCTTGGCCGCTTCGGCTTCCTCGGCAGCTTTCTTGGCAACCTCGGCAGCAGTCTTTTCAGCCTCGGCCCTGGCCTCTACTCTGGCAGCCTCCAGCTTCTGCTCCGTTTGCCGGAGGGTCTCTTCCAGCCTAGCCATATCCCTCACAGCGGCGGCATTATCTTTGACAAGCCTCTTCAAGGTCTCGTCCTGTTCCGCCTTCTGGAGACGCAATTCCTCCACCCTACAGATCTGCTCGCCGAGGCCGATGCAAGCCTGTTAGCAAACAAAAAAAGGCAAGAGTTAGACCACCATGCAAACTACGCTAGGGAAAACTAACCAAGGAAACAAGACGAGGGGGATCTTACAGTGAGAGAAGCTCGGAGGATCTTGGAGTCAAGGGTGTCATCCTCAAGCCGGCTGAGGGCTGCCTTATCCAACGAAGGGGTGGCACCCCTCAGGAACTCCTTCGGGTCCACCGTGCCGTGCACGATGGCAGTCCCCTTTATGAGGGAGAACTGTATATTCTCCCGGGGCAAGGCCACCTCACCCATATGTTCCGCGGAAGGCTTGGAGGGGGTCGTCGCCGCCACGACCAGGGGATTGGACGAGGAGTGCTCATCCACAACCACGACGGGGGTAGCCTTCTTCTCATTTGCACCTGCGAGACAAGGGAAATAATTATACCGAGGGGATCAATCACAAAGACAACAATACAAATGAAACTACAAAAAATTTCTAAGTACAAAATACTAGAGCCCTCGGGAATCACCTCCGGACTCTCATAAACACAATCTATGGGGGGTATCTTTTGTGCTTATCGGAACCCTCCGGCTTTTTGGCAAGCTTCCTCCCGTTCTTCTCGGGAGCAACGCCCTCTACCTTCAGGTGCCTCCGGAAGCTGTCGCGAAGAGGGGCAGGGAAGGGATTCTCCGTCAAGCGGATGTAACAGAACTTATCCTTCCATCCTTTGTGGGACGAAGGGACATCATCGAACGGCCTGAACTCCGAGACTTGCTGTAAGTTGGCGAAGCCTCCGGCGTTTGAATCCCCCCCGGCAGAGATTGAAAGAAAGGAAGCCGGCCACATAAGAGTGGATGTTGGGTGTCAACTGACAGGGGGCCAGCTTCACAAACCTTAGATATTCCAACAAGAAGGGGTGGAGTGGAAACCAGCGCCCCAATTCCACCGACTGAATGTGGACGGCAAAACATCCATCGGGCATAAGCAACAAAACATCATCTGGCTCTGGTTCCACCACGCGTGCCGAGGGGCCTGCGAAGAACTGCGTCACTTGGTACTCAACATCAATCGCCCTCGTCTTCACATCGAGGGCCGCGGTGTTCAGAAATGAATAGCCTTCGGGGATGCCCACCGGCTTCCCAGCATTAACGGCGGCTTGCCTTTTCTTCGGTGCGGCCCTCTCCTTCCTCATTTTCTTACCTGGGCCATCCTGAGAGGGTTCGGGTAGAGAGGCCGGGAACTACTCGCCTTACCTGCATGGCGTGGGGGGAGGACAGCGATGGTGACCTTCTGTCTCTCCTTCTCCTCCTCCTCCTCAGCAGTTTGCATGGCGAGGGCGAGCACCTCATCGTCCACAACTTGCTCAAAATCCTCAGCCTCAGCTTCAGCTACAAAGTCCTTTTGCACCTCCTGTGTTATAGCAGAGTCGTCATGCAACGAGGCCTCCCCACTTGCTGACCCCTCATCCGACCAAGTCTCAGATTGCACCGAAGGCTCTCGGAAAATGTCTTGTGAATCGTTGGCTGATGACATCCTTCAGGATTGTTGAAGAAAGAAGTAGAGGGAAAGCAGGGTCCTAAGGGACTAACACTAAATCTAAGGCTGGTTAAGCAGATTATGCAAGAAGTGTGAATAACGGAGGAAGAACTGACCTCAGAAACTTGGGTTGATCGACTTAAGCGCTTTCTCTCTCTAGAAAAATTTTGGCAGAACTTTGCTACAACAAATCGCACAACAGATATGAGGCCAGGCCAGGGGTATTTATAGCCTCCCCGCTTAGAGTTTGGGCCGAGATTTGGGCCTCCAGTTAAAGGCCCGTCACCCCTAGCCGCAGCCTCAACCAACCGGTGCCGCCCGCCCAATACAGGCCAACCAGCAAGCGCCACGTGGACACCTTCTCCAACGGTCATATCCCAACGGCTATTTTTGAAACACTGGAATGCCCTCAACTGACACCCCTCAAACAGCAAAAGGATAGCCCTCGGCTGTCACCTTCAGAACCTTCCATCCAGAGTTAATCCTCAGCACGAAGGCGTGTGGGATTGGGGGCTTTCCCCGGCCAACACCGGAACAATGACTTGCATTCATCCACAACGGTCCCGCCATCGGATCACCAACGGCCCTTGGTCACAGGCGGCCTTCAACCTCTCAGTATGGCGCCCTCAGGTCACAGGCAGCCCTTGGCTTCTCGCGGCTGCTTTCCAACAGATAATGAATGGCCCTCGGCCTCAGCTTTATCCTTCACCTCAGACCGAAGGGTTCACCTTTTTACTTCATTTTGGGGGCATCGGGTGCACTCTTTTTCCCTCATTAGGATTTTTCCCACAGGGTTTTTCCTAATGAGTTTTGTAACGAGGCATCTCCCCAAAATGAAGCAAAAGGTGTCAGCCCTCGGCTCCCCACTGAAGACATGCATTACTGTACTCCTTTTCACCCCATTACATGTTGAAAATCACAAAAAGTTAAAAGTTTTCTCAAGGCACCAACAAAAGCCTTCAGTCCCAAAATGTTGGAGATTGGAGGGCTGCCCTCGGCAAAACACGCAAACACAAATGTTTCACTACTCTACAAACTACAACAAAGCAGTCGTCAGCAACTTCACAACATTTACTCCTATTTCCCTCGAGAAGCTCTCGGCAAAAGGAGTGGGGGACTCTTGATGGAGTATATGGCCAAGGAACTCCGGACCCACATACTTCCACTACTACGATCAGACCCAACAAATCCAAATGGGCCAAGCCCAGCGAACAGGACTCCAAGCAGCTCATAATACACAAGGCGTGCCTTCGGCCCCATGCCCGAAGGCTTTGCATTCATGAACTTAAGTCAATAAACAACACAGGAAAACAAGGCTTGAAAACCAAGCCTTCGGCACATACAACCTTCGACACATAATGCCCCCGGTATGTGGAGTCGTCGGCACATACAGCCGAAGGCGCTCTTCTCGATAAGATCAGCTCTCCCACATGCGCTGAATCACCGCGTCAAGTGCAATGTCACATCCAACCACCACATTTAATGCGGTGCACATGCGAGTGCCGGTGTCACCCCGATTGAGGAGACCCTCGGTTGTCAGATGCTTGACACGTGTCCCTACCTAGCATTTATGGCTACTATAAATAGCAGCCACTTTCCATTGTAATTGAGACACAACTTTGTATTCGAATATACACTCTCTCTCTTACTTATTGCTCTGACTTCTCTCTAGGTTATTCCCCGAAATAACCCCTCGGTTAAGTTACCTCGGATACATTATCCATCAATATCATAATAGATGTGCGTGCTTGTTGGGTTTTGTTCCTTAGTTGAAATGTGCACGAAGTGGATTCCTGTGGTGCCATTATATGTGTTCCATCACCGAAAGTGGTCTCTATGATGCCAACCATTACTCATCATCTACTGCCAAAGTGAATTAGTCTACTCCTGGCAATGCTTCTCTTAAAGTATCTGATGCGTAGCCAAGAGTTCTTTGTCTACTTATTGTGTACAAAACTTATTTTAAATCATGCTCGGTTGTCTTTCCGTTTTCACCATTTAATGAAACATTGAAAACTAGATTGAAATACATAATTGTTGTGAACTTTAATATATTACATTTTGTTTCTTTTTTTCGAAAGATGTTGTTTTTTGTTGCATCATTATGTTTTTATAGTTGATTTTGATTTTTGTTGTTTGCTTAGGTTTTTTCCTATCTTTGCTACTTGTTTGAAGTAAAAAATCATATATAAGTTTATATTAAATCTTATATTTGAATTTATAAATATAAATCAAGCACATGAAACATAAAGAAACAACAAAAAACCAAAATTTCAGAGTTTTCAACAAAAGGAAACAATAAGAAACAAAAACAAACATCAAAATTATATAAGAGTATTTTAAATTTTTAAATATTAAAAAAATTGAATTAGAATATTCATATTTTTATTTTTTAAAATTGTTTCAATGTTAAAATTTAATTTTATTGCAGGGTTTTATATTTTTCATGCCTTTTAGTTTAATTGGAATGTCTGATTTTATATTTTTATAAGGAATTCTCTATTTACATTTTAATTTATAGAACTTAATTTGATTTTGTAACCTTTTCCAATTTTATATGTTTACAGTTTTATGTGCTTTTTACATAGAGTATGTTAACACTTTTTTATAAGCTTTGTTTACTTTTTCTTGATTTAGATTTAAAATTAGATTTTTGTTTGTAGTGTTAAAATTTAATTTCATTTTTTTGGTTTTGAGTTTTTTAATTTTTTGATTTGAGTATTTTTATTTTTCTTTTTTACGGAGTACTTTTTCTAATAGTTTCACCATTTTTATTTTTTTTCATTATTCTTTTTAAATTTTTGTTTTGTAGTTTCGGTTTAAAAATCAAAATAAAAAATGAGTAGTCGCACTTTTACTAATTTATCTACGGAGCATTATTGGATGACTTCCAGTATGCTAACTCACCTACACTTAAAAGGAGTGAAGATCAAACGTGAAAAGATTGATTCTTTAAAAAAGTCATACTTAACGAAACAAGTTCTGTAAAATCGTTTCTTTTTCATTTTATCATTCTTCAATTAGATTAGATTATGTTTTTAGTTTTTTGCACTCATACGATTTAAAAGAGGTACCGAATGTTGTATAAAATGTGTAAATAAAAAAGAGATAACTCGTGAAAAGTGTGAAGGAATATAAAAAATAGTAAAAAGTAAATGAAAATGTAAGGCGTGAGTCGCAAAAAATCTATAAAGTATATGAAACAATAATATAACGACGATGAGTTGTTATGCCATCGGAGCAGCCCACAATGAGCATGGTGTTTCCACAACTAAAACATGCGGGAATAGTAGTCTTTTGTCGCAATAGCGGGATGATGTAACACGCATGTAAAGGAATGTAACTCGCATTTATATGAAATGTAATTGCAGGTGTTGAGTTTTAGTCTCGTGGATCCGGAAGCCCAACATAACTTCGGATATTGAGGAGCATAAATTCTGTATAAAAGTGAATAATAAATGTAAAAGTGTATGAACTAACTATTTTTACGTGGAAACCCGGAAAGGTAGAAAACCACAAGACTTTTTAGGCTAACGTCCAAGCCCGCTATTTCTCATTAATATGCTCTCCTCACCATTTTACATTTTTTTTTAACGTGAGAGCAATTTGAGCAATACTTTTAATCCAATGTGATGCTCTATGAAGTTTGTATATAGCACTTTTTCACATTGGCAGAATATTTATGAAACTGCCACCACATTTTTTTGATATTGGCATGTTTTGATCAAAGTATTAAAAAACGTGAAACAGAAGAACCTCATAGTGCGTCAAATTGGCTAAAGGTTATACAAAACCAAAAAGCATGGCAATATAGCTCTTGAATCCAAAACCATTAGCTTCTCAGAACCATCCATATACTCCACGGAATCGAAACTTTCAATTTCTTCTTCCGTGCTTACTATAATATTTCTGTTATTGCAGTAATGAGCAACCCGGCCAGCAATAACTCTGCACACCACGATGGCTGCCCTGGTGGTTTCACGGCTGCATTTCTCAACTCTTCTATGCGCTCTCCAACTAGTCTAAGAAAGCGTTATCGATGACCCCTCCATTGTTGCTACATCATCACTCTTATAATTACGACCTGTGATGATTCTACAACCCCCACAACTCCTCCTCTTACAGGGCTTCGAGAATTGATCTAACCCTAATGAGCAAGTAATGGCAGTGCCTCTGAACCTCAAAACCTCATGCCCATCGTCTCCCACTCCACTCTCTGTTCTCTTTGACTTCACCATCTTTCTATACTCTTCAAACCTCTTGTAAACTTCTTCACTTTGATTCACTCTAAAAACCTTTTGGATTTTGTACCCAACACTATTCTTCCACCCTGCCCGAAAAACTGCCTCCACAACGCTCAATGTGGGATCCCCTCCGGTGAGCTCTTCTAATAGTTGAATCTCTTTGTTCCTTGGAAAAGAAAGAACCTGTTTAGTATGGGAATCTAAACACTCTTGGGGTTTAGGGTTCTTTTTGTTCTTTGGAGGAGGAGACTTGTGCATTTCTCTTTTAGGAGAAACGACACTTGGCTTTGGCTTTGGTTTGAAACATCTAATGGTTGAACTCGGGTGACAAAGTAGCAGTGCTAAAGAAGTCATTATGAGACATTTCTCAGACATTGCGCTTCTACTCCCTCTACATTTGGATTGAAGGCCAGTTATGACTCCTCCTCACCATTTTACATAATACAAATATCTTCTCTCCATTAATGGAGTTTCCTAAGCTCTAAGGGAAAGAAGAAGCCTGGGGAAGAAGCCCTCCAAGGGAAGAAGAGCCAAAGAACCCAAAATCCCTCCAGGAGGGAACGGCCAAAACCATCCTTTACATGGAAGCAATGCTTCCTATTTATAGAAGGGGGTGGGGTTTTACTCTTATGGTCCAGCAGGCCGGTTGGGCCTTAATGGGCCCAATTCCTATCCTAGCGGGCTGGTTATGCCGAAGACGGGCCGGGTAGGCCTAAATGGGCCTTGCTGACCGGGCTTCATACCGGGTGATGACTTGGGCCTCTGAACAGTAATAGGCCGGGATAATATTCCCCAACACAAGTCCCCCAGTTTCTTGAGTAGTGAGCTTGCAAATCTACTCGAGAAAATATACTCTTGCTCGCGCCCTTTTCTGCATCCCTGAATCAGTCTTTGAATAATCTTGGGCGCAAGGCATGCATAATCCATAAATGAGGTGCAATCCCGTACTAGGCACGACGGCGTTGTAGAGCCAGCCACTCGTGCTGCATAAAAAACGGCGGTCGTCATCCTAGATCAAGGATGGACGAGCCCGACCGTGAGTCAGGCACGACGGTGTTGTGGAGCCCATTCGTGCTGCATAAAAAAGCGGCGGTCGTCATCCCAGATCAAGGATGGACGAGCCCGACCGAGAATCAGGCACGACGGCGCTGTGGAGCCCGTTCGTGCTGCAGAAGAGCGGCGGTCGTCATCCTAGATCAAGAATGGACGAGCCAGACCGAGAATCAGGCACGACGGTGCTGTGGAGCCCGTTCGTGCTGCATAAAAGCGGCGGTCGTCATCCTAGATCAAGGATGGACGAGCACGACCGAGAATCAGGCACGACGGTGCTGTGGAGCCCGTTCGTGCTGCATAAGAAAGCGGCGGTCGTCATCCCAGATCAAGGATGGACGAGCCAGACCGAGAATCAGGCACGACGGCGCTGTGGAGCCCGTTCGTGCTGCATAAGAGCGGCGGTCGTCATCCTAGATCAAGGATGGACGAGCCAGACCGAGAATCAGGCACGACGGTGCTGTGGAGCCCGTTCGCGCTGCATAAAAGCGGCGGTCTTCATCCTAGATCAAGGATGGACGAGCCCGACTGAGAATCAGGCACCACGGTGCTGTGGAGCCCGTTCGTGCTGCATAAAAGCGGAGGTCGTCATCCCAGATCAAGGATGGACGATCCTGAACGAGAATCAGGCACGACGGCGCTGTGGAGCCCGTTCGTGCTGCATAAGAGCGGCGGTCGTCATCCTAGATCAAGGATGGACGAGCCAGACCGAGAATCAGGCACGACGGTGCTGTGGAGCCCGTTCGTGCTGCATAAAAGCGGCGGTCATCATCCTAGATCAAGGATGGACGAGCCCGACCGAGAATCAGGCACGACGGTGCTGTGGAGCCCATTCGTGCTGCATAAAAAGTGGCCCTTGCTGTGATATGGACTTATGATGCCATGGTCATTGCCATGGTCCTTACATTGCCATAGTCTAAAGGAATGGATCTGACTCGACTCGACTTGACCTGGACATACATGGACTTGACTCGATTCGACTCGACAAACATGGACTTGACTCGATTCGACTCGACAAACATGGACTCGACTCGACTCGACTGGCCATCCTCCAATCCCATAGTTCCGATGATCCAGGCCACCCATACTAAAGACAGAAAGCAGTTTCTGATGATCTGGCGCAGGTTGGCAGTTTTCAGTCTCTATCTTCCCCGATCAGGGATCATTCAGTAGCATAATCTCTTGCTCAAGTTGTATTACTCTTGATTTCTTTTGTACTTTCCGGCGAGTAGTGTTTGAAGAATAAAACTCAATTCTTTCCCCAATCTTGTTACTTCATTGTTTTTTTTTTCTTTTTGTATTTTTCAAACCCGAACTCCTAGTTCCTTCGTTTTTAGGGTTACCAGACGCGACTTGGATTCGTCCACACTCATAATTCTGACACCCTTCCCAAGCTGGTTTTGATCCCTCTGTTCGGTCATAAAGCCAGGGTCGACATATTTGGGCTGAAATATCTTCCTCCAAACCATTCGTCCTTCGGTCATCTACCGCGAATTCTGATTCTGCGGATGACAATCCAGGTTACCGAACATCATTTGTTTTTACCATATTTGTTCTGACACCTTTCCCAAGCCCGTTTTGATCCCTTTACCGTTCGTGATTCACGGGGTCAAAATTCTTTTAGCTGAGGTGAATTCCTCCAAGCCATTTTTATCGTGACCACAGGGTCAAACTCTCAGCTGGGACAGGGGCTCCCTCCAAACTGTTAACCCGTTCGTCATTCGGTCATCCGGAATGATCCCACGTGTTAACAAGCTGAGGTGAGACTATCTCCCTTCCAAATTTGTTCTGACACCTTTCCCAAGCTCGTTTTGATCCCTTTATCGTTCGTGATTCACGGGGTCAAAATTCTTTTAGCTGAGGTGAATTCCTCCAAGTCGTTTTGATCGTGACCATAGGGTCAAACTCTCAGCTGGGACAGGGGCCCCCTCCAAACTGTTAACCCATTCGTCATTCGGTCATCCGGAATGATCCCACGTGTTAACAAGCTGAGGTGAGACTATCTCCCTTCCAAACCCATAATTCCGATGCATTCCGAACTATTCTCTCTGGCTCGTATCATCCATATTAGGGGTCTGAGGTAACCCTTTTCAAACTGTAAGCAAGGTCACCGGATCGGGTCATTCCTTATTTATAGCTAAAAGGGCGACTCGCTTCCAAATCAAGTTAATGACTGAGGCGAGATTTTTCAAAACCATAGTTCCGATTCCCCGGACGACAATCCGTACCTTATCCGAACGTCGCTCGGTTCGTCCATATCTTACAGTCTTGACACCATCTCCAAGCCGTTTTGATCCCTTTGCCCGTACGTAATTACGGGGTCGAATTTAGCTAAGTTGACGACTCAGCTCCCTCCAAACTGTTAACTCGTTCCTCATTCGGTCATCCGGAATGATTTTGCGTGTTAAAAAGCTGAGGTGAGAATCACTGACATCAAACTCCAGGCCATTTTGATCCCTTTAACAATGCGTAATTACAGGGTCAAAACTCTAGCTGAAATAATGGCTCCCTCCAAACTGCTAATATGTTCCTCATTCGGTTGTCCAGAACGATTCCCATGTTAACCGCTGAGGTGAGACTATCTGAGTGTCAAACTCCAAGCCGTTGGCTGAGAATGACTTTCCTTCCATGCTGTTAACCCGTTCGTCATTCGGTCATCCGGAATGACCGTGTTAACCATGGGCTGAGATTTTCTGAGCATCGATTCTTCAAGCCGTTTTGATCCCTTTATCCGTTCATAAATCTAGGGTAAAAACTTTCTTAGCTGAGAATGATTTTCCTTCCATGTTGTTAACCCGTTCATCATTCGGTCATCCGGAATGATCGTGTTAACCATGGGCTGAGATTTTCTGAGCATCGATTCTTCAAGTCGTTTTGATCTCTTTATCCGTTCATAATCTTAGGTAAGCAACTCTAAAAAGACTACTGAAACTACCAACATTATGGATGCACCAAAAGCAGCAAGTGATAAGAAGACAACTGCACATGACCACAAAGAAAAGAAGAAGAGAAAGAAGCGGAAGACTCACCCAGAGGAAGAAGTTGAAAAAACTAGCTCAATAAGGCCGATCTTCAGTTGCCGGACCAGTTATTGGCCCAGAGATTTTTAACCGATCAGTGGTGACCCAGTCCATAGTTAATATGGTAACCCCCAATGCAGACAGCTAAGTTCGCCCCACATCTTTTCCATTTGCCGATCGGGACTCCCAGAGCAATGCCCAAATGAATCTCACCGCAAATCTCCTCAGCTTTCCGATCGGGACTCCCAGAGTAAAGCCCAAATGAATCTCACCACAAATCTCCTCAGCTTTTCGATCGAAACTGTCAAAGCAAATGCCCAAACGAATCACCCCATCTTCCTTGTTTGCCGAACGGGATTCGAGGCGGTGCTCAAGGGCCAGGAAGGACATGAGCTGCAGTCCTGCCGAGCGGGAGCTGTGAACTCATGCAGGGAAGACAGATGGAGGTCTGGGTTGAGCGGCTAGATCCAGCATCCGTTGACTCCCTCAGAGCAAGAAACTACCAGTCTCTGAAAACCGGACGGGAAATCTTGGACGGCCAGGAAGATCTCGAGCTGCAATCCTACCGAGCGGGAGCTATGAAACCGGGCAGGGAAAAAAGGTGGCGGTTTGGGTCGACAGGCTATTTGTTATTTCTAGTCGGATAAAGAGGCGATGCGCCGGTCGTTGTTCTGCCGCTGATGGGCAAGCCTTCCATGGTTTTTGTCCAGAGACCGGGCGGCACTCCCTCTTGATTTACCGATCGTGAGGTGATGATCTGCTGGGGCCATGGGGAGATTCGTAGGGATAGAAATAGCTACGAAGACCGTTCGGCTAAATATATGTTGGATTCTTTCCCTGCTTGAGGCTGCTGTCCAAACCCCGTTAGGGGTCTGACTCAATCAATTGTGATGGGCCCTACTTATTCAAGGCACGATCGGGTCTCTCAAGAGTGCAAACAAGGAAGGCCCCTGGCCGATCGGGAGTTCATTCAGTGCAGGAAGTCCCTCTACAACTTGCTCTGGCTATTCAAGCTCACTGGCCGCCAACTTGTTCGGGATGCGGTGGTCAGCTTCCAGTTTGGGCAGTAAGCGAGTAAACCAGGCCGGAGTTCGGGTTGGTGAGATCATCGGAAGGGGGCCCTGCGCAATCCCAGGTTAGCAAACGTCATGGTCCCGTTCGAAGATGGGATTCTTTGTTCAAGCCCGGACCCCTTGGTCGAATTGCCCGATATGTAGCCTTCATCCTGAAATTCCCGTTCGGCAGATTGACCCGAAGATCCACTGGTTAGTGTGTTTGGACTGCCTTTGTTTATCCATTTTTTCTATCTGCTGGGGGAACATCCCGTTCGTCAAATAATGTTTCTGTCTTAATCTTGAATCATGGGTCAGATTCAGGAATTTCATTGGTCTTTGCATCTTTGAAGTTTCCTGTTGGATTTGTAAATCGTTTGGTGAGTTCAGGAGGATGTGGTTTCCTGTTCTGACTTTTTTGATCTGCCATCTCCGAGATGTAACCAGATCTCTCTACGGGCCCTGTCGCTGATTCCGGATGTACCTGGGTACAAAGCATGATCTGCCACCTCCTATTCCCGTTCGGGCCCCGGCTGTGTTAAGTCGGTGAAGTCATTCGTTCCGGCGTTCGAGAGTTCCCGTTCGGGAAAGAGCACTTGTTTTTCGATAACCACTAATCTGTCAAATCACTGTGTTGTCAGGCCTCCCACGTGAAAGTAAGTGAGCATGCGGGCCCCATATAGATATTTTAGAACTGGTTTCTCTTTTAATTATTCCATTGTTGACCATAGACTCTCTTCTATGGTTGATAACCGCATTCGCGGCGTTGTAGTAAAACGGAGTCTAATCTTTCGGTTTTTCCCCGAGTATCGTGTCTCTTGAGGAATGGCGAAGGAGTTTCTTGATTTTAAATTCAGTCACAGGTTATCGCAAATTATTGGAAGTTTTCCGAATTAAAACTTTTGATTGATTTTCTAAACTAGTTTTTGAAAATTAAAGTAATTAAATTATGCAAATCTAATGATGGCTCAAAAATAAACTAAATGAAAAATATTAAACTCTAAATGGATTGATCAAAGAAGGGAAATGAATTGAATAATTAGAAATGGATATATTCTTGGACCTAGTAATTAGGGGAATTAAAACAATAATTGGACTAATAATTTGTTTTCTCATAGACAAGAATAGAAATTACTTTCATTAATTTATCCTATTTCTAGGTTTCATTAATGCATTCAAAAATGGTTGGCTTGAATTAAATTCTAATCTCATAGACAAGACAGAAATAATTCTCCAATATTTTAATTAATAAAAATAGCCAAATTCATTAACTAATTAAACTCATTATTTAAGCAATTTGAATTTATTTCTCATAGACAAGATGTAAATCCCTTTCATTAAAATATCCTATTTCTAGGCCTTATTAATGTGCTTGAATAAAGTTGGCTCAAATTATTTCCTAATCTCATAGACAAGTTAGAAATAATTTTCCAAAATTTAATTAATGAAAATGGCTAACAATTATTAATTACTAATTCATCAATTTGAATAACTAGTCCAATTAATTAATTTTAACCCCTAATTTTCGGCTAACAAGTCAAACCATATTTTTGCATGGTTAACATTATTTTTGCATTTAACAAAATGGTAAATAAATTAACCATTAACAAGGAATTAAACATGTATAATAGCAAAAATTAATCAAAAATAAGATCTTGTCAAAATAAACTTTCTGGAACTACAATATGACTTTTTGGAATTTTCCACGAATTTTTAAACCAAAAATCCAATTTTAACCCTAATTGATAATTTTCCCACTTTTAACTATAAAATACAAAAGGCAATTAAAAATAGGCTAAATTCGTTCTAAATTTTCTATTGACTACTGGAAGTGATATTACAGTGAAATAAACTGGAATTAGGGCCGAAACTATTTTTTACTCTTTTTAAGTAATTAATTTAATTTATGCAATAATAACACCTAATTACCGAAATTAATTAAAAATTACTTGCACTTCGTGAAAATTAACTTTCTTCAGATAGATAACAACCTTGAGGCTAGTGAACAACTATATAATTAATTGGAATGAATTCAACATCAACAACTATTTTATTTAATTTATGGAAGAAAATGCGAAATAGTAGATAAATATTCTGGAAAAATTCGAAGAACAGATCGAGAAAACAAAGCTCAGATTCAGATTCTACTCGTTGAGAAGATGAAAATACATATAAAGAACTTACAATTTGAAACTAAAATGAAGAAGATATGAAGATTTGAAATTTCTCTCTCCCAAAAATCCTTAGAGGTGCGGAAATAGCCAAAGAAGAGGACCTTTTTGAACCGAATTAGGGTTGGAAGAGGTGTGTTTGAGTTCAGCAAAAATTGGGCTATTTATAGCACGAAAAACCCCATAGGCGGCCAAAAAGGCGGCCGCCTCTAACCCTCAACCGGCCGCCTTCCGTCACATCACCGACAGATTTGACGCCGGTCACCATATCCGCCGCAGGCGGTCCGGCAGGCGTCCGCCTGCCGTTCCTGTCTGGCCGCCTGCCGTCAAATCCCACCGGCCGGTGGTTGCTTCGTCGCCTTGTGCCGCAGGCGGCCATCGAAGGCGGCCGCCTTCCGTCCAGTGTCGGCCGCCTTTCGTTTTTCTCCGGTCCGGACTCTTCTTCGTCCTTCTGCAGCAGACTTGTCATTTTATCTTTAAGATGTATGGCAGCAGTATTGCATCTAGTATGTCTTTTGGCTAGCCATGGTATCTTCTTGATGGTTTAGCAGGTCGGGCCTGTACATTCGGTGCTCTCCTATACCAAAGGTCCAGCTTCGGAAATGAAGTTGCAGGGCAAGCGGTGACCTGGAAGATGACTCACACTGATGTCGGTGGAATGGTAGAAGGGTTGCCCTACTAGCTTGGATCTGAAAATCCTCCCCTGCTCCATTTCTTCACAGCATTATCTTTCCTTCTTTTCTGCCTGGCTAAGACCCAACTCTTCCAGAATCTTGTTTCCTCCATTTCTTGCTTAAATCAGTAGCATTTTGTATCACAAAATTTTTCGAAATGTTATGAACACATGTAGCTTTTTGAACAGTTTCCCACAGACGGCGCCAATGTTGAGTTTTAGTCCCGTAGATCCGGAATCCCAACATAACTTCGGATATTGAGGAGCATAAATTCCGTATAAAAGTGAATAATAAATGTAAAAGTGTATGAACTAGCTATTTTTACGTGGAAACCCGGAAAGGGGGCAAACCACGGGACTTTTTAGGCTAACGTCCAAGCCCGCTCTTTCTCATTAATATGCTCTCCTCACCATTAGGGCTGAGCAAAACCGACCCTACCCGAAAAACCCGACAGAATTACTCCGAATTTTTAAGAATGGGTCGGTTGACCCGACCCGAATCCTTGAAACCGACCCGCCAGCCCGATTTGCTTGGCCCGAGACCCAACGGGTAGGGTTCTCCTAATCCCAACCCGACCCGCCCGAAAACCCGACCTAGCCTAAGCCCATTTCCCCCAAGCCCATAACCCATAAGGCCATATTACCCTTATCCGGTTATCCCTTCCCCCACATAACCCTAAGTTACACTCTATCTCTATTCTCTAACTCTCTAAGCGGCTAACCCTAACCCTAACATACACTCTCTACGACTCAGAGCCTCAGAGGAGTGAGAGACTCTGACTTCTCAATTCATCGGCCGCCGTTGGCATCGCTGTAGGGTTGTAGTCCTCAACCTAGTGTAAGTGTGGAAGCCTTGATAGTCTTCTAGCCCAGCGTGAGTAGTTGAGACTTGAGATTTGAGACTGATTCCCAATCATTCTTCTTCGAGCCTTTGAGGTATAAAATACTTTAAAATGTTTGTGCAATGGTATGATTAGTCCTTCATGATGCATGCATGTTCTGAGTTTTCAGTTGTGAACTTGTGATGTTCGTATATATTTCTTAAACTTGCGTGTTGACTGAATGACTGTTGAGTTCACACTTGATTTCTGAGTTCAGTCATGTACAGATCTGTTCGAATGTTTGCTTGTCCAGTTGTCCCTGTTAATTGTTGATCTATATTAGTATATATACACACCTGATGTCCTGATTGAGTTACTGTCTTACTGACTGCATATGTACAACTCTTATAATGCATTCAGAATTTCAAATCTGTTTATTAAAAATATGAATGAAGTGTGGAAGCTATATATTATATAATGAAGTGTGGAAGCTCTTACTGACTCCTTATGTACAGCTCTTATTCATGTGTTGCCTACTTGCCTACTGAGTACTGGCTAGTGTGGAGATGTGGCAGTGATGTATTTATTTGCACCTATACACCTATACAGGTTTTCATGTACATAAACTATGTGGAAGTTTAATATACACCTATCAATATATCATGTGTTGCTTAGTTGCTTACATAATTGCCTTCTGATTAATTTGAACAACCCTTTTTGTACTCTAGTACTCAAACGAGTACAAAGAGTGAACTGGGTTCTTCAGAGTCTGTAGAGAAGTGAAAAAGCAAAGTGCTTTTATCCTTCTGTAAATCAGCTTGCTGATTGTTCCAGACTTACATATTATGGTTATTATTTGTGAGATATGAACTCTGTGGAAGCTCTTACTGACTGCATATGTACAACTCTTATTCATGTGTTGCGTACTTGCCTTATCTGTGAGGTATTAAGTATTAACAATGTGGAAGCTTAGTATACACATATCAATATATCATGTGTTGCTTAGGCTTCAAAAGTTCAAAGATATATCTTATTTGATAGGAGTGGAAGCCAAGAGTGGTCTGCACCTGGATGTTCCAACTAGGTGGAATTCCACTTACCTGATGCTAAAATCTGCAGTTTGTAATGAGAAAGTATTTGAAGCCTATGAGGAGAATGAATCTGCATATAGTACTGATTTGGGTTCTGACATGCCTGATGTTTTAGATTGGATTGTTGTTGAATCTTTTGTGACCATTCTAAAACATTTTTATGAAATGACACTAAGAATTTCAGGCTCACTATATGTTACTTCCAATACCTTTTTTTCTGAAATTTCTGACTTGTTCCTTGTCCTCAAAGATATGGTTGCCTCTCCAACTGCTTCTGTCAATGCCATGGGGAGTACTATGAAATCCAAACTAGACAAGTACTGGGGTGATCCTGAAAAGATGAACTATCTAATCTTCTATGCTAATGTCTTAGATCCTAGGGACAAGTTTGAGTATATGCCATTTCAGCTAAATGCTTTATATGGTGATAAAAAAGGTGCTGCTTTTTTTCTAAAAGTGAAGTCAGGTCTAACTGAGTTATTTGTTGATTATGTTTCAAGTTACCCTGACTGTGTTGGTGGAAGTTCTAATACAACTTTTACTTCTGGAGCATCTATGGAGTGTGGTAATTCTGAAAATAGGCCTGTGTCCAGGTTTAAGGCTGATCTTAAAAAGAAGAATCTTGAGAGTGGTCAGGTAGGAGTTAAAAAATCTGAACTTGATATATATTTAGTGTTAGTATATATGTCCTAGCGACAATCATTTCTTTAAAGACATATGTACTTGATCACATTTAGTTTTTATATTTGATATATACACGGTATTACACTTTATGAATGATTGTTTTCGATTGTCAATGTTTTATTCATAATTGTGTTCCCTTGGATTTATGTTGTCAATACGTAAGTGGGAGCTTATATAATATAACATAAGGTCCTAAAATAGCCCCAATCAATGATCATCAAGAATGGGATTTTGATGATATACGATAAGATTGGTATGTGGACTGCATCATACTTTTAGAAAGTATAGTTGATCTCACGACTATGAGTTCCTGTAATTCATGATGGTCACATAGATATTTTAGAGAATATTGGCATACCCACCGAGAAACCATTTGATAATTTCTATTCATGTGTCTATGGGATTATCGGCGTATAGAGTAGTGTAATAGTCCTCCGACTTGAGGTCAATACATACTACATGTGCGGAGTGATGTACTTTGACCATGACCAACGCTTGCACTCCAATCGGGGTAGATACGGCATGTGTTGGGTGCATCACGAAGCACATGGAGTAGTAGTTGAGCCAAGAAAGGATTCATTCCTCATAATAGATTAAGAGAGAACATTCTACTTCTCATATCTAGATGGATCATAAAGTCATTGGCCAATGCAAAGATATATTCGTTTTGGATATCGAATATGATCGTTATGGATCATCTAGAAAGATTGAGAGACAGAGACTGAGTTATTGGGATAGACACTATATCATGTTCTAGACTTAGTTGAATGTTCGCTGAATGAAAGGGCCGTATCACTATGAGCTCTGTATTACAGGGAGTTTGTATAGTCCTCGCAAACGTCCTTATATATTAAGTTTGTCTGGAGAATCGTCTAGGGATTCGCTAAGACCTTAATTTGATTAGTGCTTAATATATAAGGCCCTATGGGTCACACAACAAGTCATTATACCTTCCGATTGAATTGTTAGAAGGAATTAAATATTAATTGGATTAAATAATATTTAATTCGTAATACTGAAAATGATTTAAATATTAATTAGATTAAACATATTTAATTCATGAAGCTGAAGGAGAGTTCTATTTGATAGAATTAATTAAGTAAGATAAATTAGATTTATCATACTTAATTAAGATGTATTTATTATTAAATAAAGTAGATATTTTCTTTTGTAATTTGGAATTAAAAGAAAAGTAAATAAAATAAATATTAATATATAATAATTAGAAAGTGGCGTGCAGCCACATCTCAATTATTATTATTATTATTTTGTTTTGTTTTATCTACTTATTTAATTAATTAGGAGTATTGGTCCTAGTAGGATTAGAACTCATTAATTAGAAAGACTTTCATTGTGATTGGGAAACTAGTTTCGAACTAGTATAAATACATCCTTCTCCTTCATAATTTGCAGACCAGTTTTCAGATTCAGTATTAACAGTTTATTTCCCTGCTAAGAGATTTCCTAGCCTTTCTCTTAGGGAGATCTAACTGTTCTTTCGGAGAGGAGAAATCACGTGGATACCAAAGGTCAAGGATTATCACCGCTAGGCTGGAAGATCTGTAAGTTCTAACTCAGATCTGTTATTATTATCATATTCGTTATTTTGTCATAATCAGGGAAGATCTGTTTGGGAAAATTTTAAACTTCCGCTGCCGTACTTTCGAGGTACGTTACATCAATTTCCTAACAATGGTATCAGAGCCAAACTGATTTTAATGATATTATACGAATTTATACAAATATTTTCGTGGGTCAGAATTGTGTGTTTTTCAGATATCATATTTTGACCTATGTCTTTTCGAGATTGTGTAAATCTGGGAGTTAGTGTATATATAAATCAATATGAATTGCCGGAATTGGTTTGATTTTTGAAATCAATTTAATCTTTTTAAGAAATTAAAAGAAAATTAAAATCGGACGTCGCCGGAATTTTTTAGTTCTTCGCCGATCAATTTTTCCGCAAACAAGAACTCATGTACCATGGCGCTGCAACGGGCGATGGATACTCGAACTCTTCTGGCATAACCGACATATTCGACCTGTTGGCAACGATGAAGAAAGGCAGAGCAGTTGAATTTAATCCGATGAGTTCGGCCAATCTTGTGCAGTTATTGGGTTACTGGGAAAAGTGGGAGACTTTTCAATTGTTCTCCTAATCTAAGAGTAAGACCTTGTTTGTAACTCTTTAAGATAAAATCCTATTTCAAGAGTAGAAGAAGGTTTTGAGACGTACGTAATTTTTTGTGATAGTCTAATAGTAGTGATGATCTAATCGGTTTTAATTAGATTAATTAGATTAATTATCTATGTTTTTATAAAGATTGATTGTGATTGTAATTTTAAGCATGCTTTTATCTCAATTATTTGATTATTGTATTTGTATATAAATTAGATTTATATCGCATGCTTACTTTATCTCTTGAGTTAGATCTCATCAACATATTATTTGATAATATGTTATTAACATCTTGATTAAGTAGTTTAATACCCCGCTAAACGTTCCCCATAAATTAAAATTTAAGTCTTATCTAGGATAACGACATCACCCTTCATAATTAAATTAGTAGAAATATTTTTTCGTTGAAGAATATTTCACCCAAGTGTTTATTCCATTCGACAAAATATAGAACTAATTTATAGATACATATATTTGTGATCGTGTGATGGTTTTGACTTACTTAAATTAGCTCGAGTCGCCCAAGCGTCAGTGTTAATTTCGGGATGTCGATCAATTTGAAAAATTGATCAACCAAGAGTTGCTTTGATGCAATTGGTCTAGGGACCTACCCATTATATTATTGTGGTGATCAGCCCAAGCTGGGACTATAATAATATGAATGTGGATCTTGGCCACTACGATTGTAAAAACAATCTATGTTCTTTTTATTGGGGTCAAAGAACATGAAAAATAGTGGGAACTAAATAATTAAAAGTCCATATTATTTAGTTAACTAGATGTGATCATAGGAATTAATATATGATTTTAATTCCGTTCTATTTGAACTTCTTTAGGGTTTTTAGGTATGTCGAATTTATCATTGAGAAGTATCTTGGATACAAATAATCTGATTGAACCAAACTTTCTAGACTTGGAACAAAATATGCGTTTCGTTCTTAGGCAAGAAAATATCGAACATGTATTTGATACATGTGTACCCGAGATCCTTGATGTTAGTTCTTCTGAATTAGCCATGTTTGACAAGGACATTCAGAAGAATCACATTGCTGAGGTACCAAATGATGTATGTCTCTACTGCAAAGAGACAGGACATTGGAAGAGAGATTGTGAGATATACAGGACTAATCTAGTCAAAGCACCGAGTGCTTCTAGCTTAGGCATTTTTGTCATTGATATTAATATGTCTACAACTAACTCTCACTGTTGGGTATTAGATACGGCTTGTGGCTCACACATTTGCAATAGTGTGCAAGGCCTAAATGACAGTAGAGCAGTTAGGCTGGGTGAGATTGACCTACGTGTAGAAAATGGAGCAAAAGTTGCTGCTGAACGTGTAGGGACCTATATATTAGATTTACCCAGTGGTTATAGATTAGAACTAAATAATTGTTATTTTGTTCCTTCTATAACAAAGAACATAATTTCCATTCCTATGTTAGACATTGAGGGTTTTTCTTTTCATTTTGCTAATAACACTTGTTGTTTTTCACAAAATGGTATTGTGTATGGAAATGCTCCTCTTATGAATGGTTTATATGTTCTTAATTGTAGACATGACATATTAAATGTACAAAATAAAAGACCAAGGTTAAGTAATCTGAAATACCACATATCTTTGGCATTGTAGGCTTGGTCATATTAATGAAGCCAGAATAGCAAGGCTAAGTAAATTAAATTACTTAACGCCATTTGATTTTGAATCATATGGTAATTGCGATTCGTGTCTCTCAGCTAAAATGACGAGTAAACCTTTTCTTGAAAAAGGACTACGGGCCAAAGAAGTGCTTGAATTGGTTCACACAGATGTGTGTGGACCATTCCCAACTCAAGCTAGAGGAGGTTTTTCTTACTTCATCGCGTTTACTGACGATTTCTCTAGGTTTGGATTTGTGTATCTTATGAAACACAAATCAGAAGCTTTTGAGAAATTCATGGAGTATAAGGCTGAAGTAGAGAAACAACTTGACAAGAGTATCAAGACTCCACGATCTGATCGTGGAGGGGAATACTTGAGTAAGGAGTTTCTCGATTACTTAAAAGGTTAGGGAATTCAGTCACAATGGACTCCTCCAAGAACACCTCAATGGAATGGTGTCTCTGAAAGGAGAAATAGAACCTTGTTAGACATGGTTAGGTCCATGATGAATTCCACGTCTCGTCCAACATCTCTTTGGGGGTATGCATTGCAAACTTCGATATACATTCTGAATAGAGTTCCATCTAAATCAGTGCAAAAGACGCCATATGAGTTATGGTGTAATAAGAAGCCTGTTCTTTCACATATTAAAGTGTGGGGTTGCCCTGCTTATGTAAAGAAATTGCACACTGATAAGTTAGGAGCTAGAAGTGAGAGATGTTATTTTGTGGGGTATCCTAAAGAAACTAGGGGATATTATTTCTATCATCCTGATGAACATAAAATCATTATTTCCAGACAGGCACGATTCCTAGAAGAAGACTTGGTCTTCAAGGAATTCAATCGTGAGAAGATAGTACTAGAAGAAATTCAAGAATCACAAAATAACATAGAGGATGAAGACTTGTTAGATGGTCAAAACAAGGATTCAGTGGGAGGATTAAGCGGAAGTATGTCCCTAGGAGGATATCCTTCAGCTAGTGGGAGTAATATAGGAAGCACCTCGTACCAGCAAGTGGTTCCTATTAGGCATGAAAGAAATGACATGGTTGTCATTCCTTCTGCACCTACTTCTCCTTCTCTGGAAACACTTAAAAGTGTAGCACCAGAAAATTCTCCGAGCATTGGACAGTCCAATGCAAGTGAACCTCTTCACAATCAGAATGAGCAGCCTGAACAATCGCAAAATATTAAACTTCGTAGGTCTACTAGGATTCATCATGAACTAACTAGGTTAGGCTTCCTCATGGAGGATCATGATGATGTTAAGATTCCTGATACAGATGAACCTGAGACCTACATAGAAGCAATATTAGATTTTGATTCATAGAGGTGGCGAGAAGCCATAAAATCTAAAATGGACTCGATGTGTATCAATCAAGTATGGAACTTGGTTGACTTGCCTGTTGGGTTAGACCCATTGGATGCAAAATGATTTTTAAGGAGAAAATTAATGCTGAAGGCAAGGTGAGAACATACAAAGCTAGACTAGTGGCTAAAGGTTATAGTCAAAGAAAAGGAATTGACTATAGTGATACCTATTCACCAGTTGCAAAACTCAAGTTCATTTTGATTTTGCTTGTTATAGCTGCTCAATATGATTTTGAAATTTGACAAACGGATGTCAAAACCCCTTTCCTTAATGGAAACCTCAAGGAGGAGGTGTACATGGTACAGCCTGAAGGTTTTATATCCATATCAAATTCTAATTCAATATGTTAATTAGAGAAATCTATTTATGGGCTAGAACAAGCATCTAGGAGTTGAAATATTAATTTTGATGAAATAGTCGAATCGTTTGACCTCATCAAATGAAATGAGGATGCTTGCGTGTTTAGAGTGCGCAACAAGGATAACGTGGTCTTTATAATCATATATGTTGATCATAGAGAATGATATCCCCTCATTGAAGTCAGTGAAAGAATGGTCACCAAAAATCTTCATGAATATCTTTTGTCTATGATAGACAGAAAGAACTAGTAGAATTTAATTATTCGAGCACTAGTTTCATGTATGATAAGAAAGACTATGAGTCACAGCCAGTATATGATTTTAGTCTCAATGTATAATAGTAATGCTGCAAGAGTTGCAAGTAAGAAACTATTGTAAATTCGACAACTAGAGCCTAGTAAATTGTTGCATTTGATGCAACATAGGTAAGCGTTTAGATACGTTAGTTCCTTAAGGAAATAGAGGTAGTTCCTAGCGACAGTTATCCAATAATTGTTATTGTGACTGTGTCGGTGCATTTGCACAAGCTAAGGAACCAAGATGCAAAGTAAGGAACTAGAAAATACCAGTATGCTATCGTGTTTGATAACAAACAGCAAGATGATAAGTTGCAATAGAATGTCTTCCCGTTGAGGACAAATTTGGCTGGCCCATTCACCAAACCTTTGAGATGTGAGAAACATACTAGACTTTTGAGAGTCTAGGTGTTAGACGCATCGGTGATTGGCACTAGGCCAAGTGGGAGATTGTTAGTATATATGTCCTAGCGACAATCATTTCTTTAAAGACATATGTACTTGATCACATTTAGTTTTTATATTTGATATATACACGGTATTACACTTTATGAATGATTGTTTTCGATTGTCAATGTTTTATTCATAATTGTGTTCCCTTGGATTTATGTTGTCAATAAGTAAGTGGGAGCTTATATGATATAACATAAGGTCCTAAAATAGCCCCAATCAATGATCATCAAGAATGGGATATTGATGATATACGATAAGATTGGTATGTGGACTGCATCATACTTTTAGAAAGTATAGTTGATCTCACGACTATGAGTTCCTGTAATTCATGATGGTCACATAGATATTTTAGAGAATATTGGCATACCCACCGAGAAACCATTTGATAAGTTCTATTCATGTGTCTATGGGATTATCGGCGTATAGAGTAGTGTAAAAGTCCTCCGACTTGAGGTCAATACATACTACATGTGCGGAGTGATGTACTTTGACCATGACCAACGCTTGCACTCCAATCGGGGTAGATACGGCATGTGTTGGGTGCATCACGAAGCACATGGAGTAGTAGTTGAGCCAAGAAAGGATTCATTCCTCATAATAGATTAAGAGAGAACATTCTACTTCTCATATCTAGATGGATCATAAAGTCATTGGCCAATGCAAAGATATATTCGTTTTGGATATCGAATATGATCGTTATGGATCATCTAGAAAGATTGAGAGACAGAGACTGAGTTATTGGGATAGACACTATATCATGTTCTAGACTTAGTTGAATGTTCGCTGAATGAAAGGACCGTATCACTATGAGCTCTATATTACAGGGAGTTTGTATAGTCCTCGCAAACGTCCTTATATATTAAGTTTGTCTGGAGAATCGTCTAGGGATTCGCTAAGACCTTAATTTGATTAGTGCTTAATATATAAGGCCCTATGGGTCACACAACAAGTGATTATACCTTACGATTGAATTCTTAGAAGGAATTAAATATTAATTGGATTAAATAATATTTAATTCGTAATACTGAAAATGAATTAAATATTAATTAGATTAAACATATTTAATTCATGAAGCTGAAGGAGAGTTCTATTTGATAGAATTAATTAAGTAAGATAAATTAGATTTATCATACTTAATTAAGATGTATTTATTATTAAATAAAGTAAATATTTTCTTTTGTAATTTGGAATTAAAAGAAAAGTAAATAAAATAAATATTAATATATAATAATTAGAAAGTGGCGTGCAGCCACATCTCAATTATTATTATTATTATTTTGTTTTGTTTTATCTACTTATTTAATTAATTAGGAGTATTGGTCCTAGTAGGATTAGAACTCATTAATTAGAAAGACTTTCATTGTGATTGGGAAACTAGTTTCGAACTAGTATAAATACATCCTTCTCCTTCATAATTTGCAGACCAGTTTTCAGATTCAGTATTAACAGTTTATTTCTCTGCTAAGAGATTTCCTAGCCTTTCTCTTAGGGAGATCTAACCGTTCTTTCGGAGAGGAGAAATCACGTGGATACCAAAGGTCAAGGATTATCACCGCTAGGCTGGAAGATCTGTAAGTTCTAACTCAGATCTGTTATTATTATCATATTCGTTATTTTGTCATAATCAGGGAAGATCTGTTTGGGAAAATTTTAAACTTCCGCTGCCGTACTTTCGAGGTACGTTACATCAATTTCCTAACATTTAGCTGAGTCCATAATTGAGGAAGATGGGGACTTTGATATTCTAAGATGGTGGAAGTTAAATAGTGAAAGGTTTCCTATACTTTCTAAGATGGCTAGGGATGTACTTGGTGTTCCCATTTCCATAGTTGCTTCTGAGTCCACTTTCAGTACAAGTGGTAGGGTTTTGGACTGTTTTAGGAGTTCATTAAGTTGTAAAATTGTGGAAGCCCTTATATGTGCACAAGATTGGTTGAAAATGGCTCACCAGCCTATCTCAGTTGAAGAAAACATTGATGAAGTAGAGAGGCTGGAAAAAGGTATAAGTTCAATGTATTTTCATGTATTATTTGCTTATTCTGAAGCTTATTGTTTAAATTTCAAAATTCTAACAATTCTGTTTGTCTGTTATAGAAATAATGGATGGAAATGTTGGTGGTGGAGATGCTGCTCCTACTGGATCATCTATTGTGCCATTAAGTGTACAATTTCTATATTTATATTGTGCATTTGTGCCATTATGTGCTTGGTTTTCCATTTGAATGTGTATGAACATGAATACATGACTCCATGATTTGGCATTAGCTATGATGAAGCTTCCACTCATTACTGCATATAGGGTTTAGGGTTGGTATTGCTCTTTCAGTTAATAAAATGGTGAGTTGCAACTGAAATTGTAGCAGATGCCCCCTATTTCCCTTGTGAATGATAAAAAGCATTCTGAGCTCTATGAAATGCCTGGTTTGTTTCATTGTGTGCTTGTTTTTTCATTTGAATGTGTATGAACATGAATACATGACTCTATGATTTGGCATTGGCTATGATGAAGCTTCCACTCATTACTGGTACTGCATATAGGGTTTAGGGTTGATATTGCTCTTTTAGTTCATGAATGGTAACTTGTAAGTTGTAACTGAATTGGTAGGCTATAACAGATGCCCCTTATTTCCCTTGTGAATGATAATAAGCATTCCGAGCTCTATGAAATGTCTGATTTGTGCCATTATATGCTTGTTTTTCCATTTGAATGTGTATGAAACATGAGTACATTGCTATATGATTTGGTGTTGGACCTGCTGCCAATATGAGTATAATGTATTACACTATTATGCGCTTGTTACATTTGAATGAACATGATTCTGTCATTCTGGAAAGCATGAACATGCTGCCAAGTGCCAACTATCCCTGGACCCTTGTACCTTGCTCTGATTTGCAGGTTTTGTGTAAGTATCTCATAATCCCATTAATCCTTTACTCTATCATTTCTATTAATTTTCATTGGCTATGATGAAGCTTCCACACATTACTGAATGTATGGTTTAAGGTTGGTATAGCTCTTTCAGTTCATAACATGTAAGTTTTAACTGAAATTTTAGCAGTTGCCCCTATATTCCTTGTGAAGGATAACAAGCATTCTGAGTCAGTGAATCAATGATTTCTCTGATTTGTTTCATTAACTTATCCTTGTTAAGTTGTTATTGACATATTGTACTACTCTACTACATGTCTATTGCTTTCCATGTGTTCATTAACTTTCTTATGCAGGTGGAAACTTCAAACTGTGGAAGATAGTTGTGGAACTTCAAAGTCTTCAAGCATTTTTGCATTTTTGTGTACTTGACTAGTTGGAACTTTGTATGTTAATGATTAATGAACTGTGTAATTCAGTAATCTGTATTTTGTAATATGCTAAAACTCTTTGTTACAATTTTGATCCCCCCTACTCTTTACTTTGTAATATTCACATTATTTATGGCCGTATGAGAATCAAATTATGTTTTGCAATTGTAATATTTTAGATTTACTGGTGTTGAAATTACAAATTATTTTGCAATTTCAAATTATTTTAGTTGAAACTTGAAACCGACTAAACCCGATACCCGATCCGAACCCGCCCTACCCGAAATACAATAAAACCCGAAAATATCTAAGTAAAAAAACATAGGGTAGGATATCCATATTACACATCCGAAACCCGAAAGGGTATTGGGTTCACCCACCCGCCCGACCCGAACCCGCCCGATGCTCACCCCTACTCACCATTTTACATAATACAAATATCTTCTCTCCATTAATGGAGTTTCCTAAGCTCTAATGGAAAGAAGAAGCCTGGGGAAGAAACCCTCCAGGTGAAGAAGAGCCAAAGAACCCAAAATCCCTCCAGGAGGGAACGGCCAAAACCATCCTTTACATGGAAGCAATGCTTCCTATTTATAGAAGGGGGTGGGGTTTTACTCTTATGGGCCAGCAGGCCGGTTGGGTCTAAATGGGCCCAATTCCTATCCTAGCGGGCTGGTTATGCCGAAGACGGGCCAGGTAGGCCTAAATGGGCCTTGCTGACCGGGCTTCATACCGGGTGATGACTTGGGCCTCTGAACAGTAATAGGCCGGGATAATATTCCCCAACAGCAGGTAAGTCGAAATATAATTTGTCTAATACAAAGTATAAGAAATAAAACATTAATTTCAATGTAAGCAATGAAAAAGTAATCTAATTGCTCAATTAGTTTAATTCAATAGTGAATATATTTTGTTTTTAATATTAAGGCCATTAAATGCTTTTTAAAAAGTCATTTTTTTGCCACAAAAAATGATTTTCTTCAAAAAGTGATTTCTTTGTGATGTAACTCATGTTATGGAAAATGTAAGTCGTGTTGACAAAAAATCTAACTTAGGTGATTATAAAATATAATTTGTTGATGTCATTCCAAATGTAACTCGCGCATAGATGAATATAACTAATTCATAAAAAGATGTAACTCGTTTATAAGATGTATACACATGACACACGCATGTGAAAACGTAAACACACACATATGAAAACGTAATCTCGTATTTTATTAAATGTAAATCGAAATAACAAATTTAATGCCTTAAAAACACTAAACACATATAAAAGGATGAATATAAAAACAATAGAAAATAATGTATGATTATAATATACGATATACTTATTTTATGTGTATTAATAAAATTTTGTATACGATAAGAAAAATAGAAAATAATGTATGATTATAATATACGATATACTTATTTTATGTGTATTAATACTTATTTCCATCATTTTCAATGGAGCCAAAGACTCACTATTTTTTGGCTTGGGAATATGATGGAATAAAGCAAAGTGGCTTACTAAACTGTATGCGCTTCTTTGGTATGAAGTAACAGTCAGTCTATGCAATTTTCGACGCGATTTTCACTTGGGTCATTCGGAAACAGTCTCTTTGTGCTTTTAGTACAGGGGTAAGACTGCATACATCTGACCCCCCTTTACCCCATCGTAGGTGGGAGCCTTTGCGGCACTGGGGTAATGATGATGATGATATGTGTATTAACAAAATTTTGTAATGAATTGGTAAAGAACAAAATGTAAATTCAGTTTTAATTTAATTAGTTAAAGTTGAAGATAACTAAAACCGTAATTAAATTTTTAGTATTTTGATGGAGATGAGAAAGAATTGAAGAAAAGAAAAAAGAAAAATAAAGAGAAAGTAGGATACAAATCTAGACTCCATTCTAGAGGAACAGAGGGAAAAGAAAGAAACATAATGTATTGCTACCAAATGAGAGGGAATGATATCGTATTTGGGATCGATATACCAAGCGCATGATATACCGGTTTCACAGTATAAATTTGTGTGGGATGAGTGTTAGATACAAATAACATTTATTTTATATGAATCCCTAGTGTGTTCCAATAAAATAAACTAATATAAAATCGAGATTATCCGGTCAAGTTTATGTTTACTCAGTTATGAATATCCAATTCAAAAACGATTTACATCTTCTTCTTCTTTTAGTTCACTTTGAGATGCGTTTCACTTTTGCAACAAAATGCATACCTAAATCAAAACTCTTAGATGTCACTTCACGTAAGAAATACCCATATTCATGAGCATTAATTGGATAACATTCATTCATATCTTGTTCTTTAATATGATTTGCACTTTTTGTGTTTTAAATCTCATTACATCTTGGATACCTTTACCGCTTTATTCGAGCACGATAGTAATACAATTATTCATTTTCATTCAATTTATTGAATACTAACTCCCAATGATGCATAACAATGTATAACCACAATATTTCAAGGATTTCATCATCACTTTTGTCATTCATATACCACCATCTCATATGTCATTCACATATTATTACTCCCATTTATTTGTACCATTTCAAATCATCAAAATCCTAAATATGAGCACATAGCATGTCATCTTCACCTCAAATGTACCCAACGAAGTGCTATCCGGCCCAAAAACAAACTGGGTCATCCGCCCCAATATTATGGGCCTGATTTTCAATTAATCACTTTTAATTAATTCTATTAATCATTTCATATATGATTAATATATTTAATTCCAAATATATTTTCTTAATTAATCATACTAATCATTTTCAATATGATTAGTACTTTTAATCTCAAATATCTTTTACTAATTAATGGATTAATAATCCAAATTGATGGGATAGATGTGTCAACGTGCTAGTAACAAAACAAAAGTTTAAACACTTTATTTGTATCTTTCAGATAAAATTTAATTGCATTTATGTGAATTCTGAGCATGCCTCTTTGAACAATTAGATGAAGCGTTCACTTTAAAATGTGAGTGGAAGAGGCTAATGCTCCGGTGTTAGTCTTTTTATAAAGTGGGATTTTAAAACACCGCTTACTTGAATCCTTTTTGCTGTAGAACAGTTTGCAGGGAATAGAGAAGAAAGATTCGTATATTCATCCTTCTGGGAGTCACATATATACAACAAAGGAAAATATAATTTCCTGAAATACATATACTACTTAAGGTACATTCCTATGATACTTCCACTAATTTAGGAACAATAAATATACAATCATACAATAAGGAAATAAATCACGTAGGAATAGCTCTAGTCAACACTCCCCCTCAAGGTGGAGAATGGATATCTACCATTCCCAGCTTGCAAAGAGAGCTTTGAAACACTCTTCCACAAACTGCTTTTGTTAGCATATTTGCGAGCTGGTCCTTTGAGGCTACATGAGGTAGCTCGATAGTCCTTATGTCGAGATGATCCAACCTCCACGTGTTTTGTCCTCTCATGTTGAACCGGGTTGTTGGCTATCTTTACTGCTGCTTGGTTATCACAGTACAGTTTTATCGGACCCGTTTGATCAATTCCTAGGTCTCGAAGAACTCGTTTTATCCACAGTAATTCACAGACACCATGAACCATTCCCCGGTATTCCACTTCCGCACTTGATCTTGCAACCACCTTTTGCTTCTTGCTTCACCATGTGACTAAGTTACCTCCTACGAAGGTGAAGTATCCAGAAGTGGATTTTCCATCCATTCGGTCTCCAGCCCAATCTGCATCAGTGTATCCACTTACTTGGTGACTTTGATTATTTTTTTTGCAAAAAATAGCCCTTTTCCCGGTGAGGCTTTTAGATACCTCAATATCCTATTCACTGCCTCCATGTGGGCTTCACTTGGTGAGTGCATGAAATGACTGACAACACTAACGGCATAAGCTATATCCGGTCGTGTGTGGGACAAATATATCAACCTTCCTACCAGCCTTTGGTACCTGTCCTTATTCGTTGGTACTTGATCAGGGTGAATGGTCAATTTGTGATTCGTTTCAATCGGGGTATCCACCAGCTGACAATTAAGCATCCCAGTTTCAGCTAATAGATCCAAAACATACTTTCGTTGGCACATAGAGATTCCAGCTTTTGATCTGGCGACCTCAATACCTAAGAAGTACTTTAGGTCACCGAGGTCTTTCAATTCGAACTCTGCTGCAAGAACTGTTTGGAGGTTTGACATTTCCTCTGGGTCATCTCCGGTGACCACCATATCATCGACGTATACTATAAGGACAGTCACTTTTCCTTTGTTTTTCTTAACAAAGAGTGTGTGGTCTGCATCACTTTGTTTATATCCAATCCTTTTCATGAAGTTTGAAAAGCGACCAAACCATGCTCGAGGAGACTGTTTCAACCCGTACAACGCTTTCCTTAATTTGCACACCTTCCCCCTGCATTTTGTACCAGGTGGAGGATCCATATACACCTCCTCCTCTAAATACCCATTCAAGAAAGCATTCTTTACATCAAATTGTCTTAGAGGCCAGTCCCGATTTGCTGCTATAGAAACAAGGATACGAATTGTGTTTATTTTTGCTACCGGTGAAAATATATCCCCATAATCGATCCCATATTTTTGAGTGTATCCTTTATCTACGAGTCTAGCCTTATATCGAACGATATTTCCTGCTGAATTGAGCTTAACAGTATATATCCATCTACACCCCACAATTTTCTTTCCCATGGGAAGATTCACCAAATCCCACATTTGGTTTTTCTGTAACGCTTCCATTTCTTCGTTCATGGCCTTCTTCCATTTTTCGTCTTTCAAAGCTTCTTGTACATTATTAGGAATAGCTACAGTAGATAACCTGTCAACTAAAAGAGCATGAAATTTTGCTAAGCGTTGAGAAGAAACATAGTCACCGATTGGATACTTGGCCTTTGCTTTGAGATCGGGTTGGTATTGTTTCTTTGGCACTCCTCTGTTATGTCTTGCTGGGTATCGAGGTGCTGGGGGTCATTTATTTCCTACAAAACATAGCCAGGTGTTGCATTTTGCAAAATAGAAGCATCATGAGTAGTGATTACCTCTGTACTTCCGATGGTGACAGGCTTATTTGTGGAGGTTGTACTATCTCGAGTTTCCTGTGATTCACCCATATTATCTTCAATAGTAGGCCCATTATCATGCTCATTTCTACTGCTATTTTATGCATCAAACCTGTCTGGTACGTATTGAGAGTCTTCAATCACCGATTCAGGAGTTTCGAATTCAAACTCATGAGGTTCACTACCGGTTTCATTGATCGACCCTTCATTTCCATCCAATTTTTCATGTGTGTTTTCTTCATTTGAGTTTGGTTTTTTCTCCCCCTGAAGAGAGCATTCATGGAAGAAAAAAGGAGCATTTTCATGAAATACCACATCCCTAGTGATGTACATCTTTTGAGTTTTCGGATCAAAGCAGCGATACCCTTTTTTTAGATTAGCATACCCCAAAAAATACACCGGCTCTTGGTTCCAACTTCCCTGCGTTTTGATGAACATAGGCAATTCACCCGAACACTCTTGATTCAAGAGCAGAGTCTACTGATGCATTTACAAGTTCTTCCAGCTTCTGGAGTGGGGTTTTAAGTCAATAACTCGGGATGGGATTCTGTTGATGAGGAATGTTGCTGACCGAACTGCTTCACCTGAATACTCACGTGGGACGTTCATATCGAATAATGAAGCTCGAACAATTTCGAGTATCTGGCGATTTCGTCTTTTGGCAAGTCCATTTTGTTGGGGTGTGCCTGCACATGAGGTTTGATGTCTTATAAAGTTCTCCTTACAGAATCGTTTCATATCATTATTAATATATTCCCCCCCATTATCTGATTGGAGAACCTGGATATCAGCCTTAAATTGTGACTTTACAACATGATGGAATTCCTTAAAAGCATAATATACTTCTCCTTTAGTTTTGAGTAAGGAAACCCAGATCATTCGAGTACATTCATCAACAAACGTCACAAAATAATGTGCGCCATTAGGAGTGGGAAGTTTAGCAGGGCCCCATACATCAGAGTGAATCGTCATAAAAGGAACCACAGTTTTATTATTGTTGGAAACATAAGAAATTTTATGGCTTTTTGCCAATTCACATGTTTCACATTTAAAATCATCATCTGTGATGCTAAAAAATAAGGCAGGTTTCAACTTTCTAAGATAATTGAATGATAAATGTCCGAGTCGGCGATGCCATAGCCATGCCAACGCTTTATTCGCCTGATTGATCATAGTATTATGAGCTTGACCACGAGGGTGTTCTTCGATTTAGTGCAACCTTCCACGTCTAATACCATAGCCAAGAATCTGATGAGTCACCATATTCTGAAAAACACATTCATTTGGTGAAAAAATTACATAGCAATTCAAGGCTTCTGTGATTTGACTAACGGATAAAAGATTAGATGATAGAGAAGGAACAACAAGGACACTATCCAGGTCTAGAGAACTGGATACTTTTGCCAGACCTTCTCCTGTAACTGGTGCAATGGTCCGTTGCTAAATTTGGAGAGTTCACAGATGCTAAATTTGAAGGGTCATTTGTCATATGGTCCGTTGCACCGGTGTCAATGATCCAACTATTATTCAGAGCATGGTTATTTTGTAACATACCAGAGTTTTTGACTGTTTTCGCGTGAGCAACGATAGGAGTGGGCAGTTCCTCGCCATTCGATGTAGCTATGGTAGCTTGACTTATCTTCTTCCTAGGCTTCTTCGTGAAATCCCACCAGTCAGGATATTCGATTATTTCATAGCACCTTTGTTTCGAGTGGCCTTCTTCGCCACAGTGAGTGCAAGTATATGTGTTCGCCTTACTGTTGGAGTTCTTCACTTTTGTAGAGCGGTTCCTGGTGGCTAAATGAACCATGCCATTCGAACATGGTTTCACTTCTTCCATTGCATGCCTTTGGTTTTGATCCTTGCGGATATATGCGTAGCATGATTCCAAGTCAAGAGGTGGGTCCTTTCTTAAGATCTCACTTCTGGCCTGATTAAATTCCGGATCTAGGCCAGCCAAGAATATGTGAACACGAAGGCGGGCCAAGGTTTTATTGAGGGACACCGTCTGGGTAATAGTATCTTCTTGAGTTGTAAGACGGGTATCAATCTCTTGAAATATGCTTACCAATTCAGTGTAGTATGTCGGCAAGGACCTCCCGTTTTGGCGAGTGGTGAATGGTCTCCGGTTAAGTTCGAACAATTGAGTTTCGTCTGTGCCATCATAGAAGGTTTTAGCAACCGCTTCCCAGATTTCCTTTGCGGTTTGGAGTCGGATAAAACGCCGTATCAAAGGTGGACTCATTGAATCGATGAGCCAACTCTTTACCCGGTTATTGTCGATCAACCAATTTTTGATCTGTTTTTCGTCGGTTGTGGGTTTCTTGGTAGCACCAATAAGAAATCCAGATTTGTTCCTTGCTCAATATGCATCTTCATGAGGTTGGACCACAACGGGTAGTTCGAATCATCCAAGATGATTCTGGTGGGAAAGGGTGCATCTTGGACGTTTTGGACAATGACTCGAGTGTCTTGAGAGGAGTTCTCTGCACCTGTCATGGTAGGAGGATTCAATTACGAGGTATGGAAGGGTGGTGCTCTGATACCATGTAGAACAGTTTGCAGGGAATAGAGAAGAAAGATTCGTATATTCATCCTTCTGGGAGTCAACATATATACAAGAAAGGAAAATAAAATTTCCTAAAATACATATACTACTTAAGGTACATTCCTATGATACTTTCACTAATTTGGGAACAATAAATATACAATCATACAATAAGGAAATAAATCACGTAGGAATAGCTCTAGTCAACATTTGCCTCCATTTCCGAGTAACCTATTCCTTACCTATGGTGTAACGATACTTCACCTCGATGTTGTATCCGCATATTCGATATATATCTGATATCGATACTCGTTAATACGCGTCAAGTACGTATTGGGTCCGTATCCATAATTTAATAAAAGTATTGAACTTATTTTTAAAAAAATGGATACTTCCGATACTCGTATCCGTGAACCGATACTCGTATATAACCCTATAACCCTGATTTCATACATGACATGATAAAGTTTTAGTAGTCGCCAAGCGACCACAAGATGTGGAACATTAGTAAAGATGATTTCGGAAGTATAAAAAATATCGGAATGCTATAATATGCCAATTTGTCGCTTATTGAGCATTAATAGAAATCAATCTTGTTAAAACATAGATGTAAATGCAAATAGAGAACAAAAAATTTATTTGAATTTAAATCGAATTATTAATACTTTATATTTTTTAGTCTAGTCTTTGAAATTTTATTATAATTGTTAATTTTTTATACTATTAATATTTTATTTATGAACCTCTGAATTATATATATTTGCAAATTATATCCTATATTATTATTATTTATAAATATACCCATGTGCCTGTATCCAATAATTTTTAAAGTTGTCATATCGACGTACATGTATTCGCGTATTGACGTATCGACGTATCTGTATCCGTACAACATAGCTCCATACATCTATTGCATAATTGCATTCCCTTTTTGAACTTGTTTTTTCATTTCGGTTGATTTTGCTTAAAATTGATTTTCTATTGATAAAAATATCATATTCCGTTCTTTTTTAGTTGCAACGGTCAAATTTGAACATTTGCAAATACACATCTTTGACCGTAAAAATATCCTACCCCCTTCGTCCCTCTAACTTTGTCCTCTTTTACCTATTTCGTCCGTCCCATTAAATTTGTCTCATACCATGTTTGGTAATATTTGGGTGGCTACAATCCATTCTTATTTTTATTCACACTTTATCAATTTAATACCAACCACGCATTTATACTTTTTGTTTAAAATCCCACCACACCCCTTTCACCCTTTGTCCCAAACATAGGGGGACGGAGGTAGTTTTCTCTATTAGTAAAAAAATTTAAAAAACAAATTTTGAAAATTTGTAATGAGATGAATTGAACAATATTTTTCTAAAAAAAATCATAAATAATAGTGTAAAATGTAATGAAGGTAGAACATGTGAATCGTGTAAAATTCAACTTGTTGCGATTAAAAAAATGAAAGATGGTAAAAAATTCAGATTTTATAAATTTACAATGAGACAAATTTAATCCATTCATTTTCATTTACCCCAGTCCCGCAAAAACTCCCAACTACGGTGGGGTAAGGGGGGTCAAATGTACACAGTCTTACCCCTGTACTAAAACACAGAAAGACAGACAAATTTAATAATACTTTCACAAAATAATTTTTTAATACATCAACGAATAAAATGTATTCAAAACAGAACATGTGAACAATGTAAAATTTAACATGTTTCAGTTATATAAAAACGGATGTTATATTAAAAATGTACTCATGTTTGAGAATTTTGACATTGTTTTATCAAGAGTGAGAAAATTCATTGATATATTTTCATGTTTATCCTCATTCATGACACACTGCGCCCCATATACATCGTCGAGCCGGATCCAGTTCCTCTGCCTTACTTAGGTAGACGAGGGTGCCATGTCATTTTGAACCAGCAGATCAAAAAATCAATGGCATAAGATGAGCGGGTCCATTTTAGGCACAAATCTCGAGGCCTCTATTTTAATACATGCCCTCTATTTTGGTAGGGTACTCTACCATAAGGCAGAGGATCTCAATCCCGTCGCGCCGGAGATGTTTTAAGACTCATAAAGTACATATGAATATGAATTTCAAACTATGTCTGCTATGACAAGACACCATATTGTGGCATGTAAATACATCCATATCCATCAAGTAATAAAATACAAACCAACATAAACGCATTGACATCAATTAATATGATATAAAAATCAAGGAGCTCGAAATAAGGGGGTGTTTGGAACTGATTCTGATTCTGCTTCTTTTTTAAAGCAGAAGCATAATCAGAATCAGTTTTCAGAAGCTGGTCACCCCCAGCTTCTAAAAAAATTGATTTTAGGAGTAAATTAGAACACCAGAATCACTTCTGCACTTTTACCCAAACACTCCAACTTCTGCTTCTGCTCCTTCAGGGAGCAGAAGCAGTTTTAAGAATCAAATCCAAACACCCCCTAAGACTCAAGAAAGATGTTACTGGTTAGTGAAAACTAGTAATATAAAAAGAGAAATGGTGCTAAATAGGAGCTTAAGTTTCCATATGTAATTAAATAAGACCTTGACTTTTTTAACTCCTAAATAGGACCTAATTTCCCATGTCTTCCATATTTGCCCTCAAGTCTTTTATTTTTGATTCAGTGTGACGAGTTCCCACGCAAGGCATCTCTTCTATGTGGACATTTGTTTCCAGAGGCAGAGGAGCATGGCCGGTGGTGCAAACGCGATGGTACGACGACGCGCCAGCAACAGTGCGGCGGCCGAACGGCATGGGGACATGTCGGTGGCGACGGAATGCCCAGATTGTACCGGTCTGCAACAATTTGGTGGAGATGGAATGGCGACACATCAGTGGCAGCTGGCCGGAGGCCGTCTTCTCCTTTTAATTCTTCGATGATTTCGTTGCCCCCCTCCCTTCTTCGTGGTTCCACGGCCTTACATCAGCTTCCCTGATGTTTTGTTCATTCTTCTGCTCTGTTGTTTTCAAGATCTACTCTGATTTCAATCATTATCTCCTCTGATTTCAGATCCATATTGTATTCACAATAACAAAACAAATCGCAGAGATAGATTTGAGGAAAATGCTATTAGGAACCTGCAGCTGGAGCTTGCTTTAAAGTTTTAACTTCTAACTTGCGCTGAGGAGCAGCGATTAAAGAGTCAATCTTAGGGGCAGATATGGTGGCGCACAGTAGCAACGCACCAATGATATAGCATGCTATTTCACGTGCTGTTTTGTGATTAAAAATCTTCCTTCTTCAATTCCTTTTAATCTTGCCTACTGTAGGATCTTCAAGTTAACCCACCAGCCATGGCAGATCTAGCTAGGAGCAAAGACCTCATCTGAAATTATAGCCGGAAAAGGAGAATGTGCTGCGAAAGAAGAATTTAAGATGATCTTGCTTGCGTGTGTGTATTTTAACATTACTTCGTATGTATTTTAAAAATGTCATTAGTTTTAACAATGTCATTTTCATAATGATGATTGACATTTTTATGACATTGTCGTTGACATTCTTATGACATTATCATTAACATTTTTATGACATTGTCATCATGATTAATTGACATTATGATATTTTTTCGACATTGTGACTTTTTTTAAATAAAATTAACATTTTCACAATAGCTATTGACATTGTCATAATTACAATGTCATTTTATAGTATCGACAATGACATTGTCATTGTGACGGTAATGCCATTGACATTGTTATCATTATATCATCATCGACGATAATATTTGGCTCTCTTGGCCTGCAGATTGTTGGACGCGGAAAGTGGATGGCCTTTCATTAGGCGGAAGCTCTGAATTGGGATTGAACAATTTTGCTAGGTCTGGGACCTTAATTGGTTCGACACCCAGCAGCTATTTGGATATTTAGACTTTGTTTTTGTTTTGAGTAGGTCCGGGACTTTGTTTGGATATTGGGATTAATATTTGGACATTAATGTTATATTGTAATTTCCTATTTCAATTTGTATCGTAAGTGCGTTTTTGCTACATACAATAGGTGCTACTCCATGTTTTGTTTTGTTTTTTGAGAGAAGAAGAGTGCTATGTTTTATTCTATGTTCTATGTTTACTCCGTGTGTTGTGACATTGTTATTGACATTTTAATGACATTGTCATTTACATTCTTATGACATTGTCACTAACATTGTTTTCTATTGACATTTTTATGTCTTTGTCATTGACATTCTTATGACATTTTCATTGACATTCTTATGACATTGTCGCTGACATTGTTTTAAAAATTTAAAATTAGTCTTATTTAGGTCTTAAAAAGTTTGGACTCTTATATTTACGTTCATAAGCCTTGTTTTAATCCTATTCAAGTCTTTTTCCCTTACGATAATCATTGATATTGTCATCATCACAATGTCATTTTTATAGCATTAACAAAATTACGATAGACATTGACAAAATTAACATTGACATTTGTTTTCAAATGATGACATTATTGTATAATAAGTACTTTAACAATGTAATATAATGTCAATGTTCAAAACAGTGCAATAAAGTCCATCAAAAAAGGCAACATTATTACAGTAATATTTATCGTTTTATTATATACTCCGTACTAGATTTTATGCCAAAATAAATACTCGTAATAAAATCGTTTCCAGAAAATTAGTTGCATTACATGAACTCATGAATCTGGAATACAAAATTAAAAATAAATAATATAAAAGGCTAGTACATACTCCTTGATGGCCAAATAAGATCCTAGGATAGCCTTTCCTCCACCAAATTGAAAAATAAAACAAATGGCTGCGAAGAATCATTGCAGCATGGCAGCAGCCGCGACAACTCAATTTAAGGGGGAAGAGTGGGAAAAGAAGAAGATCCGGCGATCGTTCCAGCGATGAGCTGCGGCTGACCAATCCAGAGACAGGTATCGGTGACTACTCCGACGATGACGAACGGCGATGAACTCAGTAGTGAGGGTATTGATGTATACGAAGCTCCGTTTCTGCTCTGTCAATTTCCTTCTAGCGCAATCCTCCGTCAATTTCCTTCTGGATGTATAAGGAGCTCTGTTTCCGTATGTTGTTGGGCCGTTGGCAGCTGTTGTACGTGTAAAGGCCACAAGGGTATTTATGTCTCTTCCGTTAAATTGGTCCTATTTAAGGGTTAAAAAGTTAGAAGTCCTATACGAGTTCGTGGCCTATGTTTTAGTCCTAGACAAGTCTTTTTCCCATATAAAAAGTCAAAACAAATTTTATAGATAATCAAAATAAGACTGCTAAATGGGGCCTTTGATGATCTTTTACTCGTTACAACTAGAAATTCATTCCCTAAAGAAATCCATCGCTTCTTTCCAAAGATTTGACATTCTCAATTGTAAAAAGAGAAATACACATTGTCAAGTTAGTCATCGCCCATGAATATTGAAGCATATTTACTTCCTTTTCAGAGAAGAAATCAGAGGGCAAAATCTTCTGATCACCACTTCTGAATGCCCAACTCCATTATCACACGAAGATCGTCCAATTGCTGAAACAAGTTAGTATCCACAGAAAACTAACCTCATAGCATGTTTTCTTTAACTAAGCTGAGAATATAGGCTATTGCTTTAAAGACTAAAACTTCCTATCTCAAAAGGTTCATACTTATTTGAGCAAAATGTCTAAGGCTATCAAGTTCAGCTCAATTGGTGTATAGGGCACACCAAAAGAGTTAGACCCTGATTCAATTCTAGCAACTAAACTCCCCTACTCTACCAGCTATACTATGAATAGTGCCCATTTACACTTTAAAACAAAGTGAATAGCCATTCCGGAGGATGATCGAAGTATTAGGGTGCATTCTTTTTTCTTCAAAAAAAGGTTCTTGGAGTTCATTGATTTTCTTTAGCATCCATTTTCATGGAGTCCATAAACAAGCCAGCAGAAGACTATCCAAAAAGATTATCCTGACATAAAAACATAAACACAATCCGTTCCAACCTCGTGATATCTTGAAATATACTACGTATTTACTTAAAATTCCAGCTGCATATATCTTTCACAAGATGTTTGTGGCTGAGATGTAAATAACTCGTATAATAGGGATTCAGAAATGAAGACCTTTTATGCTGCAGATCATATGGCACGTGAATCTGGCAATACAAGTCTATGATTAGCCGCAAACGCAATCAAGGTACAGTTGAAATTGTAACGGGGAAGGGTAGAACATTGCAATAAGATTCATCAAGCAATTGACACTTTTGCGCCGGCTGCTTCAAGCTGTTTCTTCGCTTCTTCAGCCTCTTCCTTGGACACTCCCTCCTTGAATTTCTTCGGCAAACCTTCAATCAAATCCTTCGCCTCTTTCAGCGCAAGGTTCGTCAAAGACCTAACCGCTTTAATTGTAGGAATTCTTGAGCTGCTAGGCACGTCTTCGATCACGACGTCGAACTCCGTCTTCTCTTCCACGACCGGGGAGACATCTGCTGCGCCCGGACCTCCCGGAGCAGCGACTACGGCTGCCGGAGCCATCATAGCGGCGGAGACTCCGAGCTTGTCCTGTAGGTATTCGACGAGTTTCTGAGCGTCGAAGAGGGTGAGGCGGGATATTTCGTCTCCGAGCTGAACCACCTTCTCCGGGGCTTCTACGGCAGCGAGAGGGCGGAGGAATGTGGTCCGGGTGTGGAGTTTTGGGGGGCGGAAGGGAAATTGTAAGGCTGGTTTGGGAAAGCCTGAAGCTGGGAGCAACGAACTAGGGTTAGGATGAGAAGGAGAACGAAGGGTAATCGTGGATAAAGTGGAAGCCATTTTGAAAGGTGTAAGGTGTGGTGGAGACGATGAAAGGAGAAGAGACTGCAATTTTAGATGTGCAATGGAGGGAGTGAGGATAAGGAGCGTTTTCGTTCATATGATCCTCCTCACACTTTAACACCCTGTTTGGATCGACCCCTCCATTTCTAATAATATCCAAATTTCGACATGCAAAATATTGGCAAATCATAAAACACTTTTTTATGTTTTCGACAGTTTTCTAACACACAGTTTTGTGTTATCATTTTCTGTTTCCAAGTGTTCAGTTTTCTATTTTCTTTTTCCATATTTTTATTTTCCAAATCAGAAAACATGTTTACCAGAGTTTTTCAATTTTTCATTTCATTTTTACCAAGAAACGTTGACTTAATAATTGGAAAAGAAATGCAGAATTACAAACATTTGAAATAACACAAAAATTTAACATAAATGTTCCTCAACACTGAAAGTTCAATGAGTGAGATTATGTTAATCAGAATAGTAGTTGTACTTCGACATCTCATGCATTGTAATCATCACATATTGCATTCGCAATACTTTCTCGAATTTCATGCATTTGTTGTTGTTGAGACATCAAATTCGAGTGATCCATTTTCACTTATACTTGACGTCGTTCCAAATATCATATCCTCTTCCTCATACTCCATGAACATTCGGTCGTTCCTATCTTGCATGCGAATGAAATTATGCAATGCACAATGATAGATAGTCTACCCGGGGTTATGTATCCGAAGGGTCATTGCGGGGAATAACTAGAGAGGAGTCAGAGCATAAGTAAGAGAGAGAGAGTATATTGCTGAGAAAGTAATAAGCATATTTAGCTTGGATTACAAATGGGGAAAAGGGGCGCTATTTATAGTAGTAATAAATGTCAGATAGGGACACGTGTCGTCATTCTGGTGGTCGAGGGGTCACCTCAACGGGGGTGGCACTGGCATTCGCATGTGGCCGCATTAAATGCGGCTGTTGGATGTGACGTCGTACTTGGTACGGTGATTCAGGCGCATGTGGAGAGGATATTATGTCGAGAAAGGTGCCCTCGGCTGCAGGTGATTAGCCGAGGGCTCTGAGTATCAGGGACCTCCTTAGTGCCGAGGGCTCTAGGTGCCGAGGGCTGCTGATTTTCGCCGTTTTCTCCTAGTAACTTTGTTTGCTTGAGTTGGCCATCCTGTGAGAATTTGGAGCCTTCGGCCAGGGGGGCGAAGGCACCCCCAGTGTGCCACGTGGGTTGCTCGGTACTTGGGGCGCTGTGATTCGGGCCTGCTGTGCTTCCTGCGCCTATTGGGCCTCCATTTGAATAGTAGGAGTGTATGGGTCGGGGGTTCCTGGGCCATATACTCCATCAGGAGTCCCTCACTCCTTTTCCCGAAAGGTACTTGAGGGAAAAGGAGTAATTTGTGTTTGCCCTTTGGTGTTGTTCCGTTGTAGTTTGTAAAGTTTGTGAGTAGTTTGTTGTGTGCATGTTTCAGCTGAGGGCAGTCCCTCAGTTACCCACATTCCGGGACTTGAGGGATCATGTTTGTTGTTTTGGGAGTTTTTGACATTTTTTGTTTTTTGAGGTTTTTCCCGAAGGGGTTCTCTAGTCCCCCACTCCTTGAGGCACTTGCAAAGTGGTGAAAAGGAGTAGAGTAGTGCCTGCCTGCAATATGAAGCCGAGGGGTGACGCTTTTCGTTTAATTTTGGGGGGATGCCTCGTTAAAAACCTCATTGGAAAAAACCCTGTGGGAAAAAATTCCAATGAGGGAAAAAGAGTGCACCGAATTCCCCCAACGATGAGTCGAAAAGGTGAAACTCTGGTCCGGAATGAGTGGCAGTACTGTTCTCGAGGGCTATCCTCGTCTGAAGGCGCATGTGTTGATTTGCCGAAGGCTCGCTGTTGTTATCCTAAGAGATGCCGAAGGGGAGCCCTCAATTTATGAGAATGAGGGCGCGATGAATGTGGGTGATATTTCCTGTTCTGTCGAGGGGCCCGTTGTTTGTTGACGAGTGGGGGGCAGCCTTCGATGAAGGCGTGCTCCCCCGGGGGCTACGTGGTCCTCAATGTGTTTGAGGGCTAAGTGTTCCCGAGGGGTGTGCCCGTTGTGAAGCCGTGGGCTTCTAAAGGAGCGAGCCCGAAGGCATTTGTGATGTAGTATGAGGGGCACAAGCCGAGGGCACCTCTGGGTAAGTGTACCCGGGAGCTCCTCTTGATGATGTGGAGTGAAGGAGAAAGCCCGAGGGCTAGTTTTTTGGTTGATGAAGGAGTGGTCTGCCGAGGGCGCGGTCTTGGTTCCCAGAATATAGCCATTGTAATAGAGCCGTTGGAATATCTAACGTCAGAAATATAGCCGTTGGGGGGGCTTCCACGTGGCGCGTATCCACTGGCTGCCTGCGGGCGGGTGTTACTGATTGGGCGGAACGTCGGCGAGTAATGATGACTTTGTAACCGGAAGCCCGGTTTCCAGGCCCAAGCCCGGATCCGGGTGCCTATAAATACCCCAAGGCCAGGGTCACTTTCCCTTGTGCGATCTCAGTGTAGCGAAGTTCTGCCGAATTTTCTAGAGAGAGAAGCTCCAGCCTTCGTTCAAAACCATCTCTCAGAGGTCAGTTCTTGCTCCGCTCTCGGCAATTCTTGTATACTTCACTTCCCCTTCACTTCCCGGCCTTAGATTAAGTGTCTGTAGCTTAGAGCCTTTAGGACCTCCCTCTGAACCCTTGGTTTAGTATCAAAATGTCTTCACAAAGTGATTCCCAAGACATTTCGAGGGAGCCTTCAGTTGAGGCGGAAACCTACTCCGACATTGAGCCTTCGAGCGAGGAGTCTTCAGCGGGTGGTGATGCTGCTGTGGCCATGGAGGTGGAGAAGGACCTTAGGGCCGAGGTCGAAGCCGAGGACTTCGAACAGGTAAACGAGGATGAAGAGCTCGCCCTCGCTGTGCAGACTACTGAGGAGGAAGAGGAGAAGGAGAGGATGAGGGTGACTGTCGCTATCCTTCCCCCTCGCAGTGCCGGGGAAGCCAGCACTTCTCGGCCTTTGAACCCGACGCCTATCAGTGTGGCTCCCGGGAAAAAGAAGAAGACGAGGGCTGCTCCAAAAAAGAAACAAGCAGACGTGGACGTCGAGCGGTCAGTAGGCATACCTGAGGGCCATTCCTTCCTAAACACCGCCGCCCTAGAGTTGAAGACGAGGGCGTCCCCGGCGGAGTAGCAGGCCATTCAAATCCAGGTTGGCCCTTCGGCACGTGTGGTGGAGCCAAGGGCCGATGATCTGTTACGATACGCACTCGAGGGCTGCTTTGCTGTTCATACCCTGTCAGTGGAGATGGGACTTCGCTTTCCGCTCCACTCCTTTCTGCTGGAGTACCTGAGATTCGTGGGGCTGGCCCCCTGTCAGCTAACGCCCAACAGCCACTCTTATGTAGCCGACTATCTCTCATTGTGTCGGAGCCGGGGGGTTCCACCTACCCTCGACCAATTCTTCATGTCTTTCAACTTGTGCGGGGGGGGGGGGGGGGGGGGGGGGGGGGCATTCGAACGCTGAGGGCTTTGCCAACCTGCAGCAAGTACCGGAGTTCAGGCTCTTCGATGATGTGCCTTCGTCCCATAAGGGATGGAAGGATCGGTTCTGTTACATACGCTTGGAGGAGAACCCCTTTCAGGCTCCGCTCCGCAACAGCTTCCGGCGTCATCCGAAGGTAGGGAGTGCGGCCCTGGAGAAGAATGGCAGGATACTAGCCAAGAAACCGGAGGGGTCCAACAAGCACGTTAAAATCAAAGACGTCACTCTCCCTAACGAACTGTTCAAGCTCGGCTTCCGGCAGTTTCGGCCGAGGGGCTCATCGGATGAAAGATACCCTCCGTTGGATTGCGTCTTCGAAGGAGCCGGAGGTGATTATCGAAGGGTTATGCGTTTTGTACTTAGAGAATTTTCCTTCGTTTTTTTTACTCTATGTCATTGTAACTGATACCCTTCGGTCTAATCATTCTGTGTCTTATCTTTGCAGGTAGCAATATGGACGTGAGCTCTCTTTTCGCCCTGAAGAACGCCAAAGGGAAGAAGAAGGGTCCAGTGGGCGTTTCTGCCAGGGAGGAGTCCTCCCAAGCTGCTATTGCCGGTGCTGGCGCCGGGGGGGCCCAAAGGCACTGGGGCCTTGAAGAAAAAGAACAATGGCAAGGGGACCGAGCCCCTGGCCAAGAAGTTGAAAGCTAAGGTCCCCGACAAGCCACCGGCCACTGACGTTGTCGTCATTGTGGACGAGGGGCACGCCTCCGGTTCCACCCCTCAGGAGCACATCAACCAAGACTTCTTCGGCCAGGAGAAGTTGGAGGCGATAGTGTCGAAGGGGGCATCCGTGCTGGAGGGTAGCCTCAACCCGTCGGCACTGATGAGCCAGATGCTGCCCTCGTCTGATCGGCTGGCCCTCGCTAGGATGGATGAGGGCTCCCTCGAGGCCAAGATTCTGCTGAGCAGTGCCTCCGTGAGTCACGTTCTTCTTTTTCCTTTGTATTTGCTTTTGCCCTTACGTACTGTGTTAACCATGTCTAACCGCTATCTTTGTTGACTGTAGAACTTCATGGGCCTCTGTGAGCACCTCCGAAGGGTGGAGCAGATGAAGGAGGCGAAGGGTGCTGGCGAAGGGGAAGCTGCCAGCCTTAGGAAGAGGCTGGCTGAGGCCGAGGATTCCCTCTGCTTGGCCACTGATAGCATGGAGCAGCGAGTGCAAGCTGCGAGGGCCGAGGGGAAGACTTTTTGATGCACTAAACAATTTTTTGACGCACCTTTGTAATCACATTGCTTAACTTTTGGCTTCGGCCCTTATGAACACCCTGCCCTATGTTTTTGATGAATTGATGCCTCCGGGCTTTTGTATATAACATGTTTTGTTTTTGAATGTATGTCTTCGCCTTTTTGGTGAATGAATGTATGTTTGTGCGGTATTCTGGCCGAGGGACCAACTTTTAGGACTTAGAAAATATTTTTCTAAATATAGTGTATCCCGTAGCCCTCGGCTACTAGGCCCGTTTAGTCCTATGAATATTTCACCGAGGGCCAAACGTTCAGGACTTAGAAATTTTTCCTAAGTGTTGTTCATCTGTTGGCCCTCGGCTAATTCCTTCCCTCTGATTCTGTGTAGCCTTCATGAGATGACCGGAGGCAAAGCGCTTAGGACTTAGAAATTTTTTCTAAGTGTTTGAAATCATTTGGCCTTCGGTATATGGGCATTCTTTGCTGCATGGATACATGACCGAGGGCCCAAAATATTTAGGACTTAGAAAATTTTTCTAAGTGTAGTTGTATGAGATAGGGGCCCTTCGGATGATTGTGAGAGCCTTGTCGTAGTGCACATTCGGCTGAATGATAAAGGGCCCAACACCTTAGGACTTAGAAATTTTCCTGAGTGTTTTGAATATCATCTGGCCTTCGGTATGTGGAGCCTTCATGTGGTAGTCCCGAGGGCACCCAATCTTGTAGACTTGGAAAAATTCCTCGGCCTGTGAGACTGGCCCTCGGTGTGTAGTAGTAGTTGCCTTCGATCTTTGTTGATCATAAGAGCCTTCGGCGTTCCTTGAAATGTTGTTGGGTGGACTTAACCAATTCTATCCCTTTTGTAGGATTAGAGCCTTCGGCTTCAGTGACTTGTCCATTTGTTTGAAGTTTGTGTACTCATTGATTTCTCGCTGAGTCTACTCCCCTTCACCACCCCATTTTTTTTGTAGTGAAGGGAAGGCTTCAAGAAACTTGGTTTCTTGGTAAGGCTTGGCCTATCGGGAGGTAATAGAATACACCATTTGCTCCCCCCTCGGGTTAACCTTCCGAGTTCCGAGGGGATCGAGGGTCGTTTCCTGGGCACAAGACATGGTATGTAGCCTGCCTCCCCTTGGGGGATGGCACAGAAAGCGCCTCAGTTTGAAAGTCGTCCCCTCGGCGCCAGACATAGTCCGTGGCCTGCCATACTTTGGGATAGTGGCGCGGGGAGCGTTTCGATTTGGAAGTCGAATCCTGGGCATATTAGATGTCTGCCAATCCCTGGAGGAAATGGCGCGGAAAGCGTTCCGTTTTTTAAAGTCGAATCCTGGGCATATTACTTGCCTGTCATACCCTTGGGGTAGTGACGCGGAAAGCGTTTCAGGGAAGGGTTTTCATTTTCACACTGGTTGCAAATGGCTGGGGGCACTACGTGCTACCGGCACCGATAGGTGGCGCCTTCGGTATATGCGTCCTCGAGGGGTACGACTTTAGAAACAACACTTGGTGTTTGTTCCAGTATAGGGCCCCCGACACTTAGCACCGAGGGGTCCTCTTTGAAAAAACACTTGGTGTTTTTCTTCACTTGTTGTAGGTGATTGAGGTGTCTCCCCTCGGCACTTGGTACCGAAAGGTCTTCAAAGGAAACACTTGGTGTTTTCTTCCCTGTTGCAGGTGATAGTATAGTCTACCCTCTGCACTTGGTGCCGAGGGTTCTTCCTTATGATAAGGCCTTGGGCCAGGGGCTGATATGAGGGCTTGGCCGCTCATAAGAGTCTCGCTCCATGTTCTTGGTGTCTTCAATATGCCTTCATTCTTCAAAATTTGGGGGCCTTGGGCCGTAAAATAATACATTCACTAGTCATGAGGGCTTGGCCATTCTAATGTTATTGATAAAATTTAACTAAGTGATGTACATTCCAGAGTTTAGGGACTTCGGTCCCATTGGGGTGTTTGAGTTTGTAAGTTCCAGGCTTGATGATAGCTGCCACTATGTAAGGGCCCTCAAATTTGGGTGCCATTTTGCCTCCCTCGGTTGGTTGGCTAGCTTCCCTCCTTCGTAGGACATAGTCCCCCACTTGGAATTCCCGTGAGCAGACTTTGGCGTCAATGTAACTCTTCACTTGCCTTCGGTAGTTTTCCGCGCGTATGAAGGCCTACTCTCGGCGTTCTGAAATTAGGTGAAGGTCGAGGGCCATATTGGCGTCATTGATCTCGGGATCATATTGTGTGACCCTTCGGGTCGGAAGAGTTACCTCAGTGGGAGCCTTAACTTCAAATCCGTAGCAAATGGAGAAGGGTGTCTCTCCCGTTGCTCGCCGAGGGGTGGTGCGATAGGCCCATAAGATGTTGTGGAGCTCTTCTACCCAACCACCCCCTTCGGCTTCCAGCTTCTTCTTTAGGCCCTCGAGCAAGGTCCGGTTGACGTTTTCCACTTGACCGTTGCCTTGAGGGTAGGCCACGGATGAGAAGGTGTGTTTGATGCCCCATGCCTCTAGGAGGGCACAGAAGGAGGCTGCCTCAAACTGAGTCCCGTTGTCGGAGATGATTTGCTGGGGGACGCCAAACCTTGTGAGGATGTTCTTGAGAACAAAATGACGGCACTTGGCCTCAGTAATGCAGGCGAGGGGCTCAGCTTCCACCCATTTGGTGAAATAGTCGATGGCGACGATGATGTACCTGTTGTTGGAGGTACCCCTCGGTAGAGGGCCCACAAGGTCTATGCCCCATCGATTGAAGGGTATGGATGTGCTGATGGGGGCATAGTTGACCGCTGGCCTGCCGGGGGCTTTCTGGAAGTGTTGGCATGCGGTACACCTTTGGGCGAGATCCGCACAATCCCGGGCCATCGTAGGCCAAAAGTAGCCCTGGATTATGAGCCTTCGGGACATGGAGAAGGGTCCCTGGTGAGCTGAACAAGTGCCACTATGCACTTCCTCCATCACAACTTCGGCTTCATCTTGATGAAGGCACCGAAGTAGTGTCCCGTTGTATGATCTTTTGTAAAGCCTTCCGTCTTCGATAGTGTAGCTAGGAGCCCTCAGCTTTGCTAGCTTGGCACGGGCCTAATCCTCGGGCAGTTACCCTGTGGTGATGAAGGCGACAATATCTGAGATCCAGTCCTCTTGCCTTTGTTGTATGTGCATGATGGGGCTAACATGTATGCTGGAGAGGCTGAGCTCCTCGATTTTGGCGATTTTTGAGATGTGCTCAGGGGATTCGGCCGAGAGCTTCGATAAAATGTTGGCCTCGGAGTTTTGAGCCCTCGGTATTTGAGTAAGAGAGTGTGCCTCAAATACCTTAAGCAACTCCTTGGCCGCTTCTTTGTACTGCTTCATTCTCCCTTCCTTGGTTTCGTACTCCCCGGAAATTTGGCCGACAACTAACTTGGAGTCGCACTTGACGTGGATCTGTCGCGCTTTCATGTGTGCCGCCAGCCGAAGGCCACAGAGGAGGGCCTCGTACTCGGCTTCATTGTTGTAGACCTTGAAGGAGAAGCGGACTGGGTAATAGGTCCGGAAGCCTTCGGGTGAGATGAGAACCACCCCTCCTCCACATGCTTTGACAATGGAGGAGCCGTCGGTGTAGAGGGTCCACCAATCGTCCGAGGGAGCCGAGGGCTCCTCGTCCGTGGCTGATCTTTCCGTGCACTCCGTCACGAAGTCCGCTAGGGCCTGGCCCTTGATGGCGGGCCTAGGACGGATGTCGATGTTGTATTGGCTCAGGAAGACAACCCATTTTACCATTCGGGAGGAGCTGGTGGGGCTCCTCATCAAAGCGCCGACAGGTTGGTGAGTGAGGATCTGGACCGGGTGAGCCTGGAAGTAATGGCCCAACTTTTTGACAGTCCACACGATAGCCAACACCGTTTTTTCCACAGGGGAATACCGGAGTTCTGCTTCCCTGAGGGTCTTGCTAACATAGAAGATGGCATGTTGGATGCCATCCTCTTCCCGGATGAGTACTGAGCTGATGGTTGTCGGGCTAACACCCAGGTAAAGGTATAGGGTCTCCCCCACCTTGGGTTTAGAGAGCACAGGGGGTGAAGATAAGTACCGTTTCAGTTCCTCGAAGGCCCCCTGACACTCTGAAGTCCACTGGAAACCGACGGTCTTTCTCATGATCTGGAAGAAGGGTAAGGACTTCTCTGCCGATTTTGATAGGAAGCGATTGAGGGCTTCCAGGCGGCCCGTCAATCGTTGGACCTCCTTCACGTTGCGTGGGGGCTCCATGTTGATGATGACCTAGATCTTCTCGGGGTTGGCCTCGATACCCCTTCGGCTCACCATGTAGCCTAAGAATTTGCCCCCATGTACGCCGAAGGTGCACTTCTTCGGGTTTCGCCGAAGGTTGAACTTCTGCATGATGGCGAAGATTTCCCTTAGGTCGTCAGCATGGCTTGCTGATTGCTTGCTTTTGACGATCATGTCGTCAACATATGCTTCCATGGTGCGCCCTAGGACAGCTTGAAAGACCCTGGTCACCATTCGGGTGTAGGTGGCGCCTGATTTCTTTAGGCCGAAGGCCATGACAAGGTAGCAGAAGATGCCTTCGGGAGTCATGAAGGCTGTTTTTTCAGCGTCTTCCTCATGCATAAAGATTTGATGATACCCGCGGAATGCGTCGAGAAATGACATGATTTCACACCCCGCGGTCTCATCTACAAGTTGATGAATATTCGTCAAAGGAAAGGGGTCCATGGGACACGCCTTGTTGAGATCCGTGTAGTCCACGCACATGCGGAATGAGGGCAGTTTTTGTGCGAGGACTACGTTCGCCTGCCATGAGGGGTATTTTACCTCCTTGATGTGCTTGATAGAGAGGAGCATGGCGACCTCCTTCTTCACAAATTACCTCCTCTCGGCCTAGAGGGGTCTCCTCCGTTGTTGTACTGGTTTAGCCGAAGGGTCCACCGAGAGGCGGTGGGTGATGACCCTTCGGCTGATCCCCGGCATGTCCTCCGGCCCCCATGCAAAAACAATGGAGTAGGCGCGCAGGGCGCTGATGATGCCGGTCTTCAAGTCTTTGGGGAGCTGGGCTCCAATCTTCACAACTCTCTCTGGCTTGGTCGGATCGAGCGCGAAGTCTTCTACCTCCTCGGCTGGTTCAGCCCTCGGCCTCCTTTCTTCCTCTTCCACAGTTCCGGTGATGGTGTCAACGCGGAACTCCATCTTGCTAACCTTCTTCGTCACTTGAAGGTAGCAAGCGCGGACAAGTTTTTGATTCCCCCTTGAGTAACCGATGCCTCCCTCGGCTGGGAACTTGAGGCAGAGGTGCCTCATGGAGATGATGGCTTCGAGATCCTCGAGGGCTGGCCGGCCGAGGATGATGTTGTGGGCGCAGTCGATGTTGACGACGACGAACTCCACTTCGAGCTTGGCTCTATGGAGCCCGTCGCCGAAGAGTACCGGGAGGGTTATGACCCCCTCGAAATCAATGGTGTCGCCAATGAAGCCGGCAAGAGGGGTCTTGATGGGTCGAAGGGATCCCCTCTTTAGATGCAGCTCTCTGAAGGTGCTGAGGTACATTACATTGACGGAGCTGCCCGTATCATCGTAAGTTCGATGAATGATAGTGTCATTGATCTCCGTGCGGATGACGAGGGCATCCCTGTGTGGAGAGGACACCGGGGGGAGATCAGCGTTAGTGAAGGTAATGGGTTCCTCCCTCAGCCGCTTTCCTGGGCGCATATGAGTGACTTCCCCCACGTAATGTGATTGAGCCCACTTCTTTCGTTGACTGGTAGAGTCGCCCCCGGTATTGCCCCTAGTGATCATGAGGATGTGGCGCTTCTTTTCTTGGTACCGAGGGTACTCTTCCTCCTCTTCTTCCAGGTTCCCAATCTCCCTCTTCTTGCCGAGGGGGATGGTGTTGGGGTTGACCCATGCGTTTGCTTTCGCAGGGTGCCTTCGGGGCGGCCCTTGGTAAGGGGGGCCCTGTTGCTGAGGGCCTTGGACAAATTGGAAAAAATGGCCCGCCTGTATCAACCTTTTAATGGCCGTCTTCTGCTGATGGCAGTCATCGGTTCTGTGCCCCTGATGCCGGTGGAAGCGACAGTAGGGGTAGTTTGGATTGATGGCATACACCTCCGGGGTGCGCGAGAATCTCGCTCCACCAGGCCCCTCTCCTCAGCGAAGTCGAGGATGACGCTGACGGGGTGCGTCAAAGGTGTCCGAGGGTTCTCCAGGAGAACAGGCTGTGCCCAAGCCCTCGGGTTCCCCTTGTAACCTCCCTCGGGCTTGGCTTGGCCGTGCCGGGGGCGATCACCGGGGGGTGCTGAACCCTTTGGTTGATTATGAGGAGCCCCCGACCCCCGGTTGCCTTTGTCGTCTGGCCGAGGGCGTTGCTGATCGGGGTTGTGATGGCATTTTTCCACCTCCTCGGCTTCGGCATACCTGTCCCCCTGCTGAAGGGCCCTTATATAATCGCGGAGGGTTCGATGATGAGGCTTCTTGAGAAGTTTCTGGGGCGGAGTACTGTTTGGTGGAGGGCTAGGAGGGTCCCATCATCTGCGCCATCAACTTTACCAGCCTCCGTTCTCTAGCGCTCCAAGAAGTTCTGAAGGGTCTCCTCTTTCCTTTGCCTCACTGTCAGCAAGTGGGAGAAGTGTTTTCTTGTGCGGCGCCTTCCCGCAAATTGTGTCAAGAATCGTTGGGCGAGTTCTTGTCATGAGTCGATGCAGCCTTCGGGCAATCGATTGAACCATTCATAAGCCGGCCCCTCTAAGTTTGAGAGGAACCAGCGGCACAAATACTCGTCCGATGCCCCCACCATCATCATACTGTTTTGGTACCTGCTGTAGTGCTCCTGGGGGTCAGTCTTTCCATCGTAGGGCTTGATGAGTTGCCCTCAGTATTTTTCCGGGATCCGGGCCGCCAGTACCCTTGGGGTAAATGGCGTCTGGGTCTGGAGTTGTATGGTGGGTTCCCCGGAGCCCTCGGTTATCTTCTTCTGCATTTCCTCCATCTTGGCCAACATGGCCTCATACTTCAGGTCTGTATGAGGGGCAGAAGTGGTGGCGCGTGCTTTGGTGGCCTCCATCTCGTCAAGCCGGCGCTGGAGGGCCGCAATGATTTCGTCCCGGGGGTCCTTCGGGAGGGCCTCCGCCCCCTGCGAACGGACACGGGCCGAGTGGGCCTGGTTGATTTGGTGACGGGCGTCGTCGGCATGGAGAGGTGCCTTGCCTTTGTCCTGAGGGGGACATCTTTCATTAGCCGTGGAGATGGATCCGCCACTTTCCTGAGGCCTCTGGAGCACCTTCCCCCCGAGGCGGTCTTAGACCCCTCGGCGGTCTTGCGCCCCTCCGAGTCTCTTGAGGGCGGAGGTCCGGGGCTGTTCCTTGTTCATGTTGTGGCGGTCCCGGGATTGGAGTTCCTGGGAGGCCGTATCTTGGGCCACGACCCCCTCGACGTTCCCCATCCGGAGGACAGGGTTCCCGAGGGGGTGTGGATGAGGGGGAGGCATGATATTCTCCCCGACCTAAGGTTGGAGGGGAACCAAAGTGCCAAAGGCACCCGGATTCTGGGTGAGCGTCTGGATGAAGGCGGGAAACGCCGACTGTACGTCGATAGTGATGACCGGAGCACTAACTTGGTTCTCGCTCTGGTCCTTCTTCTTGGCCTCGATGCCGAGGCGGGCATCGGGGGCATTCTGTTGAATCTGATGGCGTAGGTCGACAACCGTCTGGTCCAACCCGGCGATGACGCCGCCCCCGGGAGCCTTGTTAGAGGCTTCGGGGACGTCGACTTCGCCGAGGGCCAGGTTCCTGTCCTCAACGTTCTTGGAGTTGGCACGAGTTGTTCTCACCATTTTCGCTAGGTGTTTTGTGTTTGGCGAGGGGGAGGATTTCTTACTTGATTATTCGACCTCTCAACGAGAGCACCAAATGATAGATAGTCTACCCGGGTGTATGTATCCGAAGGGTTATTGCGGGGAATAACTAGAGAGAAGTCAGAGCATATGTAAGAGAGAGAGAGTATATTGCTGAGAAAGTAATGAGCATATTTAGCTTGGATTACAAATGGGGAAAAGGGGCGCTATTTATAGTAGTAATAAATGCCAGATAGGGATACGTGTCGTCATTCTGGTGGTCGAGGGGTCACCTCAACGGGGTGGCGCTGGCATTCGCATGTGGCCGCATTAAATGTGGCTGTTGGATGTGACACCGTACTTGGTACGGTGATTCAGGCGCATGTGGAGAGGATATTATGTCAAGAAAGGTGCCCTCGGCTGTAGGTGATTAACCGAGGGCTCTGAGTATCGGGGACCTCCTTAGTGCCGATGGCTCTAGGTGCCGAGGGCTACTGATTTTCGCCGTTTTCTCCCAGTAACTTTGTTTGCTTGAGTTGGCCATCCTGTGAGAATTTGGAGCCTTCGGCCAGGGGGCCGAAGGCACCCCCAGTGTGCCACATGGGTTGCTCGGTACTTGGGGCGCTGTGATTCGGGTCTGCTGTGCTTCCTGCGCCTATTGGGCCTCCATTAGAATAGTAGGAGTCTATGGGACGGGGGTTCCTGGGCCATATACTCCATCACACAACAAGCTATGGAAATTTGAACCTACCTTATCAATGGGTAACCACGTGGTATGTCTAGAATGGGAAATCTTTCTTTTAGTACTCCGAAACGCCTCTCGATCACATTACGCAAGGATGAGTGTCGGTAGTTAAATAAAGCTTGCTTATTGCGTATTCGCCCCCGGCCTAAAAAATCATTTAAGTGATAACTCTCTCTACGGTACGGGGCTAAAAAACCCGGAACATTTGGATAGCCGACATCAACAACATAGTAATAACCTATATTGAAAGTGAATAACAACTGCACTGGGAACTTTTTTTTGCAAAATAGTGACATGATTAATACAAAATGCATAATTATTGTATTACCGATAGGAGGCATGGGCAACCCATTTTCGCTTCTTGTAATTGCACGTTTTCTCTCAACCCGCATATATATACGTAAACAACATGTCATGACTACAAGCCGCCATTACATTTTGAGTCACCGTTGAATGTCTACTGCGAAATGTCTTTTATTTAGAAGCGGGTGTCGAGGCTGCTACAAGAGTACCATCAATGGCACCTACACATTTCTACAAAATTTGTACATCATTAATAGTATGAGTTAACCAAAGTATTGAAAAACGTAATTAGGCTTACATATACTTCAAAATAAGGATACCATTTTCGTTTTTCTAAAATTTCTGGTTGAACGGGGCCCCTATTAACCGACCATATAACTTCTTTTCCCAATTGTGCTAGTGCTCTCACCACACGCTTCACACATAAGTGAATTGTTCGCATTGAATGCTGGAAACGCTCTGCACATGTATGGTGGCCCGCCCCTTGGCATAACACTAAAAGACCTATTCCTAATTGTTCTTCAGCCCTTAAATATCTTGAATCGTGTAGAACATCCAAATTCCTAAGCCTTTCACATAAACGTAGGAATACGTGTGGGTTCATCCTAAAACTCTCATAGCATCTTAAGGGATGACCTGTCAATAATTCATCGATATAAGCGTTACCTGTCAGTATAGATGTTCGACATGGAATTCTTTCGACGTCAACTAAAACACATGTAGCCATTAATAGTAGGGCCCCAAAGTCATCATCCTCATCACTTGTAGAGTCTGAAATATCACCACCACTGCCATTATGTGACATTGTGTATCTGCAATAGAGTTTACCATTCATGCTTTAAGTGCGAGAAATATGCAAAATCACATTATACATATCAAATACTTCAATAATTCAACAAACGATACATAGAGAAATATTTTCTAAGAAAGTGTTCAAGTGCACATAGATAAAACATATAACATAGATTAGGAAAACCAAACACAATCGAACTAGTTAGAATCAAATCTCAAAACTCAATCCAATTGTCGGTCTGCAGGCATAGCCATAAAGGTCTCACGTCGGACAACATCTGTAAGTGCATCGATGGAATCATTATAAGCACGGGTTGACACATTCGGAATGTGACACCGCACCCGGATGTACTTGAATTTAATATTAAGTATGTATTTGAATTTTCTAACGAATAATTTCGTGTAACAGATTGGTATATTTAATTAATGAATGATTAATTAAATAATTTATCGCGCCAATAATATTGAGATTGGGCTACCAAATATTTAGTTTGGTTGTCATAATAATTATAGAAGCCCAATAAAATGTCAACTAAAGTTGAGGAAAATATTTGGACAACCCAAGTGCTATCTTGACCCAACCTGCCAAAAATAGCGGGAATAATTGGGTGGGACTTTCTACACCCACTTGGGGTATTCTACAACTCATTTTAGCCTCAATGAGTGAGGAGGGGGGGCAGAGGTGATGGTAGGCACGTACTAAGGGATGGGAGGTCTCCAATGAGGCAACAACCCATACCCATGTCCCATTCTACACAATTGTTTTGTGTTGATTGAAAACCTCCACCACCTCACCTTATCTCTAGCACCAACCGAGCCTCACAAAGAAAGGAGGATTCCCAGGGAGGTCTCTCACAAAGTTGGAGCTTGAAGCAAGCAAGAAAGAGGAAAAATCAAGGGGAAAGCTAGACCTTGGGTAAGAACTCTCCCATCACTCTTTTAACTAGTTTATGTTGTATGATTTTTAAGAAATCATATGGTGGATTAAACATGAAGTTCTACACGTTTAAAAATGTAGAATATTGATATAAAGTGGTGGTATTTGACTTAGAAGAGTTGGTGAATCGATATGAGTCGAAACCGCCGGAAACCGTCACCAAAAAGGAAGCTGCCCGTATTGCAGCAGCCTGAAAGCCGCCCGACTATTGCCCAACAGCCCAGTTTTTCACTCTCGAACGGCCTAGAACGAGGTTGGATCGAGGGCTTTCATAAAGGCAGCTAGGTGATCACATCATAAGGTGAGGATGACTGACTATATTGCTTATAATTAGTGAGTTAATTTCATGAGATTACCTAAGGTAATTAAATGTGTTTTTATGGATTATTAATGATTACTAATGCCTAAGAATGAGAAGACTATGTCTATAAGGAAAGGAGCATGATATACAAATTTAAGAGTAAATTGTGTATAATCATGTGTTATGAGTATGATTACTTGATAATGGAATTAACTATGAAATGTATGTTAAAATATACTTTTTACTTCATATAAGAATATATGAATGGTTAAAAGTGATATTTTATATTGATACAAAGATGATATTTTCAATGGAAAATCGGTTGGCATTTTATAAATGACCATGAATGGGGAACTTGGTTTGGTTGAAATTAATTGGGCTAGTATTAATATACTAGTTGGGCATCAAAGTGAAATGTTACTAAAATTGATCCTAAGGTTGGATTGTGAAATGTTATGCCTTAAGTAGTCTTAAGTGATACTTTAAGGTAGGAAAGTATGAACTTAAGTTATACTAGGGGTAGGCCTTAAGGGATACCCAAGATAAAGGGAATAATAAATTGATCCTAGATATAGGATTGGCTTACGGGCGTGTTCGGTAGTCCTTGGGGATAGCCGGTTGAATTATGGGAATAAGTAAGAACCATGGGCCTTCTTGACTCTAGAGAGTGGGGTTGGATAGCATGGACTTGCATCGTGATTACGGGTTTGGGTGGAATCCAAATTGGAGACCTAACTAGGCTCCGACAGCGATAACACATAAGATAGGACCCCGAAGGGCCTTACCTTCCTACGGGATGATGGGTATGAGTCCCGAGGCGGGATGTTGAAGTCCGAACCGAGGGCGTTGTGAGGTCTCGGACAGCGGTAGCAAATCCCGTAGAAATAATAAGACCCATGAGTTGGGTTGTACGAATGATAAATGCAAAGAAATACTTAAGAAGGGTCGTGTGCCGACAAATAAATGAATTTACTTATTATAGAGATAATAAGTGGGAAATATAAATTATTATTTATATTATGATATCACCATATTTTGAGGGTCTTAGAAATTAAAACGTCAATTATACTCGGTATAGTTGTCATTGTACTTGTCAAATGCTTCCAAGTACTGACCTCCCCTTCACAGGGGAGGCCACCTCACAGTTTCAGGTAGGAGTTGAAGCTTGCTACTATCGCCCGTCGCTTCGGGAGTTTCAAGAGAGAAGACGTGGTTCGTGCTTCCTCTGTTCTGTTTTAAAAACACTTACGTTAATGTTCATGGATATTATTTTTGGATAAATAATTGGGGCTTGTATGCCCATGTTTGCCAAGGTGTGGCATAAACACTTGTATTAAATGCTTCTGCTGCTTTAAATGAATGTTTTACATTATGTTTGTTTATGGATGTACTATGTGTGAATGGTATTCAAGATGCCTTGTATAGTATGGATGTGTTGGACTGCGGTTGACTATTCATACTGTACGGCGGGTTGTTGACGTGTCCGGGTAGGTCCGGGGCGTGACACAGCATAACATTTATGACTTCAACGCATCGGGTCATAGAAAAGTTTCCAACTGCACCTGTAGATGTGGTGCTAACTTCTTCATCTCGAGTACGACGTCTCTTTTCATTTTCACTCATTGTTGTCGTGTACGCGTGGACCGCATTAGCCAAAAGACTCTTCCGGACCTTAGTGCTGGATCACATCGCTTCATAAACTTTGTGTTTCCCTTTTATTAGATTGGGCCTTGCTAATTGTATATTTCTCGTAATTATGGGCTAAGGGCTCTATTTAATTAGATAGCTAATGTGTATATATAGGGGTCTCGGCTCATTGTATGGGGGGATTCAATTTTGACCAATTAATAAAAAGATTTACTACATAATTTTGAGATGGTATCAGAGCCTTGGTAGGTCTGCGTCGCATCATCGGTGATCTCCGCGGAAAGCAGCAGCGTGCCAGAAGCAGAGCTTCAACATGAGCGATCCAACCTCCGTTTATTATTTAGGTTCCGGTGATCAACCCGGTATCCAAATTACTCATGTTATCTTTAAAGGGGACAATTATGTGGCGTGGTCTCGGGCTATTGCGTTGGCTGTCAAAGCTCGCCGGAAATATGTGTTCATCGACGGAACACAGAAGAAGCCGACCGAAGAGGCACAACTATCCAACTGGAAAACGGTGATCTCTATGGTCGTTTTGTGGTTGCTGCGATGTATGGACCCAGCGTTAGCTGCTTCGATCCCATTCCATGACGAAGCACACGCGTTGTGGTTGTACCTGGAAAACCGGTTCAGCGTTGCCAACGGTCCGAGGCTGCATCCGCTTCAATCCTCCATCACAAGCTGCCGGCAGACAAAGGGAATGACAGTGGACGGATACTACACGACATTGATGAGCTATTTTGACGAATTGAACAGGTTGAAGCCATTGCACGTGTGTACTTGTGGCCGTTGTACTTGCGGGCTTGCTGCAAAGTTTGCAGCCGATAGAGATGAAGAAAAATTGCATCAGTTCTTAATTGGAATTGATGATGAAGTATACGGGACGGTTCGGTCCAACCTGCTCTCACATACTCCATTGCCAGACTTGAACAGGGCTTATCAAGCCTTCATCCAAGAAGAAAATTCGCGGGCAATAGCTCGCGGAAAGGCCATTGAAATTGATTCCCAGGCATTTGCTGTTGGTCCCGTTTGTAATGGGAACAGTCTAGGGGGGGGTGAATAGACTGTTCATGAATTTAAACTTTTCTCTAAGTCAAAACTGACTTATCAGAGATGGTCGAAATCTGGTGACAGAGAAGGTCAAGTTCTGATGACAGAACTGGACCTGGCAGCGGATTAGGTTCTGTCCGGGTAACCTCAGACAACACTAAGGCAAATGCCTTTCTGATAACTCTTTAAGGGAGATCTGCTGAACACAGAGTCCAACCTTTTGAGTCAAGCAGTTTAAGTTCCTAAGTGCAGAGATAAAATAAGTAAGTAAGTGACACCGGGGATTTTTATAGTGGTTCAAGGAACAACTTGTTCCTCTAGTCCACTGTTCCACTAAGCTTGCAAAAACAACAGTTTACAACGCCTTAGTCCCTAGAACTTAAGAAGCACTCCTCGTTTTCTTCAAGTCTAGTTGCCACCCGGGATGCAGTCCTGCTTCCTGATGGCTGGTCTCGTTTCACTGAGTCTCTTGAAGTATCCCCACTTCACTTACTCCAGCTAGTTTGAGACGTCCCTTCTTTTTCAAGAAGTGTTTGATTCAAAATCAGTTTTCTCCAACGTTGCTTCTTCACAAAGGATGAGTAGATGAAGTTTTCGAAGTGTTGAAGAACTGAGGAACTTTGCAACTTGCTAGTTGGATGAGGGATTAGAAAATATATCTTCCAACTGTAGCCTTTTCTTGTTAAGAATGAAGTTTGAATCTCAAGAAGGCTTTGAGGTATTTGATTTAGAGTAGAATGATCTGAGCAAGTTCGTCTGGCAGATGTTGTAGCAAAAGTTCTTCTCGTAGTTCTTCAGAGTGTATCTTATATACTGGGAGCAGTCTTCCCGTTGGAGTGTAGAAGACAGCTTCATTAAATGCTTGTACTGTTGACTTGACCGGTTGGACCTTCGACTTGCTATTTTGGGGGCGTGAAGATACTCGCATGGTCAATCATCAGCTTTAAATATCTCTTCGTACGTACAGCATTAAATGTGCATTTACTGTGTGTACAATACCATGTTTCCGTTGAAAGGTTCGTAACCGTTAGGGGATTTCCCATTAGTTTAACGACCGTTGGTAAGTGCTTTCGGAATCTGGTGTGTTTGGCAAAGTCTTATGAGGCTCTCTGGTTCAATCTTTGAAGTCCGCCTCTGTTGCCAACTCTGGTATCAACACTGATATCCAGTTCTGATGGCTTCTCTGGTGAGCAACTATGGGAGCAACTCTGGTAGAAGCAAGGTGGATCTCTGGCAAGTAGACTGAGCTAAAACTTACAAAAGAAATTTATAATACAAAAATTCTAACGGGGTACTTTCAAAATCTAATTAACCTAGCATCATCAAAATCTAAATACATTTATTCCTTACAATTTCCCCCTTTTTGATGATGCCAAAACCCTTTAACTATTTCCAGAGAAGTGCCTTTCACCATAAAGAGGTTTGAAACTTTTCATTAAAATCTTGGTGGGCAACTTAGCATAGGAGAATAGTAAGAGTACGATACATGCAGATAGCAATAAAAGCAAATAAGGTAACAGAATAAACACAAGGAAGGTGAATAAGAACAGACATTTGAGTAAGCCATGCAAAAAGAGGCAGAGTTGGTATCTTATTTATCTGAGAGAGAAAATAAAATTTTACAGAGTCAGAGATAGAGAGTTAGAGATCTTCTTCATCTACCTGTGGTCCTGCTCTGTCAATCCTTTCGAGCTCTGCATTTACCTTAGCTCTGATTGTGGCTAGATCCCTCGGATTCTGATAGTCAGCCCAATGAGGTGCAAGTTTGCAGTCCAAATAATTTCTAACAGCTTCTGCAGTGTTCTTGCCAGTGAGAACCTTCATCCCGTACCAGATTTCTGCTTCTTGGATAGAACCACCATGGTTGATCTGGACAAGTCCATCACTATCCATGAACAGATTCTCTCGTTGAAGGGGAGTCATCAGCTTCCTCATTTGATCAAACTGAACTCTGTCTGGCCTTGACAGACCGCTCTTCATCCAATCATTGAATGAAAATGATGAGATCTTTTTCTTTGAGCTTCTTGAAGGAGGAAGTGGAGGTCTGGTACCTGCAGCAGCTAGTCTCTTCTTTCTGGTTGCATCAAAGTATGGAGCAGGATCAACAGTAGAGGAGGGTTCTCTGATAGATAGGGCTCTAGTGTTAGGTCCTTCCTCTTCTCTGGTATCTTCCCCCTTTTTGGCATCACAAAGATCGCCAAGGAGGAGCTCAATCTTTTAGAACTCAGAGGCTTGGGCATCTCTGATCTCATCAAGAGTCTCTGGCAGAGTCTGAGTGACAGAGGCAAGTCCTTCAATCAGGCTCTGTTGCTTGTCGACTGCAGATTGGAGATCCTTAGTGCTGACTTCTAGAAGAACCATCTTCTGGTATCGTTCCTTATCAGACTTGATGAGAGCTAGGCCTTGCTCTTGATGCTCCTTGCAGAGGGAGTGTAAGACTGTGAGCTTCTGAGATGAACTATCAGCAGATCTTTGAAGAGTATTAACAGAGTCTGAGATCTGCTTGACTGTCTGGTGCTGGGCAAGTAGAGCTTGAGAGTGAGAGTGGAGAACTGAGTAGATGCCACTGACATCTCTGGAGACAGATTCTATTCTCACTGTAGATGAATGCATGAAGTTGTGCAGAGTTTCTGATAGTGCAGCAACCTTGTCTGTCAAATGCTGGAATCCGATTGTGATTTGAAGGTTGGTATGGGTTAGCTCTTCATGATGCTTGTCGTTCAGCTCAATGATCTTGCTCAGATCATGAACCAACAGACCACCAAATTCTTCTGCAGATTTCACAAACTGGTTGAAAGGAATCTGGGGTTCTTCAGGTGTAAATCCTGGCATCTCTAATCCTCTGCCCTTGGGAAATGGAGGAGCTCTGGTGGATGGTGTAGGGGAAGGAACTCTTGGAGGTGTCCTTCTCCTTTTAGATGTTTCATCAGCCGCAATGGAGGAGATGAGGAATCCATCATTGTCACTTTCTGAAGAGAGGACTCTGAAGATTGGTTTCTTCTTGGGTGTAGAGGCTACAGAGTGGTGGGATGATCTCTGCGGTGAGGCAGTTCTGGAGGGTGATAAGGATTTCTGATGAGGTGAACTCTGGGGAAATGGAATTATTGATTGAGGAATAGGTTGGTGTGAGGGCACTACTAGAAAAATGTCTTACAGCGACACTAAATTAGTGTCACTAACAAACTTCTGTGACACTAAAAAAGTGTCGCTGAAGGTGGGGGCTAGTGTCACTAAAAGTGTCACAAAATTGTGACACTATGGTATCACAAAGTTATGTGACACTCTAGTATCATGAAATTATGAAAACATACACATAATATATCGATTTAATATATATATATATATATATATATATATATATTAATATATATATATATATACATATATAATTTAATACTAATAAGTAACCAAAATTTGAAACATTTTTATTTATATATCAAATTCTCACATAAATGTGAATGTACATACTACATAATTTGTAGGGGCATACCCCGAAACAATAATAAGTAATAAAAAATAACAAAAGCTAACTAGTCTAACCGGAAGGATGAAATGGCTCTAGAAATGTATATGGAATATATATTATTGTAGTTAATGAACTCTTTTCAGGAGATTATTTAGCTTGAAAACAGAGTACTGAATCCTCCAAGAAGCATAACTTGGACTATGAATATCGAGGGGAGCGGATGACATAATGTGTTGGTGGCCTATTATCGAGAAGCATTACTCAATCCCTGCAATATTGTTCCAACGGAAGCAAAAAAAGAAGAATAACAACATCAATAATAATGATAAATGTAAGCAAAAAATGAAACATTTGACTTACTGAAATTGGTTTTAAACTACTTTTACGAAAGGCATTTAAGTTAATATAATACTGTTGTACAGAATAAAAGAAATGTACTTGGTAAGCATCAGAGATTGCAACCCAAATATTTGTAATCGTGTACCGTGTTTGACCGTTGAAGGCTACGGAAATCATCCAGAGAAATTAGACCTTCAGGAGTACCAATGCCTATTCCCTTAAGTCTCTTGTTGTCACAGCCAAATTCATCTTCACAGGGAGCACATAAGCACATATTAGTCAATAGCAAAAATCTACTACATAGCAAGAATACAAGTGCTACATACATCTATTTCTCGTGGTGAAGGATTCAAGATATCACTCTTTACCAGCAAAAAAAATGGCATCAGCACCAAGCAAAATGAAGATAAAAAATACCTGCTGCATCGGCTGATGAACTAGTCTTGAAAACCTCTCGAAATACAAAGGCAAATGCAAGTTCTGTCACCATGTAAGGAGAAGTTTAAATTAAACTTCTCCCGTGATACTACATATAGATATATGGAGTAAAGATATAATACTTGGTAAATATAAGAACACCTCAAGAATTCATAGACGATAAGAAAATGTTTTTTAAACTACATCCAAGGAACTATATAAACAGAAGGATAGCTAATACAAGTACTCAGTTAAAAACACAAAGTAGAATCTCCATGCACACCACACTAAAAAAAGATCACAATAGCTTGGACTATCAAAAGTTGACAGTTGCAGAGTTTGATAAATAGATGTATGAAACAAGACATCAACAACAACAAAGAATGCACATTTTTAGCAATTTAGTGTGCAGTTCATATTTCACTTAAACCTAGACTTTACAAGATAGATTTCAAACATGCAGAAAGATTATCCAACCTAGTATCTTTCAGAAAAATAGAAGTCCCATGCTCTGAGTCTTCATTAGCGACTGTCTTTCTATAGATCTTGCAATGTGTGGCACTAACAGTTGGGGATAAAACCTGGAAACGAGCATCTCCTACCAAACGGCCAATGCAGTGTTCTCTAGATGTCAAAAGTATATTTATTCCTTGAACGGAAAGTACAAAGGCCAAGTAATAAACTATCAATGTGTACTCTAAAAACCAAAGCACTACTCGACAGTCAATAATCTTGAGAACTTTCTTGATAAAGGTCCATGGCTATGCCAATGCCAATTTAGGTAACAGGATGAACATCACTTTTACAATGACATAAGTAGATTAGAGAAACTCGGCTAGAGAACTCCCATAAACCTTCAACAATATTAAATGAAAAAAGAAAATTGGATTAAATTCACCAACCTAGTTACGCTTGCGAGTCTTAGAAAATTTCAAGTAAAAGAGGGCATCACTCCCGTAATGCAACATGATTAGAAAATGTAGATTACGACACTCATTAAATATTCTCAAGTAAGCATTGTAGAATATGGAAATAGTAAGATAAAGAATCTTTTGGTTTCATTTCATAAAATAACACATCATGAAACATCAGTTCTTAACCAAATTGATTATTACTGTAAGAGAGGGGGATTAGTAAATGGCATTATTAGTAAATAATACCTTCATATCAGTCAATACTTGAGAAAGTTGTAGCTTTGCATTCAAGTAAGCATTACAACAAATAGCATCGGTAAACACAAGACCACCAATTATGTCCTTTTTGGCTGCATTTTTTAGAGTAAAAAGAAAAAAAGTAACAAGTTAGTATTTCATTGTTCATGTCTTAATCTCTGAGATTAGGCAGATAGGAATTCTTACTAACAACTTACAGTTAAAATTTTGTTTAATAGATAAGAATCATAAGACAGTAGTAAGCATATAAACACGAATTGATATACATAATAAATTGAATCATTAACATGTTTCTTACCAATTTCCCAGTCTCAGGAACCACTCAGGTAGCTGATTCCAGATCAACATAGTTTGATGGCTTTCCAATTGAACTCAGAAACTTATCAAGACCACTTGTGTTAATAGCAATGGTCATGTCATTAGATAGTGGGCGGAAGAAGCATCGCTCCTTTATTCTTAGCCCTTGGTCTAATAATAAAGAGACACCCCTTGTAGATTCATTATAAAGCGTGAATGGAGTAACACAACCAAGGGGTACCTGAAGTATCCCTGTCAGTGAATCTTCTGGGGCCATCCTCAAGCCTCCTTTTCCCAATCCGAGCCTCTGAGCTAGAATTTTTAACTCTATTCTGGTGTCTGCCAATGCAGAAACAATATAAAATCTATGCTTCTTGTCCTTCAAGAACAGATTTTTACTCAGTGCACCATTCAAATGTCCAACATATTTTTCCCGAGCTTCTACAGTCAATACAACAGGGTGCTCATATAGCTCAACATGTTGTATATCTTTTGAAAGCCCTTCTTCAAGAAAGGAGATGCCACTGCAAATGGTTTCTTCATTTCTGTCTTTTTCATCCAAACCTAAAATATGCCACTTACAATATGGAAACATACATAATAGTTAGGAAACCAAATACGTGAACAAATTTGAGCATTAAACTAGAGAAAATCTATCTTCATCTGGCAGGGTACTCTGGCTTATAGTGAAAACCTAACATTTCATCACAATACCTGCTAAGCACCCATACTACTTCTGTAAACTGCTAATTAGAAACACAACATCTTCTACTCCTCATTTAGTACATAGGTTTAAAGCTAGGGTACTACGTTCTAAAAAATTAGATTAGGTTTCAAAGTATTCTGACTTTTAGGTTACAAAATTAAGAATTAAAATTTAAGGATGAGAAAATAGAGGTTCTAGCTAGAGAGCCATTACCTACCAGCTAGCGCCTCGAATCGTCAGCTGGGAATCCAAAGAGAAGGAAAGGACTTATCGACTTAATCCGTCCGTAGCTAGGGCTATGGCGAGGCGTAGGTCCTAAGGAGCGTTCTCCGGGTGGCGACGTAGTCCAGCCTTCCAGATGGCAACGAAGTCTAGCCTTCCAGGTGGCCCAGTGGTGCGTCTGGCGAGTGGCGATGGCGTCCAAGAACCCAAGCGGACCAGTGAGAGGCGGTGTTGGGGTCATGGCGGCGACAAAAGAGCGTAGAATATTAGTGAATAACGAGGGAAGAGAGAGGTTACGGGAGAAGGTTTTCGTAGAAATGGAATACTATAAACAAATGTATATGTTAGATGCAATACTATTGTGGTGAAGTGTCACTCGTATATGTTAGATGCAATACTATTAATAATCATCGATATATAAGTGTCACAAATGTATTCGTGACATTATAGTGTCAGTAAACAAGTGTCACTGTAAGCTGTTTTTCTAGTAGTGGGGGGATGGTGGGCGTGAAGGTGATCGATTTCTGGTGTTTGAGGGTTGTTTGCAAGGTGATGAGGGTCTGGATTTTGGTTTCTGGTGAGATGGAGTTCTGGTGGGAGAGGGTGTAGGAGAGGAGGTTTTCTGAGGGGATTGGGTTGAAGGTTTAGAAGGTGATTTGGAAGGTGATGGTTGAGTCATAGGAGATTTGGGAGGGGAAGGAGGAGGTGTAGGGATTACCTCAAGAACAATCTCTGAGAATATGGATTCTCTCCATTCCTTGATCAACTTTTCCATGGTTAGAGCAATATCATTTGCTGTGGAGGGTTCTCCTTCCTCATGGGCACTGTGACGAAACTAGATGAGAGATTCTTTTCTCTTTTTCTCCATTAGCCACGCATCAAAGTCTTCCATCTCATCCTCTTCCAAAGCTTTGACATGCCTTTCAGGAGACAGGGCAGTTGATGGAGCTTTACCTTGATATTTTTCTTTCTTTCTCTGTAGGACAGAGATGAGAAAAGCAAGGTTGAAGCACTGTGACACATCTTCTGTGCCTACCCAGTGAAGAACTGCAGCTTCTTCTTCCTCATAAGCATCAAAAAACTGAATGATTTTCTGGAGTGGTCCCATTCTCCATCTTCTCCATGCTAAGACTCTATCAAACTGCTTCTGCAAAATGATGTTGTAGTCAGTCTCTGGTTCCTTCTCTGGTGAGGCTTCACGTTCTGGTGAGAGAGCAGAACTTGGCAACTCTGGTGCAGATTCTTGTTCAGCCTCAGGTTGAGTTTCAGATTCTGGTTCAAGTTCCCCCTGAACTTCTGATCTCTTGACAGGTGAAATTTCCTTTGTCTTTCTCTTCTTCTGTTTTGGTTGAGGGCTCGAGTTGTCAGAGTCATCACTCTGTACAACTGGCTTTCTTCTTCTCTTCTGCTTTAGCTTTTTGGCAGGAGATTTTCTGGTGGCTTTTGGGGAGGGCAGCTCTGATGCAACCTCATCTGTTGCATCCTTTTCTGGTATTGACATTTTGTCAATCTTCTTCTTCTTACTAACTTCCCTTGCAACCTACGACTGCTCAGGTTGTTTTGAAGTCTCAAAGAGTTTTTGGAAGTTTTCTTAGGAGCAGGTTTAGGCTTAGCAGCCTGTTCCTCTCTCTTCTTCTCTAGCCTTTCCTCTCTTTTTAGTTCAGCAGAAATGGCTATGTTGAATTTAGGAGAGGCTGTGAGGAAGATCGTTTTGGAGTGATCAACTGGGAGGGTATCCCTGAGTTGAACTCCTTGGGCAGCAAGGATGGCAGAAATGAGAAGTCCATGTCCCATCTTGGTAGAAAATAGACCTGTTTCTGAGTCTTTCTTCTTAATAAATTCAGTCAAGGAGCCAAAGATTACCTCGCCCCAGTTGATGTTCATGCCATGGTGAACTGCAAAAATCGCCTTGGCATTGTTCTTGGTCATTTCGTCAGTCGAAGCAGTTTTGCACCACAAGCACCGGTGCAGGATGCTGACAAGTTTTTCATAGTCCTTCTTCAGCAAGAACTTTTTCATATACATCTTGTCCAGTCCGGCGGCCTCCGGGCGGCAGTAGGTCTGTACAAATCCTTCAGTGGAGATTTCCACTGAATCAAGAGTAAGAAGATTGTGGGTTTCCGGGTCTTGGGAGTTCAGTTGTACCCCAAAGAGTTCGTTTAGAGCATCTGCATTTAGAGAAATTCGTTGACCCTGCACCTGGGAGTGAATGCCAGTCTTTGAGATGGTGGCGTTGAGGTAGAACTCAGCCACATCCTTGATGCTGAAATGCTCGTAGGGATGAGCAACAACCTTTGAGAGTTGTGAGTCTGTCATCCCCTGGATAATCTTGGTCATCCTCTTTTGGTTTTCTGCAAGTAATGGTAGAGATGACATGTCGACCTTCATGCCGGAGACAATGTTGGCGATGATGGTCTTTGCTTCTTCCTTGGTGAGGTCGTTGATGTTTAGGAAGTTCATTCTTAGAGATGAGTTACGAAAAGTTCCGAGGATTGAAAGTTTTAGAGGATCTGAAGGCTTGAATGCTAGAGCAGTTGTAGAGAGATAAAGTAGCAGTAGGGATTTAGGTTGAAGAAAGTGGATATAAAAGGTTTAGAATAGTGGACGTTTGAGATATTGGCGGTTTCGAGGTAACATTTAATGAAATGCGGGCGGAAAACGTTTCCGTTAGAAGAGTAACGATCAGGGGTATTCTGGTAAAAGACCGTTTCAATTAATTAGGTCTTGCCCGTACCTCGAAATGTTGCTAAGTCCACAACCGTATCTGCTGTCTCTCTGATAGGGATCTCTGGTCAGAGGAGGGGGTTTCTCTGATGTGAGATTCTGATGAACAGAGATAGGGGTTCTCTGATGTTAGTTTCTGTGGTCCAGAAGAAAACAGTTCTGGCTCAGTGAGTCTCTGAGTCAGGCATCTCTGGGAAGATCATCCATCATTCCCAGTTCTTCCCTTAGCTTGTTAAACCTTGCCTCAGGTAAAGGCTTGGTTAGGATGTCTGCAAGTTGGTCTTCTGTAGATATGTTGGGAATATTTTATGGTGTTCAATCTAGTTAGTTATCTTTGTATTTATGTAGTTATTAATAAAAAGTGTAATACGGGCCACAAATGTGTATCAGCCCGTGGGCTTCCTTGTAACCCGTAAGTTAGCCAACTTCTCCTATAAAAGGAGGCTAACTTACGGGAACCAAAAACGGATCGTTAGAGGCTTAGAGTTCAGAGGCGTAAAGATAGAGAGATTAGGGTTGCCGCTGTTCTCCTTCTCCAGGGAGAGCAGCGGACAGATTCATACGGTATATCAGATTCGCGTTCAATCTTGTCGATTTCTTTCTATCTGCTTCTTTATCACTGCTATGGTTGTATGATTGTTAGTATTTTGGGATCAACATTTGGTATCAGAGCCGAGGCGTGAAACAGGTTGGATCTGTCTGCGATTTTTGGATTTAACGAAGAACTGCTCTGTTTTTTTTTCTTCAGTTTTTCTCTATGTAGAGATTTGCTCCTGTAATCTCGTTTGTGAACGAAATTTTGTAAAAATCATACTGTTGGATTCGCCTTTCAAAACCGATCCAGCAGCATACCTCTTTTTTCGTTTTCTGCAATTTTTGTTATTCGAAGATCTCTACATTGAGATCTCGAAATCCTCTTTTTTCACTGCTGCAGAAACGTTTTTGGCTTGAAACTGGTACAGGAGAATCTCGACTTTCAGGGCTATTCAGAACAGGTTTCAGATTTTCAAAAATCAATGTTTTCGTTTTGCAGGATCTCGACATTTAGGGACTCGATTTCTTCTTCTCGACATTTGAGATCTCGAGATTTGCATCTCGACATCTTGATCTCGAGATTTGCATCTCGACATCTTGATCTCGAGATTTGAATCTCGAAATCTTGATCTCGAGATTTGCATCTCGACATCTTGATCTCGAGATTTGAATCTCGAAATCATGATCTCGAGATTTGGGATCTCGACATTTGGGATCTCGATGTTTTGGATCTCGACATTCTGAAGATTTCGAGATTTTCAAAATTTCTCGATGTTTTGAATCTTTCAAAGTTTGCAGTTTCTTGGAACTCATAATTCGAATCTTGACATCCTTTGCAGTTCATCAAAGCTTTACATTATAAGGATCTCTAAATGATTCCCTGCTTATAGATGTTTCATGAGTTTTCGATGTTCTGATGTTTTTCAAACAGCAAGTTTTCGAGATTATGAGGTTTTCGAAACTCCAAAGTTTTCGATGTTCAAACATTTTGAAATTCTGAGGTTTGTTTTGCAGGTGGATTTGGCCATTATTCTTCGAGGCAATCTCTAGAATTTTGTTTAAAATCCACCTGCTCTCGACATTCAACATTGAGCACCTCATCTTCGAAGAAATTCCTCAAAAACTCAAAATTAGATATTTTCTGCGACACCGCACTGTTTTGGCCATAACTTTTGACTCGGTGATCCGATTTGAGCAAACTTTTTTTTTGGAAAGCTAACGAGAAGATCTACATTAATTCTCGGGCTATGCCCCAGAACCCATTCTCACGCGCCCTCACTCGCAGTCTTTGAGGGTCAAAACGTTAGTTTTCCGACAAACATTGTAAATCACCGATGTCCAGGTCAAAACTTAGGCAAATCTGTTCAAATTCTTTCATTGTCAACCCTGAGGTCAAAACTTTTCTAAACTTCAATGTAAAGGTCCGAAAGTCGTAGATAATTCAATCAACCTCGCGTCAACGATCATCTTACAACAATCAACAATCAATTGCTGAAGCCTCCCCTGACTCATCAACATTATGTGATCATCAATATGCTGAAATTCTACATGGTGAGCTCAGGGAAACCGTCATGTGTGGTACATGTTCAGATTGCTCCACACACATGGCGGGTATGACGAGCTGTGAGCAATCAAACCTTGCACATTCTGAGGGGGAGTTTCAGTTTTCTCCTCCAGGCGCCTTACACCGACAAAGCAAGGAATCTCTCATCGGATGCAACATTCTAGGGGGAGTGCTCAAAGTAATCCTCCCCGGTGCCTAACAATGACAAAGCATACCGAGTGCTCCAGTTGAGGGGGAGTACAGAGAGAAAATGAAGAAAGTGATGAGAGAACATGTCCCTATGGCTTAGTAAACCCAACTAAGCCTACCCAAGGGACAAAGCCGAGCGTAAGTGCGTAAGTGAGCGAGTGAGTGAGTGAACATTATGAGCATTAGGAAGCAGAAGGCTCAAGTGAGAAGAAAAACAATTATCAATGATGAGTCTGCTACCTCAATTGCCTGTTATGAATTGAACATTTGCTCCTAGCCACTAAAATACTCTGGACTATCCCCATAGGTTCAGGACTGAATTTATTCAGATCCCGGGTAGAAGTCGCTGCATTTTGTCCAAACGGCGCATGCACAACCCTACCCTAGACCACTCACTTGTCTCCCAACAGACAGGTGTTTAATCATATTTCACGGGGAACCGCATCTCTCATTACTACCTCCTTACGAGGCAAGTAATACTGACTACAGTGGCCTCAGCCCCATGCCACTGAACTTTCATTGATCACGTCGTGTCTAGTTACTCACTCCCAAATGTTTTTGAATTTTCTAGGACACCGACACACTTTTTGAGTCAGTTGCAGGTCTTCAAAGACCCGCGAGAACTTCCATAGGGCTCATCTATCACAGATGTAGACCAATAATTGGAAGGAAGTCCTGCTGTTGCAACATAAGAATCACCAACATTTTCAGGCCATTGCTTTAGAGTTCATCTCTATAGTGATGATAACGGGCGTCTTCACGACCCCGGGGGGCTACGTTATCTTCTTTACATTCTGCTTGTTTTTCCTGTTTTTATTTCCGCAGAATAAAAGAATAAAAGCATGATGTCCCGATTCATCGGATCGTCATGAGGGGGGAGAGTGGTCCACATGCTGTTAACACTGAACAAATCATTCTGGGACACTTCACTCCTCCATCACAAAATTCAACACCCTCTCTACTATCTCCGCAACTCAAATCAAATGGTCAGCTACACTCACAAATCAACCATCATTATGTTCCGCTGTACCACCGACAAGTTCTCCTCAAATGCATTCATTCCAAATAGTCAAAAAGACTACATTGTGGAGGAGACAGAGGTCAAATACTCGTGTCCTGAAGATGAACTCCATGGGCGTCTCCTATTCTCCAAAGAATATTCATTCTAGAGGCGTCACCGGACTTCATCCAAGCTGATCAAGAGCAACTTCTGGAAGGCAAGGATTACATGCAAGATACAGAAGGTCCCTCAACCCCCGGCATCAAAGATCAAATTGTCAAGAAGACATCAAAGGGGAGATTGCAAGGATTTCTTCAGATAGCCTTCCTCAGAAGTCAAGTTCAAAGACAAAGGAAGCTCAATAACAACAAAGACAAAGATATCTGCGCTGCAATGATGATTCAACACGATTGATCACCAAGGGGGAGATTGTTGGGAATATTTTATGGTGTTCAATCTAGTTAGTTATCTTTGTATTTATGTAGTTATTAATTAAAAGTGTAATACGGGCAACAAATGTGTATCAGCCCGTGGGCTTCCTTGTAACCCGTAAGTTAGCCAACTTCTCCTATAAAAGGAGGCTAACTTACGGGAACCAAAAACGGATCGTTAGAGGCTTAGAGTTCAGAGGCGTAAAGATAGAGAGATTAGGGTTGCCGCTGCTCTCCTTCTCCAGGGAGAGCAGCGGACAGATTCATACGGTATATCAGATTCGCGTTCAATCTTGTCGATTTCTTTCTATCTGCTTCTTTATCACTGCTATGGTTGTATGATTGTTAGTATTTTGGGATCAACAAGATACATGTTCCATACAGACGTGCTTCTTCTCAACATGATCTCTGATGAAGTGATGTCTGATTTCAATATGCTTTGTCCTGGAGTGAAGAACTGGATTCTGAGAGATAGCAATGGCACTAGTGTTGTCACACAACAGCTTGATCTCTTTAGCTTGAATCCCATAGTCCTTCAACTGTTGCTTCATCCAGAGTAACTGAGCACAGCAACTCCCAGCTGCAATGTACTCAGCTTCAGCTGTACTTGTTGAGATTGAATTCTGCTTCTTGCTAAACCAAGAAACAAGCCTTCCTCCTAGCAATTGGCAATGACCAGAGGTGCTCTTCCTGTCCAATCTGCAACCTGCAAAGTCTGAGTCAGAGTAACCAATTAGTTCAAAGTTACCTCCCTTTGGATACCATAGGCCTGCATTTGGATTTCCTTTGATGTATCTGATGATTCTTTTTGCAGCGCTTAGATGACTCTCCTTGGGCTTTGATTGATATCTGGCACAGATTCCAACAGAAAAGGAGATATCTGGTCTGCTTGCAGTCAGGTACAGCAGAGATCCTATGATCCCTCTGTATGTTGTTGCATCGACATCTTTTCCTTCATCATCTGGACCAATTCCTTGTGATGTGTTCATGGGAATCTTTACAGATGATTTGCCTTCCACTCCAAACTTCTTGATTAGATCTCTGGTGTACTTTCCTTGGTTGATGAAGATTCCTTCTGGAATTTGTTTCACTTGAAGACCTAGGAAGTAGCTTAGTTCTCCCATCATGCTCATTTCAAATTGACTCTGCATCACTTGAGAGAATTTCTTGCACAATTCTGGGTTAGTACTACCAAATATAATATCATCAACATATATTTGTACTAACAGAATATGATTAGCAAGAGAGATTTGGAATAGAGTTTTGTCAACCTTTCCTTTAGTAAACCCATGGTTCACTAGGAAAAGGGACAATGTGTCATACCATGCTCTGGGAGCTTGCTTAAGACCATAGAGGGCCTTTTTAAGCTTGTAGACACAGGAGGAGTGAGTAGGAATGACAAAACCTGGTGGTTGTTCCACATAAACTTCTTCTTCAAGATCTCCATTCAGAAAAGCACTTTTGACATCCATCTGGTAGACCTTGATGTTGTTGTAAGAAGCATAGGCTAGAAAGATTTTTAATGGCTTTAAGTCTGGCAACTGGTGCAAAAGTCTCATCAAAATCAATTCCTTCTTCTTGACAATATCTCTTGGCTACCAGCCTAGCTTTATTCCTTACAATGTTTCCATCTTCATCAGCTTTGTTCTTGAATACCCATTTGGTTCCAATGACATTCTGGTGCTTTGGCCTAGAAACAAGTTCCCATACCTTGTTCCTTTCAAACTGAGTAAGCTCTTCTTGCATAGCATTGATCCAATCAGAGTCTGCAAGAGCTTCTTCCACAGTCATAGGTTCCATTTGAGATATGTAGCAGGTAAGCATTGCTTCTCTCCTTGATGTAGCATATCTGGTCTGGACTCCACTTCTGATTTGTCCAATTACTTGATTAGGAGGATGATCTCTTAACCAAGTTAAATCAGGTTCTGATAAGGGCTGTCTTGGGTTCTCTTGTTCTCCTTCCGATTCTTCATCACTGTCTTTGTCTTGTAGGATGGGATTCTGATGGTGTATTGGTATGGCAGAGTTGGTTACCAATTCTGGTATGTCCGTCTCTGGTGGTTCCAGTTCTGATGATTCTTCTAGATTCGCTTTCTCCAAGTTTTCAATTATGCTCTCAACAGAGTTGAGATCGTCGAACTTGACATGAATCGATTCTTCAACAAGTAGGGTTCTTTTGTTGAGTATTCTGTAGGCTTTGCTGGTGCTGGAGTAGCCTAAGAATGTTCCTTCATTAGCTTTTTCTTGAAACACCTTGAGGTGATCCTTTCCATTGTTGAGTATATAGCATTTGCATCCAAAAGCATGAAAGTAGCTGATGTTGGGTTTTCGTCCTTTCCATAATTCATAGGGGGTTTTCTGATGAGTTTTGTGAATCAAGCTTCGGTTTTGGGTGTAGCATGCAGTGTTGATAGCTTCAGCCCAGTATCTGTAAGGTAGACCTGATTCAGCAATCATGGTCCTTGCAGCTTCCTTCAAGGTTCTATTTCTTCTTTCTGCAACTCCATTCTGTTGAGGAGTTCTGGCTGCAGAGAGTTGATGCATTGTTCCGTTTTGATCACAGAACTCTTGTATGACCTTGTTGACGAACTCTGTTCCTCTGTCTGATCTGATGGCTTTGACTTTCTGAATCTGCTCATTCTGTAGTAGCTTTAGCAGAGATGGTAGTTTCTGCAGAGTTTCATTTTTCTTGGTCAGAAAGATAGTCCATGTGAATCTGGAATAGTCATCCACCATGACTAAGGTGTATCTCTTCCCACCAACACTTGGAGTTTCCACTGGTCCAAATAAATCCATGTGAATTAGATTCAAGGGACTAGTAGAGAGGTTTCCAGCAATGGGTTTGAAAGAGTTCTTCACTTGTTTTCCTTTCTGGCATGCACTACACAAGTTCTCCTTCTTGTATACTAAGTTGGGTAGACCTTCAACAATGTGATCCCTTGCTAGCTTGTTGATTGTTTTGAATCTCCTTTGGCTATCAGGCAAATTCCATCTTTTGCAGTTGACCAATCAACTACATAGATGATTTTCTTCCTTGTTGCTGTTAGAACCACTTCTTTAGTTGTCTCATTCTTGACAGAACAGCCTTCCTTGGAAAATTCGACTGTGTAGCCTTTGTCACAGAATTGGCTAGCACTCAGCAAGTTGAATTTCAATCCTTTGACATAAGAGACATCATCAATGATTATCTGGTTCTTTATCAGCTTCCCTCTTCCTTTTGTCTGGCCATCTTTATCATTACCTCCAAAGGTAACTCTGGGCCCTTTGACTTTCTGGAACTCTGTTAGGCAACTCTTGTCACCTGTCATGTGTCTGGAGCATCCACTATCAATGTACCAATCTTGCTCAGAGATGGCTCCAGCACACAGTTCCTACAAAATTAAAAGGAAGATTTAGGTACCCAAGCAATGTTGGGTCCTAGGGGGTCATGCAGTCTTGGCAGCCGGTACCACTTTGGTCTCATCAAGTGAAACCTTGGTGGGTGGTACCCATTGTCCACCTGGTAGTCATAGTAAACGGAAGTGTGATTCACTTTGGGCAGATGCTTGTGAGGATCATGCTTCCGGTTTACATACTTCTGCATAGCCTTTTTGGTTGGGTAGAAGTCCCATATACTATCAAGAGCAGAGGAGTGGTTAGCTTTGGGTTTCTTAAGTTGACCAGCTAGCTTTTTCTGCCTGAAGTTAACCTTCTCTTGATATTTGCCTCTCTGGTGGTCATTTCTAGCACGATTATCATGAGGTTGTCTTTTAATGATTGGTCTTTTATTTATGTTATCCTGAAAACCTTTTCTGTTGTTAGGTTTTCTGCCAGGTTCATTGTTTTTCAAAAATGGTTTCTGTTGAACCTTTATCTTCCCTTTTTCTGGTCTGACTTCCTCATGAACGACCTTGGTGCCAGATACACCAGCTTGACAAATGGGGCTAGAAATCAGTGGCACTATGACCTTGTCTGCCTTAGCAACTCTGGTGCTAGGCATTACAGAAGGCTCACCTGATTCTGTTGAGCCATAACCAAGACCAAAACCAGTGCCAATTTGTTGATCAAGTACAAACCTTTCCATTGAAACTTGGGCCTTCTGGTAGGTTTTATCCATAATCTCAAGAGGCTCTATCTCCCTTATTCTCTTTAGAAGAGAACCATTTTCAGCTTCCAGCTGATCTCTTTCCTTAATTAGAAGATTGATTTTGATCTCAACCTCCTTTCTTAAGTCAAGAATTTCAACCTTAAGCTTACTGTTTTCTTCTTTAACAGAGGAATAAGTGGTTTGAATGGCTTGAAACTCTTCCCAAAATTCTGACATTGAGTCAGAATCAAAGGCTCCGCCTACCGAAGAAAAACTAGAGTTAGAAGTAGAGGATACCTCATCATCAGATTGACCCATAAGACATAGGTCTTCAGTCTCTGTATCCAGGCAACAGAATGCCTCATCGGATTCTGATTCTGAGCTGGACTCTGTCTCAGAGAGAGGGTCCTTCTCTGGTTGTTCAGTGATGAGTGCCTTCCTTCTTCGGTGCTCATATTTCTTTTCTCCTTCCTGGCCTTTCCTTTTGGAGACTATGGGGTGTGGACAGTTGACTTTGAAATGCCCTGGTTGTCTGCAGTTGTAGCAGAGAAGCTCTCCACTACTCTCTGATGGTTTGGACTTCTGGTGTGGCTTTCTGCTAGAGAGTGGACTTCTGCTATCCTTTGGCTTCAAGAATTTCCTGAACTTCCTAGCAAAAGCCGCCATATATTCGTCAGTTAAAAGAATAGAAGGGTCAAAGTTATTTACCTGAGAGGTGCTGGCAGTGAGGGCAGTAGTTGTTCTGTCCTCAACTTCTTCTTTCTCTTCTTCATTCATCTCAAACTCATAAGATTTGAGATCAGAGATGAGTTTCTCAGTGCTGTAGGTTCTGAGATCCTTGCTATCTCTCATGGCAGTGACCTTCATTTTCCATGGTGAAGGTAGACCTCTGAGAACCTTCAAGTTGATCTCCTTGGGAGTAAGTTCCTTCCCAAGTTCTGATATCTCAGCAGTGAGGGTGAGCAAGCATGCATACATCTCAGCAATGCACTCTTTGGGTAGAAGTTTGAAGTCTTCAAACTTCTTCATGGCAATGGTAAGTTTGTTGTCCTTTTCTTGCTCATCACCGGCTCCTATCAGGGTGAGTGTATCCCAGATTTCCTTGGCAGATTTGCATTTCTTGATCCTTGTGAAGTACTTGTCATCTATGGCTTTGTATAGGATATCCTTGGCAATGTTGTCAAGGTTGTATTTCCTCCTTTCCTCATTGGACCATTCATGTCGCAGTTTGGTGATCATCTGAGGTAGACCACCACCAGTGATGTATTCAGGGTTGACCTTGGTGAACTCTGTGAAGGGACCTGCATCGAGAACTTCCCACATTTCATCATGGAGTGCGCAGAGGTGGGCTTTCAAGCGAATCCTCCAGTCATCAAACTTTGTCACTGAGAACATAAGATTCTTTGAAAGAGTGTTATCCATAATATGAGATTAAAGAGGCTAAAACAAGTGGATCTCTTGTTTAGTAAGTAACCTAAAAGATTACAAGAACAAGGAGGCTCTGATACCACTTGTTGGTCCCGTTTGTAATGGGAACAGTCTAGAGGGGGGGGGTGAATAGACTGTTCAGGAATTTAAACTTTTCTCTAAGTCAAAACTGACTTATCAGAGATGGTCGAAATCTGGTGACAGAGAAGGTCAAGTTCTGATGACAGAACTGGACCTGGCAGCGGATTAGGTTCTGTCCGGGTAGCCTCAGACAACACTAAGGCAAATGCCTTTCTGATAACTCTTTAAGGGAGATCTGCTGAACACAGAGTCCAACCTTTTGAGTCAAGCAGTTTAAGTTCCTAAGTGCAGAGATAAAATAAGTAAGTAAGTGACACCGGGGATTTTTATAGTGGTTCAAGGAACAACTTGTTCCTCTAGTCCACTGTTCCACTAAGCTTGCAAAAACAACAGTTTACAACGCCTTAGTCCCTAGAACTTAAGAAGCACTCCTCGTCTTCTTCAAGTCTAGTTGCCACCCGGGATGCAGTCCTGCTTCCTGATGGCTGGTCTCGTTTCACTGAGTCTCTTGAAGTATCCCCACTTCACTTACTCCAGCTAGTTTGAGACGTCCCTTCTTTTTCAAGAAGTGTTTGATTCAACTGAGAAGTATCCCCACTTCGAAGTGTTGAAGAACTGAGGAACTTTGCAACTTGCTAGTTGGATGAGGGATTAGAAAATATATCTTCCAACTGTAGCCTTTTCTTGTTAAGAATGAAGTTTGAATCTCAAGAAAGCTTTGAGGTATTTGATTTAGAGTAGAATGATCTGAGCAAGTTCGTCTGGCAGATGTTGTAGCAAAAGTTCTTCTCGTAGTTCTTCAGAGTGTATCTTATATACTGGGAGCAGTCTTCCCGTTGGAGTGTAGAAGACAGCTTCATTAAATGCTTGTACTGTTGACTTGACCGGTTGGACCTTCGACTTGCTATTTTGGGGGCGTGAAGATACTCGCATGGTCAATCATCAGCTTTAAATATCTCTTCGTACGTACAACATTAAATGTGCATTTAATGTGTGTACAGTACCATGTTTCCGTTGAAAGGTTCGTAACCGTTAGGGGATTTTCCGTTAGTTTAACGACCGTTGGTAAGTGCTTTCGGAATCTGGTGTGTTTGGCAAAGTCTTATGAGGCTCTCTGGTTCAATCTTTGAAGTCTGCCTCTGTTGCCAACTCTGGTATCAACACTGATATCCAGTTCTGATGGCTTCTCTGGTGAGCAACTCTGGGAGCAACTCTGGTAGAAGCAAGGTGGATCTCTGGCAAGTAGACTAAGCTAAAACTTACAAAAGAAATTTATAATACAAAAATTCTAACGGGGTACTTTCAAAATCTAATTAACCTAGCATCATCAAAATCTAAATACATTTATTCCTTACATTTTCACTTCAAGTAGATCGGCAAGCCAAAGGGAAACAAGAGAAGGCAGGCCGAACTAAACTGATGTGTACCCTGTAACACCCCGGCCCCGTAGGCCCCGAGGTAGTTACTTCTGACCTCTAGTACTGTCCTCACAAACCGCCACTAGCCTTTTCCGCGCACTTTGTTCTCACTCGTGCGCGCCCTGAGAAACTTCCCAGGGGGTCACCCATCCCAAAACTACTCCCGTGCAAGCACGCTTAACTTTAGAGTTCTTAGGTGATGAGCTCCCTTAAAAGGAGATGCATCTTGTTGGTATGAGTAGTACTATTAATCCTCTTAAATTAATCTCGGGTATTACAATCACCCCCACTTAGGAACGCAACGTCCTCGTTGCGTCCATAAACCAATCTCAATCACATCCCAGAATCTTTTCCCTGTTAAGTGCCCGCCCGATATTCAACGGATCATCACACTGTCGCAGGGTTGCTCTGATACCACCTGTAACACCCCGGCCCCGTAGGCCCCGAGGTAGTTACTCCAGATCCCTCTCTAGACCTCTGTTGGTATGAGTAGTACTATTAATCCTTTTAAATTATATCTCAAGTGTTACAATCACCCCCACTTAGGAACGCAACGTCCTCGTTGCGCACTTTGTCCTCACTCGTGCGCGCCCTGAGAAACTTCCAGGGGGTCACCCATCCCAAAACTACTCCCGTGCAAGCACGCTTAACTTTAGAGTTCTTAGGTGATGAGCTCCCTTAAAAGGAGATGCATCTTGTTGGTATGAGTAGTACTATTAATCCTCTTAAATTAATCTCGGGTATTACATACCCACTGCAAGAAGAAAAGACATGATATCGGGTCCTGCTTCAAGTTGTTGGGCTATCCAGAATGGTGGGAGGATCAGAACCAATCAAATAATGGAGCTGCTGGCCGCGGAGAGGAGGTCAAGACGCACGCCGTTATCATGACCGGTGAAGGTTCATCCTCTACGGCTGAGGCGACTGGACTGCCTTCATTGAGCCAGGAGCAGGTACAAGCTTTGCTGAGTTTAATTGATGCTGAAACTCGTTCATCCGATCGTATGGCGGGTAAGTTTGATTGGATTATTGACACAGGGGCATCCCATCACGTCACAGGTGATATTACCTGTTTGACTGATAGAACTCGTATTTGTACACGTCTGGTGGGACTGCCAGACAGGCGAACAGTTGCGGCTGTCTTGGAGGGCCGTGTTTATTTTTCTGAATAATTCATTTTGGAACATGTACTTTATGTGCCCGGATTAAAATGTCATTTACTCTCAGTATCACAATTGATTGATCAGTCTACTTGTTTAGTTACTTTCACTGTTTCATTTTGTGCCATACATGACCGTCCCTCGAGGATCCTGATTGGAGCCAGTGAGAGACGAGATGGGCTTTAATATTTCTGGAGAGTACCTATGTTGCATGCTGTTCACATGTCAGATTTGCATGAGTTCGAACTGTGGCATCAACGTTTGGGGCACCCGTTTGATCGTGTAATTAAATTATTTCCTATTATTAGTACTAGTTCTTCTACCAACCGTTTTAATAAACCTTGTGAGGTGTGTCCACAAGCCAAGCAAATGTGTGATTCTTTTCCTATGAGTAGTAATAAAGCAAGTAGAATTTTGGAACTTATTCATTGTGATTTGTGGGGTCCTTATAAAACCCCTTCTACTTGTGATGCTGTTTATTTTATGACATTGGTTGATGATTATTCTCGGGCTGTGTGGGTGTATTTGCTGCGTGACAAGAGGGAAGTTTATCGGTTTTTCCTTTCTTACATTGCCACACTTGAGAAACAATTTGAAGTTTCTATTAAAATTGTGTGTAGTGATAATGGCACCGAGTTCAAATGCCTGTTGCCATATTTTGAGGACCGTGGAATTATGTTTCAGACGTCTTGCGTTCATACCCCTCAACAAAATGGGCGGGTAGAGCGTAAGCATCGTCATATTTTGAACGTGGCTCGTGCACTGATGTTTCAGGCAAATATTCCAATTTTATTGTGGGGTGAGTGTGTACTCACAGCGGTGCATCTTATTAATCGTACACCCTCGGGTATTCTACAAGGCAAAACACCCTATGAGGTACTTACTCGCAAAGCTCCCGATTTTCATCAGCTCCGGGTGTTTGGGTGTTTAGCTTTTGCTCACAATACAAATACAAGTGGTGATAAATTTTCTTCTCGTAGCCAAAAATGTGTTTTTATTGGATACCCTACCGGCAAGAAAGGGTGGAAAATGTATGACCGTGATACGGGGGATGTGTTTGTTTCACGAGATCTACAATTTCATGAAGATGTTTTTCCATTCTCAGAGGTTTCTAACGGCTCTCCTTCAGCTACAGAACCTACTGCACCTATTGTTTTTGATATAGATGACGTTGCTCCAGAAAATTCTGACATTGAGACACCTCATGATACGAGTTCTAGCTCGGCCGTAGTAACGTCTGACAGCATTCCTCTTGGCCGCGGCATGCGGTCTAAGCGACCATCAGTGTTACTTCGAGATTATGTTGCTCATTTAAGCCCATCTCCGTCCTCACTCTCCGATAGCTCTTCAGGTACGCGGTATCCTCTTAGCCATTACGTTTCTTGTGATAAGTATTCTATACGTCACCGCATGTTTCTTGGAGCTATTCTTGCAGGACATGAACCCCGTTCCTTCAAGGAAGCTATGACAGATGATGGATGGCATTCCGCCATGAAAGATGAAATACAAGCTCTTGAAAATAATCACACGTGGGACATGGTGCCACTTCCCCACGACAAAAAGGCCCTATGATGTAAATGGGTCTACAAAATCAAATATAAATCTGATGGCACCATTGAACGTCTCAAGGCACAGTTGGTTGTCTTTGGGAATCATCAGGAGGCAGGCGTAGATTACTGAAACCTTTGCTCCCGTGGCCAAAATGGTGACGGTACGACTACTTTTGGCTGTTGCTGTTGCTCGCAACTGGGAGTTACATCAAATGGATGTCCATAATGCCTATCTCCATGGTGATCTGGCTGAGGAGGTCTACATGCGTCCTCCACCAGGTTTCTCTTCATCTTGGCCTGGGCTGGTATGTCGTCTGCGCAAGTCATTATATGGTCTGTAAGGAATATTTGTATTTAGATTTTGATGATGCTAGATTAATTAGGACTTTAGAGTACCCCTATTTAGACTTAATGTATTAGAATTTTCATTTGTAAAGTTCTTAGTGTAATCGACTTGGCAGAATGCCTTCAGAGCAGAAGACCTTCTGAGCAGAAGGGCTCCAAGAGAAGAAGACCCTTGTAAGGCATTATTGAAACAGAGGACCTTTGGTTCTTGCTCCAGAACAGAAGACCTCAGAGTCTCTGTTAGCCTTTACTCTGACAGAAACCCTTCTGGGTCTCTGCTGGATATATTCTCATCAGAAGTGCTCCAGACCTCCTCTGTTCAAAGACACCAGAAGGTCTGACACTTAGAAGAATTCCACAAAGCCGGGAAATCAACTGAAAGATTCCTTCAACGGCTAGGAGTATTGAACGGAAAAGCTACAGTACGCACATTAAATGCTCATTTAATGCTCCCCATGCTCCGTAGAGTAATTGCAGATGATTGGCCGCAATGTCAGGAATACTTTATCCCAAAATAGTAACCCGCCAACTTTACCGGGATCTACTGGTCAAGTCAACTGCTCACGCATTAAATGCAGTTGTCCTCCTACTCCTCCAACGGGAAGACAACCTCAGTATAAAAGATACACTACGAAGAACAACCGGATAACTTTGCAACTTTTGCTAAACATTGCTACAACTCTTCATACAAGAAATTCAAACTCTGAAAAGCAAAAAGCCTCCTTGAGATTAACACTTCATCATCTTCTACAAGAGAAGGCAGAAGTTGGAAAAATACTTTTTCCAACTCAAGCAAAGTTCCAAGTGTTCTTCAACTCTTCAAGCTCATCACATACAAATCCTTTGTAACGAAGCTAGTTGGAGGAACCCCTGTTTTAACAGAAACTCTTCTTACCACAAGAAGGACGTCCAAGTAACTGGAGTAGTGAAGTGGTGATTCTTCCAGGAAGCTCAGTGAAAGGACCAGTCTTAAAGGAAGCCAGGTAGTGCATCCCAGGAGACATCTACACTTGAAGAAGACGTGGAGAGCTTCTTAAGTGATAGGGCTAAGGCATTGTAAACGGAAGTCTTTACAGCTTAGTGGAACAGTGGACTAGAGGAACAAGTTGTTCCTTGAACCACTATAAAAATCCCTGGTGTCATTTACTTAATGCTTTATTATTTGCACTTAGATAGAACTGTCTAACTCCTCATACTTGGTATCTGTGTTCAGCAGAACTTGTCCTACGAGTTAACAGAAGGCCTACTGCCTTTGCTTCTTTGAGGCTAAATCAACATAACTCCCTACCAGAACCCCATCCGCTGCCAGTCTGTTCTGTCAACAGAACAAGCTATTCTGTAAAATCTGGTACTTAGTTTTAAAAGCTAAAAACCAATACAGTCTATTCACCCCCCCCCTCTAGACTGTATCCAGTATAACCGGGACCAACAAGTGGTATCGGAGCCTCCTTGTTCTAATAATCTCTTAGGTTATTTGCTGAACAAAGATCCACTTGTTTTTCTGTTTGACCTCATCTCTTAGGTTATTTGCTGGACAATGGGTACCACCCACCAAAGTTTCACTTGATGAGACCAAAATGGTACCAACTACCCAGACTCCATGACCCCCCAGGACCCAGCATTGCTTGGGTACCTAAATCTTTCTTTTAATCTTGCAGGAACTGTGTGCTGGAGCTATCTCTGAACAAGAATGATTTATTGATAGTGGATGCTCCAGGCACATGACAGGTGACAGAAGTTGCCTAACAGAGTTCCAGAAGTGCAAAGGACCTAGAGTTACCTTTGGAGGTAATGAAAAAGAAGGTCAAACAAAAGGAAGAGGAAAGCTGATCAAGAACCAGATAATCATTGATGATGTCTCTTATGTCAAAGGACTGAAGTTCAACTTGCTGAGTGCTAGCCAATTCTGTGACAAAGGCTACACTGTTGAATTCACAAAGGACTTCTGCTATGTGAAGTATGAGACAACAAAGGAAGTGGTTCTTACAGCATCAAGAAAGAAGAACATCTATGTAGTTGATTGGAACACTGCAAAGGATGGAGTTTGCCTGATAGCCAAAGGAGATTCAAAACTGAGCTGGGACTGACACAAAAAGCTCAACCATTTGAATTTCAAAACAATCAACAAACTGGCCAGAGAACACATTGTAGAAGGGCTACCAGACATTGTGTACAAGAAGGAGACCCTCTGCAGTGCATGTCAGAAGGGCAAACAAGTGAAGAATTCCTTCAAACCCATTGCTGGAGATCTTTCTACAAGTCCTCTAAATCTGATTCACATGGATTTATTTGGACCTGTTGAGACTCCAAGCGTTGGTGGCAAGAAATATACACTAGTCATGGTTGATGACTACTCCAGATATACATGGACTATTTTTCTATCAAAGAAAAATGAAACTCTTCAGAAGTTGCCATCTCTGTTAAAGCAACTTCAGACTGAGAAGAATTTGAAAGTGAAGACAATCAGATCAGACAGAGGAACTGAATTTGTCAACCAAGTCATAAAGGACTTCTGTGATCAGAATGGGACTTTTCATCAACTTTCTGCCGCCAGAACCCCTCAACAGAATGGCGTAGCAGAAAGAAGGAACAGAACTTTAAAAGAAGCTGCAAGAACAATGATTGCAGAATCTGGATTGCCTATGAGATATTGGGCTAAAGCAATCAACATTGCATGCTATACTCAGAACAGAAGCATGATCAACAAGAATCTGGATGCAAGTGCTACATTCTTAACAATGGAAAGGAGCATCTGAAAGTCTTTCAAGAGAAGGCTGATGAAGGAGTCTTTATAGGCTACTCAAACACCAGTAAAGCCTATAGAGTACTCAACAGAAGGACCCTACATGTTGAAGAATCTATACATGTGAAGTTTGATGGAAGCATCTCTGTTAAAGAGGTAACAGAGATCCTCAAGGAAGTCAGCATAGAAGACAGAACACCAGAACCAACAGAAGAGGTAGCAGATAATCCTGCATTTCCAACACCTGCACCAAACCCCCTTCTGTTGAATGAAGATGAAGACTCTGAAGATGAGGAACCAGAGAGACCAAGACATCAGCTGACAGAACCTGACCTAACATGGTTAAGAGATCATCCCCCTAACCAAGTGATTGGTCAAATCAGAAGTGGAGTTCAAGCCAGATCCACATCAAGAAGAGAAGCAATGCTTGCCTGCTATATATCTCAAATGGAACCTATGACTGTTGAAGAAGCTCTTGCAGACTCAGATTGGATCAATGCTATGCAAAAAGAGCTTACTCAGTTTGAAAGGAACAAAGTATGGGAACTTGTTCCTAGGCCAAAGCACCAGAATGTCATTGGAACCAAATGGGTATTTAAGAACAAAGCAGATGAAGATGGAAACATTGTAAGGAATAAAGCAAGGCTGGTAGCTAAAGGATATTGTCAAGAAGAAGGAATAGATTTTGATGAGACTTTTGCACCTGTTGCCAGACTTGAAGCCATCAGAATCTTTCTAGCCTATGCTGCCTACAACAACATCAAGGACTACCAGATGGATGTCAAGAGTGCATTTCTAAATGGAGATCTTGAAGAAGAAGTTTATGTGGAACAACCACCAGGTTTTGTCATTCCAACTCACTCCTCCTGTGTCTACAAGCTTAAAAAGGCCCTCTATGGTCTTAAGCAAGCTCCCAGAGCCTGGTATGACACATTGTCCCTTTTCCTAGTGAACCATGGGTTTACTAAAGGAAAGGTTGACAAAACCCTATTTCAAATCTCTGTATCTAATCATATTCTGTTAGTACAAATATATGTTGATGACATAATATTTGGGAGTACTAATCCAGAACTGTGCAAGAAATTTTCTCAAGTGATGCAGAGTCAATTTGAAATGAGTATGATGGGAGAACTCAGTTACTTCCTAGGACTTCAAGTCAAACAAGTTCCAGAAGGGATCTTTATCAATCAAGGGAAGTATACCAGACACCTGATCAAGAAGTATGGAGTGGAAGGCAAATCCTCAGTGAAGATTCCCATGAACACCTCACAAGGAATTGGTCCAGATGATGAAGGAAAGGATGTAGATGCAACAACATACAGAGGAATCATAGGATCTCTGTTGTATCTAACCGCAAGCAGACCAGACATCTCATTCTCTGTTGGAATCTGTGCCAGATATCAATCAAAGCCCAAGGAAAGCCATCTAAGTGCTGCAAAGAGAATCATCAGATACATCAAAGGAAATCCAAATGCAGGCCTATGGTATCCAAAGGGAGGTAACTTTGAACTAATTGGTTATTCTGACTCAGATTTTGCAGGTTGCAGACTAGACAGAAAGAGCACCTCTGGTCACTGCCAATTGCTAGGAGGAAGGCTTGTTTCCTGGTTTAGCAAGAAGCAGAACTCTATCTCAACAAGTACAGCTGAGGCTGAGTACATCGCAGCTGGGAGTTGCTGTGCTCAGCTACTCTGGATGAAGCAACAACTGAAGGACTATGGAATTCAAGCAAAGGAGATCAAGCTGTTGTGTGACAACACCAGTGCCATTGCTATCACTCAAAATCCAGTTCTTCACTCCAGGACAAAGCACATTGAGATAAGACATCACTTCATCAGAGATCATGTTGAAAAGAAGCACATTTGCATGGAACATGTGCCAACAGAAGACCAGCTTGCAGATATCTTGACAAAGCCTCTTCCTGAGGCTAGGTTCAACAAACTAAGAGAGGAATTGGGAATGATGGATGAGATTCCAAGAGAAAGTTGAAAAGAAAGGACCTCTGTTGCTAAATTCCTGTTAACAGAATACCTATTGCAGAACCCCTTCTGTTAACCCCTTCTGTTCTCTACCCTGGCAGAACACCTCTGCAACAGAAACCCTTTCTACAGAAAACCTCCTCTTATGTCTAACAGAAGGTTGTGGACTTAGAAAATTCTGAAAACCGGGTGACCTAGTAAATTATTAAAGGTCTTTTACCCTTTTACCCTTAAAACGGTATCCAGCCGCATAATATTTACTGCTCCCCTTTTTACATTTATTGGAACCTTAGAACCGTAAATTATCTCAAACGTCCACTAACTCGTACCCATAAATTCCCCTTTCGCAAACCTAAACCGTTACTGCTTTCATAATTCTCAAGCTTTTGAACTCTTATCTCTCCAAAACTCTCAAACCGCTAAAAACGTCCATGGCTTTCTTGAGCTTCTCCGATCTTTCCAAGGAACAAAAGGCAACTCTTCTCAAGAATGTACTAACAGGGATGAGATGCGAACTGGAAGTCCTACCCAGGTTCGCAGAGAAAAGGGAGATGATGACCACCATTGTTGACGGACTGTCACAGTGCCAACTGAGCAAGGTCATCACTCATGCTTATGAGGCCTACAGTAACATTGACACCGTAGAGTTCTATCTCAACGCTTCCTTCAAGGATGAAAACATCTCCTCCAGCGTCCAAGGAGAAGAAGTTTTGATTGATGCTGACGTCATCAACAACATCTTCAATATTCAACTAGATGAAGGTAGGGCCTCTCTACTTGATTTGGAGGATACTGACATCCCTCTGCCTGAATTCAAGAAGAAGTTTTGCAGAAAAGGTGAGGAAGTAGAGAAGGTCAACATCAAGAAAAACCTGCTCAAGAAGGAATTTGAGCTGCTCATTAACATTTTCCACAAATGTTTATGGTGCAAATATACCTCCACCGATGATGTCACAACTGCCAATGCCAAGGCCCTCTATGCAGTGCATCATGGGGTAAACATCAACTGGGGACAAGTCATGGTAAAGTCCCTGATTGAGGTTATCAAGAAGAAGAACCCAAAGACTAGCCTCTACTCTGGGAAGCTAGGGCATGGACTGCTCATCTCAGAAGTACTCCTCAAACAAGGGGTAACCTTGAGGAAGGCCACAGCTTTGGATCACACCAAGGTAATTTTCCTGTCTGCCTCTCCAAACAGGGAAAAAGCCATAATGGCAGAGCTGAAGAGACAGCTTCAGCTTGAGGCTAAGAGACAACAAGGAGAGAAGGTAAAGAAACCCCTCTCTGGAGCCCCCTCTGCTGAAAAGAAGAAGAAGAAGACCAAGAAGGCAGAACCAGTTGCTCCTCCAACCATGAAGGCTGGACAGAAGAGAAAGAGGACCACAAAACCCAAGAAGAAGGTTGCTAAACCTGTGGTCTCAGTGTCTAAGGAAGTGGCAGACACTCAGGGGGAACCAGAGATCCCCACCTCTGCTGCATCTCCTGACCAGAATAGGGTGTCAACTCCAACAGAGCACCTTAGTCCTGTAAAAGATGGGTATCTGTCCTTGCTAGACAGACAGTTTACCCGGGTCCTTGAATGGAGAAGATGGAGAATGGGACCCCTCCACAAAATAATCCAATATTTTGATCACTATGAACCAGAAGAAGAAGCCATCCTGAATTGGGTTGGGACTGATGATGTCTCAAAATGCTTTGCCCTCAACTTTCTTCACTCTGTCCTTGAGAAGAAGAAGGCAAGCTACAAAGGAAAGGCTGTCCTCATTTCCTCACCCTCAGAGGAGACAGTCAAACCTCTAGAAGATGGAGAGATAGAAGCCTTTGAAGAATGGCTGTTCACCAAGATGGCAACTGACTCTGTGCAACCCAACTTCAACCCAAGAGAGCCCTCTGTACCCAAGACAGAAGGGCAAGCCATGATGGAGCATATCAAGGAGTGGAGGACTTCTTTGCTTGAGGATAACATCATTGAGGTAAACTCTCCAACCCCTTCTGTTAATATCTCAACAGAACCCCATATTCCCTCACCTCCCACCAGCACAGAAACCCCTCCACCAGAAAACCCTCAACCTAAATCTCCTGAACAGAAAACCCCCACCCCTCCTCAATCACCCAAACAGAAAATTGCATCACCTTGCAAAGCAATTGTTCCCTTCAGAAACCGCTCACCTTCACCTCCACCATCTCCTCCTCAACAGAATGCCTCACCTCTTCATACTTCATCCCAGCATCAGAACCCCTCACCCCAACAGATATCCTCTTCATCTTCCGAATCTGAACATCAAACCCCTCCACCAGAATCACCTCCTCCACACCAACCTGCAGAGAAGCTTAAACCTGTATGGTTTCTCAGAGATTCCGATCCTACAACCATATCCCCCATCTCTGTACCACAAGGGTATTCTAGGCATTCTACTGCCCCCAATCCCTCCCTCAGAAAGAAGAAGATAGTCCGAAACAGAATACCTATCTATTCCTCTTATGAAGATTCATCTGACATGGATGGATTCATGATCAGCAAATCCTACAAAGCCACATCAAAGAGACAGAAGACCCCTCCTCTGACTCAACTGGAACATGAACTGCTTGTTGAATCTCTCTCATCTGTCCAAGAACATCACCCCTTGCCTAAGGGAAGAGGTCTAGAGATGCCTCCATCTGATGGACAACAGAATAACATTCCCTTCAACAAATTTGTTGAATCTGCAGAAGACTTTGGTGGACAAATCCTCCAAGGCATGAACAAGTTGATAGAGATCAATGATAAACACTATGGGCACCTTGCTCATGTGAATGATAATCTCAATTCGGGAATGCAGTTCATATCTGATCGTTTTGAGAACCTCACAGGAACACTCAACAACTTCATAGCCTCCTCCTCTGCCAGAACAGATGTCCTGTCAACAGAAGTGGTAGGCATCCACAAAACACTCTCTATCTTTCAACAGACTCTCCTAGATCAAGGACAGGCAATCAACACTATCTCAGAGCATCTTGAGGCTCTGAAGAATTCTGATGCCAGCACTAGGAGGCAACTGACCTCCATTGAGGAAATGTGCAGAGCTCACCAAGAACAAGCTCAAGTTCTCCTATCTATTGACAGAGACAGATATCAGAAGATGGTGCTGCTTGAAGCCAATAACAAGGACATCTTTTCTGCCATTCAGAAGCAGCAAGGTCTCATTGAAGGCCTTACCTCTGTCACTCAGACTCTACCAGAGGCCCTTGAGCAGATCGCCTCCACTCAGGCCTCAGAGTTCCAAAAGATAAGCTTGATGATAGAGGATCTGCATGATGCCAAAAAGGGGGAAGAGGACCCTCAATAGACTAGGCCTCGATCCCACAGAACCCCTGCTAGGGCACCCTCCTCTGCTGAGCCTACAGTGGATCCTGCTCCCTACTTTGAAGCTGCCCTACAGAAGAAGAGAGCAGCAGGCATACCTAGACCCCCATCTCCAGTAAAGAAAGGCACAAAGAAGAAGAAAGTCTTTAACTTCACTGAATGGAGATTGGGTGGATCTCAGAGAATTGACAGAGCTCAATTTGAAGATATGAAGGCCAAAATGACTCCCACCCAACAACAACACATCTATTTGGACAAAGATGGTGTTGTGAGAGTTAGGTATGGGGGATTCTTAGAAGAAGCTGAAGAATGGTATAAGAAGAACATTGTCCCAGGGAAGACAATACATGAAGGTGTTCTCAGCTATCTGGACTGCAAGCTTTCTCCCATTTGGGCATCTTATCAAAGCTCTGGCAACCTCTCCAAGATAAGAGCAGAAATCAATGAAGAACTGCTCAGGCTTCAAAGATTGGAGGAAGAAGCTCTGCAAGCAGCTAATTTGGAGAATGTGTAAGGATTAATTCTGAAAATCTTATCCAATAAAATCACATCTCTGCCTTCTCACTTTGAAGTGCTTTTCCTCATTTCCTGTCTTTTTGCCTTCTGCTTGTGTTTGCTTATTTCATTTATATTCTGCTATCTGAATGTACTGTACTCTTACTATTTTCCTATGCTAAGTTGCCCACCAAGATTTTAATGGAAGTTTTTTTAAACTTTAATCTTTCTTTATGGTGAAGGCACTTCTCTGGAAATAGTTAAAGGGTTTTGGCATCATCAAAAAGGGGGAAATTGTAAGGAATATTTGTATTTAGATTTTGATGATGCTAGATTAATTAGGACTTTAGAGTACCCCTATTTAGACTTAATGTATTAGAATTTTCATTTGTAAAGTTCTTAGTGTAATCGACTTGGCAGAATGCCTTCAGAGCAGAAGACCTTCTGAGCAGAAGGGCTCCAAGAGCAGAAGACCCTTGTAAGGCATTATTGAAACAGAGGACCTTTGGTTCTTGCTCCAGAACAGAAGACCTCAGGGTCTCTGTTAGCCTTTACTCTGACAGAAACCCTTCTGGGTCTCTGTTGGATATATTCTCATCAGAAGTGCTCCAGACCTCCTCTGTTCAAAGACACCAGAAGGTCTGACACTTAGAAGAATTCCACAAAGCCGGGAAATCAACTGAAAGATTCCTTCAACGGCTAGGAGTATTGAACGGAAAAGCTACAGTACGCGCATTAAATGCTCATTTAATGCTCCCCATGATCCGTAGAGTAATTGCAGATGATTGGCCGCAATGTCAGGAATACTTTATCCCAAAATAGTAACCCGCCAACTTTACCGGGCTCTACTGGTCAAGTCAACTGCTCGCACATTAAATGCAGTTGTCCTCCTACTCCTCCAACGGGAAGACAACCTCAGTATAAAAGATACACTACGAAGAACAACCGGATAACTTTGCAACTTTTGCTAAACATTGCTACAACTCTTCATACAAGAAATTCAAACTCTGAAAAGCAAAAAGCCTCCTTGAGATTAACACTTCATCATCTTCTACAAGAGAAGGCAGAAGTTGGAAAAATACTTTTTCCAACTCAAGCAAAGTTCCAAGTGTTCTTCAACTCTTCAAGCTCATCACATACAAATCCTTTGTAACGAAGCTAGTTGGAGGAACCCCTGTTTTAACAGAAACTCTTCTTACCACAAGAAGGACGTCCAAGTAACTGGAGTAGTGAAGTGGTGATACTTCCAGGAAGCTCAGTGAAAGGACCAGTCTTAAAGGAAGCCAGGTAGTGCATCCCAGGAGACATCTACACTTGAAGAAGATGTGGAGAGCTTCTTAAGTGATAGGGCTAAAGCATTGTAAACGGAAGTCTTTACAGCTTAGTGGAACAGTGGACTAGAGGAACAAGTTGTTCCTTGAACCACTATAAAAATCCCTGGTGTCATTTACTTACTGCTTTATTATTTGCACTTAGATAGAACTGTCTAACTCCTCAGACTTGGTATCTGTGTTCAGCAGAACTTGTCCTATGAGTTAACAGAAGGCCTACTGCCTTTGCTTCTCTGAGGCTAAATCAACAGAACTCCTTACCAGAACCCCATCCGCTGCCAGTCTGTTCTGTCAACAGAACAGGCTATTCTGTAAAATCTGGTACTTAGTTTTAAAAGCTAAAAACCAATACAGTCTATTCACCCCCCCTCTAGACTGTATCCAGTATAACCGGGACCAACATGGTCTCCGCCAGGCTCCGCGTTGTTGGTTTGCTAAACTGGCCACAACGCTTAAACAATATGGTTTTCTACAATCCTATTCTGATTATTCCTTATTCACTTTGCGCAAGGATGACGTGCAGATACATGTGCTTATATACGTGGATGATATGATTATTGCGGGCAATAATTCTGCGGCCTTGTCTCGTTTTAAAACTTATTTGCACTCCTGTTTTCACATGAAAGATCTCGGGGTTCTTAAATACTTTCTTGGCATTGAAGTAGCCCGAGGCGCTGATGGAATTTTCCTTTGTCAATGCAAATATATATTGGATATTATATCTGAGGCAAGTCTTCTTGGAGCTAAGCCCTCTTCCTTTCCCATGGAACAGAATCATTCCTTGGGCCTTGTTACAGGTGACTTATTGGCTGATCCGGAATCTTATCGACGTCTTGTTGGTCGTCTAATCTATTTATCTTTTACTTGGCCGGATCTGGCTTATTTTGTACATATTTTATCTCAGTTGCGACGAGAACACTTGAGTGCGGCTCTACAAGTTGCCAGATATCTCAAAGGCTCTCTCGGACAAGGAATTCTTTTGAGGCCGTCCTCTAATTTGAGTCTATCAGGCTGGTGTTATTCTGATTGGGCTAGCTGTCCGCTTACTAGACGATCTCTGTCTGGATGGTTAGTTTTTCTTGGAGGTTCTCCGGTTTCCAAGAAAACTAAGAAACAACACACTGTGTCTCGATCTTCCACTGAAGCTGAATATCGTCCGATGGCGGCCATTACAGCAGAATTAAAGTGAGTGAAAGGTCTTCTTCTCACCCTAGGTGTTGCTCATCCGAAGCCCATTCCCTTACACTGTGACAATCGTTCGGCTCTTAATATTGCACATAATCCTGTATTTCATGAATGCACCAAGCACATTGAATTGGATTGTCATTATGTTCGTGTCGCACTGCAAGAAGGGATGATCTCGGCACAACATGTTTCTACTACTGATCAGTTAGCTGACATCTTTACGAAGGCACTCGGACAATGACAGTTTAGTCATTTACTGCGCAAGTTGGGCATGTTTGATCCCCACGCTCCAACTTGAGGGGGTATTAGATTGGGCCTTGCTAATTGTATATTTCTCGTAAATATGGTCTAAGGGATCTATTTAATTAGATAGCTGATGTGTATATATATAGGGGTCTCAGCTCATTGTATGGGGGGATTCAATTTTGACCAATTAATAAAAGGATTTACTTCTTAATTTTGAGACCTTTTGAGTGTGATCTCTCTAAGCTCATGCCCCCTTCACCATTTAAGAATACCTCCTCATTCCTTCTTTCCTCGTCTGAGAGTGTCGGTACTTGGGTTGAAGGAGTGGCAAGTCCTCCAATTGCACTCCCTTATCCAAAAACAAGATTCATTAACGGATAGTTCTTGCAACCCTTCCTTTTAAAGGTCTTAAAGCCCCTGTTCATCTGCATATTTGTAGTACACATATGTCAATTAAAAAGCTTAGGAAAATATGATTCAAAAAAATAAAACCGTTAAATAAAACATGTACCTTGTAAAATTTCTGCCAACATTCCTCTGTGGCATAAACAACATTCCGTCTGGAATCATATGTGACAACTGTATGAGCTAATAACTGACCAAATTGTCTATGTATGAGCTTCAACCTATTGTACTTTCCCCGTAGCATGTCACTACCATATTGATAACGACCTCAGACCAACATTTCATTATCCATATCATTCCAGTCTCGACCCTTAAATGTTGGATTCCCAGTTGGGTCTTTTTTACTCTTTCATATAGAATAGTCAAAACAAAGTTTCTTTTTCATCAGGTCATATGGCATCATCCTTTTCTTCTTAAGTTGAACTCATCTACCACAAAATTGTAGCAAAGTTGTAATGTGCTAACAACATAAGTTGACCACATGATATCAAATTCAAACATAAGCCTACTCTCAGGAGCAATTAACTAAATGATCAGTCCTCATCTTTCCAAAGAAATGTCAACCTCCCTTAACAATTGTATAGTGATTATCAGACTTCATCTATATAAAACATTAAACAAGACAAACCAAAAATGTAACGTGCACTAACCGTTTTGAAATATTAAAAGTGCAATCTGCCAAAGATATGTCAACCTGCACTACTTTGTGTTCTGCCAAGATGTAATCATCTACATGGCTGGCATTGCAAAACTAAAATGGGTGAATACTGCCCACTTTTGTCTTTGACCCAAAACTAAAATACAATTGCAGTTAAATAAATAGTAGTTAGTCTGTAACACTCTTGCTACGTTTTAGAATACAATCAAAGGAAAAAGGATTATTTAATCTATGAAAGCGTAGTATTAAAATGGTCTATTATGGGGACAAAATAATAAGATAATATTAAAAGTAGTCTTAAGGAACTGGGGAGAAGGAATGGCGGTTTTACCCTTCCACTGTTAGCCGCAGCAATTTATACTTGCTGGTAATAGCTGCGAAGAGGAGGTATAGGTTCATAGATTCTATGGTATGATCAAGGTTACCAATGGAGGTTCCTAATGCCTTATCAAAGTTCAAAAACTATCACTTTTCACCCAACTAAATTTGATATTGTAAATGATGGATAGTGTACCCGGGGGGTAGCTTATCCGAGGGTTATTACGGAGAATAACTATAGAGAAGTCAGAGCAAATAAGTAAGAGAGAGAGTGTGTATTCGAATATGAAAGTTGTGATCAAGGTCTGGTTTACAATGGAGAAAGGGCTGCTATTTATAGCAGCAATAAATGCCGGATAGGGACACGTGTCAAGCATCTGGCGGCCGAGGGTCACCTCAATCGGGGTGGCACTGACACTTGCATGTGGCCGCATTAAATGCGATGGTTGGATGCGATGTTGTACTTGGTACGGTGATTCAGGCGCATGTGGAGAGGATATTCTGTCGAGGGAAGTGCCTTCGGCTGAAGGGTGTTCGGCCGAAGGCTCTTCTAACTGGGGGCTTCCCTGTGCCGAGGGTTGTATATGCCGAAGGCTTGGTTTTCAAGCCTTGTTCTCCTGTGATGTTTCTGAGCTAAACTCTGTCAACGGTAGCCTTCAGTCATGGGGGCGAAGGCACCCCCTTGCGTATTGTGGGCTGCTTAGAGCCTCATTTTACTGAGCTTGGCCCGCTTGGGCCTGTTAGGCCTGATTACAGTTGTGGAAGTATGTGGGCCGGCGGTCCCTAGGCCATATACTCCATGAGGAGTCCCTCTCTCCTTTTGCCTAAAGGTACTAAAGGGAAAAGGAGTAATTGCATTTGTCCTCTGATGCTGGTGTTTGTTTCGCTATAGTTTGTAAATTTGTAGGAGGTTTGCGTCTGCGTGTTTTGCCGAGGGCAGTCCCTCAGTCCCCTTTTAACATTTTGCGTTTTGTGATTTTCCTGAGGGGGTCCTCCAGCCCCCCACTCCTTGAGGCTTATGTAATGTGGCGAAAAGGAGTAGAGTAGTGGCTTTCCTTAGCATATGGCCGAGGGCCGACTCTTTTTGTTTCATTAGGAAAAAGAGTGCATCGGGTTCCGCCAATAATTAATTGAAAAGGTGACCCTTGGTCTGAGTATAATGTTGAGGCCGAGAACTGTCCGTGCTCTGAGGGATTTCTCAATGACTAGCCGAAGGCTGCTTGTTGATATTCCTAGGATGCCGAAGGGAGTCCCCCGTCACTGAGGGCTGAGGGTGTGATGAATGCACGTGATACTTATTGTGTTTCCGAGGGGGTAATTGGTGGGAGCAATCTTCAGAAGATGGCCGTAGTTGATAAGTATGAGTGAGTATTCTAGGGATTGCCGGGGGGAGCCCTCAGTTTTGTACATTTGGCGCTGAGGGCTAACTTCTGACGAAGGCGTTTGAAAGTGGGAGCCCGGATGCATGTTTAGTTTGTTGTCTGAGGGGTACCTGCGGGGAAATGACCGTTGGAATATGACCGTTGGAGGTGGGGTCCACGTGGCGTACTCTGGTTGGTCGGCTTCGGGCGGGCGTCACCGGTTGGCTGGAGTGGCGGTTTGCAATGATAATTTTGCAACCGGGGGCCCATATCTTTGGCCCAAACCCGAGATAAGAAGCCTATAAATACACCCAAGGCCGGAACCCATTCCCCTTGTGTGAAATTCATCGAAGCGAAGCTCTGCCCAAATATTCCCAGAGAGAGAAAACGTATTTCGATCAAAACCAACTTTCCAAGGTCAGTTCCTCTTCCGTTGTTGGGTATTTCTGCATATTTTGCTATTCGGTCTTTAGATCTAGTGTTAGAGTCTTAGAATCCTCTACCCTTCCTTGAAAACTCCCGAGGGATGTCGTCGGCTAGTGATTCACAAAATATCTCCGGGGAGCCCTGGTTCAATCTGAGACGTGGACCGACGAGGGGTCAGTGAGTGAGGAGGCCTCGTAGAACAATGACTCTGCTGTTGTCGTGGAGGTGGAGAAAGATCTCAGGGCCGAGGCCAAAGAGTTCGAATAGGTGAACGAGGACGAGGAGCTGGCCCTCGCCGTTTAGACTTCTGAGGAAGAGGAAGAGAAGGAGAGGTAGAAGGTTACCGTCGCCATCCTCCCCCCATGTAATGCCGGCGAGGCCAGCAGCTCTCGGCCTTTCAACCCAACGCCTCTACGGGTGGCCCCGGGGAAGAAGAAGGGGGCGAAGGCTGCTCCGAGGAAGAAACAGGCCACCGTCGATGATGGGCAGCCGGTGGGCATACCCGAAGGCTACTCTTATTTGAACACTGCGGCCCTGGATGTGAAGACGAGGGTGACGGCTGGAGAATACCAAGCCACGCAAGTTCTTGCCGGCCCTTCGGCCCGGGTGATGGAACCGGGGATAGACGACGTACTTCTACATGCGCCCGAAGGCTGCTTCGCCGCTCACATTCTGTCGGTGGAATTAGGGCTTCGGCTTCCACTCCACCTCTTCCTGTTGGAGTACTTGAGATTCGTTAAGCTGGCCCCCTGCCAGTTGACACCCAATAGTCATTCCTATATTGTTGGATTTCTCTCCCTCTGCCGCAGCTGGAGGGTCGAGCCTACGTTGGACCAGTTCTTCCTCTCTTTCAATCTTTGCCGGGGGGGGGGGGGGGCATTCCAATGCCGGGGGCTTTTCCAATATGCAACAGGTCCCGGAGTTCAGACTCTTCGATGATGTTACTTCGTCCCACAAAGGATGGAAGGACAAATTCTGTTACATACGCCTGGCGGAGAACCCCTTCCCTGCTCCCCTTCGTGATAGCTTCCAGAGGCACCCGAAGGTAGAGGGTGCCGCCCTCGAGAAGAATGGCAGGAAACTTGCCAAGAAGCCGGAGGGGTCTGATAAGCATGTGAAGATCAAGGACGCCACCATTCCGGATGAGTTGTATGACTTGCACTTCCGTCGGTACCGTCTGGTGGGGGAGGAAGATGAAAGATACCCCCGTTAGATCGTGTCTACGAGAGCCTCGGAGGTGATTTCCAAAGGGTTTTCCGTTTTGTACTTGGATTTTTTTTATTCATATATGCTTTTGTCTTCATCCCTTCGGTCTCAGACTTGATGTGTTTTTGCAGGTAGCAACATGGACGTCAACTCCCTCTTCGCTCTGAAGAAACAAAATGGGAAGAAGAAGGACCCCTCGGGTCAGAAGCCGGTTGATGATTTTTTCCAGAAGGGTGGGGAGGAGTCCTCTAAAGCTACTGCCGCTGGTGCTGGAGCTGGGAGCTCCCAGGGCGAGGGGGCCCTGAAGAAGAAAAGGGGAGGCAAGGGGGTTGAGCCCCCGGCCAAGAAGCCGAAGGATGTGGACTCTGGCAAGCGGACAGCCGCTGATGAAGTCATCGTTGTGGATGACGTTGGCGCCGCCGGTCCTGTTAGGAAATTGATGTAACGTACCTCGAAAGTACGGCAGCGGAAGTTTAAAAGTTTTCCAAACAGATCTTCCCTGATTATGACAAAATAACGAATATGATAATAATAACATATCTGAGTTAGAACTTACAGATCTTCCAGCCTAGCGGTGATAATCCTTGACCTTAGGTATCCACGTGATTTCTCCTCTCCCAAAGAACGGTTAGATCTCCCTTAGAGAAAGGCTAGGAAATCTCTTCGCAGGGAAATAAATAGGTAATACTGAATCTAGAAAACAGGTCTATCAATGATGAAGGAGGAGAGTGTATTTATAGTAGTTCTAAACTAGTTTCCCAATCACAATGAAAATCTTTCTCATTAATGAGCTCTAGGCCTATCAGAACCGATACTTATCATTAATTAAATAAACAGATAAAAAACAAAACAAAATAATAACAAGGGAGGAAGAGGGCCACACCACTCTCTCCATCCCCATTATTATTTATTTTCCCTTTTCCCTTTTAATTCCAAATTAAAAGAAATATATCAATTTGTTTAATAATAAATAAATACATCTTAATTAATTAAGTACAATAAATCTAATTTATTTCACTTAATTAATTCTATCAAATATAACTCTCCTTCAACATAATGAATTAAATATATTAATCTAATTAATATTTAATCCATTTTCAGTATTACGAATTAAATATTATTTAATCCAATTAATAATATTTAATTCCTTCTAACAATTCAATCGGAAGGTATAATCACTTATTGTGTGACCCATAGGGCCTTATATATTAAGCACTAATCAAATTAAGGTCTTGGCAGAATCCCTAGACGATTTACCTGATAAACTTAATATATAAGGACGTTTGCGAGGACTATTCAAACTCCCTGTAATATAGAGCTCATAGTGATACGGTCCTTTCATTCAACGAACATTCAACCAAGTCTAGAACATGATACTGTGTCTATTCTAATAACTTAGTCTCTGTCTCTTAATCTTTCTAGATGATCCATAACGATCATATTCGATATCCAAAACGAATATATCTTTGCATTGGCCAATGACTTTATGATCCATCTAGATATGAGAAGTAGAATGTTCTCTCTTAATCTATTATGAGGAATGAATCCTTTCTTGTCTCAACTACTACTCCATGTGCTTCGTGATGCACCCAACACATGCCGTATCTACCCCGATTGGAGTGCAAGCGTTGGTCATGGTCAAAGTACATCACTCCGCACATGTAGTACGTATTGACCTCAAGTCGGAGGAGTATTACACCACTCTATACGCCGATAATCCCATAGACACATGAAAAGAACTTATCAAATGGTTTCTCGGTGGGTATGCCAATATTCTCTAAAATATCTATGTGACCATCATGAATTACAGGAACTCATAGTTGTGAGATCAACTATACTTTCTAAAAGTATGATGCAGTCCACATACCAATCTTATCGCATATCATCAATATCCCATTCTTGATGATCATTGATTGAGGCTATTTTAGAACCTTATGTTATATCATATAAGCTCCCACTTACTCATTGACAACATAAGTCCAAGGAAATACAATTATGAATAAGATATTGACAATCGAAATACTTAATCATCAATGTGTAATACCGTATATATCAAATATATAAAACTGAATGTGATCAAGTACATATATCTTTAAAAAGTGATTGTCGCTAGGACATATATACTAACAATCTCCCACTTGGCCTAGTGCCAATCACCAATGCGTCTAACACCTAGACTCTCAAAAGCCTACAATGTTTCTCGCATCTCAATGGTTTAGTGAATGGGTCAGCCAAATTGTTCTCTACGGGAAGGCATTCTATTGCAACTTCTCATCTTGCTATTTGTTATCAAAACACGATAGCATACAGGTATTTTCTAGTTCCTTACTTTGCATCTTGGTTCCTTAGCTTGTGCAAATGCACCGGTACAGTCACAATAACAATTATTGGATAACTGACGCTAGGAACTACCCCTATTTCTTTAAGGAACTAACGTATCTAAATGCTTACCTATGTTGCATCAAATGCAACAATTTACTAGGCTCTAGTTGTCGAATTTACAATAGTTTCTTACTTGCAACTCTTGCAGCATTACTATTACATTGAGACTAAAAACATATACTGACTATGACTTGTAGTCTTTCTTATCATACATGAAACTAGTGCTAGAATAGTTAAATTCTACTAGTTCTTTCTGTCTACCATAGACAAAAGATATTCATGAAGATTTTGGGTGACTATTCTTTCACTGACTTCAATGAGGGTATATCATTCTCTATGATCAACATATGTGAATAAAAAAACCACGCTATCCTTGTTGCGCACTCTAAACGCGCAAGCACCCTCATTTCATTTGATGAAGTCAAACGATTTGACTATTTCATCAAAAATTATATTTCAACTGCTAGAGGCTTATTTTAGCCCATAAATAGATTTCTCTAATCAACATAGTGATTTAGAATTTGACTTGGATGCAAAAACCTTCAGGTTGTACCATGTACACCTCCTCCTTGAGGTTTCCATTAAGGAAATGGGTTTTGACATCCATTTGTCAAATCTGATAATCATAGTATGCAGCTATCACAAGCAAAATCCGAATGGACTTGAGTTTTGCAACTGGCGAATAAGTATCACAATAATCAATTCTTTCTCTTTGATTATAACCTTTAGCCACTAGCCTAGCTTTGTACGTTTGCACCTTACCTCCAGCATCAATTTTATTCTTGAAAATTCTTTGCATCTGATGGGTCTAACCCAACAAGCAAGTCAACCAAGTTCCATACTTGATTGAAATATATCAAGTCCATTTTAGATTTCATGGCATCTTGCCACCTCTCTAAATCAACATCTAATATTGCTTTAGTGTAGGTCTAGGTTCATCCTTATCAGGAATCTCAACATCATCATGATCCTCCATGAGGAAGCCAAACCTAGTAAGTTCATGATGAATCCTAGTAGACCCAGAGAGTTGAATGTTTTGCGTTTCGTTCAGGTTGTTCATTCTGATTGTGAAGAGGTTCTCTTTCATTGGACTATCCCATGCTCAGAGAGTTTCTGGTGCTATACTCAGAGAGGGAGAGTTAGGTGCAGAAGGAATGACAACCATGCCATTACTTTCTTCATAAGAATCACTTGCTGGTGCGAAACGCTTCCTATATAACTCCCACTAGCTGAAGGATATCCTCCTAGAGACATTCTTCGACTTAATTCTCCCATTGAATCCTTCGTCAGACCATCTAACAAATCTTCATTCTCTATGTTACTTCAGCTTTCAATTTTATTAGTGCACATTTCTTTACATATGTAGGGCAACCCATATTTAATATGTGAAGAAAATGTCTTTTATTATACCATAACTCATATAGTACGTTTTGCACTAATCAAACTATTCAGAATGCATATTAAGATTTATAGTGTGTACCCTCAAAAGAATGTTTGGAAGAGAAAATGAATTCATCATAGATCTAGCTATGTCTAACAAAGCCCTATTTCTCCTTGCAGAAACGCCACACTTTTGAGGTGTTCTGGAGGAGTTCATTATGACCGAATTCTTCGACCTTTTAAATAAATCAGAAACTTTACTTAAGTACTCTTTGGCTTGCTATCCTTTTTCCTAGAAAAGGTTTATTAGTCAATTTACTTGAAAGACAAGATTCACAATTTCCATATGACTCAAAAGCAAATGGTGTTAAATAATCTAATTTATTTAACATTGCTATTCTTGTTTCATTAATTTGACCAAGTTTGCAATGTCATAGATAGGTAGTAATTTTTCTGATTACTTAATCAAGATCCTTTTATTTTATTCATTTAATATCTAATATGTCGATTGATAATTAACCATTCATAAGAAAAGCATTTCCACAACAACACCATTTTACGAAAATAACAATTATTATTAGCAAAATGGAAACAGAAATCTTTTAATGTCTAACATATGAATGGAAATAATCTTCTTAGTAATAGAAGGAATAAAATAACAATTATTTAATTCTAATCTAAAACCACCGGGCAAATCTAAACTATAAGATCTTATCACGTTAAACAACAACTTTTGCTCCAGCCTTCACGCGTAGGTCAATTTTACTCAGTCCAACTGCTACACTGCTTCTCAGGCTTCTGCACATTTTTACAAATGTGTAAGCCATAAGTTGTATCTAATACTTTAACAATGAGAGTTAGATATAGACATATTTATTTAATGATAAAAACACCTGAGCTTGAAGCACCCGGTGCTTTGGCTAGATTAGCGTTATACAGCTCACAATCTCTCTTCCAATGCCCCTTCTCTTTGCAGTAGAGACAAACATCCTTTGCAACCTTTGGCTTCATATGACCTCCACCTTTAGGCTTCAGAGCTGTAGGAGTAGGTCCAACCTTACCTTTCTTCTTTTGCTTATTCTTGTTCTTAGAACGAGACTTAGCATTAAAGCTTACCATAAGAACACTCTTTCTTTTAGAGGTTGAGGCTTCATAAGACTTGAGCATGTTATGGAGTTCAGGCATGGTCGCTTTCGTTTTGTTCAAATTATAATTCACAATGAAGTTAGTAAATGAACTTGGAAGCGAATATAGGATGATAGCAGTTGAGACACGATCCTCAAACTTAATTCCGGTGGTAGCAACTCTTTCAATTAAGCCAATCATTTTGAGGATGTGCTCAGACACGTTGCCACCCTCTTGAAGCCTACACTTGAAAATGTCTGTCAGAAGTGCATACTCTAGAGTCTGACTTTCTGAATCAAACAGACTTTTCAAGTGTTCAAGCATCTCGAAGGTGCTCATGCTATCGTGTTGCCTTTGCAACTCCATAGACATTGCAGCCAACATAACACATTGCACAGTTTTAGCATCAGTGGCGTGTTTCTCTCGAGCAGTCAGGTCAAACGTGGCAAACTCAGGAGAGTTGGCATCCGGAATCTTGGGTACCGGTGTGTCTAACACATACTCAATATTTTCTTGTCTAAGAACTAAACGCACATTTCTTTCCCAGTCCAGAAAGTTTGGTCTAGTAAGCTTGCACGTATCCAGGATACTTCTCAATGATAAATTCGACATTCCTAAAAGCCTAAAGAAGTTCAAATAGAACGGAATTAAAATCATATATTAATTCCTATGATCACATCTAGTTAACTAAATAATATGGACTTTTAATTATTTAGCTTCCACTATTTTTACATGCTCTTTGACCTCAATAAAAAGAACATGGATTGTTTTCACAATCATAGTGGCCAAGATCCACATTCATACTATTACAGTCCCAGCTTGGGCTGATCACTGTAATAATATAATGGGTAGGTCCCTAGACCAATTGCGTCCAAGCAACTCTTGGTTGATCAATTTTTAAATTGATCGACATCCTTAAATTAACACTGACGCTTGGGCGACTCGAGCTAATTTAAGTAAGTCATAACCATCACATGATGACAAACATGTGCATCTATAAATTAGTTCTATATTTTGTCGAATGGAATAAACACTTGGGTGAAATATTCTTCAACGAAAAAATATTTCTACTAATTTAATTATGATGGGTGATGTCGTTGTCATAGATAAGACTTAAATTTTAATTTATGGGGAACATTTAACGGGATATTAAATTATTCTATTTAATCAAGATGCTAGAACATATTATCAAATAATATGTTAATGAGATCTAACTCAAACATATAAAATTAAAGCATGCATTATTATAAATCTAATTTATAAACAAATCTAATTATCAAATAACTAATTACGCAAGCTTAAAACAATAATAATACAACAAACGGTTAAAGTCAAATTTATTAAATTAAACTAATTTAATCTCTAAGATCATTAATAAAATTAATTACAAACTTAATTTAATTTAATAAAAAAAACCGTATGTTTTTATTATTATAAAGCAATAATACCTTATTGATTCGGACTCCCTAAAGACTCTTATCATAAAGGAACTCCATGACATTAGGATTTCTACAAATTTCAAATTTAACCCAGTTTTGACCAATTTGCGGAGCCTTCCCAAACCAAGAAAAACAATCTAGCAGCCCAAAAGAAAAACAAAGATACTAGATCGTATTCCAGGTGCATAGGGATCTGATTTGCAGCTCAAACACTCCAGATCGCCGGGCTTCCAAAACACGCCAGATCGATCGAAGAAAAAAAAAAGATCACGTTCTTTGCGGGTTCATCGCTGGTTTGCAACGCTATCGTCGCTGGTCGTCATGTTCGTCCGCCCAGTTCGCTGCAATCTGGCGTCACTCGTTCGCCGTAGCCGGGTGTCCTCAGAACTTACATAAGCCTAGATATCTTCCAGAATTGACTCGATAGTTGCCCGTTCTCTGGATTCTTGACTTCTAATATCTAATACTATGTGAAATTTCTAAGATGTAGTGGCTAGAGTTGCAACGAAGATATATAACATGTTCCACAAACAATACTTATTTAATTTCAAAAATCAAAACTTGGGTGCTAAAAATATTTTGTAAAATAAAATATTTTGACCCACAAAATTATACATCAAAATTCGTATAATGTCATTAGAATCAGTTTGGCTCTGATACCACTGTTAGGAAATTGATGTAACGTACCTCCAAAGTACGGCAGCGGAAGTTTAAAATTTTTCCAAACAGATCTTCCCTGATTATGAAAAAATAACGAATATGATAATAATAACATATCTGAGTTAGAACTTACAGATCTTCCAGCCTAGCGGTGATAATCCTTGACCTTAGGTATCCACGTGATTTCTCCTCTCCCAAAGAACGGTTAGATCTCCCTTAGAGAAAGGCTAGGAAATCTCTTCGCAGGGAAATAAATAGGTAATACTAAATCTAGAAAACAGGTCTATCAATTATGAAGGAGGAGAGTGTATTTATAGTAGTTCTAAACTAGTTTCCCAATCACAATGAAAGTCTTTCTCATTAATGAGTTCTAGTCCTACCAGAACCAATACTTATCATTAATTAAATAAACAGATAAAAAACAAAACAAAATAATAACAAGGGAGGAAGAGGGCCACGCCACTCTCTCCATCCCCATTATTATTTATTTTCCCTTTTCCCTTTTAATTCCAAATTAAAAGAAATATATCAATTTGTTTAATAAAAAATAAATACATCTTAATTAATTAAGTACAATAAATCTAATTTATTTCACTTAATTAATTCTATCAAATATAACTCTCCTTCAACATAATGAATTAAATATATTAATCTAATTAATATTTAATCCATTTTCAGTATTACGAATTAAATATTATTTAATCCAATTAGTAATATTTAATTCCTTCTAACAATTCAATCGGAAGGTATAATCACTTATTGTGTGACCCATAGGGCCTTATATATTAAGCACTAATCAAATTAAGGTCTTGGCAGAATCCCTAGATGATTTACCTGACAAACTTAATATATAAGGACGTTTGCGAGGACTATTCAAACTCCCTGTAATATAGAGCTCATAGTGATACAGTCCTTTCATTCAACGATCATTCAACTAAGTCTAGAACATGATACTGTGTCTATTCTAATAACTTAGTCTCTGTCTCTCAATCTTTCTAGATGATCCATAACGATAATATTCGATATCCAAAATGAATATATCTTTGCATTGGCCAATGACTTTATGATCCATCTAGATATGAGAAGTAGAATGTTCTCTCTTAATCTATTATGAGGAATGAATCCTTTCTTGGCTCAACTACTACTCCATGTGCTTCGTGATGCACCCAACACATGCCGTATCTACCCCGATTGGAGTGCAAGCGTTGGTCATGGTCAAAGTACATCACTCCGCACTAGGGGTGAGCATCGGGTGGGTTCGGGTCGGGCGGGTGGGTGAACCCAATACCCTTTCGGGTTTCGGATGTGTAATATGGATATCCTACCCTATGTTTTTTTACTTAGATATTTTCGGGTTTTATTGTATTTCGGGTAGGGCGGGTTCAGATCGGGTATCGGGTTTAGCTGGTTTCAAGTTTCAACTAAAATAATTTGAAATTGCAAAATAATTTGTAATTTCAACACCAGTAAATCTAAAATATTACAATTGCAAAACATAATTTGATTCCCATACGGCCATAAATAATGTGAATATTACAAAGTAAAGAGTAGGGGGGATCAAAATTGTAACAAAGAGTTTTAGCATATTACAAAATACAGATTACTGAATTACACAGTTCATTAATCATTAACATACAAAGTTCCAACTAGTCAAGTACACAAAAATGCAAAAATGCTTGAAGACTTTGAAGTTCCACAACTATCTTCCACAGTTTGAAGTTTCCACCTGCATAAGAAAGTTAATGAACACATGGAAAGCAATAGACATGTAGTAGAGTAGTACAATATGTCAATAACAACTTAACAAGGATAAGTTAATGAAACAAATCAGAGAAATCATTGATTCACTGACTCAGAATGCTTGTTATCCTTCACAAGGAATATAGGGGCAACTGCTACAATTTAAGTTAAAACTTACATGTTATGAACTGAAAGAGCTATACCAACCTTAAACCATACATTCAGTAATGTGTGGAAGCTTCATCATAGCCAATGAAAATTAATAGAAATGATAGAGTAAAGGCTTAATGGGATTATGAGATACTTACACAAAACCTGCAAATCAGAGCAAGGTACAAGGGTCCAGGGATAGTTGGCACTTGGCAGCATGTGCATGCTTTCCAGAATGACAGAATCATGCTCATTCAAATGTAACAAGCGCATAATAGTGTAATACATTATACTCATATTGGCAGCAGGTCTAACACCAAATCATATAGCAATGTACTCATGTTTCATACACATTCAAATGGAAAAACAAGCATATAATGGCACAAATCAGACATTTCATAGAGTTCGGAATGCTTATTATCATTCACAAGGGAAATAAGGGGCATCTGTTATAGCCTACCATTTCAGTTACAACTTACAAGTTACCATTCATGAACTAAAAGAGCAATATCAATCCTAAACCCTATATGCGGTACCAGTAATGAGTGGAAGCTTCATCATAGCCAATGCCAAATCATAGAGTCATGTATTCATGTTCATACACATTCAAATGAAAAAACAAGTACATAATGAAACAAACCAGGCATTTCATAGAGCTCAGAATGCTTTTTATCATTCACAAGGGAAATAAGGGGCATCTGCTACAATTTCAATTGCAACTTACCATTTTATGAACTGAAAGAGCAATACCAACCCTAAACCCTATATGCAGTAATGAGTGGAAGCTTCATCGTAGCTAATGCCAAATCATAGAGTCATGTATTCATGTTCATACACATTCAAATGGAAAACCAAGCACATATTGGCACAAATGCACCATATAAATATAGAAATTGTACACTTAATGGCACAATAGAGGATCCAGTAGGAGCAGCATCTCCACCACCAACATTTCCATCCATTATTTCTATAACAGACAAACAGAATTGTTAGAATTTTGAAATTTAAACAATAAGCTTCAGAATAAGCAAATAATACATGAAAATACATTGAACTTATACCTTTTTCCAGCCTCTCTACTTCATCAATGTTTTCTTCGACTGAGATAGGCTGGTGAGCCATTCTCAACCAATCTTGTGCACATATAAGGGCTTCCACAATTTTACAACTTAATGAACTCCTAAAACAGTCCAAAACCCTACCACTTGTACTGAAAGTGGACTCAGAAGCAACTATGGAAATGGGAACACCAAGTACATCCCTAGCCATCTTAGAAAGTATAGGAAACCTTTCACTATTTAACTTCCACCATCTTAGAATATCAAAGTCCCCATCTTCCTCAATTATGGACTCAACTAAATATATATCAAGTTCAGACTTTTTAACTCCTACCTGACCACTCTCAAGCTTCTTCTTTTTAAGATCAGCCTTAAACCTGGACACAGGCCTATTTTCAGAATTACCACACTCCATAGATGCTCCAGAAGTAAAAGTTGTATTAGAGCTTCCACCAACACAGTCAGGGTAACTTGAAACATAATCAACAAATAACTCAGTTAGACCTGACTTCACTTTTAGAAAAAAGCAGCACCTTTTTTATCACCATATAAAGCATTTAGCTGAAATGGCATATACTCAAACTTGTCCCTAGGATCTAAGACATTAGCATAGAAGATTAGATAGTTCATATTTTCAGGATCACCCCAGTACTTGTCTAGTTTGGATTTCATAGTACTCCCCATGGCACTGACAGAAGCAGTTGGAGAGGCAACCATATCTTTGAGGACAAGGAACAAGTCAGAAATTTCAGAAAAAAAGGTATTGGAAGTAACATATAGTGAGCCTGAAATTCTTAGTGTCATTTCATAAAAATGTTTTAGAATGGTCACAAAAGATTCAACAGCAATCCAATCTAAAACATCAGGCATGTCAGAACCCAAATCAGTACTATATGCAGATTCATTCTCCTCATAGGCTTCAAACACTTTCTCATTACAAACTGCAGATTTTAGCATCAGGTACGTGGAATTCCACCTAGTTGGAACATTCAGGTGCAGACCACTCTTGGCTTCCACTCCTATCAAATCAGATATATCTTTGAACTTTTGAAGCCTAAGCAACACATGATATATTGATATGTGTATACTAAGCTTCCACATTGTTAATACTTAATACCTCACATATAAGGCAAGTACGCAACACATGAATAAGAGTTGTACATATGCAGTCAGTAAGAGCTTCCACAGAGTTCATATCTCACAAATAATAACCATAATATGTAAGTCTGGAACAATCAGCAAGCTGATTTACAGAAGGATAAAAGCACTTTGCTTTTTCACTTCTCTACAGACTCTGAAGAACCCAGTTCACTCTTTGTACTCGTTTGAGTACAAGAGTACAAAAAGGGTTGTTCAAATTAATCAGAAGGCAATTATGTAAGTAACTAAGCAACACATGATATATTGATAGGTGTATATTAAAATTCCACATAGTTTATGTACATGACAACCTGTATAGGTGTATAGGTGCATATAAATACATCACTGCCACATCTCCACACTAGCCAGTACTCAGTAGGCAAGTAGGCAACACATGAATAAGAGCTGTACATAAGGAGTCAGTAAGAGCTTCCACACTTCATTATATAATATATAGCTTCCACACTTCATTCATATTTTTAATAAACAGATTTGAAATTCTGAATGCATTATAAGAGTTGTACATATGCAGTCAGTAAGACAGTAACTCAATCAGGACATCAGGTGTGTATATATACTAATATAGATCAACAATTAACAGGGACAACTGGACAAGCAAACATTCGAACAGATCTGTACATGACTGAACTCAGAAATCAAGTGTGAACTAAACAGTCATTCAGTCAACACGCAAGTTTCAGAAATATATACGAACATCACAAGTTCACAACTGAAAACTCAGAACATGCATGCATCATGAAGGACTAATCATACCATTGTACAAACATTTTAAAGTATTTTATACCTCAAAGGCTCGAAGAAGAATGATTGGGAATCAGTCTCAAATCTCAAGTCTCAACTACTCACGCTGGGCTAGAAGACTATCAAGGCTTCCACACTTACACTAGGTTGAGGACTACAGCCCTACAGCGATGCCAACGGCGGCCGATGAATTGAGAAGTCAGAGTCTCTCACTCCTCTGAGGCTCTGAGTCGTAGAGAGTGTATGTTAGGGTTAGGGTTAGCCGCTTAGAGAGTTAGAGAATAGAGATAGAGTGTAACTTAGGGTTATGTGGGGAAGGGATAACCGGATAAGGGTAATATGGCCTTATGGGTTATGGGCTTGGGGGAAATGGGCTTAGGCTAGGTCGGGTTTTCGGGCGGGTCGGGTAGGGATTAGGAGAACCCTACCCGCTGGGTCTCGGGCCAAGCAAATCGGGCTGGCGGGTCGGTTTCAAGGATTCGGGTCGGGTCAACCGACCCATTCTTAAAAATTCGAAGTAATTCGGTCGGGTTTTTCGGGTAGGGTCGGTTTTGCTCAGCCCTACTCCGCACATGTAGTACATATTGACCTCAAGTCAGAGGACTATTACACTACTCTATACGCCGATAATCCCATAGACACATGAATAGAACTTATCAAATGGTTTCTCGGTGGGTATGCCAATATTCTCTAAAATATCTATGTGACCATCATGAATTACAGGAACTCATAGTTGTGAGATCAACTATACTTTCTAAAAGTATGATGCAGTCCACATACCAATCTTATCGTATATCATCAATATCCCATTCTTGATGATCATTGATTGGGGCTATTTTAGAACCTTATGTTATATCATATAAGCTCCCACTTACTCATTGACAACATAAGTCCAAGGGAACACAATTATGAATAAGATATTGACAATCGAAATACTGAATCATCAATATGTAATACCGTATATATCAAATATATAAAACTGAATGTGATCAAGTACATATATCTTTAAAAAGTGATTGTCGCTAGGACATATATACTAACAATTCCTACCCCACAGGGAAATGTGAACCAAGAATTCTTTGGCCGGGAGAAGTTGGACGCCCTTGTGCCGAAGGGGACCTCTGTCCTGGATGGAAGCCTCAGCCCTTCGGCGTTGATGAGCCAGATGATGCCCTCAGCAGACCGGCTGGCCCTCACCCGGATGGACGAAAGGACCATTGAGGCAAAGATTCTTTTGAGTAACGCCTCCGCAAGTCACATCTTTCTCCCCCCCCCGCATTCATTCCTGTCATTATGTAATGTACGCAATGTGTCTAACTGCCATCCTCGTTATTTCAGAACTTCATGGGCCTCTGTGAGTAGGGCAGAGCACGGGTCGGGTTCGGGCAGGTCGGGTTCAAAAATGGTAAACCCGTTCAGGTATCGGATTGATAATTTCAAACCCTACCCTATCAAAAAAATTGTCGGGTTTTTTGGGTTGAAGAAATTCGGGTTGCGGTCGGGTTGATACGGTTTTCGGGTCCATTAGGATTTTTATTTATTATTGTTGAAATTGTGATAAATAAAATGGTAATTGGTAAAATTATCATTCAAAGTTATACTAGTATAACATTCAAAGTAATAGTTGTATAAATACGGTAATCGACATATTTGAACATGTAAAATAATAATATACAGTGATTGACATAATACCTCCATCCCAATTTACTTAGCCATATTTGACTGTTTCAGTCAAAGGTGGTAAACTTTGACCAATTATTTAAACTAATATATTTATGCAAAATTTAATAATTTTATACTTTTATGATAGTATTTTTAATAAAGAACATTTTCATATCATTTTATTATTATTAATACTTTATCTATATAAAAAACTACAAAAAATAAGTTATACTAGTTCCGTCCCGAAGCTCTGGCGACTAGGGTTCCGACTAGGGTTCCGTCCGTATGATGATCTCTGCCACCCCAATTGGGGCGGCGCCACCACCCCAGCCCCCGGAAAGCAACGTTTGGAATAAAAAATCTTTTGTTGATGTGTTAACTAATCGTGCAGATCCTCCGTTATCAAAGAAGACCCCTATTCGATTCAAAGGAATGCCGGCCATCCAATTTCCAGAAGAAGAGATTCAAAATTTAGCTGCTCGACACAAGAGGTCTTTGGTTGGTTATTTTTACAAAGGACGACCTAATCTTGCGGTGATCCGCAAATCTTTTGAAGTTATAGGCTTTTCTGGCTTGTTTCACTTGGGATTACTTGATTCTAAACATATTTTAATCCGATTTGATTCGGATGAAGATTTTTATAGATGTTGGAATAGACAAACATGGACTATTAGAGGATTTATGATGCGTGTGACTAGATGGACCCCATCTTTTCGTCCAAATGTGGAATCCCCTGTGGTTCCAGTTTGGATTGGTCCGGAGGGGCTGCCTATACATCTACAAGATCAGAGAGCCCTGTTTGACATAGTTGGTCTAATTGGAAAACCAATTAAAATAGATGCTGCGACAGCTAATCTGTCTAGACCTTCTATGGCTCGAGTATGTGTTGAGCTGGATCTTACCCAAGATCTACCCCAAAAGATCTGGATTCAATGTGGGTCTCATGGTTTCTCTCAACAGGTCACCTATGAAGACATGCCTCACTATTGCAAAGCATGCCTTCATTTGGGGCATTCTGTAGATAAATGCCCTAAGAGTATTCTGCCTAACAGCTCCACACAACAACAACATCAAAAGGCTACAGAAAATGCTAAGGAAAATACACACACTGCCAAGCTAAAAGAAAAGTGGATTCCTAAAAATACACATATTTTGCAGATAACAAATGGAGAATCTGGTGAAAACATGATTATCAGAGAGGCCCCCTCTACAAGCAAAGCCAGAAATCAGAGCTATGATCCTCTTGTTGAAGTCCAGGATCTCACAGACACTGAGGAGTTGTATCATGACCCACATCCTGATACAATGAAGAAAGATGAGGTCCTCAAAGATACAAATCCTGAGGGTGTTTCTATTGATATTGACTTACCATTAACTTACCATAAGCCTGTGGGACCTTTAGTAGATGATGCTCAGCTCCAGAATTTGGTCAATGCTCATGATTTTGATCCTGAAATTATCAGCAAAGACTATTTATCATATGGAGGAGAACCTAACATAAAGGAAGATATACAAGCTTGGAAGGAAGCTTTACCGGGTATTATCAAAGGAGTGGATTTTGTGATCAAACAAAAAGAAAAAATGAAGGAAGCACAAAATCAGAATGCTAACAATGAGGAAAACAATAGAGAATTTATTGTGGTCAGAAGGAAAAGATACAAGAAGAAAAAATCATTTCCAGAAATTCCTCCTCGAGTGACCAGAAGCACAGCTAAGAGATTAATTTTTTCTGAAGGTAATTCAGAATCTAGTGCAGCCTACAGGCTTCCACAAAATACTCCTCATCCCATTTTGTAATGAATTGTCTGGTATGGAATCTAAGGGGGCTAGAAGGTGCTGCTTCTAGGCTATTCTCCCTAATTCAGCAATGGAAAATTCATTTACTTATTGTTATTGAACCTATTGTGGCAAACACTAAAGCAGAACATTTTATGAGACTTCTGGGCTTCAACAAAATGCTTTGTACTGATCTTAATAAGATTTGGATATACTGGGATGAATCTAATCTCACTATATCTCATGTGGAATGGGATTCTCAGTATACTCACTTCAAAATCAGTTCTAGTTTCTTCACCGGTCATTTTACAGCTATTTATGGCAATCATAGCTACATTCATAGAAGAGATTTGTGGCAAAAGTTAACTGATTTCTCAAATCAGATCACAGGTAATTGGTTAGTGGGTGGTGATTTTAATGCTATAGCCTCTCATACAGAACATTTTGGTCCTTCTCTTCCCCATTTAACTAGCATGATTGATTTTGCAAATTGTATCTCCTCTTGTGGGCTTAATGATCTTCCTGTTAATGGATCTAGTTACACTTGGACTGGTGTTAGATCTAATGGTAGACTCTGGAGAAGACTTGACAGAATTCTAGTTAATGGTCATTGCATTGATGCTTATGATCACATTCAGATTACACATCTTAACAGGACTCCTTCTGACCACTCACCTGTTCTTATACAGCTTCTTAACAATGGTTATGCTGGTCCTAAACCTTTCAAATTTCAGAACATGTGGATTTCTCACCCCTCCTTTTTTGAGATGGTTTCTATTAGTTGGGACTCTTATAAATTTGGTGGTGGCATGCTGGGACTGACTAAAAAACTTAAATGCTTGAAACAAGACCTCAAAAAATGGAACTCTGACACTTTTGGAAATATATTTGAGAACATTAAATTCTGTGAGCAAGAGGTTTCTAATGCTGAGATTGCTTTTGAGAATGACCCTACTGAAGATAATAGGGCTACCTGGTCTTTCAAAAGGGCTTTGCTTCTTTCTAAATACAAGCTTGAAAAAAAATTCTGGAAACAAAGGGCTCATCTCAACTGGCTAAAAGGGGGAGATGCTAATACTAGTTTCTTCCACTCTTTTGTGAAAATCAGAAATAGAAAACAACAAATCACATCTATCACCAACATGGAGGGAACTACAGTTAACTCCATACCTGAGATTGGGGTGGCTGCTGTTCAATACTTTTCTTCTCTCTACTCCCATGAACAGGAAGGTGACTCTGAGGAAATCCTGCAATACATCCCATCACTTTTAGAAGAAGAAGACAACAGATCTCTTATCTCCCTTCCAGATGCAGAAGAGGTTAAAGAGGCAGTGTGGTCACTTAATCAAAATGGGGCTGCTGGGCCTGATGGTTATAATGGTAAGTTTTTTAAAAAATGTTGGCATATTGTGGGGAAGGATGTGGTTAGCGCTGTTCAAGACTTCTTCATTGGAGTTCCTATTCCTAAAGGTTTATCTAGCTCTCTACTGGTTCTTATACCTAAGAAAGATAACCCTGCTTCCTTTACTGATTACAGGCCTATTTGCTTATCTAATTTCATCAATAAAGTCTGTACTAAAGTGCTTGCTAACAGATTATCAATCCTTCTGCCTAAGATTATATCTAATGAGCAAGCTGGTTTTCTTAAAGGGAAGGATATGGCTGATCAGATCCTTATTGGTCAAGAAATGATTCATGATATTGACAGAAAAGTTAGAGGTTCTAACATGGTGATCAAACTTGACATGGCCAAGGCTTTTGATAGGTTGTCTTGGGATTTTCTTTCAAAATTTTTGACAAGGTTTGGTTTTCATGAACATTTTATCAAGCTGGTTCTGAATAATCTTAAGTCCACACATTTATCAGTTTTGATCAATGGCATTCCTCATGGGTTCTTTCAACCTAAAAGAGGGGTTAAACAGGGAGACCCTCTCTCCCCTTTTCTGTTCATTATTGCCTCTGAAGCTTTTTCTAGGGGCTTAAATTGGCAAATGGCTAATGGGAGGATTGGCTACTATGGGATGGGCAGACATGGTGTTCCTATTACCCACCTTGCTTTTGCAGATGATTTGTTAATTTTTATGAATGGGGGTTCTAGGTCCATTCTTAATTTTAAGAGATTTCTTACCCAGTATCAAGATGCTTCAGGACAAGCAGTCAACTTTGATAAAAGCTCTTTTGTTGTTGGTAAGCATGCTCAGGCAAGAAGTCAGATCATCAAAGAGTTGTTAGGAATGCACAAAACCACGCTTCCTCTGAAATACCTTGGAGCTAACCTACACAGGGGTATAAATAGACATCAACATTGTCACAATATTATACAACAGTTTGATGCTAAGCTTTCTACTTGGAAGCAAAAGAATTTAAGTCAGGCTGGGAGACTTATCTTGATCAAACATGTGTTAGGTTCTATCCCAATGCACTTTCTAGCTGTTGACCTTCTGCCACAGAAAATTAAAAGGATTTTAAATAAGAAGCTTGCCAATTTCTTTTGGGGATCTGATAATGACAAACCTAAGTATCATTGGATTACTTGGTCCAAGATGTGTTATCCTAAAGAAGAAGGGGGATTGGACATAAGATCTATTAAAGATCTTGAAAAAGCTCATTCTTTAAAACTTTGGTGGAAGTGGAAATCACATTCTGGTTCTTGGTCCCAATTTATGCACAACAAATATCAGAGAGGGAATGATATGCAGCCTAAACTTACTGATTCTCCAAACTGGAAAAGAGTATGCAGAATCAATGATTTTGCTCTCCTGGACTGACACTTCTAATGCTCAGAAACTGATTTGGTTACCCTCTTCTGATGGTCTCTTCTCCTTCAAATCTGCATTTAATGTCAGTAGACACTCTCAGGGATCTGCTTTTTCATACAGACATATTTGGCATCCTAAACAACAATCTAAAGTGAAGCTTTTTCAATGGAAGTTATTTAGAGGTATTTTACCTATTTCAGACAATCTTAAAAGATTCCAGATGGTGCTTCAGCCCTCTATGTGCCCTATTTGTAGAAGGAATAATGATACTACTGACCATATTTTTTATGATTTCTCTTTCTCGAAGAGTATCTGGAATTACTTCTCCAGGATCTTGAATATTGTTATCCCCACTAATCTTTTTTCAATCAGAAATATTTTCTTTGTTTGGTGGCTTGAAGCAGGAAGCAAAACCCTCACTGATGTTTTTAGACATAATCTTCCTGGCATTATCAGTTGGCATATTTGGAAGGTTTACAGTAATCTAATCTGGGGATCTTCTTGTTCTACCCCTACGGTTGAAAGTATTATCTGGAGTATCAAGCTATATACTCAAACCTGGGTCCAGAGTTTTAATTCTTCTAAATTTTGCTGCATTGATAAGATTCTTTTTGAAGAAAATCTCATCCCCAGTAACTTTAAATCTAATATGGCTCTTCAACCTATTCGATGGATTAAACCTAAGAGAGGTATTAAACTCAACGTCGATGCGGCGTATTTACCTGGAAAAGCTTCCGGAGGTGCAATCTTGAGAAATGAACTGGGAGCTGTCATCGGAGCTATCTCTTTTCCCATCGTAGCTTGCTCCAGTCATCACGCAGAACTGCTTGCACTCTTACGGGCAACTACGTGGGCTATTGACGAAGGATTTGGAAGTTTTCAGGTTGAAAGCGATGCTAGAGAGATTGTAGATTACGTTTCAGGTAGGAAGAAGGATCGGTGGATGGAGGAGATTGATGCCTTCAGGAGGTTATGTTTTAGGAAAGGCATCCGCTTCAGACACATTTTGCGTGAGGTTAACGAGCCGGCCCATTTGCTTGCTCGTTTATCTTCAGCCCATTTTAGGCATTGGACTGATCTTAATTTGTTACCTGGGCCTGTTAAGAGTGCTGTTATTTTAGATATTTTTGGTTTACCTTCTTTTAGATTTATGACTTAAAATGTATTATTTGTTGAAAGAGGTATTGGCATAGTCCCCCTCTTTTTTGTTATCCTTCTGATTCTTCAATAAAACCCGACAAATGTTCCCCGACATTTGTCCCACTGATTTTGGTGGTTTGCCTTCCGGGGGTTAAAAAATAATAATAATACTTTATCTATATAAACATATAATTGGTCAAAGTTAGACACCATTGACTTGAAAAGTCAAGTTCGGCTAAGTAAAAGGGGACGGAGAGAGTATTTGATATTGTGATAAATAAAATGATAATTGGTCAAAATATCATTCAAAGTCATAACAATGCAACATTCAAAGTTATAATTGTACAAATACGGTAATTGGAATATTTGAACATGCATAATATGGTAATTGGCATACAATAATTGAGATATATTTGAACATGCATAATAATTCAATGTAGTATATACTACGCTAGTTCGGTTTTTCGGGCGGGTCGGGTAGCATAATTGGTAACCCTAACCGCTACCCGCTTAAGTCTCGGGTTGCAAGAATCGGATCGGGTTTGGGTATTTCGGGTCGGGTTTTCCAACCGAAACAAAAAAATCGGATATATCTGATCGGGTCAATCGGGTAGGGTCGGGTTTTCTCTCCCCTATCTGTGAGTACCTCCGGAGGGTTGAGCAGATGAGGGAGGCCATGGGTGCTGCTGATGAGGAGGCTGCTAACCTCAGAAAGAAGCTGGCTGAAGCCGAAGACTCCCTCCGCATGGCCACTGAGAGCATGGAGCAGCGGGCGCAAGCTGCCAATGCTGAGGGCATGGCTCAGGCCAGGGTGAAGGCTGCCGAGGCTACTAGGGTTGCTGCTGAGGAGGCCGAGAGGGAAAAAGTGGAGGAGGTGGCCAAAGCCGAGAAGGCCGCAATGGAGGCATTTATCGTCGGGTGCTGGATGGCAGAGGACAAGGCGGAGCGGGTCTCTTCAGTAGTGGAGTGGAAGGTTGACGCCTGGGTCGAATGCCCCGACAAGATGTGGCTTGCTGTGAAGGGCGACTCCTACTATCAGGGTGGCGAGTTCTTCACCCAACGTCTCATCTACCGGAAGCTGGCTCAGCATTTCCACTTGTCACCAGAGGATTTAAAGCCGGAGGCCTACGGCCTTCCCCCTCGACAGCCAGACGTCAGGATCCCCCTCCCTCCGGGTGAAGAAAGGCATGTGCTTGAGGACTCAGAGACTATGAGGGAATGTGGCCTCGGTGATGAGGATGATGCCGAAGGTGGTGCCGCCTCTAAGGCCGTTGAGGAATGATTTGCACTTGTAAAATTTTTGAACAATCTTTTGTAACAATGTTTTCGGCCTCCGGCTCCGGCCTCTGTAAACAGTCTACTTTCTATTTTCTTTTGAATGGATGCCTTCGGGCTTTTTATGAATATCTTGAATGAATGCCTTCTATTTCTTTTGCTTCCCTGCTTTCTACACCGCTTTATGAATGTTTGTTTGCATGGTGAGTTGATCGAGGGCCAAACATTTAGGACTTAGAAAATTTCCTAAGTGATGTGTACCACTTGGCCTTCGAGTAACACATTCCTCTAGCTGTACGAGATAGAGTGGCCTCTGTCCTAGGCTCCCGAGGGGTCTGGCATTGTGGACTTGGCCAAATCTTTGTGTAGTGTCATATGCATGCCCTTGTCTCGTAGTAGTTTTACACAAAGTTTCCCTCAGCGGAGTTTGGTGGTGCCAAGGCCCTTATTTTTGGACTTAGAAAAGCTTTTCCTTGAATTGGCAAGCGGTAGCCCTCGATAGAAACGTGGGGGTAGCTGAACTTTTACCCTTTTGTAGAAAAGGAGCTTCCGATGTTGATTGTAGTGCCGGAGGCTCATTGGAGTGTGGACTTGGAGAATTTGAGACCATGTCAATGAACAATGGCCTTCGGTAATGTGTAGTAGATGCCCTCCATCTTTGTCGAGATTATGAGCCTTCGGCTTTGGTGGATTCCAAAGTGTGGACTTAGGAAATTGTGTAGCCCAACCATCATGGTAAGGGCAGATGCCTTCGGTCCATGCTGGGATGGAGAATGATGTTCAGCAAGAGCCTTCGGAGAGCCAGATTGGCTGGTGCTGGATGCAACCAGATTGTGGACTTAGCCAATTTTCTAGGCTACGCTTGTTGAATAGTGGTTGGATTCTGAAGGCAATCTTCTCGTTGTCCGCCGAAGGCTGTTCCGTTTTGAAATCTGTCGAAATTTGTACTCATTGATTGCTCGTTGAGTCTACTCCCCTTCACTTTTTTTCATTTTTATGTTTTTGTTGGAATAGTGAAAGGAAGGCTTAAAGAAACTTGGTTTCTTGGTAAGGCTTGGCCTATTTGGAGGCAAACGGTATACACCATTGGCTCCCCCCTCGGGATTAACCTTCCGGGTTCCGAGGGGTTCGAGGGTCGTTTCTTTGGCCTGAGACATAGTCTGTTGCCTGCCTCCCCTTGGGGGATGGCACGGAGAGCGCCTCAGTTTTGAAAGTCGTCCCCTCAGCCCGAGACATGGTCTGTGGCCTACTTCCCCTTAGGGGATAACGCGGGGAGCGTTTCGTTTTTGAAAGTCGAATCCTGGGCATATTAGTTGTCTGCCATTCCCTTAGGGTAATGGCGTGGAAAGCGTTTCAGGGAAGGGTTTTATTTGCATATTAGTTGCAAAAGGCCGAGGGCACTTGGTGCCTCCGGGACTGATAGGTGGTGCCTTCGGTATACTTGTGTCCTCGAGGGGAACGACTTTTTTTGACACTTGGTGTCGCATTCTGCCTTTGGTACTTGATACCGAAGGGTCCTTGTCCCGAAAAAACACTTGGTGTTTTTCCTAGTTGGTTTAGTAGCTGAGTCGAGGATCCCCCCCTCGACACTTGGTGCTGAGGGGTGTTGTTCACAAATCCCGCTCAGGACCCTTGTTGTCGTGTGAAAAGGCCTTTGGCCGGGGGCTCGTATGAGGGATTGGCTGCTCATGCGTGCTTTGTACTTGGTACTCAGTGTCTTCAACATGTCTTTATTCTTGAAAATAGGGAGCCTTGGGCCGTTTGGATGATACATTTGTGAATCATGAGGGCTTGGCCGCTCAAGTGTCACTGATAGAATTTAACCAGGTGGTGTACATTCCAATGTCTAGGGACTTCGGTCCCATTGGGGCACTTTAGTTTGTAAGTCCCTGGTTTGATGACGGCCGCAACGATGTATGGCCCTTCAAACTTTGGTGCCATTTTTCCGCCTTCGGTGGGCTGACTGGCCTCCCTCCTTCGGAGGACAAATCCCCTACCTGAAACTCCCAGGAATGGACCTTAGCGTCGATGTAGCCCTTTACTTTTCTCCGGTAGTTGCTTGCCCTTAGGAAGGCTTGCTCTCGGCATTCTGAGATTAGGTGAAGATCGAGGGCCATGTTTGCGTCGTTGACCTCTGGGTCATATTGATCTACCCTTCGGGTGGTTAGAGTTAGCTCCGTGGGGGATTTAGCTTCGAATCCATAGCAAAGGGAGAAGGGTGTTTCGCCCATAGCTCGCCTAGGGGTGGTGCGGTAGGCCCATAGGATGTTGTGAAGTTTTTCCACCCAGCCTCCCCCTTCGGCTTCAAGTTTCTTTTTTAGGCCCTCCAGCAAAATTCGGTCGGCATTCTCTACTTGACCGTTGCCTTGGGGGTAGGCAACTGATGAGAAGGTGTGCTTGATGCCCCACACCTCTAGGAGGGCGCAGAAGGGGGCTGCCTCAAACTGAGTCCCGTTGTCGGAGATGATTTGTTGGGGGACGCCGAACCTTGTGAGGATGTTTTTCAGGACAAAATGGCGGCACTTGGCCTCAGTAATGCTGGCGAGGGGCTCAGCCTCCACCCATTTGGTGAAGTAGTCAATGGCGACGATGATGTACCTGTTGTTGGAGGTACCCCTCGGCAGTGGGCCTACCAGGTCAATACCCCATCTGGAGAAGGGTATTGCAGTGCTGATGGGGGCATAGTTGACCGCTGGCCTACCGGGAGCCTTCTGAAAGTGTTGACAGGCGGCACACCTTCGGGCGAGATCCGCACAATCTCGGGCCATTGTAGGCCAGAAGTAGCCTTGGACTATGAGCCTTCGGGACATGGAAAAGGGTCCCTGGTGAGCTGAGCAAGTGCCACTGTGCACTTCCTCCATTGCAACTTCGGCTTCATCTTTATGGAGGCAACGGAGTAGTGTACCGTTGTAAGACCGTTTGTAGAGCTTTCCGTCCTCGACGGTGTAGCTAGGAGCCCTCAGTGTTGGTCCCGGTTATACTGGGTACAGTCTAGAGGGGGAAGGGGGGGTGAATAGACTGTACTGGTTTTAACTTTTCAAACTAAGTACCAGAATTAACAGAATAGCCTGTTCTGTTGACAGAACAGACTGGCAGCGGATGGGGTTCTGGTAGGGGTTCTGTTCTGTTAGCCTCAGAGAAGCAAAGGCAGTAGGCCTTCTGTTAACTCACAAGACACGTTCTGCTGAACACAGAGACCAAGTCTTTGGAGTTAAACAGTTCAAACAAAAATGATAAATAAGTGCAGTAAGTAAATGACACCAGGGATTTTTATAGTGGTTCAAGGAAAAACTCGTTCCTCTAATCCACTGTTCCACTAAGCTTGTAAAACGTCCGTTTACAACGCCTTAGTCCTAGAACTTAAGAAGCTCTCCACGTCTTCTTCAAGTCTAGATGTCTCCTGGGATGCACTCCCTGGCTTCCTTTAAGACTGGTCCTTTCGCTGAGCTTCCCGGAAGTATCACCACTTCACTGCTCCAGTTACTTGGACGTCCTTCTCATTAAAGAAGAGTTTCTAGATGAAACATGGGTTCCTCCAACTTGCTTCGTTACAAAAGATGTTTTTGTTGAAGTGCTTGAAATGTTGAATAAGGAATGGAACTTTGCTTGAGTTGGAAATAAGAATCTTTCCAACGTCCGCCTTCTCTTGTAGAGGATGATAAGGATTTGATCTCAACGAGGCTTGTGCGTTTGAGTGTTTGAATGTCTTTTTATTCGCACTGTTGTAACAAAGCTATATATCTGGTTGTTCTTCGTAATGTATCTTTTATACTGAGGTTGTCTTCCCGTTGGAGGAGGAGGACAACTGCATTAAATGTGTGAGCAGTTGACTTAACCAGTAGACCCCAACAAAGTTGGCGGGTTACTATTTTGGGATAGAGTTATCCTGACATAGAGGCCAATCATCTGCATTTACTCTACAGAGTACGGGAGGTCATTAAATATGCATTTAATGCGCATACTGTAGCTTTTCCGTTCAAGATTCCTAGTCGTTGAAGGAGTCTTCAGTTGGTTTACCGGCTTGATAAAATTCTCTAAGTGTTAGGCCTTCTGGTGTCTTCAACAGAGAGTCGATCAGAGAAGGTTTTGAACACTTCTGTTGGAAAAGGCTATCAGAGAGTCTTGAGGGTTTCTATTGAAGAAATGTTCAACAGAGAACCAGGAGGGTTTCTGTCCGTGTAAAAGCTAACAGAGACCCAGAGGTCTTCTGTTCTGAAGCAGAGAGCAAAAGGTCCTCTGTTAGACAAATCCTATCAGAGGGTCTTCTGTCAGGAGGTCTTCTGCCAGTCTCGGCTACTCTAAGAAACTTTACAAGGAAAATTTCTAATACATTAAATCTAAAGAAGGGGTACTCTAAAGTCCTAATTAATATAGCATCATCAAAATCTAATTACAATTATTCCTTACAATTTCCCCCTTTTTGATAATGCCAAAACCCTTTAACTATTTCCAGAGAACTGCCTTCACCATAAAAAAATTAAAGTATAAAACTTTCATTAAGATCTTGGTGGGCAACTTGGCATAGGAAAATAGTAAGAGTACGAAACATTCAGATAGCAGATAACAAAACAAGATAAACTGAATAGACATACAAAGCAGACAGTAAAGAACAGATAAGGAGAAATTTCCTTACAGATTGAAAGGCATAGATGTTCTTTTATTAAGACAATGGTTTACAAGGATATTCCTTTACAGATTCTCCCTTTCAGCTGCAGCTAAGGCTTGATCTTCCAGTTCTTGTAATCTCTTTAGCTCAGCATTGACAGCTTCTCGAATTCCTACAAGATTCCCAGAGCTCTGATGTGAGGCCCAGATAGGTGAGAGCTTGCAATCCAGATAGCTGAGAACACCTTCATGAATGTCCTTTCCGGGGAGAATTTTGTTGAGGTACCAAAACTCAGCTTCTTCTAAAGAGCCACCATGTCTGACCTTCACCAGACCATCTCTGTCAAGATATAGGTTGTGCTGCTGCATTGGGGTCATCTTCTCCTTCATTTCCTCAAACTGAGTTTTATCAATTTTCTGAGAACCACCAATCTCCATTCTCTGAAGTTCAAAGCCTGCTTCTTCTTGGTGCCCTTCCTGAGAGGAGATGGGGGTCTCTGAATGCCGTCTAGCCTCTTCTTCTGAATGGCAGCTTCAAAATATGGTGCAAGATCAACAAATGGGTCAGCAGAAGAAGATGCTCTAACAGAAGTCCTGGTAAGGCGAGGCTTAGGGTGATGAGGGTCTTCTTCCCCCTTTTTGGCATCATCCAGATCGCTAATCATCAAGGAAAGCTTATGGAACTCTGACGCTTGAGTAGAAGCAATCTGTTCAAGCGTTTCTGGCAGAGTTTGAGTAACAGAGGTCAGGCCCTCTATTAATCCTTGCTGCTTCTGAATGGCAGAGAGTATATCTTTGTTACTAGCTTCCAAAAGTACCATTTTCTAATACCTATCTTTGTCAGCAGCAAGGAGTAACTTGCCTTGGTCAGAGTGTTCCTTGCAGAGAGTGTGAAGATTCTTGAGGTTCTCTTGGAGTTGGATATCAGACCTCTGTAGTGATTGAACAGCTTGAGTGAGGGTTGTAATAGTGGTATGCTGAGAGTTGAGAGTTTGATTCATGGCTGATAGAACTGTCTTGACATTGACCACTTCATTTGAGATGGCATCAACCTTTGCATTGGATGAGTTCATGAAGTTCTACAGGGAGGTTGCCAGAGTATCTGATAGGTGCTTGAAACCAGATTCAATGGTTGCATCTACTTGGGTCAGATGTTCGAAATGTTTATCATTGATGAGCACAAGCTTGTTCATTCCTTCCAGCATCTGTCCACCAAAGTCTTCTGCTGCAGCCACAAACTCATTGAAAGCATCTCTAAGCCTCTTCCCTTAGGCAAAGGGTGATGTTCTTGGACAGAGGAGAGAGATTGTACATGCATTTCACGCTCGAGTTGAGTCAGAGGGGGGGTCTTCTGTCTCTTGGAGGTAGCTTGGTTGGACTTGCTGATGACGAATCTCTCCATGTCAGAGGAGTCCTCATAGGAGGAGTAAATTGGGATTCTGTTTCGGATCACCTTTTTCTTTCTGCGAAAAGAGGGATTGGAGGCAGTAGAATGCCTAGAATAGCCTTGAGGTGCAGAAACAGGGGAGACGGTTGTAGGATCAGAGGATCTCAGGTACCGGACTGGTTTTTGCTGAGTTGGGGGTTGCTGTGGTGGAAGGGAAACTTGTTTGGTATTCTGGTGCTCAGACTTTTAAGGTGTAGGAAATCTCTGTTGAGATGGTTGAGATGAAGATATGATCTGTTGAGGTTGGGTTAGAATAATTTGGCGTTTAGGAGATGGGGGAGGAGAAGGGGATCTGTTCTTTGTTGGGGTAAACTGTTTGCAAGGTGAAGAGGGTTTAGATTTGGGGGTGGGGGATTTTTGGGGAGTGGGGGTTCTCGGTGCAGATGGGTTTTCTGTTGAGGTGAGGAGGTGCTCTGTTGTGGTGTATGGAGTTTTTTCACAGAGGGGGATTTGGGGGAATCGGGAATGAGGGGTTCTGTTGGAATATGTACAGAAGGAGAAGAATGCATTACCTCAAGGACGTGGTCTTCCACCAGAGATGTTCGCCATTCACAGATGAGGTCCATCATTGTAGTGCCTTCATCCTTAGGTGTAGAAGATTCCCCAAAGACAAGGTTAGGGTCTACAGATTCCTTTGCCTTCTTTGCAAACAACCAGGCCTCAAAAGCGTCAATCTCATCATCTGCAAGAGGTTTCACTGGCTCTTCTGGGGGAGTAGAAATGAGGACAGCCTTGCTCTTATAGTTGGCCTTCTTCTTCTCAAGAACAGAAATGAGAAAGTTCATGCCAAAACATTTAGATACATCATCAGTGCCTACCTAGTTGAGTACCTTTGCTTCCTCAGACTCATAATGGTCGAAGTATTGGATGATCTTCTGTAGAGGTCCCATCCTCCAGCTTCTCCATGCTAACACACGCTCAAATTGTTTCTCAAGTGCTGTTCTGTAGTCTGTTTGAGGTTCTTGGATATGTGAGGTTAGGTGTTCTGGAGAGAGAGCAGCTCCAAGATGTTCTGTCATATTTGTAGATTTAACAGATGTCTCAGGTTCCCCCTGAGTTGTGGCATCCTTCACCATTGATTCACCCTCATAGTCACTAGACTCGAAAGTAATCTTCTTCCCTTGCCAGAGAGAGTTCTTGGCCAGAATGGGTGAGGCAGGTTCTTCTTGTTCCCCCTGAGTTTCTGGGGCAATCTTAGGGATAGGGGTTCTGACCTTCTGTTTCTTAGAGGCCAGCGGTGCAGAAGGGGTAGATGATCTGGACTCTGACGAAGGTTTCGTCCTTTTAGGATAAGGTTTCCTGGTCAACACCATCTTGACCTTCTCTGGTGCAGGTTTCTTAACATCTGCTTTCTTCACAACTTTCCTCACCAAGGGTTCTTCCTCAGAACTGTTGGAGGTGTTCTGTTGGGAGGGTCTCTGTTGGAGCTTTTGCCTGTTAAGGTCCAACTTGGCTAACCTTTTGATTTCAGCTCTTATAGCAGCTTCTCTGTTGCTTGTGGTGGACATGAAAATCACCTTAGAGTGATCCACCATGATTGGCTTCCGGAGCCCAACTCCTTGGATTAACAGTTCAGAGATGAGGAGGGCATGGCCTACTTTCCCAGAGTAGATGCCAGTGTCTTTGTTCTTCCTCTTGGCCACTTTGACAAACTCAATCATTGATCTGACAATGACCTGTCCCCAGTTGATGTTTTCCTTGTGCGGCACAGCATAGATGACTTTGGCTTGAGAGATTGTGAATTCGTCAGTGGATGTGTATCTGCACCATACACACCTGTGGAGGATGTTTACCATTAGCTCAATGTCCCTCTTCAAGGAGTGCTTCTTTCCGGTTAGCTTGGGAATAGTAGCACCTGGTCTGCCATAGTTCATGGAAAATTCCTCAACAGTGAGGTCAGCGTCTTCTAGGTCAAAGAGACCGTTTGATTCATTGTCTACCAAAATCTTGAAAAGACTGTTGATGGCCCCAGCATCAATGATGACTTTCTCTCCATTCACAATGGAGGTGATGACCTCTCCTTCGTAGTCAGCGTTGAGATAAAACTCAACTACATCAACAGTACTGTACTGAGTATAGTTGTAGGTGATTACCTTGCTCAGTTGGGAGTCGTTAACACACTGTAGGATTCTCTCCATGAGTTCCTCATCTTCTGCCAGTTTTGGAAGTGCATAGAGGTCGCACTTCATTCCGGTGGGCACATTTTTTGTTAGAGTTTCCTGTTGAGCCTTTGAGTGCGAGTTGAAGCTGGTAACCGCCATTAGAGCAGGGAAAAGATTTCTGAAAGCTTGAGAGGTATGGAGGTTTGAGAGTTTGAGAATATTGAGAGCAGTAACGGTTTAGGTTTGAGAGACGGGAATATATGGGTTCAGGTTAGTGGACGTTTGAGATTATTGGCGGTTCCGAGGTACCAATAAAGAAAATTGGGGCGCAGTAAATATTTTGCGGCTGTAATACCGTTGTAAGGGTAAAAGGGTAAAAGACCTTCATTAAGTTACTAGGTCACCCGATTTTCTCAAAATATTTCTAAGTCCACAACCTTCTGTCAGAGATAAAGAGGATTTCTGTTGCTGAGGTGTTCTGTTAGGAACGGAGGTTCTTTGTTCAAGGTAGAGAACAGAAGGGGTTCTGCAACAAGTATTCTGTCAGCAGAGAATCTGTAACAGAAGATCTTCCTTTTCATCTTTCTCTTGTAATTTCATCCATCATTCCCAATTCTTCTCTCAACATGTTGAACCTAGCCTCAGGCAAAGGCTTTGTCAGAATATCTGCAAGCTGGTCTTCTGTTGACACATGCTCCATGCATATGTGCTTCTTTTCAACATGATCTCTGATGAAGTGATGTCTGATCTCAATGTGCTTTGTCCTGGAGTGAAGAACTGGATTTTGAGTGATGGCAATGGCACTGGTGTTGTCACACAGCAGCTTGATCTCCATTGCTTGAATGCATAATCCTTTAGTTGTTGCTTCATCCAGAGTAGCTGAGCACAGCAACTCCCAGCTGCAATGTATTCAGCTTCTGCTGTACTGGTTGAGATAGAGTTCTGCTTCTTGCTAAACCAAGAGACAAATCTCCCACCTAGCAGTTGGCAGTGACCAGAGGTGCTCTTCCTGTCTAACCTGTAACCTGCAAAATCTGAGTCAGAGTAACCAACTAGTTCAAAGTTACCTCCCTTGGGATACCATAGGCCTGCATTTGGATTTCCTTTGATGTATCTGATAATTCATTTTGCAGCACTTAGGTGGCTCTCCTTGGGTTTTGATTGGTATCTGGCACAAATTCCAACAGAGAATGAGATATATGGTCTGCTTGCAGTGAGATAGAGAAGAGATCCAATGATTCCTCTATAGGTTGTTGCATCAACATCTTTGCCTTCATCATCCGGACCAATCCCTTGAGAAGTGTTCATGGGAATCTTCACTGAGGATTTGCCTTCTACTCCAAATTTCTTGATCAGGTCTCTGGTGTACTTCCCTTGATTGATAAAGATTCCTTCTAGAACTTATTTGACTTGCAGTCCTAGGAAGTAGCTCAGTTCTCCCATCATACTCATTTCAAATTGACTCTGCATCACTTGAGAAAATTTCTTACATAATTCTGCATTAGTACTACCAAATATAATATCATCAACATATATTTGTACTAACAGAATGTGATTAACAACAGAGATTTCAAAAAGAGTTTTGTCAACCTTTCCCTTAGTAAACCCATGGTTCACTAGGAATAGGGACATTGTGTCATACCATGCTCTGGGAGCTTGCTTAAGACCATAAAGGGCTTTTCTAAGCTTGTAGACACAGGAGGAGTGAGTAGGAATGACAAAACCTGGTGGTTGTTCCACATAAACTTCTTCTTCAAGATCTCCATTCAGAAATGCACTATTGACCATGTCAGATCAGGTTCCGTCAGTTGTCTTGGTCTCTCTGGTTCTTCATCTTCTGAATCTTCATCTTCATTCAACAGAAGGGGGTTTGGTGCAGGTGTAGGGAATACAGGATTATCTGCTACCTCTTCTGTTGGTTCAGGTGTTCTGTCTTCTATGTTGACTTCTTTGAGGGTCTCTGTTACTTCTTTAACAGAGATGCTATCATCACACTTTACATGTATAGATTCTTCAACATGTAGAGTTCTTCTGTTGAGTACTCTATAGGCTTTACTGGTGCTTGAATAGCCTATGAATACACCTTCATTAGCTTTCTCTTGAAAGACTTTCAGATGCTCATTTCCATTGTTGAGAATGTAGCATTTGCATCCAAATACATCAAAGTAACTGATGTTAGGTTTTCTTCCTTTCCAAAGTTCATAAGGGGTCTTCTGGTGATTCTTGTTGATCATACTTCTGTTCTGGGTGTAGCATGCAGTGTTGATTGCAGCTTCTTTTAACGTCCTGTTTCTCCTTTCTGCTACGCCATTCTGTTGAGGTGTTCTAACAGCAGAGAGTTGATGAAAGGTTCCATTTTGATCACAAAAGTCCTTTATGACTTGGTTGACAAATTCAGTTCCTCTGTCAGACCTGATTGTCCTGACTTTCAAATTCTTCTCAGTCTGAAGTTGCTTTAACAGAGATGGCAACTTCTGAAGAGTTTCATTTTTCTTTGATAAGAAGATAGTCCATGTATATATGGAGTAGTCATCAACAATGACTAGGGTGTACTTCTTGCCACCAACACTTGGAGTCTCAACAGGTCCAAATAAATCCATGTGGATCAGATTTAAAGGACTTGTAGAAAGATCTCCAGCAATGGGTTTGAAAGAGTTCTTCTGTTGCTTTCCCTTCTGGCATGCACTGCAGAGGGTTTCTTTCTTGTAAACTATGTCTGGCAGTCCTTCTACAATATGTTCTCTTGCCAGTTTGTTGATTGTTTTGAAGTTCAAATGACTAAGCTTCTTGTGCCAGTCCCAGCTTAGTTTTGAATCTCCCTTGGCTATCAGGCATACTCCATCCTTTGCAGTTTTCCAATCAACCACATAGATGTTCTTCCTTGATGCTATAAGAACCACTTCCTTTGTTGTCTCATGCTTCACATAGAAGAAGCCCTTTGTGAATTCAACAGTGTAGCCTTTGTCACAGAATTGGCTAGCACTCAGCAAGTTGAACTTCAGGCCTTTGACATATGAGACATCATCAATGACTATCTGGTTCTTGATCAGCTTCCCTCTTCCTTTTGTTTGACCTTCTTTGTCATTACCTCCAAAGGTAACTCTAGGTCCTTTGCATTTCTGGAACTCTGTTAGGCAACTTCTGTCACCTGTCATGTGCCTGGATCATCCACTATCAATAAACCATTCTTGCTCTGAGATAGCTTCAGCACACAGTGCCTGCATGATCAAAAGAAAGATTTAGGTACCCAAGCAATGTTGGGTCCTGGGGGGTCATGGAGTCTGGGTAGTTGGTACCATTTTGGTCTCATCAGGTGAAACCTTGGTGGATGGTACCCATTGTCCACCTGGTAGTTATAGTAAACTCAAGTGTGATTCACTTTGGGCAGATGCTTGTGAGGGTCATGCTTCCTGTTTACGTACTTTTTCATAGCTTTCTTTGTTGGACAGAAGTCCCATATACTATCAAGAGCAGAGGGGCGGTTAGCTTTGTGCTTCTGAAGTTGACCAGCCAACCTCTTCTGCCTAAAGTTAACTCTCTCTTGATATATGCCCTTCTGGTGATCATTTCTGGCATGGTTATCATGAGGTTATCTGTTAATGATTTGTCTTTTATTTTTATTATTCTGAAAACCCTTTCTGTTGTTAGGTTTTCTGCCAGGTTCATTGATTTTCAAAAGGGGTTTCTGTTGAACCTTTATCTTTCCTTTTACTGGTCTGATTTCCTCATGAATAACTTTGGTGCCAGATACACCAGCTTGGCAGATGGGGCTAGAAATCAGTGGCACTATGACCTTATCTGCCTTAGCAACACTGGTGCTAGGCATTACAGAAGGCTCACCTGATTCTATTGAGCCATATCCAAGACCAAATCCAATGCCAATCTGTTGATCAAGCACAATCTTTTCCATGGAAGACTGGGCCTTCTGGTAAGCTTTGTACTTAATCTCAAGAGGCTCAATTTCTCTTATTCTCTTGAGAAGAGAAACATTTTCAGCTTCCAGCTGATCTATCTCCTTAATTAGAAGATTGATGTTGATCTCAACCTCCTTTCTTAAGTCAAGAATCTCAACCTTCAGCTTACTGTTTTCTTCTGTAACAGAGGAATAAGTGGCTTGGATGGCCTTAAACTCTTCCCAAAATTATGACATTGAATCAGAATCAAAAGCTAAGCCTACCGAAGAAAAACTAGATGTAGAAGTAGAGGTTACCTCATCATCAGAATGAGCCATGAGGCATAGGTCTTCTGTCTCAGTATCAAGGCAACCGAAGGCCTCATCGAATCAGAGTCAGAACTGGATTCTGTATCAGAAAGGGGGTCTTTCTCAAGTTGTTCTGTGATGAGAGCTTTCCTCCTTCTGGTATTGTCTTCAAATTTCTTCTTTTCTCCATCATGCCCTTGTCTCTTGGACACTCTTGGATGTGGACACTCTGCCTTGAAATGCCCAGGTTGTCTGCAGTTGTAACAGAGAAGCTCACCACTGCTCTCTGTTGCTTTGGGTTTCTGGAATGGCTTTCTGTTGGAAGATGGACTTCTTCCATCTTTGGGATTCTTCATAAACTTCTTGAATCTCCTAGCAAAAGCAGCCATATACTCGTCAGATAAAAGAATTGAAGGGTCAAAATCATTTACCCTGGATGTACTAGCTGTGAGGGCTGTAGTTGTCCATTCTTCTGGTACATTCTCCTTCTCTTCAATCATCTCGAACTCATGAACTTTGAGGTCTGAGATGAGCTTGTCTGTGGGATAAGTCTTCACATCCTTGCTGGCTTGGACAGCAACCACCTTCATCTTCCATGCTGAGGGAAATCCCCTCAACACTTTGAGGTTGATCTCCTTGGTGGTAAGTTCCTTGCCAAGCTCAGAGATCTCTCCAGTGAGAGTGAGGAGCCTGTCATACATCTTGGAGATGCTTTCACTAGGGAGAAGCTTGAAATCATCAAACTTCTTATTGGCTATTGTCAGTTTGTTATCCTTCTCTTTCTCATCACCAGCTCCAATGTGCTCAAGAGTATCCCAAATTTCCTTGGCAGTCTTGCACTTCTTTATCCTGTTGAAATATCTGTCATCTATGGACTTGTAAAGAATGTCTTTTGCAATGTTGTCCAGATTATACTTTCTTCTTTCTTCAGTAGTCCACTCAGATTTGGCTTTATTGATCATTTGAGGTCTGGTGTTGTCAATAGCATGCTCAGGGTTGACCTTCTAGAAGCTTGTGAATGGCCCAATGTCTAGTACTTTCCACATCTCATCATGAAGAGCACATAGATGTGCCTTCATCCGGATCCTCCTGTCATCAAACTTAAGATCTGAGAACATAAGATTCTTGGAAAGAGAGTGATCCATAAAATGAGATTTAAAACAGAGGCAAAAAGAAAACAAGGTGATCTTTGTTCAGCAAATAACCTAAGAGATTATTAGAACAAGGAGGCTCTGATACCACTTGTTGGTCCCAGTTATACTGGGTACAGTCTAGAGGGGGGGTGAATAGACTGTACTAGTTTTAACTTTTCAAACTAAGTACCAGAATTAACAGAATAGCCTGTTCTGTTGACAGAACAGACTGGCAGCGGATGGGGTTCTGGTAGGGGTTCTGTTTTGTTAGACTCAGAGAAGCAAAGGCAGTAGGCCTTCTTTTAACTCACAAGACACGTTCTGCTTAACACAGAGACCAAGTCTTTGGAGTTAAACAGTTCAAACAAAAACGATAAATAAGTACAGTAAGTAAATGACACCAGGGATTTTTATAGTGGTTCAAGGAACAACTCGTTCCTCTAATCCACTGTTCCACTAAGCTTGTAAAAACGTCCGTTTACAACGCCTTAGTCCTAGCACTTAAGAAGCTCTCCACGTCTTCTTCAAGTCTAGATGTCTCCTGGGATGCACTCCCTGGCTTCCTTGAACCACTATATAAATCCCCGGTGTCATTTACTTTACGCATTTACTTTCTGCACTTTAGTCTTTAACTGCATAACTCAAAAGGTTGGACTCTGTGTCCAGCAGATCTTCCTTAAGAGTTATCAGAAAGGCATTTGCCTTAGTGTTTTTCTGAGGCTACCCGGACAGAAACCAATCCGCTGCCAGGTCCAGCTCTGCCATCAGAACTTGACCTTCTCTGTCACCAGATTTCGACCTTCTCTGATAAGTCAGTGTTGACTTTGAAAAAGTTTTGAAAAATTCTGAACAGTCTATTCACCCCCCCCCTTCTAGACTGTTCCTAATATAAACGGGACCAACAAGTGGTATCAGAGCCTCCTCGTTCTTGTAATCTATTAGGTTACTTGCTGAACAGAGATCCACTTGTTTTAGCCTCTTTCACTGAGTTCACCAAAGTAAATCCTGAGTACTCTGATGGCAGTGGACAACCCCAAATGATCACCAAGCTTCGCCATGAATGGTCTAATGAAGAAAGAAGGAAGTACAATCTTGATAACATAGCCAAGGACATTTTGTACAAGGCCATTGATGACAAATATTTCACAAGGATCAAGAAGTGCACATCTGCCAAGACTATCTGGGATACTCGTACCCTGATAGGAGCTGGTGATGAGCAACAGAAAGACAACAAGCTCACAATTGCCATGAAGAAGTTTGAAGACTTCAAACTTCTCCCCAAGGAATGCATAGTTGAGATGTAAGCACGTCTGCTCACCCTTACTGCTGAGATTTCAGAACTTGGGAAGGAACTGACTCCCAAGGAAGTCAACTTGAAGGTTCTCAGAGGTCTACCTTCACCCTGGAAGATGAAGGTTACTGCCATGAGAGACAGCAAAGATCTCAGCACCTACAGCACTGAGAAACTCATCTCTGATCTCAAATCTTATGAGTTCGAGATGAATGAAGAAGAAAAAGAAGAAGTTGAGGACATAACAACTACTGCCCTCACAGCCAGCACCTCACAGGTAAATAACTTTGACCCTTCCTTACTTTTAACTGACGAATATATGGCTGCCTTTGCCAGGATGTTCAGGAAATTCATGAAGCCCAAGGATGGTAGAAGTCCATCCTCTAGCAGAAAGCCATTCCAGAAATCCAAACTATCAGAAAGTAGTGGAGAGCTTCTCTGCTACAACTGAAGACAACCAGGGCACTTCAAGGCCAACTGTCCACACCCAATAGTCTCCAAAAGGCAAGGCCAAGAAGGAGAGAAGAAGTATGAGCACAGAAGGAGAAAGGCACTCATCACAGAGCAACCAAAGAAGGACCCCTCTATGAGACAGAGTCCAACTCAGAATCAGAATCCGATGAGGCATTCTGTTGCCTGGATACAGAAACTGAAGACCTGTGTCTTGTGGGTCAATCTGATGATGAGGTAGCATCTACTTCTTCATCTAGTTTTTCTTCGGTAGGCAAAGCTTTTGATTCTGATTCAATGTCAGAATTTTGGGAAGAGTTTCAAGCCATCCAAGCCACTTATTCCTCTGTCAAAGAAGAAAACAGTAAGCTTAAGGTTGAGATTCTTGACTTAATAAAGGAGGTTGAGACCAAAATCAATCTTCTGATTAAGGAGAGAGATCAGCTGGAAGCTAAAAATGTTTCTCTTCTCAAGAGAATAAGTGAAATAGAGCCTCTTGAGATTAAGTACAAAGCTTACCAGAAGGCCTAGTCTTCCATGGAAAAGATTGTACTTGATCAACAAATTGGCGTTGGTTTTTGTCTTGGATATGGCTCATCAGAATCAGGTGAACCTTCTGTAATGCCTAGCACCAGAGTTGCTACGGCAGATAAGGTCATAGTGCCACTGATTTCTAGACTCATTTGCCAAGATAGTGTATCTAGTACTAAGGTTGTTCATGAGAAGGTCAGACCAGATAAGCAAAAGATAAAGGTTCAACCCAAACAAAATTTGAAAAATAATGAACCTGGCAGAAAACTTAACAACAAGAAAAGTTTTCAAAATAACAGAAATCAAAGACAGAACTTGACCAGACATTCTCATGACTACTCCACCAGAAATGACCACCAGAAAGGCAAATATCAAGAGAAGGTAAACTTCAGGCAGAAGAGCTTGGCTGGTCAACCTTAGAAGCCCAAAGCTAACCGCCCCTCTGCTCTTGATAGTATATGGGACTTCTACCCAACCAAAAAGGCTATGCGGAAGTACGTAAACAGGAAGCATGATCCTCACAAGCATATGCCTAAAGTGAATCACACCCCCGTTTACTATGACTACCAGGTGGACAATGGGTACCACCCACCAAGGTTTCACTTGATGAGACCAAAGTGGTACCGGCTGCCAAGACTGCATAACCCCCTAGGACCCAACATTGCTTGGGTACCTAAATCTTCCTTTTATTAATGCAGGAACTGTGTGCTGGAGCAATCTCTGAGCAAGACTGGTATATTGATAGTGGATGCTCCAGGCACATGACAGGTGACAAGAGTTGCCTTACAGAGTTCCAGAGATGCAAAGGGCCAAAAGTCACTTTTGGTGGCAATGATAAAGAAGGCCAAACAAAAGGGTAAGGCAAGATGGACTGCCCAACATTGTGTACAAGAAGGAGAACCTTTGCAGTGCATGCCAGAAAGGAAAGAAAATGAATAACTCCTTCAAACCCATTGCTGGAGATCTTTCCACAAGTCCTCTAAATCCGATCCACATGGATTTATTTGGACCAATTGAAATTCCAAGCGTTGGTGGCAAAATATATACTCTAGTCATGGTAGATGACTACTCAAGATATACCTGGACAATCTTTCTGAAGAAAAAGGATGAAACTCTACAGAAACTACCATTTCTGTTGAAGCTATTACAGAATGAGCAGAATCAGAAAGTCAAGACTATCAGATCAGACAAGGGAGCAGAGTTCGTCAACAAGGGCATAAAGGATTTCTGTGACCAGAATGGAACCATGCACCAACTCTCTGCAGCCAGAACTCCTCAACAGAATGGAGTTGCATAAAGATGGAATAGAACATTAAAGGAAGCTGCAAGGACCATGATTGCTGAGTCAGGTCTACCTCTCAGATATTGGGCTGAAGCAATCAACACTGCATGCTATACTCAGAACCGGAGCATGATTCACAAGACTCATCAGAAGACCCCCTATGAACTATGGAAAGGAAGAAAACCGAACATCAGCTACTTTCATGCATTTGGATGTAAATGCTATGTACTCAACAATGGAAAGGAACATCTCAAAGTGTTCCAAGAAAAAGCTAATGAGGGCATGTTCTTAGGCTATTCAAGCACAAGCAAAGCCTATAGAATACTTAACAAAAGGACTCTACTTGTTGAAGAATCTATTCACGTCAAGTTTGATGATCACAACTCTGTTGAAGATCTATCAAAGAAACTGGAAAAAGTGAACCTTGAAGAAACACCAGAAGTGGTCACATCAGAAGTGGTCACACCAGAAGTGGTCACACCAGAGTTGGTCACCAACCCTCCTATACCAACTCACATTCAGAATCCCATTCTGCAACACAAAGATAGTGATGAAGACTCAGAAGACGAACAAGAAAGACCTAGACAACCATTATCAGAACCTGATTTAACTTGGTTAAGAGATCATCCTTCAACCCAAGTGATTGGACAAATCAGAAGTGGAGTACAGACCAGATCTGCTACAACAAGAAGAGAAGCAATGTTTGCCTGCTACATATCTCAGATGGAACCTATGACAGTAGAAGAAGCTCTTGCAGACTCAGATTGGATTAATGCAATGCAAGAAGAGTTCACTCAATTTGAGAGGAACAAAGTGTGGGAACTTGTTCCTGGACCAAAGCACCAGAATGTCATTGGAACCAAATGGGTATTCAAGAACAAAGCTGATGAAGATGGCAACATTGTAAGGAATAAAGCAAGGCTGGTAGCCAAGGGATACTGCCAAGAAGAAGGGATAGATTTTGATGAGACTTTTGCACCAATTGCCAGACTAGAAGCCATCAGAATATTCCTAGCCTATGCTGCCTACAACAACATCAAGGTCTACCAGATGGATGTCAAAAGTGCATTTCTGAATGGAGATCTTGAAGAAGAAGTTTATGTGGAACAACCACCAGGTTTTGTCATTCCTACTCAATCTTCATGTGTCTACAAGCTTAAAAAGGCCCTCTATGGTCTTAAGCAAGCTCCCAGAGCGTGGTATGACGCATTGTCCCTATTCCTAGTAAACCATGGGTTTACTAAAGGAAAGGTTGAAAAGACTCTATTTCAAATATCTATTGCTAATCATATTCTGTTAGTGCAAATATATGTTGATGATATTATATTTGGAAGTACTAACGCAGAACTGTGCAAGAAATTTTCACAAGTTATGCAGAGTCAGTTTGAAATGAGTATGATAGGAGAACTGAGCTACTTCCTAGGACTGCAAGTCAAACAAGTTCCAGAAGGAATCTTTATCAACCAAGGGAAGTACACCAGAGACCTGTTCAAGAAGTTTGGTGTAGAAGGCAAATCGTCAGTAAAGATTCCCATGAACACTTCTCAAGGAATTGGACCAGATGATGAAGGAAAAGATGTTGATGCAACAACCTACAGAGGAATCATTGGATCTCTTCTCTACCTAACTGCAAGCAGACCAGACATATCATTCTCTGTTGGAATCTGTGCCAGATACCAATCAAAGCCCAAGGAGAGCCATTTAAGTTCTGCAAAGAGAATCATCAGATACATCAAAGGAAATCCAAATGCAGGCCTATGGTATCCAAAGGGAGGTAACTTTGAACTAATTGGTTATTCTGACTCAGATTTTGCAGGTTGTAGGTTAGACAGAAAGAGCACCTCTGGTCACTGCCAACTGCTAGGTGGGAGACTTGTCTCTTGGTTTAGCAAGAAGCAGAATTCAATCTCAACCAGTACAACAGAAGCTGAGTATATTGCTGCTGGAAGTTGTTATGCCCAACTTCTGTGGATGAAGCAACAACTCAAGGATGATGGAATTCATGCAAAGGAGATCAAGCTGTTGTGTGACAACACCAGTGCCATTACAATCACTCAGAACCCAGTGCTTCATTCCAGGACAAAGCACATTGAGATCAGACATCATTTCATCAGATATCATGTAGAAAAGAAGCATATCTGTATGGAGCATGTACCAACTGAAGATAAGCTAGCGGACATTCTGACCAAGCCTTTACCTGAGGCAAGGTTTAACAAGCTAAGGGAAGAACTGGGAATGATGGATGATCTTCCCAGAGATGCATGAACCAATGCTGCTCTGGACCAGAACTGCATTATCTGAACCAGAGAACCACCCATCAGAGTATCCCTGTCTCTGATCACCATAATACCATTATTATCAGAAGTTCACCAGAAGTGGTTGTGGACTTAGTTATTTTTTTTCGAGGTACGGGCAAGACCTAATTACTTGAACAGGTCTTTTACAATTTTACCCCTGATTATTACTTCTTTAACGGAAACGTTTTCCGCCCGCATTTCTTTAAATTCTACCTCGAAACCACAAATTATCCCCAACGTCTACTAACCCAAAGCCTTTTATACCAACCTTCTTCAACCTAAACCACTACTGCACTTCATCTCTCTAAAATTGATTTTGCTCTTAAGCTTTCAAACCTTCCCAGAACTCCCACTCTCCAGAATCTTTCAATCCTATCACTCTCTGAAAATGAACTTCATCAACGTCAACGATCTCACTAAGGAAGAAGTCAAAACCCTTATCACTAAGGAACCCCTACTCACCAGAGCTCACCCCCTCAACAGAAATCCAAGTCCGACTCCAGAGCTGCTACCCCACAGAGTTCCCCTCAACACTCTGTGGCATCCAAGCCAAAGAAGGAGCATATCATCAAAGTTCTCTCTTCAGAAGATGATAATGGTGGATTCCTTACCTCATCTGTAGCTGCTGATCTTACTTCTAAGAGGAGGAAGACACCCCCAGAGATCATTCTTCTAAACCCATTGACAGAAACCCTCCATTACCCAAGAGCAGAGGTTTGGAGATGCCAGGGTTTACACCAGCAGAGCCTCAAATTACCTTCACTCGGTTTGTTGCGTCTGTAGAAGAATTTGGTGATCAGATGCTCGAGAATATGAATCACCTTATCCGCATTAATGACAAGCACTCAGAGCATTCAATCTACAATGGAGAGACAACATAGTTTGATTGAGGGACTGGCCTCTGTTACTCAGACCTTGCCCGAAGCTCTTGAGGAAATCAGAGATTCTCAAGCTTCAGAATTCTCAAAAATTGAACTTCTTCTTGGAGATCTTGTTGATGCCAAAAAGGGGGAAGAAACCAGAGAAGAAGAAGACCCAAGAACAAGAGCTCTATCCATCAGAAAACCACCATCCTCTGTTGACCCTACTCCTTACTATGAAGCTGCAAAGAAAAAGAAGATTGCTGCTGGAACATACAGACAACCACCTCCACCTCCCAGAGGATCTAAGAATAAGTCTTCCAACTTCTCATTCAACGAGTGGATGAAGAGTGGTTTGTCAAGACATGACAGAGCTCAATCCGAGCATATGAAGAAGCTCATGACCCCACTTCAGCAAGAGAATCTCTTCATGGATAGTGATGGACTTGTCCAGATCAATCATGGTGGATCCATCTAAGAAGTTGAAGTCTGGTGGCAAATGAAGGTCATTCCAGGCAAAAACATATCAGAAGTTGTGAGAAACTATTTGGACTTCAAATTATAGCCTCACTGGGCAGAATGCCAGAATCCGAGGAATTTAGCCTCCATCAGAGCCAAAGTCAATGCAGAGCTCAAGAGAATTGATGAAGCTGATGCACAGGTAGGAGAAGAAGACTCTTAAATTCTTCTATCTCTTGTACTTGTATTCTCTGATAATAAGATACCAACCCTGCCTCTATTTTGCATGGCACCTTCAAATTATCTGTTCTTATCTGCTTTCTGTGCTTGTTTTTAACTTATACTTTGTTACCTTTGTTCTTTATTATTTTCTATCTGTTTGTACCTTACTCTTACTATTTTCCTATGCTAAGTTGCCCACCAAGATTTTAATTAAAGTTTTGACTTTACTCTTTTATGGTGAAAGGCACTTCTCTGGAAATAATTAAAGAGTTTTGGCATCATCAAAAAGGGGGAAATTGTAAGGAATAAATGTAATTAGATTTTGATGATGCTAGGTTAATTAGAATTTGAAAGTACCCCTATAGAACATTTTGTATTAGAAATTTCTTTGTAAGTATTAGCATAGTCGACATGCCAGAAACCCTATTGGTCTTCTTGATCAGAACATCTACCAGAGTTGCTCCCAGAGTTGCTCTCCAGAGAAGCCACCAGAGTTGGGTACCAGAATTGGCATCAGAGGCAGTCATCAGAGTTCGGACCAGAAAGCCTCATCAGACTTGCTCTTACTTACCAGAATTCGAAGGCACTTTCCAACGGCCGTGAAACTAACGGGAAATTCCCTAATGGCTAGGAGCCATTCAACGGAAACATGGTACTGTACATGCATTAAATGCTCAATTAATGCTATACATACGAAAATATACTTAAAGCTGATGATTGACCATGCAGGTATCTTTTCGCCCCCAAAATAGCAAGTCGAAGGTCCAACTGGTCAAATCAACAGTACAAACATTTAATGAAGCTGTCTTCTACACTCCAACGGGAAGACTGCTCTCAGTATATAAGATACACTTCGAAGAACTACAGGATAACTTCTGCTCTACATTTTGCTAATACTACATCCTCAGCATCCATGCTTTCTTGAGATTTCAAATTCATTCACTTCAACAAGAAAAGCTTACGTTGGAAAGATATCAACTTCTTATCCTCTCGTCCAACAAAGAGCAAAGTTCCTCCAGTTCTTCAACACTTCGAAAGCCTCACTTATACATCCTTTGTGAAGAATCTACGTTGGAGAAATCTGTTCTTAAAACAAACACTTCTTGAAAAAGAAGGGACGTATCAAACCAACTGGAGTAAGTGAAGTGGAGATACTTCCAAGAGACTCAGTGAAACGAGACCAGCCATCAGGAAGCAGGACTGCATCCCAGGTGGCAACTAGGCTTGAAGAAGATGAGGAGTGCTTCTTACGTGCTAGAGACTAAGGCGTTGTAATTGTTAACTTACAAGCTTAGTGGAACAGTGGACTAGAGGAACACGTTGTTCCTTGAACCACTATAAAAATCCCCGGTGTCATTTACTTTACGCATTTACTTTCTGCACTTTACTCTTTAACTGCATAACTCAAAAGGTTGGACTCTGTGTCCAGCAGATCTTCCTTAAGAGTTATCAGAAAGGCATTTGCCTTAGTGTTTTTCTGAGGCTACCCGGACAGAAACCAATCCGCTGCCAGGTCCAGCTCTGCCATCAGAACTTGACCTTCTCTGTCACCAGATTTCGACCTTCTCTGATAAGTCAGTGTTGACTTTGAGAAAAGTTTTGATAAATCCTGAACAGTCTATTCACCCCCCCTCTAGACTGTTCCTAATATAAACGGGACCAACAGAAGATAAGTATCGTTTCAATTCGTCGAAGGCCTCCTAGCACTTTGATGTCCATTGGAAACCGGCTGTCTTCCTCATGATTTGGAAGAAGGGAAGGGCCCTCTCCGCTGATTTGGAAAGAAAGCGGTTGAGGGCTGCCAGGCGACCCGTTAGCCTTTGAACTTCTTTCACGTTGCGCGGGGGCTCCAAGTTGATGATAGCTTAAATTTTCTCGGGGTTGGCCTCAATACCCCTTCGACTAACCATGTAGCCAAGCAACTTTCCCCCTTGTACGCCAAAGGTGCATTTTTTAGGGTTCAATCGAAGATTGAACCTTTGCATGATGGCGAATATCTCCCGGAGGTCTTCGGCATGCGTGGCTGATTGTCTGCTTTTGACGCTCATATCGTCAACATACACCTCCATGGTGCGGACAAGGACGACTTGGAAGACTCTGTCCACCATGCGGGTGTAAGTAGCGCCGGAGTTCTTTAGGCCGAAGGCCATCACTAAATAACAGAAGATGCCTTCGGGTGTCATGAAGGCTGTCTTTTCCGCGTCCTCCTCATGCATGAAGATTTGGTGATACCCTCGGAAGACATCGAGAAAGGACATGATTTCACATCCCGCGGTCTCATCTACCAGCTGATCAATGTTCGGTAGAGGGAAAGAATCCATAGGGCATGCCTTATTCAGATCTGTATAGTCTACACACATACCGAAGGTGGGCGGCTTTTGTGCGAGGACTACGTTGGCCAGCCATGAAGGGTACTTCACCTCCCGGATGTGCTTGATGGAGAGGAGCATGGAAACCTCCTTCTTCATGAAGTACCTCCTCTCGGCCGAGAGGGGCCTTCTTCTCTGTTGTACTGGTTTGGCCGAGGGGTCCACCGCCAGGCGATGAGTGATGACCCTTCGGTGGATCCCCGACATATCCTCCTTCCCCATGAAAAAACAATGGAGTAGGCGCGGAGGGCTTCGATGATGTCGGTCTTCAAATCTTCAGGGAGCTTGGCTCCAATCTTCACGACTCTCTCCGGCTTGGCCGGATCGAGCGCAAAGTCTATTACCTCCTCGACTGGTTCTGCCCTCGGCCTCTTCTCCTCCTCTTCTACCTTTCCGGTGATGGTATCCGCATGGAGATCAGTCTTACTAACCTTTTTCGTTATCTGGAGGTAGCAGGCGCGAACAAGTTTCTGGTTCCCCTTTGAGTACCCGATGCCCCCTTCAGCTGGGAACTTAAGGCACAAGTGCCTCATGGAGATGATTGCCTCCAGGTCCTCGAGGGCGGGCCATCCGAGGATGATGTTGTGGGCGCAGTCGATGTTGAAGTATTGGGAGGGTTATGACCCCCTCGGAATCAATAGTGTCTCCAGTGAAGCTGGACAGAGGGGTCCAGATGGGTCGAAGGGACTCCCTCTCTAGAAGCAGCTCCTTGAATGTGCTAAGGTACATTACGTTGACGGAGCTGGCTGTGTCAACGTAAATTCTTTGGATGATGGTATTATTGATCTCGCTCTGGATCACCAGTGCGTCCCTGTGAGGAGAGGACACCAGGGGGAGAACAGCGTTGGTGAACATAAAGGGCTCCTCCCTCAGCCGTTTTACGGGGGGCAAATGAGTGACTTCTCCCACGTAAAGGGCCTGCGCCCATTTTTTCCTCTTGCTAGTGGAGTCACCCCTAGTGTTGCCTCTGTTGATCATATGAATGTGGCACTTGTACTGGTGTTGGGGATCCTCCTCCTCACTCAGATTCCCAATCTCACGCTTCTTCCCCTGCGGATTTCCCAAAGGGATGGTGTTTGGGTTAACCCATTTATTGGCCTTCGGCGGGGGCCCTTGGCGATGAGGGGTCCCTTGATGAACTGAGACAGATGACCCACCTGTATCAACCTTTCGATGGTTGCCTTCACCTGATGGCAATCGTCGGTTCTATGTCCCTGGTGGCGATGAAAGCGATAGTAAGGTTCTTCAGGGTTGATGGCATATACTTCTGGGGGCGTGCGAGAGTATCGCTCTACGAGGCCTCTCTCCTCGGCGAAGTCGAGAATGACGCTGATGGGGTGCGTCAAGGTTGTCCGAGGGTGCTCCAAGAGAACAGGTTGTGCCCAGGCCTTCGGGTTGTTCTTGTAACCTCCCCCGGACTTGGCTTGGCCATGCCGGGGGCGATCACCCGAGGGAGTCGGACCCTTGACTGGTGGAACATGGCCCCCGATCCCCGGTGATTCTTGTCGTCTGCCCTAGGACGTTTTTGTTCGGGGTTTTGGTGGCATTTCTCCACCTCCTCGGCCTCTGCGTATCGGTCCCCCCCGGTGTAGGGCCCTTATGTAATCGCGGGGAGGCTCGATGATAAGGCTCCTCGAAAAGTTCCCGCTGCGGAGGACCATCTACATGAGAGCTAGAAGGGTTCCGTCGTCGGCACCGTCAACCTTATCTGTCTCCAGCCTCCAGCGTTCCAAGAAGTCCCGGAGGACCATCTACAGGAGAGCTAGAAGGGTTCCGTCGTCGGCACCGTCAACCTTATCTGTCTCCAGCGTCAACCTTATGATTGTCTGCTTTTGACGATCATATAGTCAACATACGCCTCCATGGTGTGGCCTAGGACGGCTTGGAAGACTCTGGCCACCATGCGGGTGTAAGTAGCGCCGGAGTTCTTTAGGCCGAAGGCCATCACTAAATTACAGAAGATGCCTTCGGGCGTCATGAAGGCTGTCTTTTCCGCGTCCTCCTCATGCATGAAGATTTGGTGACACCTTCGGAAGTCATCGAGAAAGGACATGATTTTACATCCCGCGGTCTCATCTACCAGCTGATCAATGTTCGGTAGAGGGAAAGGATCCATAGGGCATGCCTTATTCAGATCTGTATGATCTACACACATGCGGAAGGTGGACTACGTTGGCCAGTGATAAGTCCATTTTTGTACTTATTTTTCTTATCAATTTTAAGCGATTTTGGATTGGAAAATAGAAAAACAAGGCATGTTTTATATATTTTGGTTCAAGTTTCATGCAATCAGGTAAAAATCACGTCCATGATATGTTTGACAAAATTTCGGGTCAATTAAGCACAAAATGCGTCAATTTGAGTGAAAAATGATATCATACCGAAAGAAGCAAGCAGAATTTCAAAGTGGTCCAGAAGGGAAAGTTGAAGAGCACAAAATACAGAACAAGATGGTCAAATAAACTCATAGGCGGCCTGGCAGGCGGCCAAAAAATGGAGGCCTACGCGGCCGCCTTCCGTTTTTTTGAAAAATCATTTTTTTTGAAATTTGACCGAACCGGAGAAAAACGGAAGGCGGCCGACACTGGACGGAAGGCGGCCGCCTTCGATGACCGCCTGCGGCACAAGACGACGAAACGAACAACCGGTCGGTGCGATGTGACGGCAGGCGGCCGGAGCAAGGCGGCAGGCGGCCGGAGCAAGGCGGCAGGCGGCCGCCTGTTTGGAGGCCTGCGAGATTTTTGAAGCTATAAATAGCCCGATTTTTGCTGAACTCAAATACACCATTCTTAGCCCGAAACTAGTTCAAAAAGGTCTTCTTCTTCCTCTTCAAAGCTCGGATTTCCACCATTGTTGCACCTTCAACTTCAATCTTTCATATCTTTTTCATTTTAGCTCCAATTTGTAAGTTCTTTATATGTATTTTCATCTTCTCAACGAGTAGAATCTGAATTTGTGCTTTGTTTTCTCGATCTGTTCTTCGAATATTTCCAGAATATTTATCTAGTATTTCGCATTTTCTTCCATAAATTAAATAAAATAGTTGCTGATGTTGAATTCATTCCAATTAATTATATAGTTGTTCACTAGCCTCAAGGTTGTTATTTATATGAAGAAATTTAATTTTCACGAAGTGCAAGTAATTTTTAATTAATTTCGGTAATTAGGTGTTATTATTGCATAAATTAAATTAATTACACACAAATAGAAAAAAAATAGTCTTGGCCCTAATTCCAGTTTATTGCACTGTAATATAACCCCTAGTAGTCAACAAAAAAATTTAGAACGAATTTAGCCTATTTTTAATTGCCTTTTGTATTTTATAGTTAAAAGTGGGAAAATTATCAATTAGGGTTAAAATTGGATTTTAGGTTTAAAAATTCGTGAAAAATTCCAAAAAGTCATATTGTAGTTCCAGAAAGTTTATTTTGACAATATCTTATTTTTTCTATTATACATGTTTAATTCCTTGTTAATGTTTAATTTATTTACCATATTGTTGAATGCAAAAATAATGTTTAGTAGCTAAATTTGTTTTGGGCATGAATTGAGTAAAGAAATATGGATTGACTTGTTAGCCAAAAATTAGGGGTTAAAATTAATTAATTGAGCTAGTTATTCAATTTGATGAATTAGTAATTAATAATTATTAGCCAATTTCATTAATTAAATTTTGGAAAATTATTTCTAACTTGTCTATGAGATTAGAAAGTAATTTGAGCCAACTTTATTCAAGCACATTAATAAGGCCTAGAAATAGGATAATTTTAATGAAATGGATTTACATCTTGTCTGTGAGAAATAAATTCAAATTGCTTAAATAATGAATTTAATTAGTTAATGAATTTTGCTATTTTTATTAATTAAAATTTTGGAGAATTGTTTCTGCCTTGTCTATGAGATTAGAATTTAATTCAAGCCAACCATTTTTGAATACATTAATGAAACCTAGAAATAGGATAAATTAATGAAAGTAATTTCTATTCTTGTCTATGAGAAAAGAAATTATTAGTCCAATTGTTATTTTAATTCCCCTAATTACTAGGTCCAAGAATATATCCATTTCTAATTATTCAATTCATTGCCCTTCTTTGATCAATCCATTTAGAGTTTAATATTTTTCATTTAGTTTAATTTTGAGCCATCATTAGTATTTGCATAATTTATTTACTTTATTATTCAAAAACTAGTTTAGAAAATCAATCAAAAGCTTTAATTTGGAAAGCTTTCAATAATTTGCGATAACCTGTGACTGAGCTTAAAATCAAGAAACTCCTCCGTCATTCCTCAAGAGACACGATACTCGGGGAAAAACCGAAAGGTTAGACTCCGTTTTACTACAACGCCGCGAAAGCGGTTATCAAATGGCGCCGTTGCCGGGGAATGGCACGGTGAATTCTTGATTTTGATTTTAGCATGAGCGAATTCAAGTTAGGGAGACTTTCTATTTCTTTTTTGTTTTGTTCTCACGTGTTTGCTTGAGATTTTCTCATGGATTACTCAAGCGAACACTTTCATTCTCATCCACCATATCACTATCCATATAATGAACAACAAGTTTTCCAAAATAATCAAAATGAAGGATATTATGAGCAAGGTTATGAGGATAACAATCAATGGTGCGAAAATCCACCTTTGGGGTATGGAGATTACCAATTTCAAGATAACTATTTCCACCAAGGGCAAAACTTTGAATGCCATGATGATTTTTCCTATCAAGGTAATTATCATGATAATTTTAATTATTATGAAAATTACCACGAAGGGCTAGAAAATCATCACACCGGCACAAACGAGTACTCCTACGAGGTTGACTCTGAAATTTCACCTTTTCCTGGACACGAGCTCGAAAAATTGAAATCATCCTTGCTCGAGTTTGTGGAAGAATTAAAAAGCGCGAGGATTGAACTAGCATCTCGTGACGAGAGTATCAAGAAATTGTGTGAACAAATCATTTATGATAATGAACACAAAATTCAAGAGGAGACATACGAGGAAGGTGCTAAATCTGAGGAGGAGGCATCGGTAACTATGGATGAGGCGGTTGAAACTCTTTGCACCCCTATTTCTTTTGAGCCTCTCATTGCTACTGAGCTAGAGTCTGTCCTCATAGAACTTAGTCCTAAAGAACTCATTTTGGAAGTGCCCACTGAAGTTGATGAAGAGACCATAGATGAGGAGATACTTTGTGACACCGGCCCTACCCTACCATCTATGGATGATCTCTCACCTGAAGAATCCTTGAAGGATAGCCTTAATGAAGATGTTCATCGTACACAAGCCCAAATGCCTGTTGAAGTTGTTATTGAAACGTGTGATTTGGAGGAAACATTCTCCGATGATGCCTTCTTTGACTCCCTACTCAATGATGACGAACATAGTTGTTCTAGGCAAGGATCTGTTTGCCTAGATGATATATGTGGGGTTAGTGAGTTAGGAAGTTGGGATGCATTCTTAGAGAGTGACACAGAATCTAAACTTTGCGATTTTCATGTTGAGGGAATAAATGAAGAAGAGAAAACTCATCAAGAGGAGTATCAAATCTCTAGTCACGCTACTTTTACCTTGATGACTCCATTTGAGCGGTTGGAGAAACCAGAGGCACCTAATCCTGAAATACTTGTTGATTCTACTAATGAGAGTGATGCAGGATATGTGTTAATTTCATGTTCGAACGATGTGTTCTTTGAAGATTATGTCACATTTCGGTGGTCACAAGAGTTCGAAGGTCTACGCCATCTGACGGCATACCTGGAGGATAAGGTGGAGGCACTAATGATGAGTGCTCCACGACTGACTTGCATTACAGAAAGTTCTCTCTCAAACGTCAAGCTAGTGACGTTAAAGAAGCGCTTCTTGGGAGGCAACCCAGGTTTTTTATAACTTTGTTTGTTTTTTTTGTGTGATTGCAGGTGGTGCTTCAATAAATAAATTGTGAGTTGAACGCTTTGACCCGATTTCAAAAAAAAAACTGATCATGGACGATATTTTTAAAACAATTTTATTCATGTTTTCATTATTCCTCTTCACAAAATCTTTTCAAAACTCAAGTGTGAGGAAAGAACAAAAAAAAATGTGCCTTTATTTCTAAAACTTTGTGCATTAAAATGAGACCTCGAGGACGAGGTCCAGCTCAAGTGTGAGGAGGTTGTGTTTTACACTCAAATAGTTAAAACCTTGTTTTATTAGATCAATCTTTTTACTATTTTTGATATGAAACATTCACCTCTCAATTGTTATCAATCACATAATAGCTTAGAGGATCACCCTTATTATAAGAATTTACTTTTATTATTATTTTTAGAAAACTTGAAATTGTTATGGGTTTTGGTTGCGAATGTAAAGGGCTAATTTTGTTTTAATAGGACATTCATTTTATTCATAAAAAAAATACTAGTATTAATAAATCTCTTCAAAACTCATTATTAAAGGACAATTCCATCTCCGAAAAGGGGCTCTGTTTCATTCGTTAATCATAGTCTGTGAGAATGAAATATGCATCTACCATGGGATAACACCGCCAACAAGAGTGGACAAGAGGCAAAAAAAAAACATAATTTGTGAATAAGATAAATGTCCAATTTAGAATAATGAAAACCTTGGGATAAGGAATTGATTGGTGGTTTAACATAATCAATAGTTTTTTATTCAGTAATAATAATTTTAATATCTTGTATTTTGGGTGATTTTTCTAAACTGTTTAAAAATTGAAAATAAAATAAGGGGTTTTTGTTTCTATTTCTGTAATAGCAACTCGATTGTAATACAATAAGTTTTTACCTTTCTGAGTGTGTTTGCAACTGATTCGTCGCTTGGGGACAAGCCACGCTTAAGTGTGAGGAGATTGATAAGTCCATTTTTGTACTTATTTTTCTTATCAATTTTAAGCGATTTTGGATTGGAAAATAGAAAAACAAGGCATGTTTTATATATTTTGGTTCAAGTTTCATGAAATCAGGTAAAAATCACGTCCATGATATGTTTGACAAAATTTCGGGTCAATTAAGCACAAAATGCGTCAATTTGAGTGAAAAATGATATCATACCGAAAGAAGCAAGCAGAATTTCAAAGTGGTCCAAAAGGGAAAGTTGAAGAGCACAAAATACAGAACAAGATGGTCAAATAAACTCATAGGCGGCCTGGCAGGCGACCAAAAAATAAAAGCCTGCGCGGCCGCCTTCAGTTTTTTTGACAAATCATTTTTTTTGGAAATTTGACCGAACCGGAGAAAAACGGAAGGCGGCCGACACTGGACGGAAGGCGGCCGCCTTCGATGACCGCCTGCGGCACAAGACGACGAAACGAACAACCGGTCGGTGCGATGTGACGGCAGGCGGCCGGAGCAAGGCGGCAGGCAGCCGCCTGTGTGGAGGCCTGCGAGATTTTTGGTGCTATAAATAGCCCGATTTTTGCTGAACTCAAATACACCATTCTTAGCCCGAAACTAGTTCAAAAAGGTCTTCTTCTTCCTCTTCAAAGCTCGGATTTCCATCATTGTTGCACCTTCAACTTCAATCTTTCATATCTTTTTCATTTTAGCTCCAATTGGTAAGTTCTTTATATGTATTTTCATCTTCTCAACGAGTAGAATCTGAATCTGTGCTTTGTTTTCTCGATCTGTTCTTCGAATTTTTCCAGAATATTTATCTAGTATTTCGCATTTTCTTCCATAAATTAAATAAAATAGTTGTTGATGTTGAATTCATTCCAATTAATTATATAGTTGTTCACTAGCCTCAAGGTTGTTATTTATAATAAGAAAAATATAATTTTCACGAAGTGCAAGTAATTTTTAATTAATTTCGATAATTAGGTGTTATTATTGCATAAATTAAATTAATTACACACAAATAGAAAACAAAAATAGTCTTGGCCCTAATTCCAGTTTATTTCACTGTAATATAACCCCTAGTAGTCAACAAACAAAATTTAGAACGAATTTAGCCTATTTTTAATTGCCTTTTGTATTTTATAGTTAAAAGTGGGAAAATTATCAATTAGGGTTAAAATTGGATTTTAGGTTTAAAAATTCGTGAAAAATTCCAAAAAGTCATATTGTAGTTCCAGAAAGTTTATTTTGACAATATCTTATTTTTGCTATTATACATGTTTAATTCCTTGTTAATGTTTAATTTATTTACCATATTGTTGAATGCAAAAATAATGTTTAGTAGCTAAATTTGTTTTGGGCATGAATTGAGTAAAGGAATATGGATTGACTTGTTAGCCGAAAATTAGGGGTTAAAATTAATTAATTGAGCTAGTTATTCAATTTGATGAATCAGTAATTAATAAATATTAGCCAATTTCATTAATTAAATTTTGGAAAATTATTTCTAACTTGTCTATGAGATTAGAAAGTAATTTGAGCCAACTTTATTCAAGCACATTAATAAGGCCTAGAAATAGGATAATTTTAATGAAATGGATTTACATCTTGTCTGTGAGAAATAAATTCAAATTGCTTAAATAATGAATTTAATTAGTTAATGAATTTGGCTATGTTTATTAATTAAAATTTTGGAGAATTATTTCTGCCTTGTCTATGAGATTAGAATTTAATTCAAGCCAACCATTTTTGAATACATTAATGAAACCTAGAAATAGGATAAATTAATGAAAGTAATTTCTATTCTTGTCTATGAGAAAAGAAATTATTAGTCCAATTGTTATTTTAATTCCCCTAATTACTAGGTCCAAGAATATATCCATTTCTAATTATTCAATTCATTGCCCTTCTTTGATCAATCCATTTAGAGTTTAATATTTTTCATTTAGTTTAATTTTGAGCCATCATTAGTATTTGCATAATTTAATTACTTTATTATTCAAAAACTAGTTTAGAAAATCAATCAAAAGTTTTAATTTGGAAAGCTTTCAATAATTTGCGATAACCTGTGACTGAGCTTAAAATCAAGAAACTCCTCCGCCATTCCTCAAGAGACACGATACTCGGGGAAAAACCGAAAGGTTAGACTCCGTTTTACTACAACGCCGCGAAAGCGGTTATCAGCCAGCCATGAAGGGTACTTCACCTCCCGGATGTACTTGATGGAGAGGAGCATGGCAACCTCCTTTTTCACGAAGTCCCTCCTCTCGGCCGAGAGGGGCCTTCTTATCTATTGTACTGGTTTGGCCGAGGGGTCCACCGCCAGGCGATGAGTGATGACCCTTCGGTGGATCCCCGGCATATCCTCCGCCCCCATGCAAAAACAATGGAGTAGGCGCGGAGGGCTTCGATGATGTCGGTCTTCAAATCTTCAGGGAGCTTGGTTCCAATCTTCACGACTCTCTCCGGCTTGGCCAGATCGAGCGCAAAGTCTTCTACCTCATCGACTAGTTCTACCCTCGGCCTCTTCTCCTCCTCTTCTACCTATCCGGTGATGGTATCCACACGATGCCCCCTTCAGCTGGGAACTTAGGGCACAGGTGCCTCATGGAGATGATTGCCTCCAGGTCCTCAAAGGCGGGCCATCCGAGGATGATGTTGTGGGCGCAATCGATGTTGAAGACGACGAACTATACTTCGAGCTTGGCTCTATGGATCCCGTCGCCGAAAAGTACCTGGAGGGTTATGACCCCCTCGGAATCAATAGTGTCTCCGGTGAAGCCGGACAGAGGGGTCCGAATGGGCCGAAGGGACTCCCTCTCTAGAAGCAGCTCCTTGAATGTGCTAAGGTACATTACGTTGACGGAGCTGGTTGTGTCAACGTATGTTCTGTGGATGATGGTATTATTGATCTCGCTCTGGATCATCAGTGCGTCCCTGTGAGGAGAGAACACCGGGGGGAGATCAGCGTTGGTGAATATAATGGGCTCCTCCCTCAGCTGCTTTACGGGGGGCATATGAGTTACTTCCCCCATGTAAAGGGCCTGCGCCCATTTTTTCCTCTGGCTCGTGGAGTCACCCCCGGTGTTGCCTCTGTTGATCATATGAATGTGGTGCTTGTACTGGTGTTGGGGATCCTCCTCCTCACTCAGATTCCCAATCTCACGCTTCTTCCCCTTCGGATTTCCCAAAGGGATGGTGTTCGGGTTAACCCATTTATTGGCCTTCAGCGGGGGCCCTTGGTGATGAGGGGTCCCCTGAGGAGGAGGGCCCCTGATGAACTGGGACAGATGGCCTGCCTGTATCAACCTTTCGATGGCTGCCTTCAGCTGATGGCTGTCGTCGGTTCTATGCCCCTGATGGTGATGAAAGCGATAGTAAGGTTCTTCGGGGTTGAAGGCATATACTTCCGGGGGCGTGTGAGAGTCTCGCTCTACGAGGCCCCTCTCTTCGGCGAAGTCGAGAATGACACTGATGGGGTGCGTCAAGGGTGTCCGAGGGTGCTCCAAGAGAACAGGTTGTGCCCTGGCCTCCGGGTTGTTCTTGTAACGTCCCCCGGACTTGGCTTGGCCATTCGGGGGGCGATCACCCGATGGAGTCGGACCCTTGACTGGTGGAACGGGGCCCCCGGTCCCCGGTGATTCTTGTCGTATGCCCTAGGACGTTGTTGTTCAGGGTTTTGGTGGCATTTTCCCACCTCCTCGGCCTCTGCTTATGTAATCGTGGGGAGGCTCGATGATAAGGCTCCTTGAAAAGTTCCTGGTGCGGAGGACCGTCTGCAGGAGAGCTAGAAGGGTTCCGTCATCGGCACCGTCGACCTTATCTGTCTCCAGCCTCCAGCGTTCCAAGAAGTCTCGGAGGGTTTCATCTTTCCGTTTCCTCACCGTTAGTAAGTGGGAGAAGTGTTTCCTTGACCGGCGTCTTCCCGCAAATTGTGTTAAAAAGCGTTGGGCGAGTTCTTGCCATGAGTCAATACTCCCCTCGGGCAATCGGTTAAACCATTCGTACGCTGGTCCTTCTAAGGTAGAAAGGAACCAACGGCACAAATATTCATCTGATGCCCCCACCATCATCATGTTGTTCGGGTACCTGTTGTAGTGCTCCTGGGGGTCAGTCTTTCCTTCGTAGGGCTTGATGGATTGCCCTCGGTGTTTTCCAGGAATTTGGGCCGCCAATACCCTTGGGGTGAATGGCGTCCTTGTCAGGAGTTGGATGATGGGTTCCACGGAGCCCTCGGTAAATCTTCTTTGCATCTCCTCCATCTTGGCCAGCATGGTGGCGTATTTGGGGTCCGCATGTGAGGCGGAAACGGTCGTGTGCGCTTGGCGGGCCTCCATTTCATCAAGGCGGCGTCGGAGGGCTTCAATGATGTCATCCCTGGGGTCCTTCGGCATTGGCTCCGCCCCCAGAGATTGCACGCGGGCTGAGTGAGCCTGGTTGATTTGGTGTCTGGCGTCATCGGCGTGTAATGGTGCCTTTCCTTTGTCCTGAGGGGGACGCCTCTCGTCTTCCCTTGATACGGATCCTGTGACACCGCACCGAACGTCCTGGAAATTCAAATTTAATTTCAAAGCTTATGTATTGAATTTTCCTATTTTTGAACAATTGTAAAACGATTAAAGTTTTACGGAACGTATGATTAATCATATTACTATTTGGACTCATACAATGGTAACGGGCTTCTAAATAATTAATTGGGCCATATCATCTATATCGGGGCCCAACATTTTTAAATAAAGATATACAACCCAACGGTACAATGTAAGAGCGGTCGGACAGCCCAAATGTTATTTTGGGCCTAACCTGCTAAAAATAGTAATTATTAAAGAATGACATCCTAGACCCATTGGAGGATGACCCACACGGTTGGTAGCCCAGATAAATATATTTATATATATATTAACATCATAAATGACTGACAGAATGATTTGAGAAGAATACAAATGCCTATGGTCCCATCTTTGGCATTATTAGGCTAAATAATGGGAGTAGGGTTTTCTTTTGTAATTGTACATCAAATAAATTATTGGGACCACTCTACACATATTAGAGACCAATAATATGATGTATGAGGTTGACTTGATCTGAACAAATTGGGGAGAGTACAAAAGTACATCTTAGGACAAAAGACAAAAATGATAGGACCCATCTTTCCACTTTTGGATGTTTTGGTAGATATTTTGCTCCCAAATTAATTAGGGGACATGAGAGTACGCACCACACCTTCCTAGAACCTGAAAAACAAGTAGAATAAGTTAGAACGCATAAATGGGGCGGACCTATTGAGTTAAGAGCTCAAACAAGACAAAAGAGAAATAAAAGAGGAGGACCATCCCATGTTTGATTGTGATCAAATACCCTACCCTTCTTTTTTTAGATCCACTCGTTCAGATCACATTGAGAGCTTCTAAGAACCTCTCCCTCACCCCCATTCGAACTAAAAGAGATAAGGAAGAGAGGGGAGCCGCACAACCCAAGAAGAGAGAAAATTGGAGAGTGCGTTGGCCTTCTTGTGCGAATGATATCTCGCGTTCTACTCATCCAAGAGAGGCGTGGGAGGTGTCCACTGAACGCTCTCGAAAATAGGAATCCGTATACGTGAGGTTTGAAGAAAACGGAGCAGTTTAAGGCCTCCAAACCATCCGAACAGAACGCAACCTCGCAGAGTACGTTTTTGGTATTCAAAGTAAGTTCGAATCCAAAACCTTCCTTTCTATTGTCTAAATCATATAAATGATTGAGGAACTATTGTAAACTTGTTAAGGTGTATAAAATGTTGTTATGAAGTGATTTTATTCGTTGGAAAGGTTAGATACTAACCTAGACAAAACCTTGAAATGTTAGGGAACGAATTCGCCGGAAAACACCCGTTCTAAGGGCTGTTTTCGTGTGTTCGGTTAGGAGTTGAGCAAGCACCTTGAGGAGGATGTTTAACACCTATTTATAAGCAAGGAATCAATTCTCAAACCCCCTTGGCCGAAGCTTGAGCATTGTTTTGAGAAGGAACAATTTAAAGCTCATTTGAGGTGAGGTTCGACATCTAGTTGCTTACAACTTGTAGGTTAAGCATGAGATTACCTAAATGCCTAAATCATGTTTTTCATGGATTATAATGACTGATTATTGATGAAATATTGATATATTAGATAAGTAATGAAATTGAAAATGATTTGGAAATCATATTGATAAAAATGGAGTTGACTGAACTATTATGTTAAATAGACATTTTTACTCGTGTGTGAATTGTGTAGATACATAAATGATTATTTATGTATTACATTGGATGACTAAGTTGCTGCTACATATTTCTAAATATGTAGGGATTTACAAATGAAATATATGATTGATGGGAATAATCTTAATAATATTGGAATACTAGTTAATGATTGTTTGTAATTGTTAAGAAATTGAATCTAAGGATTTGATTGTAAGTGATATACTTGATTGTGGTTCAAGTGAGTAAATTGTTGTAATGTGATGCTAAGATCATGATGAGGCAGTCCGTAAGGATGTCCCGAAATAGATTATTGATATTACAATTCTAGGCATAGCGAGTGCTTAGGAATTGGGGTCTATGCCAATGCAAGGAGATGTACTTGAGCCCGATGCTCAAGAATTGCATTGGGTAGACATAAGGATTTGGTGCAGCCCATGTAAGGAGATGTACTTGAGCCCGATGCTCTAGAATTGCATGGGTGAACATGACGTCGGAGATTGGTGGAGTAATTGACTTGTGATTGATGTGCATGGTGATGTAGTCGAGTTGGACTCAAGAAATGAAAACATGTGTGTCAGGGTTGAACCCTATGTATTGTCGTGACTAGGGGTCACGGGGTTTGGGTTATGTTTTGTAAACGAACTTTGGGCCATGGGCCGACTACTTGACTTTATATATAAAGTAAGTATATTTTAAAAAGGGGTAACTTGGGGTTACAGCCTAGAATTATGTTATCACCCTATTTGAGGGTCTTGTGTTTGAAATACTTGTTGTATATCTATTAGATGCCATCCACACCAGTACTTTATAGCCGTATAGAGTACTGACCCCCTTTCGGGGGGGCGTCCCACCACCATTTCAGGTTGAGGCTAGAGCTTGCTACCTGTGCTTGTTGATCGGGAATCACCTCGGAGGGAAGACTTGGTTCGTGCTTCCTCCATTCCGTTTTTAACAATTTAAACATGCTCATGGATATTGTGTTTCATTAAGGAGCCTGGTGCTCTTGTTTGCCCCGTGTGACACTTGTTTTCAAACTATGATTTCCGTTGCGTATTCAATTACTTATTATGTATGTTTATGGATGATTTATGTGTGAATGATATTCGAGACGCCTTGTATAATATGGATGAGTTAGACTGCGGTTGACTATTCATATTGTACGGCGGATTATTGACGTGTCCGGATAGGTCCGGGGCGTGACAGATCCCCTCTTTCTTGAGGTCTTTGGAGTGCCGTACCACCGAGACCGTCTTGGACCCCTCAGCGATCCTGCACCCCTTCGAGTCTCTTGAGGGCGGAGGTTCGAGGCCTCTCCTTGTTCGCACCACGCTGGTCCCGGGATTGGACCTCCTGGGATGCGGTGTCTTGGGCCATGACCCCTTCGTTGTTCCGTAGCCGAAGGACAGGGTTAACGAAGGGGGGCGGAGGTGGGGGAGGAATGGCATTTTCCCCGACTTGCGGCTGAAGTGGTACCAGAGTGCCGAAGGCACCCGGATTCTAGGTGAGCGTTTGGATGAAGGCAGAAAATGCCGACTGTACATCAATAGTGAGGACTGGAGGGCTCACTAATTTTTCGCTCCGGTCCCTCCTTTGGGTTTCGATGCCAAGGCGGGCATCAGGAGGATTTTGTTGGAGTTGAAGGCGCAGGTCAACAACAGCCTGTTCCAAACCAGCGATGACTCCGCCCTCGGGAGCCTTGTTGGAGGCTCCGGGGGCGTCGAATTCGCCGAGGGCTAGGTTGTTGTCCTCAAGGGTCTTAGACTGACATGAGTGGTTCTTCCCATTTTGGTAGGTGTTTTGAGTTTGGTGAGGGGGGGGGGGGGGTTTCTTACTTGATTGTTCGACCTCTCAACTAGAGCACCAAATGATGGATAGTGTACACGGGGGTAGCAATAAGTCAGAGCAAATAAATAAGAGAGAGAGTGTGTATTCGAATATGAAAGTTGTGATCAAGGTCTGGTTTACAATGGAGAAAGGGGCTTCTATTTATAGCAGCAATAAATGCTGGACAGGGACACATGTCAAGCATCCGACGGCCGAGGGTCACCTCAATCGGGTTGGCACCGGCACTTGCATGTGGCCGCATTAAATGCGGTGGTTGGATGCGATGTTGTACTTGGTACGGTGATTCAGGCGCATGTGGAGAGGATATTCTGTCGAGGGAAGTGCCTTCGGCTGAAGGGTGTTGGGCCGAAGGCTCTTCTAACCGGGGGCTTCCCTGTGCTGAGGGTTGTATATGTCGAAGGCTTGGTTTTCAAGCCTTGTTCTCCTGTGATGTTTCTGAGCTCAACTCTGTTATTGGTAGCCTTCGGTCATGGGGCCGAAGGCACCCCTTGCGTATTGTGGGATGCTTAGAGCCTCACTTTGCTGGGCTTGGCCCGTTTGGCCCTGTTGGGCCTGATTGTAGTTGTGGAAGTATGTGAGCCGGCGGTCCCTGGACCATATACTCCATCAGTAAAGAAGAGCATTAATCCCCATCCAACTATCAGTATGCCTCCCCACCTTTTTTTCTTCAATCTCTACCCCAAATGGTTTAACTATAAACACCCAGACATTCTGCCATAACCATCAGGTTTCATCCAACAAATGCATAAAAAATCCCATGTTTAACTACGTGTTCCTTCCAAATAACCTTCCCTTTCTCAACAATCATACTTTTTGTATTCAATTCCAAAACTAGGAGAAATACAAATATAGTTATGGGAAACTGCTGGCCTAAGCTTGTAGAACACCTTCCCAACACCAAACACCCCAGTCCAGGTAGTCCAAATTAGCAGATTAAATTAGTCACACAACTACTTTCTCTAGGTTCTATTATTAGAAATTAAAAACTAGTTTAGTAGGGTGAATTTGACTACAAATTGCAGACACTCAAATAAAGTAAATCATTAAAACTTATTTAAACTATTAAAGCTAGGGTGAATTTGACTACAAACTATATTAAAACAAATTACAGAAACTGAAAAGTAAAATGTACTGCAGAAACTCAAATAAAAAGTTGACTACATATTAAAACTTATTAAAACTACTTAAAACCCCATAAATAAAGTAAAAACTCATATATATATATATATACTAATCGTAGACTACTACATCACATAAATCCAAAAAAACTCAATTGGCCTTGAAAATGGTAGAAGAGTCACATGGGTATCAATTTCAGGCTTCAATTGCTTTCAGGTTTCCAATTGAATTACAATTATCAACAAGGTAAACTGAAAATGCTATTTAAATTTCAGATATTACATTCAACTCGTTGATAGAACACGACCCTACTGAAGAATTGGGAGATTCCGTGATGTCGGGGTGCAGCTCCTAGCAGCGACGCCATGTACGGTGTAACTGGAGCTTGGTTGACATGTGAAGCTACGAGCTGTAGAGCGTCGAAGAAGATGTGCAATGTTTTGGGGAAGCAAGTGTGAGACTTTAATAGGAAGGGAGAAGGCGATGGTAAAGATGGTAGGCGGAGGAAAGTAGAGCGCAATTAAGGACGAGAGTAAAGAAGGTAGACGGAACCGCGGAAGAGAAGGTTAGCGACTGTAGCGAGTAAATAAGGTAGGCGGAAGAGAAGATGAGCGAGTTAATGGGTATCGGTGTACTCCGCGTTTTCTAAATTCAGAAACACGTTTCGTTTTTTTTATTCTGGAAAACAGTTAGGTAAACACGTTTTCCAATTTTTCTATCTCCAGTTTTCCAAATTTTTGCAAAAACAAAAAATGTTTCTTTTAGTAAACAGGCCCTAAACATTGGATGAATGGAATTTTTGGGTGATTTCTAAAGATAACGGCAATTTTAGGTGGACATTCGAGTTTTTTTATGTGTTTTTGAGAATACGGGATTTTGAAATAGTTGCTACACTATTTGGATTCAGCTAATCTGAATTGCTCTAGTTCTTTTGTTTACGTACTAATGTACGGCTGTGTTGATAGCACGTCAATTTGAACTGATTTAATATATTTTTACTTTTGATGATTAAATGAAAAATACTAATAAATATCTTGAATTTTTTATAGGATCCAAAATTAAATATTTTAAGCTTTTAGTATGAACGTAACTAACCACAACCAATTATAAATTGGTATTTGTTAAATGATTATTAAATTAACCATCATCATATGTTCCGTATTATATATTTACCCTTTAGTTCATAACAAAGTGTTGAGGTTTATTCCCTCAACTCCCAGGCCCAACACGTATCCTGGGGATTTCGAATGGGTGATCAGCAAGTAAAGTGCAGAAATAAGCAGGAAATATGTCAAACAACTGTGTTTACTAACTCAAACTTTTACAAGGCGAAAGGCCGAACGTACTGTGCTATGCTACGAGCTGCTATTACTGATACAGAGCTAGAGTGCTAAATTGCGAACCCTTTACAGTGAAATAAATGCTTCTATTTACATCGCCAATGGGTGATTGGGCATGTTGACGAGGCAAGTTGTGGGCGGCTCGATCCCAACCACCAAAACTTCTGCATTAAATGCGCTTCCCGCCAGAATCCTGGTTTCCCGCCATCGGGTAGGGGAGTGATGGATAGTGTACCCGGGGGTAGCTTATCCGAGGGTTATTGCGGAGAATAAGTAGAGAGAAGTCAGAGCAAACAAGTAAGAGAGAGTGTGTGTATTCGAATATGAAAGTTGTGATCAAGGTCTGGTTTATGTTTTTTTTGGTGGAATGTAAATATATTAGTAACCAAAGTTTATGTACAAGGTATGGACAAAACTGAAGGCATATCCAAGCGTGGATACCCTATAACATCAGCTGCAGCATAAGCAAGCTATCTAAAGTCCCAAAAAGAAAAAGGCAGCCATCAAGCCGTGACAAAAAAGAGTGTTTATGCTCAAAAATTAATCATATGATACGGGTAGATAGAGTAGAGCACTTTGTACACCATATACTTGATATGTGTAACCATATCATCCATCTTTAGAGTTGCTCCATCAAACCTAATTGCATTTCGGGTTCTCCATATCCAATATATAGTGTAGCTGAATGCTATCCTAGTTGCTTTAGCCCTTATATGCGCTCCATTGCATTCTCTTTGTATCCACTTGATTGCACTTCTCAAGGATGTCATTTTTCTTGTAATGCCGAGCCATCCTTTGATCCTATTCCAAATCTGCCCTGTGCAACAACATTCAAAAAATAGGTGTGGTACCATCTCCGGACCACCCTTACAAAATGGACAAATATTAACCACATCAAGGTACAACATATTATCATAGGTGGGCAGCCTATTCCGAAAGGCAAGCCACAATATGAATGAATACTTAGGCGGGATATAAGCCTTCCAAATGAAAGGTATCCATGCATGAGATGTGCCTTTAAGTCTAAGGAGATCATAAACCTTGGATGAGGAGAGCTTGCCATTATGGACCATCTTCCCAAGGTGAGTGATGGTCTCGGTAATAGATGAGTATTTAGACACAATTAGGTCTCGGATGAGTGCCATTCTTTTCATCAATTGTGAGTCCCTATTTTGTGGAACGAAGGTCCACACATCTCTCCCATGGAGATAGACACCATGAACCCACCTCACCCATAACATGTCTTGCTTTGAGTGGATATTCCATAAGGTACGGGACAATAAGGCGTTATTCCACACTTTAGTGTCCCTAATTCCAAGCCCACCTTCTTTTTGGGGTAAACAAACATCCTCTCACGCCACTTTAGCATGCTTCCCCCCCACAAAAACACACGACAAAGGCTAACAATTCTGTCCAAAATAGTTTTTGGAACCGGAAAAATCCCTAATCAAGGTCTGGTTTACAATGGAGAAAGGGGCTGCTATTTATAGCAGCAATAAATGATGTACAGGGACACGTATCAAGCATCCGACGGCCGAGGATCACCTCAATCGGGGTGGCACCGGCACTTGCATGTGGCCGCATTAAATGTGGTGGTTGGATGCGATGTTGTACTTGGTATAGTGATTCAAGCGCATGTGGAGAGGATATTGTGTCGAGGGAAGTGCCTTCGGCTGAAGGGTGTTGGGCCGAAGGCTCTTCTAACCGGGGGCTTCCCTGTGCCGAGGGTTGTATATGCCGAAGGCTTAGTTTCCAAGCCTTGTTCTCCTATGATGTTTCTGAGCTCGACTTTGTCAACGGTAGCCTTCGGTCATGGGGCTGAAGGCACCCCCTTTGCATATTGTGGGCTACTTAGAACCTCATTTTGCTGAACTTGGCCCGTTTGGGCCTGTTGAGCCTGATTGTAGTTGTGGAAGTATGTGGGCCGGTGGTCCCTGGGCCATATACTCCATCAGGAGTGTCACGCCCCGGTCCTATCTGGACACGTCAACAACCCGCCGTACAATACGAATAGTCAACCGCAGTCCAACACATCCATATTATACAAGCCGTCTTGAATATCATTCACACATAAGTCATCCATAAACATGATGGTCTCGAATAGAGGTAAAAGTCTAGGGGGTGAATAGACTTTTAAAGCTTTTTGGACTTTAAAGACTTTTCCCTTATAGATGAGTTGATCTATAATCTTTTGAGAGATTTATAGATGCACAGAGGAAGTCTTTAACCTCTTGATAACCCGTGTATAACGCCATTCTGATTTGGGTGATAAATGGACTTATAAAGTAAGCAGTTGGCTTGGCAGTTGGCTGGATGACAGGGAACTGCTGAGGAAATATTTAGTGTATGATGAAAGTTAGGAGAGAATATTGCTTAGGATGGTGAGAGATTTCTGGAAGTGTGCTAAGATGATTATTAGTGTAAGTTTATGAGAGCAGTGGTCTTGGCAGTTGGGTGTTCACCAGGGAACTGCTGAGGCACCTGCTGAGTTATAGGCTGACTTTGAGAGATCAGTTTGAACAAACTTCTTGGTAATGATGTTATGAAGACGTTGTGATGTTGAGATATTCAAAAGAAATAAATGTATACGAGCAGTGGGCTTAGCAGTTGGGTAGTCACTAGGGAACTGCTGAGGCAATTGCTACATTTGAAAGAAGAATTCCTGAGATCTGATAGAGCAGAACTTTTAGTAGTGATGTTATAAGGTTCTTGTGCGAAAATTGTCTCAAAGAAAGTAAGTGATTAAGCAGTAGGATAAGCAGTAGAGTCAATTAAGACTACTGCTTAGGATGCTGCTGGCAAACTACAATCTTTTTGTGAGAAGTGTTGGGTGTGTGCTTTGTTGAATGAAAATAAATCAACACACAGTATATCCTGGTTCAGAGGTGGTGTAATCCTCTTACGTCCAGTCCCACTCTCTTTCAGATGGATTTCCACTAAACTATTAAGCCCAATACACTTAGTGCCAATCTAGCCTTTACAACACTTAGGCCTAGATTGAAGGTGTTTCACAAGGAGTACAACACCACTCCAAGTTACTCAATCCTTAGACTTTTCTCAATTGATCCAGTGGCGATCAAAAGGTACTCTACCTATCTAATCACACTTAGGACTTGATAACACAATCCTTCCAAGTGTTTACAACAATGTTTTGTGATTTGTTTCAAGAAAGTTCTAACCTCCAACTAGGAACTAAACTTCTAAGATTTAGCAACGAATACTTATGACTAAGAAGTTTAGTGAAGCATGAGTCCAGGCAGAGAGTAAAGTTAAGTTCGCACTTTCTCTTTTGCTAGATAGCTCGTATATGCTCAATGAAAGGTTTTCTCTACTTAGGATGCTCAAATGCTTGGTTAGAAACTTTCATTTCAGCCTATATTTATAGGCTACTCCTTAAGATGAATCTCATCCGTTGGTTAGGATGAATTAATCTTGTTCGTTAAAGATCTGGAAATGACGAGTTTGTACCTTCGTCTTTTTGTGCAGGAGCTTTTAATGAGATGGTTTCCATGTCCTGAATTATTGAGCCGCGGCATAGGTATGCCTATGTGTGCGTCCAGGAGTAGGTCCATGTACTTGATCCGGTATTAAATACCGGTCAAGTTTTGGTCTCCAATCATTTTAATTGTATGATTTTCGAACCTGTGTGACTTAATTAATTTTTGTGTACAAATAAAATTATACTGGTAGGATTTAAATATCCTATTAAGCTAAATAAAAATTACCTTATTGCATTTTAACTTCCCAGCATAATTTTATTAGTCTCAAGAATTGTACATATATTTGTCACTTATGATCAAGATTTAAACACAAATACTTGAAATAAATAAGACCTAATGTACAGGTGCAAAGTATAGTGGCATCATCAAAATATATCAAAATTGGGTACTAACAATTTCCCTGTTTTTGATGATGCCAAAACTATACAACACAGGAAACAAATATTTTTATTGATTTGCAACAATGTAAATGTACATTGGTCTAACGTCTAAAGTACAATAGTTTTTAGTCACTTTCGAACTTTTCTTCAAGTCTTCTTTTGTTGACTTCTTCTAAGTTCTTCTTTGCCTGTTCCTTGACTCTTGCTTCTTCTTCTTTTCCTTTTCTTATTTCTTTTTCTTCTGAAGTAATTTATTCTTGCGTCTGGTTGCCACTGCCTTCTTTGCTGATGCTGACCTTGCAAACGAGGGTCCACTGATGGAGTCTTCCCCCCTAGCATCATCAGGGATGTAGCTTTCTTCAAACATTTCTTCAATTTCAGCATCAATATCTTCAGTTGCTCTTCTTTTAGGATTGAGACCATAGACTTCAATAGAGAGGGCTTTGATGTAGTTTTGAATGTCCATAAGATCCGTTTTGACTTCATCCTTGACTTCATTATCCAGTCCTTGAAGCTTTTGCTTTGTATTCTCCAGGTCTTGTCCCATCTTCTGGAAGTCACTGCCTTGTTTCCAGAAGGTATCTTGTGTTCCCTTGTGAAGAGTTTGGAAGTTGTGAGCAATGTCCTTTGTGAGTTGCTCATAGGCTTGAGCATGAGCCTGCTGCTCTATGAGGAATTTTTGGGAGAGTTTGAGCATGACAGGGAATTCATCTTGCTTCAGCTTGTTGATGTATTCCTCATGTTCTTGTATTCATTGGAGAGTCTGCTCAAGGTTAGGGGATAAAGTAGGGAGTGAATGTACCTGCACAGAGGGCTCTGCTGCCGGGTTGGAGGCACCTGCTTGCTCCTGGTCCCGCAGTTGCCTGATATATGTTTGTATTTGGAGCTCCAGTTCTCTATCTTTTCCTCTTTGATCTGCCAGCTCCTTGTGTATAGCTTCCAGTTGAGCAGGCTGCTGGGAGAGTTGCATCTTGAGCTGGGCTTTTTGTTCTAAGTTGAACACCTGCTGGATCATGAGGTTGCTCTGCAGGTGGCAGTGGACCTCTGCAAACCTTGCTTCCAGTAGTGTGTCAAAATGCTTTTGCATTTTGATCAATCGCTTGTGAAGCCGCACCTCAGCGTTGCTGATGAACTTTGTTGTTGCCCTCCTTTCTTGGATGAATACCTCAGTCAGTGAAGTGGTATTCTCCTCTCCATCGTTGAGAATATTCTCCTTGAGGGCAATTGATGTAGTAGGGTGTTGTTCTGGGGCGTCTTCCTCCTGATGTGGTTCCATGTTTAGATCCAAGAGTTGAGCTACCTATTGGAGGTTGGCAGTCAACTGCTTCTGGGGTGCTTTGGATGATTCCCCACCTCCCTGAGTTTCCAATTTTGATTTCTCCAGAACTCTCTTGAGTTCTTTATCACTAGAAGAGGAGGAGTGAATGATTTGCTTTCCTCTTGAGCTGGGTGGTCCCTTAGGGGCATTGTCAGCATCATCATCATCATCTAGATCATCTGAGTCATCATCCGGAATGGATGACTTGCCTAGTAGTTGGCTCCTTTTTCTGCTGTAGACTTGATTGATATAATGAAGCTTTGTTGCATCTGCAAGGTCCTCAGTGCCTAGCCACTCCAAAGTGAAATCTTCCTCTTCGATGTAGTTTGAGAAGGTTTCAGTTTGCTTGAGTATGCGTGAGAGCTTCCGATTTCTCCAAGCTTTGACTCTTGCAAATTCTTCATCTAGTTGCTCCAAGGGGGTCAGAACTGGTAAGTCGCCTTCCGGAGATGTAGGGGCCCGCTCTTCCAGGGGAGCCGTCTGCTCTTGTATATGAGCCGCCTGCTGTTCTGGTTGACCCACCTGCTCCTCTATTTAAGCTGACTCCTCTGCTTGTTGTTGTTGTATTCTTGGAATGAGAATTGAAAGAGGAATTGCGGACCTATTACTTGCATTGGAGGAGTTGGAAGAGGGCTCTTCTTCTTCGTGCATGGCAGTGAGAGGAGAGACAACTGCTTCCAGTTCCTCTTGAATGTTTCTTAGCAGATCAGGGGTTGAATCTGTCCTTGTTTTCTTTGACTGGACTTCTTCACATCCGGATCAGAGCCTCTTAGCAGTTTTTGTCTTGATCTTGAATGAGATTCTGAGAGGCTCATTGGAGAGGAAGGAGTCATGTGTCTTAGATATTTCTGGGGCTCCTGCCTTGGATGTTTGGTAGAGGATTTTTCTCCAGTTGGTTGCCTCTTTAATCGCCCCCAGAATTCCTTTCTTCTTTAAGATTTCTCCAATCAGAAATCCGTATCCCACCAATGGTAAAGTGTTGTCCTGTCTTCTTTCTTTGTGATATTTGTTTACTTATTCTTGGATTTGATTGTAAACGTACCTTGACCAGTTGTGTGAAGATCCTGAGATTATTGCTGCTAGTGGAATTGCTCTCTGTGCATTGATCTCGTCGAGTGATGTGGTTCTGGTGTCAATACATTTGTATAGGATGTCCAGTAGGAGAGAGTAATCGTTAACCATTAGCTTCTTCTTTGCCTTGAGGGTTTTGAAGTTCTGAGCCCTTGGAATGAGCACCTTTTCTTTGAACGCTTCTTCTTGGAGGTTAAAGTCTTCCATGATTGGGGCCTCGTTTCCAGGGAGTGAGAGCAGTTCCCTGATGTCCTCTTCTTGAATTTCCACCTCTAGTCCCAGAACTACAGATTTCAATGTCTCAGGGGTTAAGTTGATGTAGAACTCTGCTACCACTCCGGGATAGAAGTGGGACTATGGATATGTAGCCATGCACATGAGACCAGTTGTGTCAAGCTTTCTCAGTAAGTCTCTCATGAGGTCACTGGTGTCTGCTCTTTCAAGAGCTTTGGAGGTGTTTAGGATGGAGTCGGTGTAGATGGACTTAGAGATTTGTGTAAGGAATAATTGTAATTAGATTTTGATGATGCTATATTAATTAGGACTTTAGAGTACCCCTCTTTAGATTTAATGTTTTAGAAATTTTCCTTGTAAAGCTCCATAGTATAGCCGACTGACAGAAGGCCTCCAGAACAGATGACCTCCTGACAGAAGACCCTTTGATAAGCTTTGTATCAACAGAAGACCTTTGGCTCTCTGCTTCAGAACAGAAGACCTCTGGGTCTCTGTTAGCCTTTACACGGACAGAAACCCTCCTGGTTCTCTGTTGGACATTTCTTCAACAGAAACCCTCAAGAGTCTCTGATAGCTTTCTCCAACAGAAGTGCTCAAGACCTTCTCTGATCGACTCTCTGCTGAAGACACCAGAAGGCCTGACACTTAGAGAATTTCACCAAGCCGGTAAACCAACTGAAGATTCCTTCAACGGCTAGGAAACTTGAACGGAAAAGCTACAGTACGCGCATTAAATGCACATTTAATGCCTCCCGTACTCTGTAGAGTAAATGCAGATGATTGGCCGCAATGTCAGGATAGCTTTATCCCAAAATAGTAACCTGCCAACTTTGCTGGGTCCTACTGGTCAAGTCAACTGATCGCACATTTAATGCAGTTGTCCTCCTTCTCCTCCAACGGGAAGACAACCTTAGTATAAAAGATACACTTCGAAGAACAACAACATAACTTTGCCACAACAGTGCGACTACAAAAACATTCAAACGCTCAAAACGCATAAGCCTCCTTGAGATTAAATCCTCATAATCTTCTACAAGAGAAGGCACACGTTGGAAAGATTCTTTCTTCCAACTCAAGCAAAGTTCTAGTCGTTCTTAAACTCTTCAAGCACTTCATCTACAAATCTTTTGTAACGAAGCAAGTTGGAGGAACCCCTGTTTCAACAGAAACTCTTCTTTCACAAGAAGGACGTCTAAGTACCTGGAGCAGTGAAGTGGTGATACTTCCGGGAAGCTTAGTTAAAGGACCAGTCTTAAAGGAAGCCAGGAAGTGCATCCCAGGAGACATCTACACTTGAAGAAGACGTGGAGAGCTTCTTAAGTGATAGGACTAAGACGTTGTAAACGGTCGTTTTTACAAGCTTAGTGGAACAGTGGATTAGAGGAACAAGTTGTTCCTTGAACCACTATAAAAAGCCCTGGTGTCATTTACTTACTGCATTTATTTATCGTTTTTATTTGAACTATTTAACTCCAAAGACTTGGTCTCTGTGTTCAGCAGAACTTGTCTTGTGAGTTAACAGAAGGCCTACTGCCTTTGCTTCTCTGAGGCTAAACTAACAGAACCCCTACCAGAACCCCATCCGTTGCCAGTCTGTTCTGCCAACAGAACAGGCTAATCTGTTAAATCTGGTACTTAGCTTGAAAAAGTTAAAAACCAATACAGTCTATTCACCCCCCCTCTAGACTGTATCCAGTACAACCGGGACCAACAATTTGGATAAGAGAGGCCATGTGTATTTGTTGGGAATGAGAAACAAAGTGCTTGTGAAAAGTAGGATGGTAATTTGAGAGTTATTTTACGGGGTTGGGTAGTACTTACTTAGCTCTAAAGCTAATTTTTGTTATTTTCTTGTCTCTCTTTTCTCCCTTAAATCAGGTGATGAGTTGGATACCTATGTGGATTGACGGATTGCTCGAGCTTGAGTGCGAATTAGAAGATGCCTTAGTTAAATCTAGTCATAAATCAAACATTTACTTATTATTACATTAGTTTTTATTGTTTTACTTTGAGTTGCCTGTGCATTCGGTTAAGAGATGACCGAATGTGGCGGTAACACTCATTTCCCTTTTAGACTCCCGCTGTATTTCTTCAACTCTTTGATGAATGAATAAAGTATTTCTTTTAAATATGTCAATGTTTTGGGCGGGAAATTTAGGGGTGTTACAACCCACCTTTCTGTTTCAGTTTTGGTGGGTCTTATCTTGGGGACCCACCTTTTCGTTTCAGTTTTGGTGGGTCTTATCTTGGGGACCCACCTTTCAGTTTTAGCTTTGGGAGGAGAGTAGACATGCACTTTGTGATTGAATGGTTGTTTCTTAAGTTTGGTTTTAAAAATCTCCTCTTTAGAAAGCCGATTAAGATGTTTCCTTGAATGAACTCGAAGAGCATATTTCATATCAGGAATACAAAATGTTCCCTTAGAAGTTCTTTTCTTGGTTTCTCTTTCTGGTTTGAGCTTTCTGTGAGGCTTTGATTTAACAACATTCACATCACATTCATAATTATGGGGGTCTGGAACAGAATAACCATAAGCAATACTTGAATTATGAATAGAACGATGTCTAGAAGAAGTCTCATAAATATTCAGCTTGGGACTCAAGACTGAACTACTAGAAGTTTGTTTCTCAGAGACAGAATTACAATTAACTTTAGAGTAAAAAATAGAACTAGATCTAGGACTGGCACTATTCTCAAAAACTTTCTTTTAGCCTTCTGCGATTTCCTTCCTCTTTTTCCTCCACTCACTCTTCTCTTCTCCTTCCTTCTTCACTTCATTTCCTGTAAACAAAGGAGAAGAGAGATGAGTGGACGAACCTTTTAAAACCTTGTTTTTCTCAGGTGAGGTGTGTGAACTGTCAGTCTTAGAAGTAGAAGGGGCTGTTTTAGCATGATACTGCTCACTCAATTCATTGAACTTTTGAAGAAGTTCCTGCCAGTTGCTCTCAAAACCTCTCTTTTCATTGATAGTCCCTGTTTCTGTAACAGCAATGATAAGCAGTCTAAAAAAGAAGATTAAACGTAAAGATGAACACAGATTGAATCAATGTAAAACCCTCTTTGATAGACCGTGAACTCGTACACAGAAAGATATGCGCGTAAGGCTATAATGAACAAGTACGACGTTAACCTAATCCCGAACCCTCGGCTCCCTTTTTATAGGCGAGGTTCAGGTTAGGCGTTAAAGGCTTTTAGCCTGTTTATATGGGCCTAACACTTGGCCAACATTCTATCTAATACATGCTCTTATTTAATACAAGGAATAATAATAAAGCTAATCTATGAGAAACTTGATTCACAATTAAAATATCTTCAACAATCTCCCCCTTTGTGATCAAGTGCCACTTTGTTATTGCTTCTGTGACTTGAAATAGTGCTTCCTCATATTCAGTGCATGCTCGTATTGCCTTAGCATATTTCTCTTTTCTAGACGATCGTCAATGGCTTTTAAAATGGTCTCTACTGTAGAGTGTTCCTTTTGAACATATGACGATGCCTCCTGAAGATTTTCCTCTAGTTGTGCCTTCATCTTTAGAAGCTGTTCTTTGATTATCTTCAGCGTTCCATCACAGTATTTCTCAATTTCATTGACCACCATCAGACGTTTTTGTTCTTGTGGTTGAGATATGTGACTGCTGGCGGTGTGAAGAAGATGTGGTAAGCTGGGAAGTCTTCGAGTTCTGGACCATACAGTCTTGGCTTTGTAAGGTTTGTTTTTGTCAAGTTACACTCAATAGCCATCTGTAGGTCGTGTGACGAGTGCACTCTGATTTGTCTGAGCATGAATCTCTCTCTCGTTATCAAGAGTTTTCTGGAGGTTTTTGAGTTTTTGAGCCATAGGAAAAATACAAGGTTCCTCTCCAGTTTTAGAAATACCTACTCTTGGGGGTGGGTCTAGAGGATGTCCTATGTGAGGAATATCTTTAGTATAAGGGTCAAGACATTCACTAAAGCAGGAACTAGATTTTTCTTGTGAAAGTGGTATTTCATTTACAGAGGGATAATCACAAGAAATCGCAGATTTAGGATTCTTTCTCTTTTCTTCTTCTGCTTCAGCGTTTTCTTCATCACTTTGAAAATACATTTTCTCACCAAACCCTAGTCCCATGTAATCTTTGTTATAGATTTGAAGACATTTAACTTTCTTTAGATTACATGGGTTTTTTATGCCCAGTCCTATTTTAGGATTGTAAAATCGGTCATCCTTTATTCGATTAAGAAAAATTGTCTGTTCAGACTGACCTCTTTTAGCAGCTAGATCCTCTAGTTCTTTTACTTTGTTTAAAAGTGTTCTTCTCTTATTATGCAAAAAATCGCATTCAGCCTTTGCTGTGCTTTTTTCTCGTTCAGTATCCTCAAATTTCCTAGTTAATTCAGCTATCTTAAGTTCAAAACTTTCAAAATCTGAGGACACCTTTTTGATCTGATCTTTCGCAATTTCAACGCAAAACCAGTGCCAGAGATATACCTTCAATAGTTTTGGGGTCACATGCATACAGAATCACCGAAGGATCGTTCCAAGATAAAGACCAAACTGAACGGCATGCGCGTGATTCTGACACCATCAACACTGCGTAATACACTAGCGCTGCCAGTCCAAGACACGTATGATGCGCTGCCATCCATCCCCGATCTACTCAAAGACGTGGCATCTCTCGGCTACACCTCTCTACTGCCACAGCTATCAAACTTCAACGGAGCATATCTCCATCATCCGTGGAAGAGCCTATTCGGGCTGGTGAACAAGTGCCTGTCGCCGAAGCATACCGGATTCGACAAGTGCAACAAGCAGATCCTGCTCATCTTTCATGGCATCGCATTCAACAAGAACTACGACATGGCACAGCTCTTCTTCTCAGAGCTAATGGACCTGGTCAAAGCAAAAGAGAAGAACAGGCCAGGTACCATCCCATATGCAAGGTGGCTCAGACTGATTATCAACGACTGCATGGCAGAGCACTCTTCTATCCCGAGACGCAGTACTGATCCACACTACACCGCCCCGAAGCTGCAGTACTTCAAAGCAGACAAGAACCCTGTCTTCGGTCTGCGGATCCCTGGGTTTCTACTCAACCTAGTCAAATCTTCAAATCCAGCAGTTCAACAGTACAAGGAAGCCATTGAGAGAACTGTCCCTATGGTTCAACAAAACCCAGCTGGACCTACCCCGGGGATAAAGCCGAGTGTAGGTAAGGGTCCAAAGAAAATCCAAAAGCCACAGAAACCAGTGGCCGGTTTGCCCAATGACGGAAACTGCTGATGAGTCGTCAAGTGATGCCCAACAAAACACTGACGATGAGGCATCCGAGAGCGTGGGTACGGATAGCGAGGAGTCTGGCTCGGATGATGATCGGAGCTCTAAAGCTATTGTTCCAACTTTATTTACAATGCATTAATTAAAAGTTACAGATTAACCATATATTCACAAATGTTTCTAATTTCACTCCGAACTCGTGTAGAATTGGATGCGATCATATATTGCTCTATTTTGTTCCGTAGAAAGCGTTTAATATCTTGTTGGAATAATCTTACCGAGTTCTAAAACTTGTCTTCAAGCTCTGGTTTCAAAATATCAAGGGATGATTTCCTAATTACTAAAACACACTGTATTTACGCTAAAAGTGCCCTATTTTCGCTGAAAACGCTAAATCATAGAGATAAGGCTAAGTATTTGTGACACTCATATCTTTCTGTGTGTATATCTGTTTGGAGCGTATTATATCTCGTTGGATAGATAGATCGGAGCTCTAAAGCTATTGTTCCAACTTAAAAACAATGCATTAATTAAAAGTTACAGATTAACAATATATTCACAAATGTTTCTGATTTCACTCCGAACTTTTGTAGAATTTGATGCGATCATATCTTGCTCTATTTTGTGCCGTTGAAAGCGTTTAAATATCAAGGCATGATTGCCTAATTACTAAACGTGCTCTATTTTCGCTGAAAACGCTAAATCAAAGAGATAAGGCTGAGTATTTTTGACACTCATATCTTGCTGTGTGTTTATCCGTTTGGAGCGTATTATATCTCGTTAGAAAGATAGATCAGATCTCTAAAGCTATTGTTCCAACTTCATTTACAATGCATTAATTAAAAGTTACAGATTAATAATATATTCACAAATGTTTCTGATTTCACTCCGAACTCGTGTAGAATTTGATGCGATCATATCTTGCTCTAATTTTTGCCGTTGAAAGCGTTTAATATTTCGTTGGAAATATCTTACCGAGTTCAAAAACTTGTCTTCAGGCGCTGGTTTGAAAATATCAAGGGATGATTGCCTAATTACTAAAATACACTGTATTTACGCTAAGGTTTCCTGTAAATCTTAAGTTGGGTCTAGTTTTAGTTTTTTATATTCTCTTTTACTCTCAGTATCTTTCATTTTATTTCTCTTCTTGCACTGCAACTTTTATATTTATAAATAAAATCGTTCTTTAAAAAAAATCCAAAAAAACAACACTGCATTTTCGCTGAAAATGCCTAAAAGTGCTCTATTTTCGCTGAAATGCCAAATCGTAGAGATAAGGCTAAGTATTTGTGACACTCATATCTTGCTCAGTGTTTATCCGTTTGGAGCGTATTATATCTCGTTGGAAGGATAGATCGGAGCTCTAAAGCTATTGTTCAACCTTCATTTACAATGCATTAATTAAAAGTTACATATTAACCATATATTCACAAATGTTTCTGATTTCACTCCGAACTCGTGTAGAATTTTATACGATCATATCTTGCTCTATTTTGTGCCGTTGAAAGCGTTTAATATCTCGTTGGAATGATCTTACCGAGTTCTAAAACTTGTTTTCAGGAGCTGGTTTCAAAATATCAAGGGATGATTGCCTAATTACTAAAATACACAGTATTTTCGCTAAAGCTGCTCTATTTTCGCTAAATCATAGAGATAAGGCTAAGTATTTGTGACACTCATATCTTGCTGTGTGTTTATCCGGTTGGATCATATTATATCTCGTTGGAAAGATAGATCGGAACTCTAAAGCTATTGTCCCAACTTCATTTACAATGCATTAATTAAAAGTTACAGATTAACCATATATTCACAAATGTTTCTGATTTCACTCCGAACTCGTGTCGAATTTGATGCGATCATATCTTGCTCTATTTTGTGCCGTTGAAAGCGTTAATATCTCGTTGGAATAATCTTACCGAGTTCTAAAACTTGTCTTCAGGCGCTGGTTTCAAAATATCAAGGGATGATTGCCGGATTACTAAAATACACTGTATTTACGCTAAAAGTGCTCTATTTTTCGCTGAAAACGCTAAATCATAGAGATTAGGCTAAGTATTTGTGACACTCATATCTTGCTGTGGGTTTATTCGTTTGGAGCGTATTATATCTCGTTGGAAAGATAGATCGGAGCTCTAAAGCTATTGTTCCAACTTCATTTACAATGCATTAATTAAAAGTTACAGATTAACCATATATTCACAAATGTTTCAGATTTCACTCCGAACTCGTGTAGAATTTGATGCGATCATATCTTGCTCTATGTTGTGCCGTTGAAAGCGTTTAATATCTCGTTGGAAAGATCTTACCGAGTTCTGAAACTTGTTTTCAGGATCTGGTTTCAAAATATCAAGGGAGGATTGCCTAATTATTAAACTACACTGTATTTACGCTAAAAGGGATCTATTTTCGCTGAAAACGATAAATCATAGAGATAAGGCTAAGTATTTGTGACACTCATATCTTGCTGTGTGTTTATCCGTTTGGAGCGTATTATATATCTTTGGAAAGATAGATTGGATCTCTAAAGATATTGTTCCAACTTCATTTACAATGCATTAATGAAAAGTTACAGATTAATCATATATTCACAAATGTTTCTTATTTCACTCCGAACTCGTGTAGAATTTGATGCGATCATATCTTGCTCTATTTTGTGCCGTTGAAAGAGTTTAATATCTCGTTGGAAAGATCTTACCAAGTTCTAAAATTTGTCTTCAGGTTTCGGTTTCAATTTTTTTGGATAAACTGTAAATATATATATCCAAGAATGTTTATGTACATCATACAGACAAAAAACAAAACACCTGTAGGCATTCCAAAGTAAGGATGCCCCATGCCTTCTACCTAATAGCTCACTATGGTAGTTAGCTATTTACCACAAAAAAAATCCATCAAGCTATGACAAAAAACGGGTTATTTACAACCCAAAGTTTCAAAAGGTTATCATATGCGCCGGATACAAAACATAGAGGATTTTATACACCATATACTTAATTTGTGCCACCATATCTTCCACTTTGGCCATGTTTCCTTCAAATCGGATAGCATTTCTAAATCTCCAAGTCCAATAAACTATATAGCACAACGAGATCCGTATCGCTTTTGCTTTAATGTTTGCTCCATTATGGTCCTCTCTAATCCACTTCATTGCACTCTTAATAGTCGTCATTTCCCTTGTGATTCCAAGCCATATCTTTACCTTGCTCCAAACCTGACCTGTAAAGAGACAACCCAAAAATAGATGTGGTACCATCTCCGGACCACCCTTACAAAAGGGGCATTCATTAACAACATCAAGGAACCTTAAGTTATCATAAGTGGGCAGCCTATTTCTCATAGCTAGCCACATTATGAAGGAGAACTTAGGGGGTATATAAGGCTTCCATATGAAAGACATCCACACCTTAGGTGTAGCTTTAACCTTTAGTAACTCATATATCTTTCCTGTGTCCAATTTACCGTTCAACGAATGCTTTTGAAGAAAAACCAAAGCCATATAAATGCTAGCAAATTTGGAGATAATCGCATCTCGAATCAAGGCAAGTCTCTTCATCAATTGGGAGTCCCTAATGTGTGGTACGAAAGACCACACATCCCTCCCTCAGAGGTAGGATCCGGTTTCAAAATATCAAGGGATGATTGCCTAATTACTAAAATACACTGTATTTACGCTAAAAGTGCTCTATTTTCGCTGAAAACGCTAAATCATAGAGATAAGGCTATGTATTTGTGACACTCATATCTAGCTGTGTGTTTATCCGTTTGGAGCGTATTCTATCTCGTTGGAAAGATAGATCGGAGCTCTAAAGCTATTGTTCCAACTTCATTTACAATGCATTAATTAAAAGTTACATATGAAGCATATATTCACAAATGTTTCTGAGTTCACTCCGAACTCGTGTAGAATTTGATGCGATCATATCTTGCTCTATTTTGTGCGTTGAAAGCGTTTAATATCTCGTTGGAAACATCTTACCGAGTTCTAAAACTTGTCCTCAGGATCTGGTTTCAAAATATCAAGGGATGATTGCCTAATTACTAAAATACACTGTATTTACGCTAAAAGTGCTCTATTTTCGATGAAAACGCTAAATCATAGAGATAAGGCTGAGTATTTGTGACACTCATATCTTGCTGTGTGTTTATCCGTTTGGAGCGTATTATATCTCGTTAGAAAGATAGATCGGAGCTCTAAAGCTATTGTTCCAACTTCATTTACAATGCATTAATTAACAGTTACAGATTAACAATATATTCACAAATGTTTCTGATTTCACTCCGAACTCGTGTAGAATTTGATGCGATCATATCTTGCTCTAATTTTTGCCGGTGAAAGCGTTTAATATCTCGTTGGCAATATCTTACCGAGTTCTAAAACTTGTCTTCAGGCGCTGGTTTCAAAATATCAATGGATCATTGCCTAATTACTAAAATACGCTGTATGTACGCTAAGGTTTCCTGTAAAGCTTAAGTTGGGTCTAGTTTTAGTTTTTTATATTCTCTTTTACTCTCTGTATCTTTCATTCTATTTCTCTTCTTGCACTGAACCTTTTATTTTTATGAATAAAATCGTTCTTTAAAAAAAATTCCAAAAAAACAACACTGTATTTACGCTAAAAGTTCTCTATATTCGCTGAAAATGCCTAATCGTAGAGATAAGGCTAAGTATTTGTGACACTCATATCTTGCTCAGTGTTTATCCGTTTGGAGCGTATTGTATCTCGTTGGAAAGATAGATCGGAGCTCTAAAGCTATTGCTCAACCTTCATTTACAATGCATTAATTAAAAGTTACATATTAACCATATATTCACAAATGTTTCTGATTTCACTCCGAACTCGTGTAGAATTTGATACGATCATATCTTGCTCTATTTTGTGCCTTTGAAAGCGTTTAATATCTCGTTGGAATGATCTTACCGAGTTCTAAAAATTGTCTTCTCACGCTGGTTTCAAAATATCAAGGGATGTGAGGCCAAGGGTGTGAGGCTAGCTTTTTGTTATACCGTCTATTGGACGTGGAAGATGAGAAACATGATCTGTTTTGAAAAGACCAAGACTACCGTGGCGGATATGGTTAAGCATATCAAGTTTATGGTCTATAAAGTACTTTATTCTATGTATCCACTTGATAAGATAACATTCTAATTTTTTCTCACTCGTCACCGATTTTTTTGTGATGGCTAGCATATAATTGTAGCTAGGAAGGTGTTTTTGAGGCTTGGAGGTGATGGGGAATCCTTCCTTGGGATGTCCCGTACAGGATGGTTTTTTGCTACTGTACAGATGTACATAAACACTTTGGATATATATATATTTACATTTTATCCAAAAAAAATATCAAGGGATGATTGCCTAATTACTAAAATACACTGTATTTTCGCTAAAGCTGCTCTATTTTCGCTGAAAACGCTAAATCATAGAGATAAGGCTAAGTATTTGTGACACTCATATCTTTCGGTGTGTTTATCCGGTTGGAGCGTATTATATCTCGTTGGAAAGATAGATCGGAACTCTAAAGCTATTGTTCCAACTTCATTTACAATGCATTAGTTAAAAGTTACTGATTAACCATATATTCACAAATGTTTCTGATTTCACTCCGAACTCGTGTCGAATTTGATGTGATCATATCTTGCTCTATTTTGTGCCATTGAAAGCGTTTAATATCTCGTTGGAAAGATCTTACCGAGTTCTAAAACTTTTCTTCAGGCGCTGGTTTCAAAATATCAAGGGATGATTGCCTGATTACTAAAATACACTGTATTTACGCTAAAAGTGCTCTATTTTCGCTGAAAACGCTAAATCATAGAGATTAGGCTAAGTATTTGTGACACTCATATCTTGCTGTGGGTTTATCCGTTTGGAGCGTATTATATCTCGTTGGAAAGATAGATCGGAGCTCTAAAGCTATTGTTCCAACTTCATTTACAATGCATTAATTAAAAGTTACAGATTAACCATATATTCACAAATGTTTCTGATTTCACCCCGAACTCGTGTAGAATTTGATGCGATCATATCTTGCTCTATGTTGTGCCGTTGAAAGCGTTTAATATCTCGTTGGAAAGATCTTACCGAGTTCTAAAACTTGTCTTCAGGCGCTGGTTTCAATTTTTTATTTGGGGAAATGTAAATATATAGATAGTAACCAGAGTTATGTACATCGTATGAGCAAAATTGGAGGCATATCCAAGTATGGATACCCTATACATCCAAAGCTTCCAAAGCTTAATATCTAACGTCCATCATTTAGCAAAAAGAACCGCCATCAACTCATGACAAAAAAGAGGCTAGTTTATGATTCAAAAAGGGATCATATGGTACGGGTATAGTGAGTATAGCACTTTAATTTGTACACCATGTATTTGATTTGTGCGACCATCTCATCCATCTTTAGAGTAGCTCCATCAAAACGGATTGCATTCCTGATTCTCCATATCCAGTAGATAGTGTAGCTAAACGCTATCCTCGTAGCTTTTGCTCTAATATGTGCTCCTTTGCAATCTCTTTGGATCCATTTCACCGCGCTCTTCAAAGATTACATTTGCCTTGAGATCCCCATCCATGCTTTAATATCTTTCCAAACCTGCCCTGTGCAAATGCATTCAAAAACTAGGTGTGGTACCGTCTCCGGACCACCCTTACAAAAAGGACAAATATTAACAATATCTAGATAAACCATATTGTCATATGTAGGGAGTCTATTACGGTAGGCTAGCCACATTATGAACGAGAATTTAGGAGGGATATAAGTCTTCCATATGAAAGACATCCATGTTTGGGCATTCCCTTTCATTCTAAGAAGGTCATACACCTTGGAAGAGGAGAGCTTACCATTATGAGCCATCTTTCCAAGATTTGTGATAGTCTCGGTTATAGACATATGTTTGGAGACAATGGGGTCTCGGATCAGTGCAATTCTTTTCATCAATTGTGAGTCCCTATTGTGTGGAACAAAGGTCCACACATCCCTCCCATGGAGGTAAACACCATTTACCCATCTTACCCAAAGGGTATCTTGTTTAGCATGAATATTCCAAAGTGTACGAGATAATAAAGCATTATTCCAAACCTTTGTATCTTTGATCCCTAACCCCCCTTCCTCTTTAGGTAGGCATACATCTTCCCAAGAAACCTTAACATGTTTTCCCCCCCATAGAAAGATTCTACAAAGACTAACAATTCTGTCTAAAATTGTTTTAGGGACTGGAAATATGCCCAACCAAAAGGATTGCACCCCTTGGACGACTGACTTAATCAACTCAACTTTCCCCGCATAGGATAAGGATTTGGTATTCCATGCATTGAAATAATCTGTAACCGTATCTATCAAGGGAGAGAATTGGGCTACAGAAATCTTTAAAGGGGCCAAAGGAATGCCAAGATATCTTACCGGAAAGGATCCTTGTTGGAAGTCAACCATTTGTAATATGGATGGCAGTTTGTGCTCAATATTCCCCCCCAAAAAGATATTTGATTTGTCATGATTGACCAATAAACCCGAGACCCTCCCAAAATCATTTAAAGCATCAACTAGAATCTTAATAGACTTGGGTTCTCCTTTGGAAAAAAGCATTAGATCATCGGCATAAGCTAAATGTGAGATTTTTAGTTTGGAACATAAAGGATGATAGTTAAATCTAGGATTTGAGGTCCTAATAGCTAACATCCGGGAGAAATATTCCAAACATAGAACAAACAACATAGGGGACATAGGGTCTCCTTGTCTCAAGCCTCTCTTTCCTTCAAACCAACCATGTAAGATGCCATTAATAGATATTGAAAAGGAAGATGTAGAGACACACTCCATTATCCAATTAACAAACACATTAGGCAACCCTATACCCCTTAAGACCTTTTTAAGGAAAACCCAAGAAATAGTATCATATGCTTTCCTAATATCCACCTTAATCATGCACCTAGGGGAGACCCTCTTTCTAGCGTATCCCCTCACTAGTTCTTGTTCATGAAAGATGTTATCAGTCATTAGCCTTCCATCAACGAAAGCCCCCTGTGATGGATGGACTACGCTAGAAAGACATGGTCCCAATCTAGATGCCAAAATCTTGGTAATGATCTTATAAGTGACATTTGTACAAGAAATGGGCCTAAAGTCAGAGACAGATGGAGAATGAGTAGTCTTAGGAATAAGAGCTACAATTGTATGATTCACCTGTTTAAGCATATTACCAGAGTCAAAAAACTCCTTAACAGCATCACAAACATCCTTACCAAGTTTACCCCAATTTGATTTGAAGAAAGCTGATGAATATCCATCCGGTCCAGGGGCTTTATCATTCCCAATGTCAAATAGTGCTTCTTTAATTTTTAAATCAGTCACGGGACTAATCAAGCTATCAAAGAGAGATTGGTCTATAGTGTTACCCGAAGCCAAGATATTAGGATCAAAATCAAGAGAAGGTACAGCAGTACCAAAAAGCCCTTTGAAAAAATTAATAAACTCCTTTGCTACTTGGTCCATGGATTGGGTAAGAGACCCATCTTGAAGACGAATGGAAGCAATTGAATTTTTGGCTTGCCTCTTTTTAACAATTGAGTGAAAATACTTAGTACATCTATCCGATTGCATAAGATGAATAGCCTTGGCCTTTTGTTTGAGATAGGCTTCCTCGGCCTCCTTGAGAAATAAGGCTCTTTTCTTAGAAACCTCCATCTCCTCTTTAAGAGCATCATCATGGGGGTCCAAAAGAGATAATTGATAAACTCTTTGATACTCCTTCTTAGATTCCTTTTCTCTTGCCGAGATATGGCTGAATTCATTGACATTTAGTTGTTTTAAGGGTTTTTTTAGGAGTTTGAGTTTACGGGCCAAACGAAATTGAGCCGTCCCCCCAACATTCCTATTCCAAACATCCTCTAAAATACCAAGGAATTGGTCATGTTTCATCCACATGTTAAAAAATTTAAAAGGTTTAGATCCATTTTTGATAGTAGTACCAATACATAGTAGGGCAGCCACATGGTCAAAATCACATTCCATTTCAAAAAAATGAGCCCTACAATTTATCCCATTCACACTCCAAAAAGGGTTAACAAGAATCCTATCCAACTTAGCCCAAATGGCACCTCTATTCCAAGTGAAAAATTCACCCGTAGAAGGGGAATCATCTAGATAAGTTTGGATTTTCATCTCATTAAGGTCCTTCATTAAGTAACCCGTGGGGGGGGGGGGGGGGGGGCAGAACCTTTCCTTTCATGGGGTGCCCCAACACAATTAAAATCCCCCAAAACATCCCAAGGTCCAAGAATATTTGAACTAAGTCTATTCAAATGATCCCAAAGAACTCTTCTTTCCATAACCGTATACAAGGCATACACAAAAGAGGCATAAAAATAAACTTGCGTAATTTTACACCTAAATCTAGCATGCACACGTTGGGTATCAACTTCCAAAATATCATCATCCACATAGCAAGGATCCCATAAAATAGCAATTCGGCCACCACTTATTTTATCAAAGTTGGTAAGATACATCCAATTTGGTAATTTAAATTCCATAAACTTAGCAAAACTAGATAATGACATTTTAGTCTCAAGAAGGCAAAATATGCGTACCTTATTAATTCTTATGAAGTTAAGTATATTATTTTGTTTTGAGGCTTGATTCAGCCCCCTTACGTTCCATGATGTAACTATCATAAAAAACATGCTAGTTTTTCCTCCCTTTCCTCTTGTTCGGCCTAGCCACTTCCCATTGTCTTCTCTTCCATTAACGGTACTCCTCACAGCCCCCATACCTAGAAAGGAAAAGATCATAAACATTTATTATAAAAGTAGAGGAGAATTCATACCCTTCCTCCGTTAGAGTTGCTCCGGGAAGAGCCTTTAGACATTGGGTGGTTAAGGTTATCCCCTTGCGTGCCAAGCTTTCCTCCTCATCCAAATAGTTGTCTAGTCTAGTCATCATCACTTTCACATCATCACAATGTGTCAAGTGTATCTTTGGCCTTTCCCCCTCTTTGAACTCTATCTTTGTAATGACATCATCCAAATATGCCTCCTTTATGTCTCTTACAACCCAGATTGTTTTCCCTTTAAATTTCCTCATATCTTTCACTTTACTTCCATTGCCCATAAAGTGACCATCCTCGAAGTACCTATAAAGGTAATGCCTAAACACACTTCTCATGAAAAGTGATGAAAAGACATATTCCTTCTTCTTCCTTTTCACTCCCGGGAGGTTCTCCAAGCATGTTTTAGTGAAGTAAACCCCTGGTTTGGTTCCATCTACCTCTTGTAGGAGGTGGTTTAATCTAATAGTGGGCTCGGTTACCTCATCTACATGTACCACTTTGATGGTAGGCTCACCAAATTCTTCCGCTTCCATTTCAACTATGACTTCATCATCAAAAAATTCCTTGAAGCTAGAAATCCTTCTCGGTTGATCATCCTCTTCATCATGCTCTTGTAAAGTTTCATACCCCGAGGATACTTCTCCATCCTCTCTTGGTTGTTGTTTCTTCTTTGGCTTCCTCTTCTTTTTCTTTAGGCGTGCTGCCTTAAGAAATGGGTGTTCTTCTTTTGGGATGTAGTTAGTGTGTAAAGCCGCGGCATTGGGTTTGGTAGCCGCGGCATTAGACTTGGTAGCCTTGACATTAATCTTGTTTGCCCCGGAGTTGGATGTCTCCCCATGTAATGCCGCGGCATTAGTCTCCGGTGTTATGCCTTTGCCTTTATCTTCTTTGCTTTGATCTTCCTTGCCTTGCTCTTGTCTCTTCTTCTCTTCCCTTTCTTTTTTCTCCATCTCGGCTATGGCTTTGCAAGTGAATGCATGGTGCCCATAAGCCTTACAATGGAAACAATAGTTCCGGAATGTTTTATATATTAGCTTTTGGAAATGAAATCTACCATTGGGCAGCCGCACCTTTAGTGTAAGGGGAGGGGGTTTTGAGGCATCCACCTCAATCAAAACCCTTCCATACCGAGATATGGCCCTCTCTTGTGTCACTCTATCCGTTGTAAGAGGCATTCCCACCCTTGATGCTATCTCACTAATGACATCTTCATTCCAAATTTGCATAGGTAGGTTAGGAAATTTCACCCAAATTGGCACTTTGAGGAATTCCTCACTTTCAAAGGAAAAGTCCTCGGAGAGAGTTTTGAGGTATAGCGACTTGCCGATTAAGGAATATGGCCCTTCCATAAGGACCTTAGCTCTGTCTTCTTCCCCTTGGAACTTGAAGATAACCCACCCTCTATCATGAGTCATGACTTTGCATGGCACACCCCATTTGGAGACTAATTCTTGAATTGGTTTGAAACCGGGGTATCTCCCGGCAAAGTACCCCACAAGACAATGTCCCCAAATCTCCTCTATTGATGGCATGATTCTTTGATGTAAGTCCACATATTCCCCTACTGGTTCAATGAACCTCAATTTCATACCTTTTGAAGGTTCCCTATTATCCTTGAAGAGGGATGCAAATGGTTTGACAATAGGGGTTTCAGTTTGCTTCCATGGCAAAGGTCTGCCCAATGCAGCAACATAGGAGTCATTAACATTTCCCCCCTCCTGAGTTTGGGGTTCAGTTATTGCCAAAACATCATTCGAAACAACATCATTAATTCCCCCATCTGAAACCTTTCCCCCTAGACCAATTTTATTGTCATTTTGCTCCACGATTTTTTCCACATTTGTAACATTTGTAACCTCTTGTAGAGGAGGTAAAGAAGTTACCTCAAGCTCCGGTTCAGGTGGTTGTGGTGCAAATTCGGGTTGAGGTCTAGAAGAGCCCTCGGAATCACTAGCAAAAGAGTGCACATCCAAGTCGGAGTCACTTAATTGGTCCATTTCCGAGATAACATCCTCCAATTCCTTAGTTTTTGACTTGGATTTTAACCTTGAAGAGAACTTCGTAGGAGGATGGACCTCCTTCTTTTTGGCCGTAGACTTTGGCATTTTGAAAGAAGCTTCAAATCATGGAAGGGGTAGCTAAAAATAGCAACCCCTTCAAAACGGGAACCTTTGTACCTTTTTTTGAGTCTTTGAGCTAAGAATCCGTATCAATGGAGTCGGAAGTGAACAGTAGGTTGTTGTACGGCCAAGGCTGATGATGAAACAAAGTGGATATGGTTGATCCTCTCACCAAGGCGAACCTCAATCTATGCTCAAATCAAAAATCGGCCAAGTAGAAGTGGAGTTATGTGCATTGACCTTCTTGAGTGAATAATGTTTGTGCGCAGATTTTGTTGTGTTTTTTGCGGAGAAGGAGCACGGATATCCCAAATATTACTCTACCACGTGATGGAAGAAGTAATATGGAGGATATACTAGCTCCGGAGAGGGTTTTTGCGGTGGTTTGTGGTGGTGGAGGGGCGGTTTCCGGCGTGAAGGAGCCAAATATGACCATTGCGGTATATTTGGGAGAGAGGACCTCTCAACCCTCACTAAAACCGAAATCTTTTAGGCGCTGGTTTCGGATCTGGTTTCAAAATATCAAGGGATGATTGCCTAATTACTAAAATACACTGTATTTACGCTATAAGTGCTCTATTTTCGCTGAAAACGATAAATCATAGAGATAAGGCTAAGTATTTGTGACACTCATATCTTGCTGTGTGTTTATCCGTTTGGAGCGTATTATATCTCTTTGGAAAGATAGATCGGAGCTCTAAAGATATTGTTCCAACTTCATTTACAATGCATTAATTAAAAGTTAGAGATTAACCATATATTCACAAATGTTTCTTATTTCACTCCGAACTCGTGTAGAATTTGATGCGATCATATCTTGCTCTATTTTGTACCGTTGAAAGCGTTTAATATCTCGTTGGAAAGATCTTACCGAGTTCTATTTTGGATGAACAGTAAGTATATATTAGGAACCATCCAAAGAGTTTATGTGTACATTAAAAAGGTGAACAAAATTGTAGGCTATCCAAAGAATGGATAAACCTCACACCTGCCAAAAGGCCAAAATTAAAGCAAGGCTGCCTCAAGAGGAACCGGCAGAAAGTAAATCAAAACATCACCAACTCATGTGGGTAAATACTATACAAAACTTTGTACACAATATACTTTATCCTTGCAAAAACCTCTTCTTCTTTAGGTAGCAATCCATCAAATCTTGTAGCATTTCTTATTCTCCAAATCCAGTATACTGAGAAGCAGAAGGCAATCCTAGCTGCTTTTGCTTGTATGGTGGCTCCACTCCTCTCCTTCTTTATCCACTTGACCGAGCTTGTGAGGGAGCCCATCAGCCTTGGGATTTTCAACCATTCCTTGACCATGTTCCAAACTTTACCTGCAAAATGACATTCAAAATATAGGTGTGGGACAGATTCTGGCCCACCCTTACACAAAGCACAAGTGTTGACCACATCTAATCTATGAAGATTGTCATTTGTAGCCAACCTATTACGGAATGCCAACCAGGTTGTAAAGGAAAACTTAGGAGGAATATAACTTTTCCAAATAAAAGACATCCACCAACGGTGGGGGGCCTTAGTTCTAAGAAGTTCATAAACTTTAGAGGATACAAGTTTTCCATTAGATTGCAAAGCATTTAACCCACATATGGCAGCCTCAGTACCCCCAAATTTTTCCAAAAATTCATCCCTAATCGAGGCCAATTTTTTCATCAAATGCGAATCCCTATGGTGTGGGGAAAAATCCCACACACCACGGCCCTTAAGGTACACACCATGGATCCATTTGACCCAGAGGGTGTCCTTTTTTGTGTGAACATCCCAAAATATTTTTGCAAGAAGGGAAGAGTTCCATATTCTAGTGTCATGGATCCCAAGGCCACCCTCATCTTTAGGAAGGCAAATGTCGGCCCAAGCAACCCTACAAAATTTACCTCCCCAAAGAAATATGCGACAAATAGAGGTAATTCTGTCAAGTATAGTCCTAGGAATAGGAAAAACATGGAGCCAAAAAGAATGAACACCTTGTATCACAGATTTGATAAGTTCCACTCTACCAGCATATGACAAGGTTTTAAGATTCCATGCACTAATAAAGTTAGTGACCGAGTCAATCAAGGGGGCATATTGTGCAACAGATACCTTTAGAGGGGCCAAAGGGACCCCAAGGTATTTAACCGGAAAAGCCCCTACCTTAAAGTCTACCAGTTCAAGGATACTGTTAAGATCAAAATCATTCATGCCACCAAGAAAAATGTTGGATTTATCATAGTTTACCACAAGACCAGAGATTCTACCAAACTCTTCCAAAGAATCAACAAGGATCTTAATGGAAGACTTATGCCCTTTAGAAAAGAGCATTAAGTCATCCGCATAAGCAACATGAGAGATCTTCAAGCTACCACACTTGGGATGGTATTTGAAACCTGGTTCCTGGGTTCTCACATTCAACAATCTAGATAAGTATTCCAAACATAGTACAAAAAGGAGGGGGGACATGGGGTCACCTTGCCTCAGGCCCCTTTTACCTTTAAAGTGGCCATGGAGGACACCATTTACTGAAATGGAGTAAGAAGGCGTGGTGACACATTCCATAATCCACCTAATAAATCTCCTAGGGAAACCCAGATGTTTAAGCATATCAGCCAGAAAGTCCCAGGATATGGTATCATAGGCTTTTCTAAGGTCAACTTTGATCATACACCTTGGAGATATTCTTTTTCTGGTATAACCCTTAACAAGTTCTTGGGCAATAAAAATATTATCAATCATAAGTCTGCCATCAACAAAGGCCCCCTGGGCAGGGTCAACAAGATCAGGCAAACAAGGAATCATCCTTTTAGCCAAGATCTTAGTAATCACTTTGTAGATGACATTAGTACACGCAATAGGTCTAAAATCAGCAACTGTAGGAGCATGGTTGGTCTTAGGAATTAAAGCAATAACCGTGTGGTTGAGTTGCTTAAGAATTCTACCAGACCCAAAGAAACCCTTAACAACATTAACCATATCATTACCAACAATATCCCAATTTTCTTTAAAGAAAGCCGAGGTGTACCCATCAGGGCCAGGGGCTTTATTGTCTCCTATATCAAACAAAGCCTCCTTTATGTCTAGATCAGAAAGTGGTGCAATGAGGCTGTCTTTCAATAGTGAGGGTAAGGTCTTACCCGAGGAGACAATGGTAGGGTCCAAAGGAGAATTTGGATAGTAAGTGCCAAACAAGGATGTGTAAAAATTCACCAATTCACAAGCAACTTGATCAATTGAGGTAGTAGGATCCCCATTAGGAAGCTTAAGAGCAGTAATGAAGTTCCTAGTGTTGTTCTTCTTAACAATAGAATGGAAGTATTTAGTACATTTATCACTTTGAACAAGATGTGTTGCTTTAGCCTTTTGCCTAAAAAAATCTTCCTCAGCCTTTTTAAGATTAATAAGTTTTTTCTTGCATATAGCAATGTTCATCTTAAGAGCCTCATCAAGAGGTGAAATCATAGAGAGACTAAGCAGCCCCTTATATTCCAACTTAGATTCCTTGACTCTCTCGGATATGTGACTAAAGTTCAGCTTATTCAGTTCTCTAAGAGGTTGTTTCAAATATTTCAATTTTTGGGCCAAAATGAATTGAGAACTTCCATATACATCCTTACACCAAGAGGAAGTAAGAGTAGATTTGAAAGTGTCATGTTTGAGCCACATGTTAAAGAATTTGAATGGCTTAGATCCAAGATTGTTGGTTTGGCCGAGAGTGACTAAAGAAGAAACATGGTCAAATTCAACTTCCATATCATGAAAATGTGTGGAACATGAGATCCCATGAGTACCCCAAAGAGGGTTCATAAGAACTCTATCCAATTTGGCCCAAAGGGGACCCCTATTCCAAGTAAGAAATTCACCCGTAGAAGGGGTGTCAACTAGATTAGCTTGCACTTTAAGGTCAATTAAATCTTGCATTTGGTAAGCCGAGGGGGGGGGGGGGGGTAGGACCAACCCTCTCATTTGGGCTACAAACACAATTGAAGTCCCCCATGACAAGCCAAGGCTTATCAATAGAAGATTCCAAACGAGCAATATGATCCCAAAGCACCTTCCTTTCAACAATAGAATAAAGAGCATATACAAAGGTGACATAGAAGACAAGTTGAGTAGTAAGACATTTAACCTCACAATGAATATGTTGCTTATCAACTTCTAGCACATTAACATGAACAAGGTTAAGATTCCAAAGAACAACCATACGACCACCATCAATCTTATCAAAGTTAGTAGTAGATGACCAAGAAGGCCATTTATTACTACGGAACTCTTCAAAGTTTGGGGTGCTCAATTTAGTTTCAAGAAGACAACATATATGTACATTATTAGACTTCACAAAATTTAAGATAAGGTTTTGTTTGGAGACCTTATTGAGGCCTCGGACATTCCAAGATGACACAATCATTAAGACCTTTTGGGGGTGTGCCTCCTCCACTTCTTCCTTTCATTTCGTGCCTCGGGCAGCATGGGCTTCTTTGGTTCCCTTGGAGTGTACCTAGTAATAAAAAGCAAATAATATGGTAGTTCAAAGAAAGAAGAGTTAAAAACATACCCCTCATCCGTTTGTAAGCTTCCGGGAAGAGCTAAGATGCATTCCTTCGTGAAATTGATTGCCTTAGTGTTAGTAGCTTGATCTTGGACACTAAGATAGTTATCAAGCCTTAGTGTTAGGTGGCTGATCTTCCAAGAATTCAACTTTGGTAATAACATCATCGAGATAAGCATCTCTAATATCATGGACCACACGTGCTTGATCAAGCTTGACCTTCCTTGGATCCTTAACCTTGCATGAGTTCCCTCTTGGGCAGCCTTCCTCAAAGAATCTATTGAGATAGTGTCTATAGACACCCCTCATAAAAGTAGGTCCGAAGGTATACCCTTGGTCATGTGGTGTAACATCCGGTAGTTTTTCAAGGCAATCTTTTGTGAAGAAGACACCCGGTGCCTTATGGTCAACAATGCTAAGGTTATGTCCAAGCTTTAAAACAGTTGCTCCTTCATCCATCTTCTTAATATGCTAAACTTTGATGATAGGGCTTGAGAAATCCAAAGCGGGATCCATATCAATGATGACTTCATCCGAGAAGATTTTGTCAAAAGCATCCACCTTTCTTTCGGATTGGTCCTCTAGATCATTCTCTTCTTCTTGTGTTGTGTAGCCAGATGATGTAGCCATTGTCTCCTTAGGGATGTTTCTCTTACCATACCTCACCGCCTTGATGAGTTTGAAGAAAGGGTGTTCCTTTGATGGGGTCTTATTAGGTCTCGGATATTTGTCACTTCCTTCTATGATGGGTTGCTTTCCTTTGTCAACACTTGTTGTTGATGGTTCCACCACCCCTTCCTTGTTAGAGATCTCTTGAGCTTCATGTTGGGCTTTCTTTGCTTCCCTCTCTTTCATTTCAATGTCGGCTAAAACCTTGCAAGTAAAACAATGGTGGCCAAAGCATTTGCAATGAAAACAATAATTAGGGAAAGTTTCATACCTCACATATTGAGTGTGTAACCTCCCATTTGGCAGCCTGATTTGTAGTTTAAGTGGAGGAGGTTTAGAGGCATCAACCTCAATCAAGACCCTTGCAAAGGAAGATCTAGCTTTTTCCAAAGCCACCCTATCCGTAGTAATAGGCGTGCCAACTCTAGAAGCAACTTCAATAATGCATTCTTCGTCCCAAACCCTCATTGGTAGATGTGGGAAAAGTACCCATATTGGAACCTTTAGGAACTCTTCATCATCCATTGAGAAATCCTCGGAGAGAGTCTTTAGGTGGACAATCTTTCCAAAAAGGTAGTACGGTCCTTCCATAAGAACCTTGGCCCTATCATCATCATTTTGAAATTTAAAGATTACCCAACCCTTATCATGGGATCTCACTCGACAAGGTACTCCCCATCTTTGGACCATTTCATGGATACTCTTTAGTTCGGGAAAACGCCCATCAAAATACGCCATGAGACAATGGCCCCAAATTTCAATCATGGAGGAGATCTTTCGGTTAGAAAGGTCAATTACATCCCCTTTTGGTTCAATAAAGTGCAATTTCATACCCTTGTCCGGTTGTCTATTGTCTTTAAAGAGAGACACAAATGAGGGCTTATCCCCGGGTTTCCCCCATTTGGATGCCGCGGCATTTGGTTCCACCGGGACAATGGGTTCAACCGGGGCAATAGCATCAAGTTTTGGTACGGTATCAATCGGATTGGGGAGGACCTGTTCAATAACTGTTTGTTGGCAGTCTTCCAACACATGGAGAGCAAGGGGGTCAACAATATATTCACTCACATTTTCCTCAATCACATCTTCAACAATAACCTCATCTAATTGGTCATCCACCAAAACATCATTCGTAACAATAGGGGAGGGTAAAGGTGATACCTCCTCAACACGGGTGGCCTCAATATGTGAAGGATCCGGAGCAATGGAGTTCGGTAGAGTAGGATCCTCACTAGTCCCACAATCAGCACCTTTGGTAGAAAAGGTAGAGCTAACCTTGTCAACATTAGAATCCATTTTGGTGTCAAGAATTTCCTTTGGAGTGTCCTCCTTTCTTTCACGGCTTGAGCTTGCTACGGCATCATCAATCTCCTTACCTTGATTCTTAATTCGAAGACGTGAAGACGCCTTGGTAGGTCGAGAACTAGAAGGGGACTTCTTTTTCTTACCCCCCATGATGGAAGGGGAAGCTAGAGGAAAGCCACCCCTCCGAGAGCAAAAAAAACCTTTGTCCGCCAAAGAAGTAGGTGACCGTTGGGGAAGATGACCAAAATGAAAACTTGGCCGATGATGGCGGAGGTTAGTAAAAGTTAATCCCCACAGCTAGGAGAAGCTAGAACTACCTTCAAAACTGAATTCCAGCCGGAGAAACGCCCTAGGGAGGCGTTGACCTTCCTCGGTGAATAGTGTTTCCGCAGGTGTAAAATGGTGTTTCCAAGCTCAAAAACTTCAAATCCGAGCTCAAAGTTTAGGAATAATACAACCCAACCAGAGTAGGAGGTAGTATAACTAAAATCCAAGCTCAAAAGGAAAGAAATCGAGGAAGAATGAGGTAAGAAATGAGGTATTTCCGCTGAGGAAGAAGCTAAGCCGCGGATGGCTTAGTGAGAGAAGCTCTCGACTTCTCAACGGAAAAATTTGATCTTACCTCTTACCATTTTTAATCTTACCGAGTTCTAAAATTTGTCTTCAGGCTCCGGTTTCATTTTTTTTTTGGATAAACTGTAAATATATATATCCAAGAATGTTTATGTACATCATATAGACAAAAAACAAAACACTTGTAGGCATTCCAAAGTAAGGATGCCCCATGCCTTCTACCTAATAGCTAACTATGGTAGTTAGCTATATACCACAAAAACAGCCATCAAGCTATGACAAAAAACGGGTTATTTACAACCCAATGTTTCAAAAGGTTATCATATGCGCCGGATACAAAACATAGAGGATTTTATACACCATTTACTTAATTTGTGCCACCATATCTTCCACTTTGGCCATGTTTCCTTCAAATCGGATAGCATTTCTAATTCTCCAAGGCCAATAAACTGTATAGCACAACGAGATCCGTATCGCTTTTGCTTTAATGTTTGCTCCATTATGGGCCTCTCTAATCCACTTGATTGCACTCTTAATAGTCGTCATTTCCCTTGTGATTCCAAGCCAGTTCTTTACCTTGCTCCAAACCTGACCTGTAAAGAGACAACCAAAAAATAGGTGTGGTACCGTCTCCGGACCACCCTTACAAAAGGGGCATTCATTAACAACATCAAGGAACCTTAAGTTATCATAAGTGGGCAGCCTATTTCTCATAGCTAGCCACATTATGAAGGAGAACGTAGGGGGTATATAAGGCTTCCATATGAAACACATCCACACCTTAGGTGTAGCTTTAACCCTTAGTAACTCATATATCTTTCCTGTGTCCAATTTACCGTTCAACGAATACTTTTGAAGAAAAACCAAAACCATATAAATGCTAGCAAATTTGGAGATAATTGCATCTCGAATCAAGGCAAGTCTCTTCATCAATTGGGAGTCCCTAATGTGTGGTACGAAAGACCACACATCCCTCCCTCAGAGGTAGGCTCCGGTTTCAAAATATCAAGGGATGATTGCCTAATTACTAAAATACACTGTATTTACGCTAAAAGTGCTCTATTTTCGCTGAAAACGCTAAATCATAGAGATAAGGCTATGTATTTGTGACACTCATATCTAGCTGTGTGTTTATCCGTTTGGATCGTATTATATCTCGTTGGAAAGATAGATCGGAGCTCTAAAGCTATTGTTCCAACTTCATTTACAATGCATTAATTAAAAGTTACAGATGAAGCATATATTCACAAATGTTTCTGAGTTCACTCCGAACTCGTGTAGAATTTGATGCGATCATATCTTGCTCTATTTTGTGCGTTGAAAGCGTTTAATATCTCGTTGGAAACTTCTTACCGAGTTCTATTTTTTTTTTTGGATAAAATGTAAATATATATATATCCAAAATGTTTATGTACAACTGTACAGTCCCAAAAGACTCAAAAACAAGGTCATCCCAAGAAAGGATACCCTATCACCTCACAAAACCTCATCTAGCTACATATACATGCTAGCCATCACAAAAACCGGTGACGAAACAGCAAAAAGAGAGTTTAGAATGTTATCCTATCAAACGGGTACATAGCATAGAGAATTTTGTACACCATGAACTTAATGTTCTTAACCATGTCCTCCACTTTCGGTTGGATCTTCTCAAAGCATGTCATGTTCCTTGTACGCCATATCCAATAAACGGTGTAGCAAAAAGCAATTCTGACTCCTTTGGCCTTTGCATGCGCTCCATTGTGCTCTTTCTTTATCCATTTAGCTGTACTCAACAATGTGCTCATCCTCCTCGAGAGTCCAAGCCAATTCTTCACCGAAGTCCAAACCTGTCCTGTAAAAGTGCATTCAAAATATAGGTGTGGCACCGTTTCTGGGCCACCCTTACAAAAAAGACAAGCATCATTGATATCTAAAAACCCCAAGTTGTCATATGTGGCTAACCGACCACGGAAGGCTAGCCAAGTAATGAACGAGAACTTGGGGGGAATGTAGTTCTTCCAAATAAAAGACATCCAAGGATGGGCATTCCCTTTGATTCTCAATAAGTCATATACCTTAGAGGAAGAGAGTTTCCCATTAAGGGAACTCTTTTCTAGGTAATTCACGGCCACCCCTACAGAAGGGAATTTGGACAGAATCAAATCCCGGACATTTGCCAATGCCTTCATAAGTCTAGAGTCCTTCGTGTGTGGAACAAAGGTCCACACACACCTCCCCTGGAGATAGACTCCATGGACCCACTTCACCCATAAGGAGTCCTGTTTAGAATGAATGTTCCAAAGTGTTCGGGATAGTAAGGCATTATTCCATACCTTAGTATCTCTCACCCCTAAGACCCCTCACTCTTAGGGAGACATACATCACACCAAGCAACTTTAGAGTGTTTACTACCCCAAAGAAACAACCTACAGAGAGAAGTGATTTTGTCAATGATTGCCCTCGGCATGGGAAAGATCCCAAGCCAGAAAGCTTGCACTCCTTGCATAACAGATGTGATCAATTCAATCTTCCCTGCATAAGAAAGAGTCTTCGGATTCCAAGCATTTAAATAATCTGTAACTTTATCAATCAAAGGAGCGAATTGAGCTACAGATATGTTTAAAGGTGCAAGGGGAATACCCAAATACCTGACAGGAAAAGAGCCAAGTTGAAAGCCTACTCTTTCTAGAATATAAGGTACCCTACTTTCCACATTACCCCCTAAGAAAATGTTTGATTTGTCAAAATTCACCATGAGGCCTGAAACACTTCCAAAATCATTCAGTGTATCTACTAAGATTTTAATAGATGGAAAACTTGCCTTAGAGAAAATCATTAAATCATCTGCATATGCAAGGTGTGTTATCTTAAGCTTGGAGCACAAAGGATGATAACGGAAACTAGGAACCGAGGTCCTAATCTCCATTAGCCTCGAAAAGTACTCTAAGCAAATCACAAACAGCAAGGGGGACATAGGATCCCCCTGCCTAAGACCTCTTTTCCCCTCAAACCAGCCATGTAGGGCTCCATTAATGGAGATAGAGAAGGAGGAGGTTGTGACACACTCCATGATCCATTTCACAAACAATTCAGGAAGACCAATATCCAAAAGAACTTTACCAAGAAACTCCCATGAGACTGTATCATAGGCTTTCCTAAGATCTATTTTAATCATACATCTAGGAGAAGGCCTTTTCCTAGTATAACCCCTCACTAACTCTTGTGCCAGGAAGATGTTGTCAGACATCAACCTTCCATCAACAAAAGCTCCCTGTGCTGGGTTAATAATACTAGCAAGACACGGCCCTAAACGCGCAGATAAGATCTTAGTAATAACCTTATACGTGACATTTGTGCATGAAATTGGTCTAAAATCAGATACCATGGGGGAATGGTTTGTCTTGGGGATAAGGGACACAACAGTGTGATTGACCTGTTTAAGCATCTTCCCAGAGACAAAAAATTCCCTCACAGCCCCACACACATCTTTTCCCACTAAATTCCAATTATTCTTAAAGAAAGCTGAAGAAAACCCATCCGGACCGGGGGCCTTATCATTTCCAATGTCAAAAACAGCCTCCTTTATTTCCTTATCAGTCACCGGGCTAATAAGGTCATAAGTGAGAGTCTGGTCAATGATCTTACCAGTGGAGATAACCCCCGGATCATAATCATGCATAGGAACATTAGTACCAAATAAACCTTTAAAGAAATCAATGAACTCATTTGCTACCTGATCCAAGGATTGAGTAAGACTTCCATCCTCCAATCTCAAGGAAGCAATAGAGTTTTGAGCATTTTTCTTCTTAACAATAGAATGGAAATACTTGGTACACTTATCCGATTGTAAAATGTGGACAGCCTTGGCCTTCTGTTTGACATAGGCTTCCTCGGCTTCTTTTAGAAACATTGCCCTCTTTTTTGCATTTAAAAGATCTTCTTTTAGGGCTTCATCCAAAGGAGACAAGAGGGCTAATTGATAGATCCTCTTATACTCCTTCTTAGATACCTTTGCCCTAGATGAAATGTGGCTAAATTCTTCTTTATTGAGTTGTTTTAGGGGTTGTTTAAGTAATTTCAGTTTGCGAGCGAGTCTAAACTGAGCCGAACCAACAACCTCCCTACTCCAAACCCTCTCAAGAATCATATGAAATCTTTCATGTTTTAACCACATGTTAAAAAATTTGAACGGTTTAGATTTCTTTGTGGTTTCGGCCCCAATAGTAACCAAAGATGCAACATGATCAAACTCACATTCCATATCAAGAAAATGAGCTCTACATGCCACATTTTGTGTGTTCCAAAAAGAATTTATAAGGACCCTATCCAATTTAGCCCAAATTGCTCCCCTATGCCAAGTAAAAAACTCACCGGTAGAAGGAGCATCAAAGAGAGTAGATTGTATTTTCATGTCGTTGAGGTGTTTCATTGCATAGGCCGAGGGAGGGGCAGACCCCCTCCTCTCACAAGGAGAGCCAACACAATTGAAATCCCCCAAAACAACCCAAGGAGCTAGGGTATTAGTGCTTAAACCGGTTAAGTGCTCCCAAAGATCCCTCCTTTGCACAATTGTGTAAAGAGCATAAACAAAGGTCACATAGAAAGGCATTTGTGTAACTTTGCATGTAAACCTAGCATGAACATGCTGTTTATCCACTTCTAATACAACACCTTCTACAAAATTAGGGTCCCAAATGATAGCCATGCGACCCCCATTCATTTTATCAAAATTGGTTATAGAATTCCATGCATTAAACCGAAACTTCAAAAGATTATCAAAGGAAGTAGGATTCATTTTAGTTTCTAGCAAGCATAAAATACGTACCTTATTGTTTCTTACAAAGCTAGCAATAGTATTTTGTTTTGAGGCTTGATTAAGCCCCCTTACATTCCAAGATGCTAAAATCATTAATGATGCTTGGTCTTGACCTCCTTCCTCCTAGCAAGCCGATTCACCTCCCTTTGTGTTTGAACCCATTCTCTATATTTCTCACAACCTTTGTACCTATTAATAAACAAAGGATAAACCAAGGTTATAAAATGAGAGGAGAAATCATACCCTTCCTCCGAGCGTGTGACTCCCGGGAGAGATTCCAAGCATGATTTAGTGAATGTGAGTCCACTTCTTGAAGCATAACCATCAATTGCGAGGTAGTTGTCAAGCCTAGTCATTGTTTCCTTGATTTCACCCCCATGAACCAAATGTATGCAATGACCTCCATCTTCCTCAAAGTCAATCTTGGTTATCACATCATCAAGATATGCCTCACGGATATCATCAACCACACGGGTTACATTTGTGTTGATGTTTCGTGTATCCAACACTTTGCTCCCATTACCCATTGGAATGCCATCCTCGAAGTATCTATCAAGAAAGAGCCTATAGACATTTGTCATGAAATCATCCGAGAATGTGTAGAACTTCCTTTGCCTTTTTACCCCTTCTAGAGACTCCAAGCAAGCCGTAGTGAACCACACACCGGGAGCCTTAGGTCCAACCACCTTTAGATGATGGTTAAGCCGAATGGTAGGTTCATTAAGTTTGTTGATATGCTTGACCTCAATTTTTGGTTCACGGGCCTCATCCACAATCATTGATGTTATAGCTTCATCATCAAAGATATCTTTGAAACCTCTAATTTTCCTTGAGACCTCTTCTTCCTCTTCGTGTTGTGTAGTGTACCCGGATGATACCTCCTCTTCTTGTATTTGAGGCCCTTTCTTCTTTATTCCCACTCTAACCTTCTTTGTCCTCTTAACCAAGAGGAAAGGATGGTATTCCTTTCTTATCAAGTTGTCGGTTTTGGATTCCACTTTCTTTCCCTTTTGAGATGCCGCGGCATTAGAGTTGGAGGCCGCGGCAGTGTATGATGTCTCCCCCTTGGATGCCCCCTGCCCTGTGTGTTTCATTTGTGCCGCGGCATGAGAAGATTTCTGCCCTTTGTTGGTTTGTGCCGCGGCATTGATAGGTCTCTTGCCCTCCTTGATCGAATGGCGTGTCTCCTCCTTTGATTTGGCAGCCTCCCCCTCTTTTTTATTTCCGGCCAATGGAGGTAGATCATCCCCTTCCTCCATAACCTTTTTCTTTGCATCCCTCTCCTTTTGTTCAAGCTCGGCAATAGTTTTGCAAGTGAAAGCATGATGGCCGTATGCTTTACAATGAAAACAGTAGTTAGGGAAAGTTTCGTAGATAACCTTTTGAATATGGAATCTTTGAGATGGCATCTTCACTTTAAGCCGTAGGGGTGGAGGTTTTGAAGCATCCACCTCAATGAGAACTCTTGCATAGTTGGATCTAGCTTTTTCTTGAGTAATTCTATCCGTAGTTAGCGGCACTCCCACCCTTGAGGCTATTTCACTAATAACCTCTTCATCCCAAACTTGCAACGGTAAGAATGGAAATTTCACCCAAATTGGGACTTTTAGGAACTCCTCACTATCAAAGGAGAAGTTTTCCGAAAGAGTCTTAAGGTAAAGAGACTTTCCAAATAAAGAATAGGGCCCTTCCATCAAGACTTTGGTTCTAGCTTCATCACTCTTGAACTTGAAAATAACCCATCCTCTATCATGTTGCCTAACATGGCATTGGACCCCCCATTTAGCAACCATATCTTGTATGGGCTTAATCCCGGGGAACCTACCAGCAAAGTACCCCACCAAACAAAATCCCCAAAGATCAACAATAGATGGCATAACTCTTTGGGATAAATCAACATAGTCCCCCACGGGTTCTATGTATTTCAATTTCATACCTTTGTTGGGCTCCCTATTATCTTTGAAGAGTGAAGTCCATGGAGAAGCCCACGGCTTAACCTTCCCACAACCTTGCTCCATACTTTCCTTTGATGTAGGTTCCCCCACATCCATAGATGTCCCGGCAAGAGGAGCTTCCACCTTTGATGAAGGGTCAACTTCATCCTCGGTTTCAAAGATAGGTACATCCAAGTGGTCATCTTTGTGTGAGGAAACATCCATAGGAGGCTCAGCCCCCCCCTCAATTGCATTTCCACCCAAAACCTCCTCTTCGGCAATGACATTGTCACTTGAGATTTCATCTTCCACATTTTGTACCAAGTGCTCACTTACCAAGCTAACATCCTTTTCATGGGAAGAGGATTCACAAGAAGCCGTAGGCACAAATTCCCCATCCTCTTGGCTCATAGCATCATCATTCTTATCATCGAGTGGAAGTTCAACACTAGTATCCCCAACCTTCATTAAGGCAAGATTTTTGAGCCTTAAAGAAGATTTTGTAGCTTTTGGTATTTCCTTGAGCTTGCTATTCTTCGGACCAGCCTTCCCCATAAGAGAAGATGATGAATAGTAGCCAAAACTTGCATAAGAGCTCGGATTGACAAGGGGGTTGTACGTAGAGGTGCGCCTAGGAGAGGCGACCTCCAAACGTAGCTCGGAAACTCCCCCCAAGCCTTGGATTCGCACCAATCTACGTTTTTGCAAAAGTCAACTGTGAATAGTGAAGTTTGAGCTAACCTTCAGAAGTGTTGTACGGCCTTGATGGAATGAGCTGAAACTTGAGATTAAGGAGCCCCAAGAGTAGCGAAGATCACCCCATAAAAATCTTGAAAA